>ML058348.1:7137747-8337747 GCA_003013855.2 Liriodendron chinense | reverse complement strand
AATTAGCGATTCTCCAAACCCCTATCCTAATATCTCGGCATAGGCCTAAGATCACGGGATTGTCATAGTAAGACTCAGCTCGTCGTATGGCCAAGGTCGGTTCTTCGACGAGGTCTGAAAGTTAGTCTCCAAATCAGATCGGATGATACCGATCTGTTTTTAGGTCGGTCGAGTCAGTCAGGTTCGACCTGAGGTCAGCTTGTATTTTACTGAGTTCTTAGGACCTGAACAATCTCGTAGTGATCGAAGTGGGATAGTAATTCTTGAGTTTTATACTCGAGAGACTCCATCGCATTTAATGCAAGAGCTCCACGTGGTGATCCCTGACTCGATCGTACAAAAAATAATACATCATATCAACGTGTGGCGACTCCCCGTTCAGCAGTACTCTACGAACGCTACTGCGTCGTACAAGCAAATGATGGCGTCTCGATACTTCAAACGACGCATTAAATGCCGCTTTCCCACCCGTTTAAATGACGGCGGTACAGCTGCCAAGAACTAAAAAATGATCAGGTCAGCTTATCTTCTTCAGCAAGTTACTCCCGAGCTAGACGAGCTAAACTCGAGAGTAGGGGGGGCTTCTGTTATAAGTAAAATACGAGTTGACCTCAGGTCGGACCTGACCGACCCGACCGACCTGATCGACCTGAAGACAGGCCGGTATCATCCGACCTGACTTGGAGACTAACTTCCAGACACCGTCGAAGGACCGACCTCAGCCATACAACGAGCTGAGTCTTATTATAACAATCCCGTGATCTTAGGCTTATGCCGAGATATTGGGAGAGGGGTTCAGAGAATCGTCAACTGATGCGCGAATGCCTCCAGCTACTGCGGAACGGCCCAGGGATCTCGAGGATCCGAGATCTTCTCCACGAGGATTACGTTTCCTTATAGGAATATAACTCCGGAACTTAAGTCTATAAAAGGATACTTTCTCTTAACCAAAAAGGTACGAAAAAACTCTCACTCACAAAAGAGATTAATTATTACAAAAGCTTGGACTGACTTAAGCATCGGAGGACTAACGGCCGGTCCCCGGCCCCTCCTTTAGCCGTTGTTTGCCCTTGCAGGTTTTAGAGAGATATCAACCTTTCTCTACATCTGGTGAGATCGATCATCAACCTCACCTCGTTCGTTGTTGAAATCTCAACAACAACGCCATTCATCCAATCTTCATGGAGAGGTTGATGTATTCAAACCTCTGCTTCAATATACACCTTATTAAATCACACCAATCAATCCATTAATCCATCTATTGATCTACCATCAACATCCAAAGGTCCACTATCTTCGTCATCTTGATTATCATCTGCGATTGTAATGTCCTTGACTGATTCTTTTCCTAATGAATCTTGCATTTGTTCTTTGAAATCTTAATTTCTTCGTAAAACCCAAGTAGCTCAACTTTTACACTATAGTGTAGCCATAATCTTCTAACTGGTTGTCAAGGTCCAATATCACAATGCTCCCACCTTCCTATCAGCCCAAAACTCTTGCACTGTTCCAGCATTCAAATTTCAAATATATTTCTCACTACTTTCTCCAATATATTTTTTCAATGGTTATTGATATCTAAAACAATCTCATTGATGGAACTACCTCTTATGCCAAATTGGTAGATAGGAAAGAAGAAAGCAGAAGAGAAGAACTGATTTTTCATATACATCATAAAAATCCAAGAAATGTTTCGTAGGGTTTTTTTCCTTTGCAAGAGAACATTTGTCTCCATGAGCTCACACTTCTATCATTCGACTACTTCAAGCCATATGGCATCCACATACTATATCATGTAACATACATACATGTGTGTGTGTGTGTGTGTGTGTGTGTAGTGAAATGCTCACATGGGAACTTGTGAGCACTTTTTGACACATGATGTGGGCACAAAATCCAAACAGTCCACTAAAAGAATCACCTCATGAGACCACCAGGGTCCAAAAGTTAACCTGATCCAAAAATCTGGTGAGCCATAGCAAAGTGAGAGGGAATTCCCTCCCTTGATTTGCCTCTCACTTTGCTATGGCCCACCAAATTTTTGGATCAGGCTAACTTTTGGGCCCTGAGGGTTTCATGAGGTGACTCATCTAGTGGACTGTTCAGATTACATATACGTCATGTGAGATGAGTTCTCATGAGAACCTTTTCTATTGGCATAAGTTTAATACGCGTGGGGCCCACTGGATTGGCATATAAATATCCAATCCGATAATGGTACAGTTGGGCTTCATCACCACATGTGCTATAGGATAGAGTACTCCAATGCCTAGGGAAAAAGCATCACTAGATTTTCCCCTGAAGATGAGTTTTCTGGAACAAGAGCTAAGAAAAATCGTTATGCCTTCATTTCCACCAAGTTCGAGCATCAAACTAAAAATATATTATTCAACATCATTTTAAAAACAACAAAAAAAAAAGGTAAGAAGAGATACTGCAGCTTTTACCTCTCTAGATGATGCACCTTTTGTGTAGGTTTCTTTCCATTAATAACTTGAAAGAGAGTGCTCAAAACTTCCTCCAAGTCAGCTGATAAAAGCAGCTTCACATCCCTTCTCACCTACAAAGACAACCTATTCATTAAAATCTATAAAAAAAAAAAAAAAATGCAGACATGTGTTTCAAATCAACTTAGACTAGAGGTTACAATCAAGTAATGCAAAATCAACCTTCATTAGGTATTGGAAATATAGGCAGCGCCTGTGTTGATTCTTTCCCTTGTAGACAATCCTATCAAGAATTCCCGACTCCGTTTGTAACTGAATGAGAAGAGATTTCAATCTCTCCTCAAGATTTACACTTTCAGAACCCATATACTAGCCTACATAGAGACATCCAAGGAGATAGATCAGCCTATATGTTGCAGAGTTATTCTTATAAGGAAGAAAATGACTCAACAACCATGCGCAACAAACCAATATGTAACAGTGGAGCTGCAAGGAAAGGTTTGTTTTCTTGATCCAACCAAATCAGCTTTTGCCTTAAACAACAAGAAACGGAAAAAATAAAATAAAAGGTACAGAAAAGGAATTCAAAGCTGCAAAGACCAATGCTATATTTTGTAGTTACTAAAATATCTATGATATGAAAAGAAGAAAAGACATGAATATGTTGTGATTAACCAAACTACTTATGATACTTCTTGATTGACCAGGCTAGTAGACTACCCATTCTTCTAATGAAAAACAAATGTGGTGTAACACATGCACACTGAAAAACAAATGCTAAGGACTGCGAGAGGATGAACTAACTTGCCCAAAAAAGAGGTTCAACGGTCCTAGTGAGATGATGAAGAGTTCTCTCCGGCAAAGATGAGATTGAAATGTCTTTCAAGAACCTCAAACTAATAACTCTTCATTTTACATGTGAAATGTGGAAAGTAATGTTTCCGAAGTGGCATTATAGCTGTTTAGAAATATCATACCAAGAAAAAAAAAATCGAAAATAGCAACAATGGAGCTCATTGAAAAGCTCTTGATAAAAGCTTCCCACTGAAACTTTCTCGGAAATTTCCAAGATGATTTTTGAGTTCAAAGGATGAAACAAAATCTTGAAATGGAGTTTTTTTTTTTTGTTGTTAGTCATGCAACGCAGCCACCCTGTTAGCTGCACAACGCACTCACATGATGCACCCACCCACCGGTGGGTTTAGCGTGTCTCCTTAGCACTCAAACCTGAGACCTGCTGTTGAAACACCTAGGCGTCTTCCAGCTGGGCTAGCAGCGAGACACAATCTTGAAATGGAGTTTATAAATATCAAAATACATTTTCAATGCAGAAATCTCGTTTCTTTCTCCCAATAAATCCGTGGTAATATTTCAAAAAGAAAAAAGGCAGAAGGGAGCTTCATCTAATGATCTAAATGTTGGGTTAATTTTTATCAGAATTAGCTGTCTAGAAAAAGTAAATTGTTGCCACCGTGGTATTTTAAATCCTACTCATCACACATGGGGTATTGTGTGTCCGATGCAAGCTATTAATCAGGCAGGCCTTGTGGCTCAAAAGTCAATGCAGGCCTTGCACATCAAATGTAGACCATTGGTAGTTATCTTCCAATAGTCTGTTTTTGCACGTTTGTGTGGCCCATCACATCACTGGACCAACCTGACTTTTGGGCCACAATGCATTGTCGCAGGGCCCACATAATGAGTAGCCTGGGTCTTGTAGGAGGTGCCATAACAGACCGTCTTGTGGCACTCCCACAGGTAGCCTTCTCATTTCCTCTTCATCACATCACCCAACAAATACCATCATCGAAGGGAAACTTCTGATAAGGATGTATTAATTCAACACATCAAAGACAATGTTCACAAAACAAAACAATAAAAGTAAAAAGGACAGGCAAAAAAAGGATGAGGGGAACCTGAAATTCTAGCCTCTGACTCAGTGGAACTCCTGGTCATTGGACCTGAACTGATAATAGACAGGTCTGGTTGCAATGGGACCCAATAGGTCGTGTCTTGGTCCTAAATAACATGATAATCGATTGGGCCTGGAACCTCTTAAGGTGGACTTGATTGCACAGCTCCATACCCGACTTTTAAATGGGTCAAATTTGGACAACCCAAAAATAGACCTGCCCATACCATACCTCACCAAAACCCAACCCAAACTCAATCTATCACTGACCCTTGAGAACCCTTCAATTAAGTCAATCAATGCAATTGAATAAATTGTAAAAACCTGCCTAAAGAAAACATGTAGTCTTTGTATGTTTAATGGTGATCTATGTTAAATATGGAATTAGAAATTAGACCAACCCAACTTGCATTGTCAATGGATCGGACCTTGGCGTACCCAAACCTGAACCTGCCTAAGGGGATAGAATCAATGTCCCATCAGGTATTTGGGATATACTACAGGTCCTGAATTTGAGGTTCTAGACCCAAATCCAGTTGAGTTCAGCCCCATTGCATCTTAGGGCAGATGTCTCAAGATAATTATGTAAAATCCTCAGTGGAGATCATAATGGGTGCAAAACTACACAAATTTTCCAACAGAAACTAATTCCTCATGTTCGATTGAAATGGTAGGAGTTTGTTCAGCTTCCTATCTGAATGAAGTGATTTTAACATGTCTAATTAAAGAGAGAGAGAGAGAGAGAGAGAGAGAGAGAGAGAGAGCATAAAAATCAAAGCTAACAAATAAAACGGTAGACAACAGAACCTATTGATAATCATTGCAAGTATGCATTATACAGTATATCCATTGCCATATGAAGCAGACAATGCATAACCACCCCATCAACTTTCTAGATCATAGAACAACGACCTGTGATCCAGACCATTCATTGGGTGCATCCCACCAAGGATGGCCCAGGTTCCGTATACCACATGAATTGGATAACCCTACCCATTCATTGGTGAAACTTCTTGTCTTCTTTCCATTGATACATAGCCATCCCATCATTATTCTATATCGCAGTACGATAACCCATGATCCAGACCGTTCATCAGGTGCGTCTCACCAAGGATGGACCAGCATCCGCCCACCATGGGGGTTGGAGGGCCTACCAATTCATTGGTGGAACCTCTTCCAATACGTAATCAATCAGGCGGGTAAATATCATCCATTCAGTTAGATTTTTCTACCACGGTCAATGTATAGCAGGAACCACCCAATGAATAGCCCAAACCATGGAACACTTTGCCATTCGATTTTTTTCTCAGTGCAAATGAACTAGGGTTTTACATTCTGCTTAACAAGATGGGGAAAGACCCAAAAAAATAAAGATAAAAAACTCAAGAAAAGGAATATTTCAAAAAAAAAAATCTGGATTTTCCATAATCACACACAAAAAAAAAGCCTCTATTGATCAGAGAGAGAGAGCAATGCCTGCAACAGCAACTGATCTTTCTGAACTTAAACCAGTTGGAATTCAATTCCAGCAAAAGGCCGTATTATTGAATTCCTGTTAGGAGGGTGTGTGCTTTGCAGATTCCAGTAAGAACTGCCCCCCACCCCCACGTACGCAGCTAGGGCTGCACAATGCTTGCTCTGGTCGGGTTGCAATGCGATATGCGGGCGGGAGTTGCTCTGGTCTAGGGCTGTCACCGGACCGGATTAGGGCCGGCCCGCGTTTTTTCAACATAGACCTGAGTCCGGCCCAGTCAGAGATTTTAATGCTGGCCCGAGCTCAAGCCCTAGCTCGAGTGCTTCTGAGAGAGAGAGAGAGAGAGAGAGAGAGAGAGAGAGAGAGGCCGATCACCTGTTTAAGGCTCCCTGCTTGTCCGGTTGTTCAGTATTTATAAGGCCACAATGGCGTCATTCGGGGCGGATCCCGGCGAAAATCCGGCGGTTTGGGCGGAGGCAATGATCGGAGGAAGTTAGGAAGAGAGGTGAGCTTGGGAGATAACGAGAGAGAGAGGGAGGAAGATTTACGAGCTTGGAAGATGTGAGAAACCAGAAGCGGATCGCCTGTGGCACCCGCCACATGAATATCCCGGTGGCATGGCCCAAGCTCTGTAGGGCCCACCGAAATGTTTGTGTTTTATCCACGCCGCCCATCCGTTTTGCCAGCTCATGTTAGGCCATGAGCCCAAAAATGATGCAGATCCAATGCTCAAGTGGACCACACCCCAGTGGGATTGAACGACCACCATTGAAAACTATCAGGGCCACCGAAGTTTTGTACCAAGGCTTGAAATAAGAATATGGAGCAGAGAATCTCTGCTACTACTGCGGAACTGATTGGTATACGTTTGCCTGACGTTGTCCAAGTTGCTATGCACACAAGGGGAGCGAATTAGGTGTTACCCGAGTAACAGCTTAGTGGGTGTTACCCCTACCGTGGGGTCCACCTTGATGATTTTATTTATATCCACGCTGCACATCCGTTTCTCCATACCATTTTAGGATGTTTTAAAAAAAATTATTCAGATCCAGATCTCAGGTGGACCACACCACAGGAAACAGTGTTGATTGTGTGCTTCACCATTAAAAATTCTAAAGGGCCCATTTTAACCTTTTCTTGATGTATATTTACAATCCAGCCTGTTGATAATGTCAACAAGATCTGGATGAAGGGAAATTAGAAATTTCAGATTGATCCAAAACTTTTGTGGCCCACAAAAAGTTTTTAATAGTTATTCTTTACTATTTCTATGGGTATGGTCCACCCGAGATTTGGATCTTGTTATGATTTTGCATCATGTCCTAAAATAAAATGGAAAAACTGATGGAGGGCGTGGATATAAAACCAGCTAACCAAAACTAGCTAGCCAGGCAAATTGGCATACAATCAATGCCCATCTTCATTAATAAGTGGGCTTGAATTTTAAGCACAAGCCTAGCCCTCGTGGATGATACTCCAACCCAAAGTTTGACCTGACTCGAGTCGGGCTAAAATGGCCGAGAAAAGAGGACACCATTGTGTACCTCATTGTAGGGTCCTCAATAAGTTTTCAACGGTAAGAATTTAATCCTCATTATGTGGTCCACCTGTACTTTGGATCTGCCTCATTTTTGGGCCAATGTATTTAAATGATACGGGAAAATGGATGAACGGTATGGATAAAACCCATACACCACGGTGGCCACTAAGAGTCGTGTCATCGAACCTGTTCATAAGGTAAGGATGAAGGTAGAAACAAATATCAGCTGGATCCAAGCTCTCAAGAAGTTTTGAATGGTAGGCGTTCAATCCACACTATTTCCTGTGGTCCACTGGAACTTGTACAGATTTCAAGTTTGGTATCCTATCCTAAAATGATGTGAAAAACGGATGGATGGAGTGGATAAAATAAATACATAGTAGTGGCCCCACTGAGTCCTTACACAACGTAGCCATGTCGTGTTGTAAGCTATATGAAACCTTTCCACTGAAAAAGAAAAGAAAAAGGAATTTCCACACTCTTTAGATAGCATGCCGATACGCTTCTCTCCACACATGGCGTGCATGCGAGTCATCCAGGCCGTTAAAATGACAGGACCAAACGTGTTACGATCGTAATTAAAAAATCAAAGGAATAGATTATTCCTAATTATCCTAACATTGAATATTTCCTGATGAATTCAGACTTGCAACCCCTGGCTACATTCTACAATCCCGCCGTCTACTGTGTAACCACTAAACCAACGATCGGGATCACTAGTTCATCGTTGTTCTCAAAGTCCTGAAATCGGACGGTTTGGATTGACTTACAAAATGCCACGTGTAGATTTTGCGCGCAAGATATTCCTGGAAGAGCACGGTTAAAGAAACGAACTAACCAACTCCCGAACAGATTCGCATGACAGGGAAACTCCAATACTCTGGTAGAGTGTAATGGATGATACACGGCAGTTTGACATGGGTTAGAAACTGTATATGTGACATAAAGTAATTCAAATTAAACTGTCTAAAAAATGGGTTCCAGATTAGATTACGAAAAATTAAGATCATTTGATCATATCACTAGCCGATTGGTGGACATTGAAAAATATCCACCGGGCCAATTTCAGTAAACAATGTCCCACTAATCAGAGGCTAGGATTGCTCAACCAATCTGATTTTAGGACTTTCAGTTATCGACTCGTCTCCACAGTTTAGTTGTTTTACCTTAAAGCCAGAGTATCAAATAACTCCCCATATGATATACGGCATGTGCCTCAGTCACAGAGATATACTTGTGGCTGTGTGGGCCCCAAAAAAATGTCCGTGACAAATCCACTCCGCCCATCTGTTTTTAAATACCACAATAGAATAGAATTCTAAAAATAAGGTGGATCCAAAAATCACGTGGGTCTCCACAAACGAAACAGTGGGAACGGAAATGTACGCCGTTGAAACCTACTTAGAGCTGACCATGATGTTTATATGCCATTCAAACTTTTCATATGGTTATTATCACTGAGATAAACTATAGAAACAAATAATCATGATACAAAACTTTTGTCACCCCGGCGTTCAACCCCCACTGATTCATGCGGTATGCTCCACATGAGTTTTGGATATGCCTGATTTTTAGATTGACATCCTATTTTGGTCTTTATAAACGGATGGACGGAGTGGATTTGTCATGGACATATCTGTGGGCCCCACATAGCCCCAGGTATATATCTTCCCGGGGGCACATGCAATCCCGCTCTCAATATATACGGATTCTCTTCCCCCAACTGAGAGATATACTTGTACCTAGGGCTGTGTGGGGTATATAGAGACGTAAGTGACAAATCCACTCCGTTCACCTGTTTTGAAAGACCACAACAGGTAGATCCAAAACTAAGGTAGGCCACACTGACAAAATAGTGAAAATGAAAATGTCCTAAGTTAAAACTTTTAAGGAGCTCATTATGATTTCTACATGCCATCCAGATTGTTTATAGGGCTATTACCACTCATAAACTGTAGGCAAAAAAATCATACTGATACCAAACTTCCGCTACCCCATGCATTTAATCCTCCCTTTTCCATGTGGTATGGTCCACATGAGTTTTAGATCAGCCTCATTTTTAAAATACATTCTTATTTCGGTCTTTCAAATCAAAAGAAGAAGAGTGTTTTGTCACTTAAATTTTATGCCCCCACACAGCCTAGGATTATCTATGGGTGATTTTTAATGTAATAGCCTTAGGTCTACCCAATCCAACAAAAAGTTTAATTTCTCATGCGGCTCACCTTTTTTAGCCCCTACATTAGAAATTGCAAACTTTTCAGTCGAAAATGCCCATCTGAACACCTATTGGATGGTAGGTCCCCTTGAGCACTGTGGGTCCCCCTTGAGTAATGTAAATCTCCCCTGAGCATTGTGGGTCTACCCCCCCCCCTTCAAGTAATGTGGATTTCTACATGCCATCTAAACTGTTTATAAGGCTATTACTACTCAGATAAACTGTAGGCAAAAATATCATATCGATACCAAACTTCCGCCACCCCATGTATTTAATCCTCCCTTTTCCATGTGGTATGGTCCACGTGAGTTTTGGATCGGCCTCATTTTTAATATACTTTCTTATTTCGGTCTTTCAAATCAAAAGAACAAGAGTGTTTTTGCCACTTAAATTTTATGGCCCCCACACAACCTAGGATTATCTATGGGTGATTTTTAATGTAATAGCCTTAGGTCTGCCCAATCCAACAAAAAGTTTAATTTCTCATGCAGCTCATCTTTTTTAGCCCCTACATTATAAATTGCAAACTTTTCAGTCGAAAATGCCCATCTGAACACCTATTGGATGGTGGGTCCCCTTGAGCACTGTGGGTCCCCCTTGAGCAATGTAAATCTCCGCTGAGCATTGTGGGTCCCCCTAAGCAATGTGGATCTCACCTAAACATTATCCCCCCCCCCCCCCCCCCCCCCGGCACTATGGATTCCCCTGAACATTATGGATCTCCCTTGAGCAATTTGGATCACATATGAGAGTCCTAGGTGTGATTCACAGTGCAACAGGTGGTTAGAGGGATATTTTGAGCTAAAAATTTGCAATTTCTCATGCGGAGGATAAAAAAGATGAGCCTCATGAGAAATTGGACTTTTTATTGGAATAGAAAATCCCGATAACTATTACACTAAAAATCCCTTATCTTTGTGCCTCATGGCCTATTTGGAGCGTGTATTTGAAACACCCTGGATTCAGAAACCCCTGGATTTGAAACCCCCTGAGTGTGCTTGTCACTCTAGATTTGCAATCCCTTGTAATCCAAAAGTATGATATTTACGAGGGTTTGAATTAATTACTAGATCAACTTTAATATCCCTAATTAGTATACGTATGTAATGTTTGACACAATGGTTGTACTAAGCCCATTGAAATGTATACTTTAGCTCAAAATGATGAAATTTTGAGTTTCAGATGCGCCACAAGCACTGGATTACACTTGAGTGACTAACCAACAATTTTTAACCATTGATTTGCATTGACAATGTTTGGACGGTGCAAATCATCCTATTAAACTAATTTGAGTGATGCGGTTGATAATCTAATTGTTTTGGGATATCATTAGTGGGCCATATGCCCAATAGATTAGTAGCCTAGTGATACACATGTCACGCATGTGACTCTTAAAAGGATTTTAGATGTAATCCACGCTTGCACCTTGGATTTCAAACCCCCTCATTGAGGGGATTTTGAAGCCCCCAGTTGCTTTATGTGCAAACACACTACATGCTTGTTTAGAGCGTGGATTTGAAATTTCTTGGTTGTGCTTGACACCCTAGATTTGGAATCCCCTGTAATCCAAAAGTATGACATTTACAGGGGTTTGAATTTAATTGCTAAATCAACTTTAATATCCTTAATTAGTGTACGTATGCAATATTTGACACAATGGTTGTAGTAAGCCCATTGAAATGTATTCTTTAGTTGAAAATGATAAAATTTTGAGTTTCAGATGTGCCACAAGCACTGGATTACATTTGAGTGACTAACCAACAATTTTTAACCGTTGATTCACATGGACAATGTTTAGACGGTACAAATCATCCTATTAAACTAATTTGAGTGATGCAGATGATAATCTAATTGTTTTAGGATATCATCAATCGGCCATGTGCCCAATAGATTAGTAGCATAGTGACACACATGTTACACATGTGACTCTTCGAAGGGTTTTAGATGTAATTAAAGCTTTCACCTTGGATCAATTTCCAACCCCTCGTTGAGGGGATTTGAAGCCCCCAGTTGCTTTATGTGTCAAACATACCAGGGGATTTGAAACCCCCTCAAACCCCCCAAATTCATGGTGTCAAACGACCCTTAGGGGATTTGAAACCCCCTCAAATCCCCACAAATACATGGTGCCAAACGACCCCTCAGGGTCACGAGCAATTCAGAAGCTGCTTCCAATACATACGCAATGTGTGTCTTTAAACAGTATGCGTGCAGTATTCAACTAATGAGAAGTGGGTGCCATATCCTAGTAACATAGACCATTTATCTATTGATTACCAGGGTTGCACACGAGTTGTGTTAGCTCAAAAGACTCACTTGACTCGATTAAAAAATGCTTGACTCGGCTCGGATCGGAAGTGAGTTTAGGCCGAGTCGAGCCAAAATTTAGGTACTCGAATGAATTTAAGTCGAGCATCAAGCAGCGCCCCCCCCCCCCCCCCCCCCCCCCGCCAAAAAAAAAAAAAAAAAAAAAAAACTTAATAATATTTTCATTTAAAAAAAACCCGCATGCGAATGCCCGAGCTCCCTAACCCTAACCCTAACCATCTGTGTGTGTGTATGTGTGCGCGCGCGCTCGCCCACCTGACCACCGACATGGCCCACTCCGACACTCCCTCCCTCCCTATCTCTCAAGAGTCAAGTCTAAACTAGACATCGGGCACCCCCTAAGCTACTTTGCAGTCTACTTGTCCGCTCGACGCCATCCACCCCCTGAGTTGTTCAGCTCACCTATATGCTTGATGCCAGTAATCCCCTTCCCCCTCCATTTTTTATATGGATTTTTGGGCTCAAACTCAAACTCAAACTCACACTTGGCTTCAAAACTCGGACTCAACTCAAACTTGATTGGTCTACTGATCAGGCAAGTCCACACTTGACTTGAGGTACCGAATAGGGGCTGAGTGGTTCAAGCCAAGCAACGAGGGGCAAAGCTCGACTGGACTCGACTTGTGCACGGCCCAGATTATCATTATGATGGAATATAACTCAACAGTATCCCAGCCAAAACAATCTTATCCTTTCAATTTTGGGCCCACAATTAGACAATCGAAAGTAGAAATACAACAAATGGTCCACGATCAACTGAAAAGGAATGATGGTTTTTGAACTTTAAGTCTGAAAATTTTGCTGCTCATGGCCCATCTACGTTGGAAAAAGAGACACCAATGGTCTAGATTATCCAACCATGAACTCCACTTGTCAAAATTGAAAACCCGAGTATACCGTGCGAAGACGTGGGTCGTGTATAGTAATTGTAGTATCCTTCTCTCCCAGACAAGGGTGTCAATGGGCCAGGCTCAGGCCTAAAAATCAGAATTTTGAATAGGCCCGGACAGATGGCCCGGACCGAAACAGTTCAAAATCCGGGCGAAACCTGCCCAGGCCTAGCGGGTGGTGGAGGGAGCACGTGGAACGAAAAGCTCTGTGTGGCCCACCATGATATGTATGTGACATCCGATCTGTTCATCACCTTTTTTAAGATCGTTTTAGGGGGTAATCCCATAAAATAGGCCGATCGAAATTTCAAGTGGACCATACTAGGTATGCGGACGATCATCATTGAAACATTTCTGGGTCCAGCGTGATGTTTCTATTCCATCCGAACCGTTCATAAGATGGGTCCCACCAGGAAGAAGAGCTAAACAAAATATAAGCCTGATCCAATGGTCCATCCCAAGAAGGTCACAATAGTAGTCGTCCCCGTCCCCACTTTTTTCCTGTGGTATGGCCTACTTTAGTCTAAGATCAAACCATTTTTAGTTCATGTCTTAAAATGAGATATATCAGATGATGGACGGAATGGATGTCATACGCACATTACGGTGGGCCCCACAGAGCTTTCGTTGCACGGGCTGTCAACAACGCGGATTGCATCCATCCAGATCTATGCGACGGCCCACCGTGATGTATCGGTTGATCCACACCATACACTCATTTTCTGCGATCATGTTACTGGATAGGCCCAAAACTGAGGCAGATCCAACTGTGTTATGGACCACACCAGAGACGACTCTTGCATTTAATGCAACTTAAATCTTTTATCTAGGCATTTAATGCAACCCAGGGTTACTATTTGGTGCGGTTGACCACACTGATGGATTTGACTCATTGTTGGTCTCATACCTTAGCATCATCTTATAAGAGGGATGGATGGGTTGGATAGACCGATGCATCACAGTGGGTCCCAAATAGTTATTGTCAGATGCAATATGGGTCCCTCATCAACGTAGGGATTTTTACTGCAATAGCCTTGATTTGTGGCTAGTTTTACTAAAAGTTAAATTTCTTATTCGGCTCATCGTTTTTAGCCTTTTGATGAGAAATCGAAAATGTTAAAGTCGAGAATGTACCTCTGACTACCATGTGATCAAGGGAAATCCATAGTGGGCCTGTTTGATTTTCTTGGGAAATGAAAATACTCTGGAAATAACTCATTATTACTTCTTTACCCTGTTTAAAATTGGGTGTAATTCCTATCTTGAAAATCAATTTAAAAGAAGTAGTTTAAAATTATAGGCCCCACCATGATATATACGTTATATCCGCTCCGTCCATTAATTTTAATTGAATATTTCGATACATGAGCCAAAAAATGAGGTAGATCCAACATTAAAGTGGCCCACACCATAAGAAACAGTGGTAGTAAGAAGTTTTTAATAATAAGTATTGGATTCCCTTTTTACTGAGGTGTGGTCCACCAAAGCATTGGATTTGACTTATTTTTTGGTCCATGCCCTAAGTTCACTTTACAAAATAGATGAATGGTGAGGATAAGCCACACACATCATGGCGGGCCCCACTTACATTTCACTATTCTCTTCGATTTTAACAATAGAAAAATAGGGAGTCAAATCATAAATTGGGAAAGGGGTAGTAAATACCTAAAAAATAATCATTATACATTTACATGCATTTACATGAGAGATAGGAAATCAAACAAGCCCTAAGAGGAATCAGTTGGAGGGGCATTTTCGACCATAAAATTTTAATTTCTAGTAAAAGAAGCCAGCAAAGATAAACCAAACCAGAAATTAGACTTTTAGTAAAAATAGCCACAACGCAGGGCTATTACAGTAAAAATCCCACAACGGACGCGGATTGCGTCCTTCCTCATCATGGAGGCAAAGCGTACATACTGAGCTGTAGAAGAGCCCACCGTGATGTATCTGTTTATCCATGCTGTCCATCCATTTCCTATGATCATTTTAAGTCATGAAACAGAGAAAAAGGAAGATCCAACGCTCAGGTCGGCCACACCAAATAGTGAGCTTAGTTGCATTAAATGCTCCTTAGCATTAAATGCAAGAGTCATCTTGTGTGGTCGACCTGAGCGTTGGATCTGCCTTAGTTCTCGGTCAGATAGCTTTAAATGTTCACTGAAAAGGGGTGGACGGCGCAGATAAACAGATACATCATGGTGGGTCCCTCCACAGCTCAGTATGGACGCCTTGCCTCCATACTTAGGAAGGACGCAAACCACGTCCCTCAACAACCGGGAGGAAATTCGCGTTCCGGCGTTCGGTAGCCAGCGATTTTCTCCGCCCTTTCCTCCCTCATTCTCGCACATTCCATTACGAGAGAAAGAGAGGAAAGAAAAGGGTTTCGCCTCATTCAATGTCGATATTTGGATGTTGTCGGAAGCCGACCTTTCTCTTCTGCTTCTTCTCTTGTCTGGATTCCAGACATCGAGAACTACAGGTGTGTGCTTTTAAAATTTCTGGGCAATTTTCAAATTTTTTATATTTGAATTTCGGTTTTAGTTTTAGATTTACTGTAAGAGATTCATGCAAAAGAAGGGTTTATTTGTAAACCCCTTTTCTTATTTTTTGGAAATGGGATTTTTTCTTTTTCCTTTTTTTTTTTTTTAAGAAATTCAATCCGTCTAAGAGTCTAAAAGCTTCTAGAATGTCTTTTTGAATGATTGGATTCTATTCTTTTGATTCCCTCTCTCTCTCTCGAAATTCGGCTGTTTTGTGATTTTTTTTTTCTTTCTGGGGAAATGGGATTTTTGTTTTTTAAGTATCCAATCTGTAGAAGGCCTTTTTTGAATATCCATGTGATTTTCCCAGCAAAACTAATCCCTTGAGTCTCTATGAAGATATTTTGAAGAATCGTGTTCTGTTCCTTTTTTGTGGGAATTTTCTTTCTTTTGTGTTGGATTCTCTTCTTTCTCTTCACATGGGTTATTCTTCTTCTATTTTATGAAAAATTATAGTCCGGCAGAGTATGATGGATCGTACTAATGCCGCCATTCGGCATACAAGTGGCATATGTATATGTCAATCCAGACCTTCCAAATCATGGGCCCCACTGTGGATGAAGAATAATTTAAAAGACGTACAGATTAGATGATGCCAATGGTTCTGTTTTGATTTGAACCGTTAAAACATTTTCTTTTTAAGCATTTATCGATTTCCAGAGATCAGACGGCTAGGATAATTTCTACCCTTTTTTTTTTGTGTGTGCAATATCCCATGATTTGGATTGTATGAACTGATTAACATGTATGCCACGTTGATGCCGACGCTACATGCAGATGATCCATCATACTCTGCCAGACTATGGCGCATCTCCTCTTCTGTTATTGTTCAAGTGGTGTTGAATGCAAAAAAGGTTTCCTTTTAGGATTATGATTTTCTTTCACACTGTGATTTGGAAGAATGTTGTCATTCTGGAATGAGGATGATGTGATTCTCTAGCAGTATATGGAGGGTCATACTTAGATACTCATCCATCGTACCTGTAGCAGACATATGCCAATCCAGTCCATCCAAATTGTGTTCTCCGATATGGATGGAGCATAACCCAAATGCAACGTTGATCAACTAATGCCATTTGTTGATTGATGGGCCATTATATGGATGGATAAAAAGGAACTCTGGTCGGGTTGTTTGAGTTCGGCTGATAATTTTTCACTGATGAGATTGCCAGGACAGTCTGATTAGCATGGTTTTGGGCTATGAATTTCGATGCTCAGATACTGCAGAATAGTTATGCATATCGTCCTGTGTTGAATACTTCAATTTCGTGTGTAAAATTCGTATACTTGAAGCAGTGACCCATCTGCATTTGGTGGAGGTACAACAGTTTCAATCTAGATTGGGAACATGTCTGCCACTTATAGTGTAGCTAATGCATGAGTAGAGTATTTCCCATCATACTCTGCCAGGTTATGATAATATTCCTCCTTGCTCAATTTTATGGTAGCTATATAAGTTGCTATTTTGCAATTGAGACTTGATTGACTTGTTGGTTTGGATTTTTTATCTTCTTAAAATAAGTTTTCCTATTTCGTTTTTATTTATTGTAACCTTGACAACGTCTCTCTCTCTCTCTCTCTCTCTCCCCCACCCCACCCCCCCCCCCCCCCCCCCCCCCCCCACCCCCCTCTATTCTGCACCTCTTCTTTCGGTTGTTTTGCGAAATTCTTCCTTCTTGTATTTGCTAGCTGGGGAATTATTTGGTGGGTGGAAGACGAATAAGGGGCTCATCAGGCTTTCTGTGAGGAGCGAATGGAAAATCTTCCTGATGTTTATCCCTTAACATGTCTGCAAATTGGGTAAGTGACAGTTTTCTTTTCCTGTGCGTGTGTCATCATCATCTGGACCTTCTCCCAACTAATTGGGATTGGCCATATGAATCTTGTTATGCCGTTCCACTTCATCAATGACTATATTCTCAGTTAAGCCACATGTCATAAGTCTTTTCGTACTACCTCCACCACAGCCTTTTGGACCCCTTGCCCTTTTAGAGCCTCCAACTTGTACCAACTCACTCCTAATTGGTGCAATTATTGGTCTCCGTTGCACACAGCCAAACCATCTAAGTCTAATCTTATTGCCTATTGGTTCTACTCCAACTTGTACACATGCACGCATGTACCCTGGTTACTTTTAGTTGAATAAAATCACATGGTATTGACAAATAAGTTGGTAGTGCAATTGATGTAGATATGTATGCTAATAGAGACAATCTGATGCTTACAAAAAAAATGACAAGGATGTTTGTGTGTCATTTGTCATTTGTCAATAACATTTGCTTACAAATATTGGATTGAAGAGATGGTCAAATTATGGGCATATGCATGTGCATGTATTTGCCCTTGCACAATCCATAGCTTCCCATGAAAGTTTAAAAAAATCATGGAAGTTTCCCATACTTGGCCTTTCCTGGTATCAAATTTGAATTGTTGCTATCTGGGCTGCAAGAAAATAAAAATGATGTTGTCATAGTATTTTTTAACAGTTAATGAGGTTTCTCCATTCGAAACAAGTTCACTACTTGATTCATCATGAGGAGAGATTCATTTCCATGCTAACTTAATTTCATGGTTCAGAATATCCATATCGTATTGGCAGATATGGCCGAATGGTGTCCATATCGGCCTGATATAATACCCAATACCGGTGCAAGAAATAAAAATGATGATGTCATAGTATTTTTTAACAAATAATGAGGTTTCTCCATTCAAAACAAGTTCACTACTCGATTCATCATGAGGAGAGATTCATTTCCACACTAACTTAATTTCATGATTCAGAATATCCATATCGTAATGGCAGATACGGCCGTATGGTATACATATCGGCCTAATACAATACCCGATACCGGTTGCTATTAGCCTGTCCTCAGAAAAAAAAAAAAAGAAAAAAAAATCATAGATTCATGAATTTCTCTTCCCCCCCACCAATTGTTTAAAAAAATTCAACCAATATGGTCCGATACGGATACAATGTGTATGTATCGTGCTGGTTTTCAGCTGGGCTGATACACCCTCTGATACCAATATTCAGAACCATTCCTAGTTTGCTGTCAGTTAGATCCACATAGTTTTCAGTCTACATCCCCAGTGAACTTAAGATACTAGTATCATAATGCCAATGGTGTGTCTGGATGTTGAGTCGAACTGAATTTTAATAATACAATTCAATATAGAAGAAATGACCAAATGGGGGTAGCATTGGTTAAATTCACAATGATAACCAAAGTTGGGAAAGTTTGGAAAATTGCAATAGCTATTCCTAATTTCCTATATGCCTATTTAGACATTTGTGCATGCACTTTCTGTTTATATAGCTGTTCTAATGGACAGTGTTAGATGTTCAATGAATTTTATCGCATGCTTTCTGCAGGGATATACAGTCTTATTTGTCACGGATATTCTTATATTTTGCCCCCGCGAGTAATAAACTCCTCATCCTCGTCGATAACCGGCCATGGTTTATGAATAAGCACCCAAAATCAACAACGTTATGGAAATTGATGGTCGCCAAGGTTGTTTCAATCCCCCTCTCATTGTGTTAGCTGCTTTGCTGCAATCCATCATAAAAAAATGCTAAGGAGGTTAGAGTGAAGAGCATATTTTCCAATGTTGCACATGTGAGAGTTCCGGGCCATACATCCACTAAAACATTTCCTTTGCCCACAAATCAGTTGCGCCCACTAATTTGATGGGCCAATACATGTTTGAAGAAAATGGTTCGCCGAAGTGAAGCAACCGGTGGTCCATCTTCATCATACACATGTTACCTGCCCAGTGAGCACACGAGACCGATTATGGGTGGGCGATGTTCATGGTGGGACCCACTAGATGAATAGCCTGGATCTTGCCACATTGGTTGGTATGCGAATCTCCTCGTCATTTCTCAGTTCATTTGGACCTACTGACATGCTTGCTATTGTTATTTCCAGTACAGAATGTCTCCTTTTATAAATACCAGGGTGCAATGTATGAACCAAAATTCAGAAAGCAACACTGCAAAGAATGGCCATCTTAAATCCACCAGTACTAAACACGAAAAGCTAGCCAGATGGTTCTCTGTTATAGATGCTAAAAAATGGCAGGAGAAGTCACTGTTTCCTCTAATGGATTTGTCCAAAGCCCTGCATGGTTTCATAGTCTTTGAGGTCACCTGGAAGGATGTGCATGGTATCAACTACTTGAATGAGCTTCAGGTATGCATGCATGATCATACATCTGGGGTTGCAACCCAAGCAGGTTGGGTCAGGTTGAGGGTCAACCTGAGCCCAACCAAACAATAAGAGGACACAATCTGCAACCCAACTGGACCCAAATTCTAACCCCAGCTGCCCAACCAAAACCCAGTCCGAATTCCCTGCACTTGACCCTACCCAACCCGACCCAACCCAAATACATGTGATTATTCCTAATCCAACCTAAACCGAACCGAATTTGCTCAACCTAAAACCAACCTGATTTCAAATCGGCTTTGCATTTTCCAACCCGAATCTGACCCGAGGACCTTGACAACCCAACCTGAACTTGGGTTGGGTCAATAGGGGTTCAAGATGACCCCAACCCAAGTTGCTGCCCTACTTAGAATCACAGGGTGCTGAAGCGCTAGCAAACTGCCAAGGCACACTATTCCACACATGGGGGCTGATCCGGACCATCGATATGATGGTCGGCGCTGTAGGTGGGGGATGCCACAAAAATCTCCCAAATTGGAAGATCCTAAATGTTCAATATGGAAAAAGTCAACATTTGATGGGAAAATAGGCAAAACCATGGTGGGGACCATTCAGCAGATCAATATTCTGGATCACCAAACATCGGCCCTTCAGAGTATGTTTTGGAAAAATAGGCGAAAGCATTGTGGGGACGATTCATCAGATCAATATTCTGGATCGCCACACATCGGGCCCTCATGTACAAAAGCATTTTCCTCGTCAGAGTATAGGCTTTGCTGACTTTCAGTGCCCTCTAATTCCTCACATGCATGCTATCATCATTTAGATCTGCTATTCATGTGCCATTGTGTTTGCAGACAGACACGTCCCTTGCATTGGAAGTGAAAACCATGAAAAAATGGGAATTCAACAGCATCGAACAGTCTTTGAGTTGCATATCTTCGTGGTTCTCAGGCACAGTTTCCGAAACTCAATCGCTCCTGCACAATTTGAAACTGTTATCCAATATGGATGCTCCTCCAACTTGCCATCAGGATCTTTCTCTTGTTTCCAAAGAGCGGTTGTCTGACGTTACATCTCAGTTTGAATCTTTTCCCGAAAATACTTTCTTCGATGTTCACGAATGCCACCTGGAAGCAAATGATCATGGTGATGATCGGAAATCATGCAACGCCGACTGCCATCCACTGGATTATCTGGACCCCGTCAACAAACCATACCATGACTTGGTTTCTATGCCAGGCAACTGTGAGCAAAAGAAATCAGTGGAAGGCATGGACTCGAAGGAGGAATCTAATATCAATTTCACTCAGCTCATGGATACGCTGCTTTTATTTCGATTCCACGACAGCAACATTCATTCCAAATTAAGGAAGATAATCACATCTGATCTCCGGCTTCTTGCATTGCTTGAGTCAGGGCTTCCATTTTGGGTCATTTTCCTCCAATCCTATCCCATATTGTGCAAATCCTACCGTCCATGGATGCCGCCTCTCGCAAGAACTCTATACACCTTGATTTCTCTTGTGACTGTTATCATTGGGTTTTATGATTTATACAAGAATGTGCCCCTTTTGAAGGCGACCGCAGCGAGCCTTTGTGGCCCGCTCTTTGAATGGATTGAAGCATGGGAGATGATTTCTAGGATTAGGTATCTTGGTACAATGCTATTCCTTCAAAATTTCGATAGATCAGTGAAGTGGTTTCTGATGGTGGGTCGTGTAATCAGACCAGCAATATCGCTGCTGACAAAACCATTGATGGGGCCTGTCATGGAGGTTGTAGAGCTCATCTCACCTGTTTGGTGCATGTTTTCCCTGATGGGACGTTTGTGTTTTTCCACAGCTCGGGTTGTGCTGGTATCCTCATATAGCACGATCCTTAACTTGGCCGAGGTTTTACTATCACCGTTTGGGCTTCTTTTTTCCTATGTATTGACCATAGGTATGGTTGGCTAACCGTTCTCTCTCTCATTTTATTGGATTATCTTAATTTTGCTGCTTTTTTTTTTTTTTTTTCTTAGGGTGTGTTTGTTGGCACCAAATATCAAGAAATTCCGTTCTCTCTCTCATTTTATTGGATTATCTTAATTGTGCTGCTTTTTTTTCTTCTTCTTCTTAGGGTGTGTTTGGTGGCACCAAATATCATGAAATTTCATGATATTTTGCACCAAATTGCACTGATTAATCATGAAATTTCGCGATATTTGGTGCAACCATACACACCCTTAGTTATTTCATGTTACTGAGGCATTACACAATGCTTGATTGAGTTGCCCCCCTGCCCACGTCTCCCATATACCACAGGATTCATGATATGAACAATTTGGATCGCTAAAAGGTGGGTGTAAGTTTGGTCTGCCAGGAATAGTATAAATGGGACCCTGCTGGAAATGGTATAAGTGTGTGGGGCCTGCCTTTTTAGTAACCAAAGCTGTTGGGGCTCATCATGTGATGGGCCTGCCCTTAGATCTCTCTTCAAATGATCCAAGCAATCCAATGAATATGGACAGTTACAACCGGTCACCCAGATTTAATTGGGGGCAATCATAGTGTTAGGATCATTTGGTGGAGTTCTTGACTCATATCCCATACACCACAGGACCGACCCATCATGAGCTTTGCTAAGCCTACAAGTGTGTACAAGTCAGCTAATGCACATGCCACCACGTATGCTAGCATGGCGGACAAGTGCAATATCCAAGCCATCCATTATAAGGGTACCACTATGTAGGTTCCTCATCCCAAGAATCAGGTTGGTCCACAAGTCAAATGGGCCACAATTAGCTGAACAATTGTATGGCTGTGAAAAATCAGCTGAAGTTTTCTAACCCATCCACTTATTTCTAAAATCATAGCACTGCTACTGAACTTTCATCTTTGGGCAGTAATATCCATAGGGTGAGGTCCATGTGACAGATGGCTTGGATATTTCACCTATCTGACACACTGGCATATGTGATGGTGTGACGTGTGCATTAGCTGACTTGTATGCGCATGTGGGCTAGCAAACCTTGGTCCATCATATGAACAATCTGGATCAACCAAAAGGTTGGCACCACATGTTTGGTTTTTTTTTTTTTTTTTTTGAAGCACCATGTGTTTGGTTTATTGGTCATGGCAAATGCTCAAATTCTCGATCGAATGCTGTATATTTCTTATGTGCAAGTTATTCTAACATTGTTAAAGGTGTCATCTCAGTGAGATTTGTTTTATTTTTTTATTTTTATTTTTTCCATTTCCAGTGGAATCAGTTTCTCCCGTATTCTATTCCCTCTGGGAACTATTACTCGTTCCCATTCGATTCCTCCTTGTGTTGGCAAATTACGCAGTGGCCTCCCTATTCTCCAACATCTATTATATGCTCAGAGACTTTTGGGAGTCTGCCAGCGCCGTCACACGGCTCACATCAGGGGCAAAGCCAGGCAGGCATTCTCTTTGGAAAGATCTCTTATCACAGGTTCATATCTTTACATTGCTTTTCTCACCAGCTTTTTACTTTTGGGCCTGTTTGGATGCGCTCCGGAATGAGATTTTAATGCATTAGGCTCAAGCCATGTCATTTTGTGGAGTCCGAGCCATTTAGTGCACGCAAAGTGCAGGTGGCGGGATGAGCTCTCCCTTCCTCCAAATCCAAATCCAACTTAAAACGAGAATGTGATGATTGCGGGTCAGACCCACAATGTTTCGCAAAACTCGCGATGGATTTTGTTAGGCGCTGGTTCTCTCATAATTTTAAGCATGCCCAAACTGGCTATCATATCTCGTGGAGAAACTGAAATTTTGATGAAATTGCAGGTGTTTCGTGCCACTCGAAGCATTATAAATGGTTTCATTGCTTTCTTCTCATCATGCAACAGGCACAGATTAAGGTATGAATGATTGTGTTTTGTTTGGTACTGAAACCATTGATACTCTTGGGATCCATTGAATAGGGAGCTTCTTGAATATTCAAACCAACACTTAAAAGACTCCTACCCTGTCAGGCTTCGACTGGCATGGATATATCATATACTCTGCAGTGATTAGAAGTGGGTCCCACATCCCATCACCATCTGATCCTGATTGGACATTGATGAGAATCACATTCAACCATCCCTCTTCTCCATTCCTGTTTATCTGCCTATTTCCATTTCACAAGATTACAGAGGAGATCCAGTCTATAAACTGTTGGCAAGGACTTGGTGTATAGATCCTCTTTCCTACCCAGCCAATGCACATCCAATCAATTGGGGCCATCCGATAAATGAAAAAAAAAAATCTGATCAAACAATCCTAACCACTTGATAGATGGACCTCTTACCAGGCCATTGCTCCTAACTTCTGTCAAGTGGGGATGGTTGGGAACCGTTATAGTTTTTTGGATGTGGTCCATCTGAGAGAGGGTCCATTGGTTGGATGGTCCATACTGATGGACTAGTTCACTGAACTTAATAATGGGCATGATCTGTAGATAAGGGTGGCAATGGGATGGGTTTGTTCTGGGCTGGGCCAAGCTAGGTCTGGGCACAATCCAACACTTCAGGTCGAAGGCCTGGGCCCGTCTAAGCCCATCATGGGCCTATGTGCAGTAAATCCAAGCCCGAACCTAGAAAATTAGTTGCGCCTGAGCCCAACCCCACCCGGTCCGAAAACAAATAAAATCCCTATTTACTGCTCGAATGTTCTTAATCTATCCGTCGACACGGAAATAGACATATTAGAGGAATGAAACCAACACTCTACATTCAAGATAGATGGGTTGCCAATTCAAGGGTTGGAGTGGCATATTTGTAGGATGTAACACATATGCATATGAAGACGGGCCAGGCTGGGCCGACTAAAATGACTTGAGCTAGTTTCGATCTGAGAATTGATAGGGCCGTGCATGCAAGACCAAGCCCCATGGGGCCAAGCTAGTAGGTCCAAGCCCGGCCCAAAGCCAGGTTGAGCTTGTTGAGTTGGGCAGGCTACCCTGCTATTGCCACCCTTGGCTGTATCTTGGATCATTCCTCAATAATAAGACAGTAGAACAATCCATTTGACGACAATCGCATGTCTTAAACCTAGAACTTGTGTGCTGCCAACTAGTCCTGGAACAAGGTTGATGGCTGCAAGATGTTTTATGTGGTCCCTTTATTTGACAAATATTTGTACTCAAAGAGTTATGCTAAGCCAACACCTCCATGCAGAGTTTGGCCAGCGCCGTGCATTAGGTGCTCCGTGGACCCCATTGTCTACCTGATATTCCGGATCAGATAGAAAGCGGGGCCCACTTGATGCACGGCATGGATGCCCTCCACACTCACTGTGAGAGGTGCCCGGAGGTTTAGTAAGGCTTTGTGCCAGAATTTTTTCAATTAAGGGTTTTTTTCTCATTCAATTCTCATTGGAGTGCAGCATATACAACCACGTTACTGCATTCCTTCGGCGACTCTACCGGCTTCTCCGCTTGACCCCATATGCATGTTCTTGTCGGCGAGCGCGCAGGATGGAGCACCATTATTGCATGGTAATCACTCTATTCAAGACTTAGGGAGGATCTAACATACTCAGTATCCTGTACACAACATGCATTTGTGATCTGAACTTTTCCATCCATTGGGTCCTTCCATGAACAGAATGTACCCCAAAAACTCACATCAGTCGAGCAATCCTGGCCACCAATTCAGAGGACATATTGATGATAACAAATGGGCAGTTGGAAAAGAAAAGGTCCTAGTAGCTGTAAACATTCAATGGGAAAAAATTCCTCCAATCTGTGGCTGGGTTCATCTGATTGGTGTGTTTTTTAATGTATGGCCTATCCATGGCAGGGTACAAAAGATTAACAGTCTGGATCGAGTACACATGCATCACGTGTACGAACAGTGAGTGCTTGATGGTTAACTTGGAGAGTTGATTGATCAATATTGTGCTATTCGTTAGGAATTTAAATCCAGTCAAACCAGTAAGGGCCTGTTTTTCAGACGCCTGCAAATGGGATCAGCTCATTTTTATTTAATTGTAATTGTGTATTAGATATTGTCAATTTGTGATCTCTAATATATAATTATATTAACTAAAATGGAATTATGTATTGGAGATCATGATCTCTAATACATAATTATGATTTACTAAAATGAGATAAACATTTCCTCATGCCTACCTATCAAAACTGGCTCTGAAAGAATATCCACATCACCATTAGTGAGTGAAACCTTAACTGTAATATGGCCACAATCACCCCACATGGCATGTCTATGGGACATCCAAACCATGCATCAGGTATGCTCTACTTCGTCGATGAGCTAGCACTGAAACCAGGCCATAATACTCATCCAGCGGGTGGAAAATGCATGCTGTGTGGAAAGTTAGCAACTTTTTTGAAAGCTCTGCTGTTTTCATACACGCATGGGCCTGCCTGGCAAGTTGACTGGCCAGATCTTTGATCTGGGTCATCTACATTGTGGGGCTCACTCAATGCATGTCTTGGATGACCCACGGGCATATACCAGGTCCAGTATGTGTGGCCATGTGCAGAAACTCCCACTGAATCATAAATGGATGTATAAGCAGCGTTACCATGGATTGATGACCCGCCCGAGTTGACTCGGACCTGATCAAGTCTGGTCTGGTTCGGCACCATGAGTCAGTATTGAGAGAGGGGGTGGACTCAACCCAACTCAAGACTGATGAGTTGGTCCGAGTCACCGAGTACTAGAACCATGAGCCTTACTGATACAAGAAGTACAACTTCTCTGTGTTTTTCAGGTGGAATCCGAGGAGTGTGATTTTTGTAAGTGAAGAGAGGTGGCCCGCTGCCCTCAACTGTATGCTAAATGTATGTGAGTGCATTTTT
The DNA here is from genome assembly GCA_003013855.2 of Liriodendron chinense. NCBI lineage: Eukaryota > Viridiplantae > Streptophyta > Magnoliopsida > Magnoliales > Magnoliaceae > Liriodendron > Liriodendron chinense. The sequence goes on along the minus strand of ML058348.1, from coordinate 8,311,404 downwards.
GTGCGTGTATATACATTCTTTTTGTGGCTCTTTTGTAGTTAGAAATGAGAAGAAAGAAACAGAGGATCTCAGCTGAGTGTAGATTGCATTAGTGTAATGATGAAAAAAACAGTCCGGCAGTGTTCATTTTCGGTGTGCAGTTTGTAACTTGATGAAATATTGTAGAGAGAAATGCTGGTGTGGCGCCCGGGCCATTGCTGCGGTCCTTTCATCAGGTATATGTTCATGCTCAGGTGGATATTGGACAGTTGGTCATTTTCTCTCTCAACTGTCTTTGTTTGCCACACTTGCAACATTACTGATGAGTGGAACAGCCTGATTTTCATGCCATGGAAAACTAGAGAGGTGGGCCCCACCTGATGGTCTGGATGTTGCAGATGTGTGCTCTGTGGGAACTTGGTGCTGAAAATTTCCCCTTCGATCTCAATTGAGTAGCAGATGTGTTTCATGTAGATGACAGGTTATGGGAGGTTGTTGAACATCAATGGATTGCAGGGGAAAACGGATAGGTGAACTTGCAAGTGAGGCCCACTTCCTGTATGGAATGTGGATGGCCTTACCCTGAAAAGTCTTCCGGATTGGAGCATCCTAGCTCCCCAGTGTCCTCTGTGTATTTTTCCCATCTCAAGTCTCAACCTTGCATTTTCAGGGTCTTCCTATACGGAGAGATTTTTTGGGTGGAGCCCATCCAGGCCAATGGTTTGGATCACTGAAAAGCATGGGCCCACTGATATACTTGCCATGCACATGCATGGCGTATAGTAAGTCAAATTAAACTGTCCAAATTATGGGGCCAATTTTAGATGTAAAATAAAGCATATCTGACGATCTTGACTTTTGGATTGGTGGACATTTATTGGACAGTTAAAAATGGAAAATGTCCAGCAATCCTATTACAACGAACAGGTGTCTGGAAATCGGAGGTGAGGATTGTTTGACCAGTCTGATTTTGGGAACATTAGGGGCAGTGAGTTCCACAATTCAATGGCAAGGGTCCTGACATATTTTATATAGACCCCGCGGTGTGGCCTACCTGAATTTGGGATGGAGTTGATTCTCTGTGTGGTGAACATGATGGGGCTACAAGGCTACAAGAGGGATGGCTTGGATTTCACACATACATGACATTGGGTTCCACCAAGTTCTAGTTTCATATCTAGAAAATCATCTGATGAATGTTTGATTTCAGTCATGATTAAGTTTCTTAGAAACTAGTGGATCCTTGTTGGCTTATGTGAGTCTCAGTTGGACCTTAATGGATACGTAGATGGCTGCATAATAATAATGATAACTATAGGTATGCTCTGCAACCCGCTAAGTAACTCTGTTGGGCTATAGAGAGGGAGAGAGAGAGGCAAATCAAGGGAGGAAGATGTTTCTTTTTGTCATGGCCCACTAAAGTTCAAGACTAAGGTAAAAGTTGGGCCTAAGGTTTTTTGGGGTGCTGCATTATTTTAGGCTCACATCATGTGTGATGAATTCTCAAAGTGTTCACAAGTTCTGAGCAAGTCAGCCGTAAGCATTCTTCTATTTATATATATTTAAGAGGTGTTTGGCACATAGTATTAGAAGGGATGGAATAAGTATTAGGCAGGATTAACATCATTTATTGCACAATGATTACATGTCCAGTAATACAATGGTATTTTCACCCTCTGATCTCATGTTTGGGATCAAATTCTTATCATAGGAAAAACAATGTATTAAGCAAAATCTTGTTTGGTGGACTATGGATTTGTAATCAATGAACCAAATTTACAACGAATATTGGTCACTTGTATATGTATATAACCATAATGTAACGTCTAAAGGGTGTATACTCATGGATGGAATGGACAAAACACATGCATCAATGTAGGGCCCACACGTGTAGGGGAATTCAAAATCCATGAAAATCCCACATGGGACCAAATGTAATTCCATCCCACTTAATCCCATCTAATACCATGCGCCAAACACGAACTCTTATATATTAATTATTATGGAATTGTAATCTACCCATTTAGAACCTATGGTTCTCATGATCTATAGATAAGATCATTAGTATTATGTTCAAGAATAACATCGGCATTGATTTTTAGGGTATAACTTCAAACAGGGGTCAATCACCATTGTTTGTTGCGGTCCCTGTAACTTCAACCACTAATTACAAGGGTAAAAATGTCTGCAACTGATTGCAAACATAGGCAGCATGGACATGGATGTATAGTGTATGTGTACGTTATAAGAAATGCTGAATTTTCCGCAATAGCTTATGGATCTGATTCATCACGGGTGTCACTTCTTTACCATGGGAGCGGATTAGGTGCAGCCCTTACTGTGGGGTCCACCTTGATGTGTGTGTCTATATATATATATATATATATATATATATATATATATATATATATATATATATATATATATATGCAGTCCATATGTTTTTCTACCGCAACTTAGGGCATGATAAAAAAATTTGTAGCAAATGCATATCTTACAGGGACCCAACAAACAGTGGTGATTGACCATTGAAAACCGCCACAAAAGTTTTGGATCAGACCTATACTTGTTTTTCTTTCCTTACTGGTGGGCCCACCTTAATATATGTATTATATATCAATGCCATCCACCCATTTTCCACCTCATCTTAGGGCATGATAAATTTTTTTTTGAAGCAGATCCATATCTTACAAGGAACACAACAAAAGGTGGTGATTGATCATTGAAAACCTATTGTGGGCCACAAAAGTTTTGGATCAAGCTGATACTTATTTTTCCCCTCATCCAGGTTTGTGTGACCTAATCAACAGGTTGGATTGCAAATAAACATTGTGGTGGGCCGTTGGAAGTTTTTAATGGCGAGCGTTCAATCACCACTGGATCTTATTCATTTTTGGATTCTTGCCCAGAAATGATCTGGAAAAACGGATGGACGGTGCAGATATACAATGTACACATCAAGGTGTGCCCCTCTGTAAGTGCCGCACCTATTCCTCTCCCTACTAGCATGACTTCTGCGGAGCACCGCGTGCATCTCACGCGAGTAAGTTGACATAGGTGGCACGCATATTAGAAAGAATCCAAAGCGAACTCTGCTTAGTGCTTACGTCCTTTGGTCGTACGTGTCCGACGCGAGAGAGAGAGAGAGAGAGAGAGAGAAAGGGTCGTACCACAATTCCCAGCCGCACGATCAACCTCACAAAAAGCTCAGGCCGTCGGATCAAAGACACAACCGGTCCCAGCGGTCCATTTTACCCTCCTTTATAATAAACCAGCAACGTTGTCTTCTGCGGATTCCAAATTCTATACATTAGAGTTTTTGAAACCCCGCCTTTAGTAGTCCGTTGGACTATCTAAATGTGTGTTCCACGTGCCCGAAATGTGGGGTCCACTACGTTTTCAGCGAGCACAGAATCTGTCGGCCCATCTAATTGGGGGAATGTGGACAACCATGTCGATGGAGCCACAAATACCGTGGGCGAACGATCGGAAAATGTCAATCCATTAATTTGGTGGGCCCCACACGTACACTAGTAAATCCCGCCGTTTAGGCAAACTTTTCCAGTTTCTGAGAAGATTGACGGCAGATCAGGAAATGATCAGATACGCTAGGCTTTAGCTGGGCCCACCATGGCGTTTGAGTATCATCAGACCCGTCCATTAGTTTCTACCCCATGTCAGGCCTACATCCTAAAATACAGGTGGATCTATATATTTAGGTTGCTGATGGAACGAACGTGGTGTGCAAGCGGAACACCGCCTAACCTCTACCGGGCGACGCGGATTTTCTGGTAAAGTTCCTGCGCCGGGAACCTAGGTGGGGCCCACCGTGATGTTTGTGAGAAATCCACCCCGTCCATCCGTTTTTTGAGATCATTTTAAGACATGAGACCAAAAACGAACCGGATCCAAGACTCGAGTGGGCTGCAAACGTGAGGATTAAGCATCCACAGTTGAAATATTCGTGGGCCCCCGTAAGTTTAGAATCAGGCTAATATTTGTGTTTTCAGTTCATCCCAGTAGGAATAACGTTTATGGACGGTATGGATGTCATATAAACGTGGACCTAAGGAGGTTTCGACGGTAGGAAAAAAAACAGAAAAAAAAAGAGTTAACACCACCCGGGTCTCTCTTCATGGCTCAGTAGTGGACTTAACAAGAGTTTCAATACGGAGGTCATTCAATCAAAACCCCTGACGGAGCATAAACTTTATTTAAAATTCGATCATTGCCAAAATAAAAAAAAAATTATTTCATGCAAACCCACCAAAACCCAATCATACTCCTTGGAATACCAACCCAATATATGTTTACAAATGCATTAATCATAACTAAATCCAAAACGCACAACAGTAATAGAAACCCACCAAAATCCAATCACATAATTCCACATACACCTTCAAGTGAAAAATAAAGACCACCATTAAGAAGCCATGATGATAAACACACCCACCATTAAGAAATCATTAATTAGGGATTCGGAACCCCTGGATTTGAAATGCCTTAGTTGTGTTTGGCACCCTGGATTTAGAGTCTCCATGGGGTTTGAATTTAATTATTAAATCAAATTTAATATCCCTAATTAATGTATGTATATAATATTTGACACAATAATTGTAATAAGCCTCTTGAAATATATATTTTGGCAAAAAAAAAAAAAAAAAAAAATCCAAGTCTTGATGTGCTACAAGCACAGGATCACATCCAAGTGACTAACCAACGATTTTTAATCGTTGATTTGCATGGACAATGTTTGGATGGCACAAATCATCCTATCAAAATAATTTTAGTGATGCAGCTGATAATCTAATTGTTTTGGAATATCATAGTTATCATTGTTTTTATATACAATCGAACATTGAAACCGGATTTAAGACTAGCTCTCAGCATAAAAGAGGAAAAAAGGAATATATTGAGTTTTCCCTAAGTTGAAGAAACACAATGGTGTCACTGTTTGCCTTTCATGCAATTTCGATCAAATAGTTTTTCAAAGCAAGAAGTTACAGGCATATTTCAAACACACGGCCTAAGTCTTAGAAAAAACACAGATTTTATATGCGTCAGGTGAGTCATTGGGCCAGGGCAAATACACTGTTCCAGGCACATGTTCAATGGACCAGTGATACAATCATTCATCTTAATGGTAGTACTGCACATGAGACTTTTATAGTTTTATTATATGGTTTTTGAAAGGGAGGAGGAATTTTCAGACTCCCCTGTCCACGGTGGGCCGATCATATCAACAATCTAGACCAGCAGAAAAGGGGCCCCCGTGTAGACAAAAAGAAAATTAGCATTCAAATATCTGAAAATGACACCACATGAATTTAGAAGTCATGCCAATCCACTGATCTGGCAGACCACAGGAGGATTAATGGATTCCCAAAAAATCAGGACAGTCTACAACTCAAGGGTGCCAAACTACATGAGTGTGGCCCACATAAGTTTGGGAAACTGTTTGTAAACAAAAATTCTCTTCCCCTAGATAATGTCTAAACCAATTGTAAATTTCAATCATTAGAAGCCATCCATTCCACTCATCTACACATATTCAGGCTAGTATAATCCAAAAAATTAAGTAGTGGATATGACCCAACCCAATTAAATTAACAAACCCAAGGTTTTTGAAAAGCAAACTGTTAGAGTCTCTTAATATACATTGATACATCATTCTCTAATAGCTCGAGCTTTTAGATCAAGTGATTAGTTATCATGGAATCAGAGCAGAAGGTTTTATGTTCAAATTTCGGAAGTAGCAAATATGACACCGGTAATATATTTTCCCACGGGGGGCCGTTTATGGTGTGAGTTATAAATATCCCTCCACTTGGGTGTGAGCTATGAGTGTCCCTCCACCCTTGCCCAATATATTCCCGATATGTTTACAAATGCATTAATCATAACTAAATCCAAAACCCACAACGAGAACAGCAACTTACCCAAATCCAACCTTACAATTCCACGTACACCTTCAAGTGAAAAATAAACATGATGGTTTGGAAACATATGAGGTCACCAATTGAAGAGCAAAGCACGAACAAGAAATGAATTTCTCAAAAGCATCATAGTTTAGAACCATACGTACCTTTTAGCCGAAAGCACCAACAAAGTATGAGGTTGGTGGATGTATAAAACCTACTGTAATTGAAGGCACCTCTCTCTCTCTCTCCACCATTTACAATGCCAAAAGATGTCTTCATAGAGCAAACTCATCCCCATTTATGCTCGTACGGACCCAGAGAGGATATGCAATCTTCTATCCTCCTTAGCCAAGCAGCAGGGAAGGGATTTGCTAATGACAGGAGAAGGGATCTCTGCCGATGACGATGCAAGATCGACGCAGGTAGACGATCCGGGGATCATACAGAGCTTTCAATCCTTGGATAGACCGTAGGGTTTCAAAAATCCTTTCGCCATCTGCTGTAGGCTGTCGAGTGGGACAAGAACGAAATCCAACGAATGAGATGGATGGTTTGAGAAATCCCGCCATCCGCCCATGGTTTTGGGTGTGTAACCCGAGATGGGTTTTGGGAGTCGAAACTCACTCAGTCCAAACATGCGACCCCAGTCCCAAGATAGGATTACCAAGTGCAATCCCATCTAATCCCGTCCACTTCCATGCATCAAACACGCCCTTAATGAAATTTTTATCCCACCTAATGTTGCAAAATACCACCTTATCTTGCGTTATAGATGGGCCCTCAACATATTCACCCCACTAATGTAAGATGCAAATTGGGTGCTACCCTACCTATCCCAAGCTTTATAAAAGCAAGGACTATGAGGGGCCGCCTATGATGTATAGGTTTTTATCCACACCTTCCATCCATTTTGCTATGTCATTTTAGGGAATAATGTCCAAAAATGAGATAGACCAAAGGCTAAAGTGGACCATGCCATAGGAAGCCATGGTGATAAAGACACCCACCATTAAGGCAAATATCCGCCTGAGTCAAAACTTCTAGGGCTTATTTGGAGTGTGGATTCGAAACCCCCTTGATTTGAAACACCTTAGTTGTGTTTGGCACCTTGGATTTGGAGTCCCTTTATAATCCAAAGCAGTTATGCATAATATATTCACACAAGTTTGAATTTAATTACTAAATCAAATTTAATATCCATAATTAGTGTATGTATATAATGTTTGACACAATAGTCGTAATAAGCCTGTTAAAATACATATTTTGGCAAAAAATGATGAAATTCCAAGTCTCAAATGGACTACAAGCATAAGATCACATCCGAGTAACTAACCAATGATTTTTAACCGTTGATTTGCATGGCAATGTTTGGATGGCGCAGATCTTCTTATTAAAATAATTTTAGTGATGCAATTGATAATATGATTATTTTGGGATATCATCAATGGGCCATGTACCTAAAAAAATAACATCCTAATGAGACACATGTTACACATGCAACTCTTGAAAGGATTTTAGATGTAATCCAGGCTTCTACCTTAGATTTCAAACCCCCTCTTTAAGGAGATCTGAAACCCTAGTTGCTTTAGGGTGTGTTTGGCGCATGGTATTAGAAGGGATGGAATGATATTAGGTGAGATTAACATCATTTATTGCACAATGATTACATGTATGGTAATACCATGATATTTTCACATCCAATCCATGTTTGGGATCAAATTCTTACCATGAGAAAAACATTGGATTAAGCAAAATCCCATTTGGTGGACCATGGAATTGTAATTAACAGCCCAAATTCACAATAGATGTTAGTCACTTGTACGTGTATATAACCATAGTGTCATGTATAGAAGACTCATATGAATGGACAACATGGATAAAACACATGCATCGATGTGGTGCCCACGTGTGTGGGACTTTGAAATCCCAAGGAAATCCCACACGGGATCAAGTGTAAATCCATCCCACCTAATCCCAAGCCTCCCATCCTCTCCAAACATCATATGGAATTTGCATGAAACCAAATGCAATTCCATCCCACCCAATACCATGCGCCAAGTAATAGATGGGGTTGGGTGGGATGGAATTGCATTTGACTATGTCCAAAGTCCACCCGGTGTTTGGGGAGGATGGGAGGGTTCGGATTAGGTTTGATGGAATTGTATTTGGTCCCATGCGGGATTTCTATGGATTTTGAAATCCACTACACATGTGGGCCCAACGTTGATGCATGTGTTTTATCCATGCCATCTATCCATATATGCCCTTTACATGCGACACTATGGTTATATACTTGTACAAGTGACCGACATTCATTGTGAATTTATGGGATTTTGCTTAATCCAGCGTTTTCCCATAGTAAGAATTTGATCCCAAATATGGGGTTGGATGGTGAAAATACCATGGTATTACCAGACACGTAATCACGGTGCAATAAATGATGTCAATCCCACTTAATGCTATTATATCCCTTATAATACCATGTGCCAAATACCCCTCATCCCCTGTTTGTTGGACTTGCAACAGTGAACAGACATAAACAACGGAGGGGTGCTAGTGGCTAGATGCTGACCCTCCGATGCCTAAGCCAAGCTTGTCAAAGACAAAACGCTAAGGGGGCGTAGAGGTCAGAATTCTTGTCCCTTTGTTTAGGGCTTGGTGCCCTATATATAGAGTGTGGGAGAAGATTATGGACCTCTGAATCCCATTATGCTATGCTTTGGAGAGTCTTTAATCAGGCGGGATTCTCGTCTTGGATACATATGAGGTCGAGGATCCTTGTCTCATCTAGATTCAGCGAGATTCGCCCCGAATTCCTTATACCGCCTCCCTAGCGGCGGTCAACCTGGTTTGCTTGATATACTAGGCTTTTTACCCTTGTTGTAGATCTTCCTCGGTGGGCGAGCTCTCTCATACCGATCTCCATAGTCTAACGGCTCAGCTCAGAAGCTTGTCGCGGAGTTGGATGAACTATTCGTCCTACTTCGATGGTCTCCTTGCTCGGACCATCAGTTGTTGTTCCTCAGCTCGGAGGGTAGAGCACCTGTAGTTGTTGCTTTTTTTTGTTGTGTGAAGGCCAGTTGGAAATCCCCCACAGCATATTTATCTCTCTTTTATTATACATGCATTTACTCTCAGCGTATATACTCCAATACTTATTTTAAATCAACATTGAGAATCAATAATTATGACTCTATTACATATTTTTACTGTGAAATTTGGAAAAATAAATAGAATGTACTCTAATGGATGCAAATTGGGTACTACCCTTGCATATGTTGAGCTCGAAAGAGGTGAGAGCTCCAAGGAGTCACCATGATATATAAGTTTTATTCACATTGCCCATCCAATTTTTCATGTCATCATAATCACATAAGCCAAAAAGTAAGGCAGATCTAAGGCTCAAGCATAAAACACTATGGGATTAAATTCCTGTTGTTGAAAACTTTTGGGTGCCTAGCCCCGTTTGGCACCTGGCTTTGGAGGGATTTGAGGGGGGTTCCAAATCCCCTGATATATTTGTCAAAGCCGTCTTAAATCTACTTCATCCGTTTATAATCATTATCTTTACATTATAAAATCTTAATTCATACTTATATTATTGGAGCATTACTCTCTTTGGTTTCCCATCTGATTTTCGGATAAGGATCAATGCCAAGATGGATGGCGAACATGAGGTGGCCCACCAGGTCAACGGTTTAGATTTCACATAAGCACCGTGGCCCGCCCCACGCAGCTCTTAACGCACGGTAACTGTTTTACCTTGACATATGACTGATCACTCCCGAGACGTGATAATTGAGAGCGGATTAGCTGTTACCCGGGGAGCAGCCCGTGTGGGGGCGACCTTAATAAATATTTTTTTATATTTCTACTCCGTCCATCTGTTTTTTCGTATCATTTTAGGATGTGATCCAAAACCCTAAGTAGATCCAAATCTGAGGTGGACCACAGAACTAAAAACAGTGGTGAATGTCCATTAAAAGCTTTTTGTGGGCCACACAAGTTTTGGATCAATCTGATCTTTATATTATCAACATCTTTGATTGCAAATAAACATTACCAAAACCTTAATATGGGCTCTTTGGAATTTTTAATGGTGGGGGCACTCAATCAAACTGTTTCCATTGGAATGGTCCACTTGAGATTTGGATCTACATAATTTTTGAAACCCCATTCTAAAATGGCCGGGAGAAACGGATGGACGGCATGGATATACAAAATATTATCCATGTGGGCCATACGGTAGGGGGTAACACCCACTAAGCTGTTACCGGGGTAAGGCGCGCATGCCATTAAGGCCATTGATCAGGTGGACCCTACCGTGGAATAAGCTCACCCGAAATTAAGATGCTGGGCCACAAATAGCCCAGAAAAAAAATGGATGGTCAGAAAGGAACGATCATTTTCCGGCATTCAGTATACAGAAGGCCAGATCATCAGACAAAGTCACATGGAAGGTGGGCCTCACTTTGATGAATGACTACGCTATCTGTGCTACTGCAACGCGTGTGCGGCGAAGTTGCGGACTACGATTTCAAAGGTACCGCGGACCATCTAACAGTGTCATCGGGTATTTAAAGCCAACTCGACTTTTCATTGCCGCGGTTTTTGCTTTCTCCCTCGCGGTCTCCATTACCGTCACTTGCAGAGAACGCTTGAGGAAAACCCTAGAAACCGTAGAAAACCTAGAAAAATGTCGGGAGCTGGTGGTGCTGCTGGTACTCAGGAAGAAGATAAGAAGCCGATGGATCAATCGGCTCACATCAATCTCAAGGTCAAAGGCCAGGTTAGAGTCTCTCTCTCTCTCTCGATTTTTTTTTCATGGATTTTTGGTGTTTTAGTTCATAACGAATCAGATCTCCTAAAGTGAGGTTTTTGCATTTTTTGTGGCTTTGATTTGACGATAGCAGCGGTTGAAAAACCATCCGATGCCTTGGCATTAGCAGAAGTTGGGTGATGTTGGATTTGGGATTCTTATGTCGTTGTTTACTTTGCTGCGCTGGTTAGGTTTATATTGTAATTTTGGTTAATTTGTTTTTTTATTTTTTTTTGGTTGGAGATGGGTGACTGACGGGCCTGCGTGGTTGATTTGATCATAGCGGGAGTTGAAAAACAATCTGATGTTTTGGCATTCTCAGAGCTTCAGTGATGTTGGAGTTCTGGTTGGATTCTTGGGTTGTAGTTTGCTCTGCTGTTGCGTGCAGCGTGGATTAGGTTTAGATTGTAATTTTGGTTGATTTGTTTGTATATATAAAAAGGGCCTATTTGTGTTATAAGTAATGGTTGATGGTTTTGGAGTGATGGGTTTTTATTTTTTATTTTCCCCTTACTTGGCCTCAATGTCTGTTAAAATAGAGACTGTCTGTCTGGTGGACCCTGGTATTGATCTCCTATGGTGCAAAAACTGCATGATTGGATGACATATCCGAGCTTTTGAACTTTTGGACCTTTCCACCTTGAGTGTGGACTATAGACGTATTTCCTTGTATTTTTTAAAATTCTTATTGGCCATTTGAATGCCACTGACCCGATCAAGGACTGTGTTCGATGTGGTTTTTCTACCTTGTATGGTCCATGGTAGGCTCCCCAGATGGAGGTCTGGATTCTTGAACAGTGCTGCCATATTTATCTTGGAGTGGCAATGAAGCAAAAGTGGTTCATTGCTGAACCAGAGTGCCTTGTTGTATAATGCTGACAAGATCTGTCCATTGCATCGACTGTTACATGACTTATATCACATAGTGCTCAGGTCAAGTAAATAAGAACCGTCTTCTTAACTATTCCTTTTTAATTTATTCCAATGATTTTTTTCTTCTATCATTATTTATATCCACCATCTTTCTTAAATACCATCGCATTTTGAAGATAAGTATGTCATGGACTACTTGTTTAGAAGTCACATCTATGCTGCTGCTCCATTCGCTATGGTGTATGTGCAAATGATGGTGGTGCTATGATTTGAGGCCTTTGTGCTCAAGTCACAGTGCTTATGCACATGCTCAAACATGTTTTCCATGTTGCATATATTAACCTGCATTATGTTTCTCTCAAAAACAAAAAAAATCTGCATTATGTTTGGATTGTGGATAACATTAGTATTTCCCATGTTTATAGTTTTCAGACTGGCTAGGGTTGTTTCATTTCTTTGTCAATGCCCTTTGGTCATATCTAGGCTATGTGCAGCTGACAATAGATAAGAAATGGAATAATGGATGCCAAAATTCAGGTTTTTGTCAAAAAAAAAAAAAGTTTTTAGGACTACTAGTGAAGTCACCACAATGTCACTACCATGTCATCCTAGAGATACAGAACCAATTTCTTTATTTGGGGATAGGAGATGCATGACTTATGTTTGGTCTCCATGGTCGCTAATGGATATCCTTAGTTGGATTCCTCTTTAACAGTCTTTTAATTGGTAGGTTTTTGTTTTTGGAATAGAAAACTAATGAAGAAAGTACCTGTATGTTTTTTTTTTTTTTTTGGTTTGTGTTTGGATGAAAGGTTGGTTGTTATCAGGTACCCATAGTAGGGTTTCTCATTTAACTAGTCTTAAGTGGTCAGCAAGTTGGTTTCTGTTTCTGGAATAGGAGCCTTAGTTCAATTTGGAAACTGATTTGAGGGCCGTTTAAATGTCACATGTTGATTACATCCACATTTTAGAGGTAGCTGGGTAAAATATTGAGAGGTGCTATAAAAAGACAACTATTCATGTTGATGTCTATGTTTGATTTTAATGTTCTGTTAATTAATTCATGAATCTAGCAATAATCTTAAAAAAAATCGTGATTTTAACAATGAAATTTTAGTTTTAACAATTGTTGCTGTCTTGTGACCATGAGGACAAGCTGCTACCCATCAATGAATTTCCTAGAATCTGACTGGTCAGTTATGCTGTCTTAATTGGTTAGCAAGTCAGTTTCTGCTTCTGGAATAGGAACTTGGTTGAGCTTTGAAACTGGTTTGAGGGGTCGTTAAAATGTCACATGTTGATTACATCCACATTTTAGAGGTAATGGGGGAAAATTGGGCGAGATGTGCTATATAAAGACAACTACTCATGTTGATGGCTATGGTTGGTTTTAATGTTCTATTAATTCATTCAGGATTCTAGCAATGAAATTTTAGTTTTAACAATTGTTGCGGTCTTATGACCATGAGGACAAGCTGCTACACATCAATGAATTTCCTAGAATCTGACTGGTCAGTCGTGCTGTTTTATTCCTAAATTTTGGTTTGGCTAGAATCCCATGGATGACAAACAACCAGATTCTAGGGAAATTGAGTCTGGGATCAGGACAGCCTGTCTCCTCCTTGTCACCCTTATGCACCTGTCTATGGATCTGTACAGTTTATAAATGTGCTTTTCCGAAGTGCTTGATGTTACATAATTTATTTTCGAAGAAGAGAAGATGAGAGTTCCTGATATCAATTTCACAAAAAAGTCCTAATATTGGACCTCTGGAGGTTTTATTTATTTATTATTATTAGGACTGTTATTTTAGGTTAAGGGTGCTTTTGGTTGCCCTAAATGTAATATTTAAATTTCATGATATTTGGTGCAACCAAAAGCACCTTAAACAAATTATAAATCATAAATCATAATGTAAAAGATTTTGTTCTTTTGTGGTCCATTTGTTCTGTTGGTTTTGTATCCCGTTTTTTAAGACTATACAGTGTATTTGTTAATGTTACTTGGAAAGTGTACTTCTCTATTTTTTTATGCACACAATCTTCCGTCAATGTTAATACTGATTGTAAGTGTTTGATATGGTGATAAGCAGTTCTTTAAGGCTTGTATAAAATGACTTCAACAAGATTCACTACTCACAACTGCCTACAGAACTGGTTGGAACAACAAGTGATTACCTTGAACAAAATATAATTGCTCTATTTCCAACTTAAATGTGTTGGTGGCCAATTAGCCAGTCACATAACAGCCAAACTGGCTATCTTTTTGTGTGAATGGTCAGTAAGCTCACCTATAATACCAGTCTCGGTATCTTATAGGGGAAACAAAACTCCGTTTTCACTAAAATGCCGTTTACTTACATTTGAACTTTTGGTCTTGATGTGTTTGTTTATGGAAAAACCCGACTTATATGATTCACATTGGTTATTATTAGGACTGTTATTTTAGGTTAAGGGTGCTTTTGGTTGCCCTAAATGTAATATTTAAATTTCATGATATTTGGTGCAACCAAATGCACCTTAAACAAATTATAAATCATAAATCATAATGTAAAAGATTTGTTTTTTTGTGGTCCATTTGTTCTGTTGCTTTTGTATCCCGTTATTTAAGACTATACAGTGTATTTGTTAATTTTACCTGGAAAGTGTACTTCTCTATTTTTTTATGCACACAATCTTACATCAATGTTAATACTGATTGTAAGTGTTTGATATGGTGATAAGCAGTTCTTTAAGGCTTGTATAAAATGACTTCAACAAGATTCACTACTCACAACTGCCTAAAGAACTGGTTGGAACAACAAGTGATTACCTTGAACAAAATATAATTGCTCTATTTCCAACTTAAATATGTGTTGGTGGCCAATTAGCCAGTCACATAACAGCCAAACTGGCTATCTTTTTGTGTGAATGGTCAGTAAGCTCACCTATAATACCAGTCTCGGTATCTTATAGGGGAAACAAAACTCCGTTTTCACTAAAATGCCGTTTACTTACATTTGAACTTTTGGAACTTTTGGTGTTGGTGTGTTTGTTGATGGAAAAACCCGACTTATATGATTCACATTGGCCCGTGATTGCCAAAACCTACCATCAGTGATCTAAGATGGGCCCCACCTTCATGATCAATATAATTATAAAGGGATCAGTTGGACCCTCATGTGTCCACTGTTCACTGACATAACGGACCCAGTTTACCTATGGCTCCTGCAAGACCTTAGGAATGGTCTTTTTGACCAATTGTGTGCCCACATGGTCCACTTGGTGTCTTGATTGCATTGTTTTACGATGAACGAATTTTTATTAGGAGAGAAAACGAAAAGGAAATGAAAAAAATACAACAAAGCGGCCTAACACAAAATCTGCAAGGAGGAAAACCCCAAAGAACACAAATAGCACACCAGGCCCGAAAGATCATACCCCCAAATCTTTCCTGTGGTCCCGTATGTTCAACTACTGGTGAGACTATTCACTTCACTCCTACCTGCAGGCCTTTGCATATGTCCGATGCTTTATGGATCATCCTAGGGATTCTCAAAGGATCCATACCTGAACCTGAAACAGCCCATGATATAGGGCAGCTTGAATCACCTTCTATGGTTGTGGGCAACAAGTGATTTTTCATGATTAACTTTCAGGGCAGCAATCTATCTACAGGAAGAGTCTTGAATACCCACCGGACTGGAGAATCTAACAACTTAATGCCTTCATGATTGGAGATGAATTCCCCAATTTCGGAATATGTTGTGATTTTACTGTTGTAGCATCATATCTAGTAGGT
Organism: Liriodendron chinense; assembly: GCA_003013855.2. Taxonomy (NCBI): domain Eukaryota; kingdom Viridiplantae; phylum Streptophyta; class Magnoliopsida; order Magnoliales; family Magnoliaceae; genus Liriodendron; species Liriodendron chinense. The sequence continues at coordinate 8,296,032 of ML058348.1, read as the reverse complement.
TACATTCCTAGTTTGGAGCAGTCCCCTACTTTAATTAGAAGTTAAATAGCTTGTTCAGCAAGTTATTATTCCTTTTGTGAAGATCTGTATCAAACTAAAAGTTGATATTTAGTTTGTAGTAGAGAAATTATAACTGCATAACTCTATATTTGTAGTGTGTATGAGTGATCCAAGGTTCAATCCTTGGTAATGTTACCTTTCAAAAAAAAATATATGTAGTTCTATCTGTGAGCTTAAGTAGCAAAAAGATACAGTTCATTTTTTTAATTCCTCTATTCTCCATTATCGATAGGATTCTACTAGAATGGATTAAAATTAGAGATATTTTAATTGTTTTTGTGTTTTAGAACATGACATGCATGAAAATGAGGATCCATTAGGGTAATCTTAAAATCTATATTCATATAATTGTGTTTTATTTATTTTGTTGGGTTTCAAAAAATCCAATACTAGGGTAGTGGTGCCATTGCACACCCAATCAAAGTGATAACACATTTGGATCTCCATATATGGATACAATATGTATCTTAATCACATACATGACCACAAGGCATTTGAATGAATTGAGTTTGTTTTCACTTGTGCATTGAGTCGTAATCCATATATATGATTGGCACATCTTCCGATGTCGATAAGCCATAAGATGCAACTTGAATCATATTCATGGGATTAAACATGTTTGGTCTCAAAAGACCGCACAAATATTGTCTTTTGCACAATAAGTGTTTACCTGTCAAAAATATAAGATCAGGCCTCCCACTACTCAAGAGGGACCATTAGATGTGTTCAGCATATCATCACTAGGATAGAGAAAAAGTTCCAACCCAATTTGATCTCAAATGAATAAGATCCGTCCAAAATGGTTTCAACTGTCCATATTGTGTCTGGATAGATCTGAACATCTATATGGTCAAATCCACTCCGTCCAATAGATTCGTCACACCGAATAACGAGTCCACATGAAATTTCGTGTCAAATGGACCTATAACAATTGAGATATGGCCCGATCAAGTTTTGCTGCATCACCATCGGTCAAATCGTGCAATGTCTGTACAGCTGATCGGTTATACGTACATACAATGGAGTGTGTCCAGTGTTAGATCATTCTCGCACTGACACATGTTTTGTGGCCAAGAGTACAACCACATGATCATTGGAGATCCAACTATCAACAATGAATATCAAATGAGCGTGTGAGCACAGACGGGAAGCTGTGCACTACATGTGTTACGTATTGGACATGTAGTGCCACTACCCACCATGTGTGGGTGGGCCCGCACATCCCACATGTATGGACGTCCAATCAAACCACAATGAATGGTGGTGTATCATCCCACATGCATATTTTTTTTTGAAAGGCTCATCACACACGCATTTATGTACATGTATATAATCATTATCAAAAGGGGACACATGGGGTTTCTGTTTCATAAAATTTCCAGATTCGGCAAATTTTCAGAAACTCATTTTCCGAATTTTGCTTTGGCTCAAAGTCAATTGGGATTTGGAAATTTTCATAAATCATATAGAAAGTGAAGGAGAGAAAGTAGGAGGAAAAAGAGAAGTGAAGAAAACTGGGTGTATGGATTAGGAGATGCAGTGGATTCAGTTTAATTGTATCACCAATGGTCAAATTGAATGCATGAACGGTTAAGACACATGGGACTGTTTTAAACCGTTATCCTTGGTGGATGTATACGGTTCATGATTGTATGATGATTCATGAGTGATGATTGAATAATGGTTTTGATTTGATGATCATTTTAAAGAGAGGGGTTGGGCAACACCCACCCTCTCACGAGCCACGCCCCTAGTGTGTGGGGTCCACCTTGGTGGACAGCTCAGGTCAGCCCTTGGCCCCTACTAAAGGGTTTGGCAGTGGTCCTCAGCCTTTTCTACACTTGAGATAGACCAGGGAGGACTTCCTCTGCTGGAGGATCAGTAACTGCAAAAAACAAAGCAGTGTCTGCACAAGTATGGAATTGTTTTTGTGTTTTTTGAAACACGGCATGCGTTAAGATGGGAATCCATTTGTGTAAATCTTAAAATCTAGGCTTTTCTAATCACGTTTTATTCTGCTGCATTTAGAAAAATCCAAAAGTTCATGTAGTTGAACTGATTTCATTTCTAAGTAGCTATTTAGACGGTAACTTGTTGAGCAATTTTCAGAATTAGTGCAGTTTGATTTGGAAACTAGCAGTCCTAGTTTATTACAGGTGAGATACTTGTTATTTAGCAGTGCTACTTTTTAGTTTGATATAGTTAATTGAAGTTTTTCTCTAGTAGGAAGCTGTCCAGTAGTTCTTCATATATACGAGTCATGTCAGGTAATCTATTATGAAATGAAAGAAATAGTTTTCTTCTGTGTCCTGTGATTCAACTGTTGAAGTAGGACTTGCATTGTGTTTCCACCTAGAGAACTGTTTTGGTGTGATCCCCCTAGAGTTCCTTGTATTACATTTTTCTTTTCTCTTATCATGCCATTGGATAAAAAGGTTTGGTGGCATGACTTGTAACATCGTAAGCTATCCGTTTGTGGTGCCAATTATATATTAAGTGTGTTTGTGCACACTGCAGAAGGTTACAAGAATTTCTGATTCTATAGCTGTCCTTCGTCATTAAATGTGAGAATGTATGAGGTTTCCTGTTTAGGCGAATTTGGGTAATTATGGTAGTCTCTCTCAAATGCAAAAACTCACAACATACTGTCAAAAAGAAAAAAAAAATTAAAGTATTCGGAAAACTACGAAATTCTTGTGGGAGAAAGTTCAGGGAATGTAAATCTTATAGAAATATTCAACAGATACCGCCTATTTAACTTTGTAGGCATTTCTTTTAAACTCGTATTTGTTTGGATCTTTATGCAGTTATATATTGATTAGCAAGTTCAGAAGAATTGTACTGAGTAATGGAAATAATGTGAACCAAATAATGGAAGTAATGTTTATATGAATATGATATTCGATCTCATGTTGAAGGCGTAACATTTTGTTTTCCTGAATGGCAATGAGTGAAAATATATATAATAGCTGTCCGGCTAAGAAATTGGGTGCTAATACAATAGCTTTAGTTCTTTCCTTACATTCATAAAAACAGAATGCCATGTTGGAATCAGTCTTTTCCATGACTATTTCAAAAGCAACAATTTTAGCTAGATCATGCTCACAAGCGGCTTTTCCAGCACACAATTCTCTTAAAAACTGCATCAAACTTTTATGGTATTTCCCCCCACTGTATGTAAAAACAGTGATTGGTTGTCCTTTAGTAATTGTTTTCCATTAGGTTGTTTGATTAAAAAAATTGGAATTAACCTTTATGGTTCACCCATGCCAATTCAAAGAAAATTGCTCCAGTGCTCTCAAAGCACTATAAGTTATAGTGCTCCTAGTTGCATTGGGATACTTGGACAATCCGATCTGTTGATCTAGACTGTTCATTAGGTGAAACGCTCGTTCCATTAGCTACCATGCAAACATTACATGGATTTGACAATCTTAACTCTATGATCCGCAGCATTAATATTGATGGTTAGGATTGTTTACACAAAAATAGGTCCAATCAACAATTTGATCCATGTATTTTAAGGATCCATCATGGAGTGCTTGTGACTGTAAAGGATCACTTATGTTATGCAATCCTAACCATAATATCAATGGCTTATAAAAAGGATGGCTACAAAATAAGGCCACTGGATCATTCGATCAGTGTGATTTTCACATGGTTGTGCATAAACTGTGTTGTGGACTTAATCAACAATTTTAGATTGATGATTAAACTATCCAATTGACCCATTGCAACTAGGAGCACCATAACTTAACAGTGCTCTGTGAGCACTTGAGCATTTCTCATGAAGAGAGGTTACTAAGTTTTATTTGTCCACTTTGTCATTTGACATTCTCACAGATTCATAGATCTCTTAAAAACAGAAGAGGCTTCTTGCTAAAACACAGAACTTCGCAGTTGCATATTTCATAGCCAAGAGCAAACATGCAAATGGAAGGGTATCCACAAGTATAATATACATCTATATGATAGGTCCAATGCGCTTGTGGTCAGGGGGGAATTTGTGAAGGTATTTGATTCCTGATTGGAAGAGGGGATAAGAGTGGTTTTGGAAGGATGCTTGGTTGGAAGACTCTCCTTTAGAGCTATCCTACCTGGAATTATTTGAGGTAGCCTCTAGTAAGGATGCAAAGATTCACGAATTCTATGAACTGGTGATGGGCCTCCTTCATGCTCTGGGATGTTAGTTGGGCAAGAATCTTGAAGACAAGACATCGCTTGGAATTTGGAGCATGATCCTGCACATGATATCATTCATTGGGTGCTTATAAAAGACGGGTTTCGAGGATTTTCCAAGGGGACCTCCTGGGAAATTGGAGGAATATATGATCAGAGAGTGTGGATGGAAATTCCTCGCTCCTTCCCTTGTGTATTCTTTTCTCTTTGTTTTGTATATTCTGTAGGGGGCCCCATGTTTTTGAGTGACAAGAGGGCCACGTTTGACTCTGGCCTGCTCTCTATCACTTAGTGCTTTATTTGCTAGTATGAATATAATTATCGCTTTTCAAATACAAACACGTATGCACAATATGTTCTGTGACTATAATGTAGGTACACATGAACTAATATCAACTTGTGTTTTATATTTCTTTGTTTTTTTTTTCTTTCACAAATTGTCTGCTCTGGGTTTTGGGTAGGTTCGATGTAGTGTTAGAACAAGGGAGTAGATGTTGGTGATTCCTGACCAACTACGATGCTGGTTGCTTGCCTAGTAGATGTAATACTATGTGTTTGGCATTTAGGTTTTTGCTGGTGGTCTATGGCACAAACCATGCTCTGTTCCCTTTCAATGCCAAAGTGACAAATCTCATTCTCTTCAATTTCTGACACTTAAAATTTCTTGGGTACTTTCAAAATTTTGGGGTTTTCTCATTTTGTATTTGGAAAAAATCTTGCAAAAAGTTGAAAAAAAAAAGAAGTAAAAACTTGCGGGAGAGATACAGGATTAAGGGAGCATAAGGTTTTCAAGAAAATAAAAATTTGGGTGATTAGAATATGTACAAATTTTTTTTCCCTTCTTTGTAATCCTTTGTTTTTCCCCTGTTGCTGTCTCTTAGGCTAGTTCTTTTTAGTTTTTAGTTCCTTTTCCCTTTGTTTTTGTTTCCGTTGCTCTTGTTCTGTTTTTGCTGCCCTTTGGCTCTCAATAAAATCTTTACCTTTCAAAAACAAAAAAAAAAGAGTAAGTACAAAAAAGAAAAAAAGATGTTAACCTTAAAGAGTGTTGCAATATTATTGGGGGTGTTTTGGAAATGGGGGTTGTTGGATACTCTAACAATGTGACACCTGATGTACAAGCACTCAGAAATTGTACATGTGGAATATGTTATTCAGTTTAAACCGTCAAAATCACAGTGCACCCTGTGAATTGGCCATCTTCCAAAAGTCATAATGGCTGAGCAACCATAACCTTTGATTAGTGGACTCATGTTTGCTAATCAAACCATTGGATGTTTTCCATTTTCAACTGCCCATTAGATGTTAGTTGGCTATTTAGATTATTATTAAATCAGTACGATTTTCAGTTTATGGTTCATATAAAATGTAGCTCACAATTTGAATGCTTTATTTGGGTTACTTGTATGCCATCTGTACAATTTCTTTGTGCTGCCTATCAACTATCACACTCTACCGGAGCATCAAAGTTTTCCTCTTTTGGGCATATGGAAAATATCTTGAAAAGAATATTGGAAGAACTATTGCTATATATTTTCATAAGAGGCATGTCCAGATCCATCACAATGGACCACAAATTTACTGTCTATTAAGCGTGTGGCCAACCTGTCACAAGTATGTTTCTTCATTGCAGGTGCTGAAAAGGTGGGGCTTTTTTTTTTTTTTTTTTTTTTTTTTCCGTTTCTTTTCTTTTTTCTTTTTATTTTGAAGAACCCCATCGTGAAGATTTGTGGTTTTAAAAAGCAGGCTGATATATTATCAAGTGGGCCACATGCGTGCATTGAGTTGAATCCGTTGGCTGTATATTGTTTTCTACGGTATGGCCCCCTTGGTGAATGGATTGGCATGATATTCGTACCTGATGATCCTCAAGGTGGGACCGACCTTGCTGGCAAGTTGGTCAGATATACATTACATGGTGGCCATGTGCAGCTCAATGGTTGGTGACTTTGCTGTCCATTGAAATGAATCTGAACGTTTGTCTTTCAAAAAATATGGGAGATACATCACACTACATATTCTTTTCTTTTCTTTTCTTTTCTTTTATTTTTGTAATGGTGACTAAGCTTTTTCTGTGCTTAGTTACTAGAAGAATCATTTTTTTTTTTTCATGGACTCCATGTGACATCCCATTGGCTGGTAAAATGCCATTGGGAAGATGTCATGCCTGCTATCCATTAGCATATTTGGCACTGACCTAGTGAGCTTTTATGATATGTTGGTTGTAGGATGGGAATGAGGTGTTTTTCAGGATCAAGCGGAGCACCCAGCTGCGAAAGCTCATGAATGCATACTGTGACCGTCAGTCAGTTGACTTCAATTCCATTGCGTTCTTATTCGATGGACGTCGGCTGCGTGGAGAGCAGACCCCAGATGAAGTAAATCTTCTTTCCTTTTATAAAAGAAGATATAATTGCTTGATTTTGTGTTTAGAAAAATCTCAGACAATACTAAGGATCTGTATGATCCTTGGTCCGAAGATATGTATGGTATCCTCAGGTCAAGTGGGGCCATGTTCAGGGTTTAAGACTTTTGAGTTGAAAAGAACCGCCAGATGGGTAGATCATGCCCCAAAAACCTTCCTAATGATGTTCTGTAAATGGATGGTTCAGGAAAAAGTAAAGCAATGGTCTACATCCAACAGAAAGCTCTTAGGGCGTAGTCTGTCTATGGAAGGCTATCAGACGAATTGTCCAGATTGCTGAACAACTGGGCTCCACATTTTAACATGCTTGCTCAGCCTCAGTTTGACTCGATTTCAGCAAACTCAACAATATTATCCTTTTTTGAATGTTGACCTGAACGATTCTAAACTGTCGGGCTTTTAAACTATGTTGCATACTGTCGGGCCAAGGATTGTATAATTCCTCAGAAATACAGTGTTAACTGATTAGCATCTTCTCTTTCTTCCTTTCCTCGCTCTGGATGCAACAGCTCGAAATGGAGGATGGGGATGAAATTGATGCTATGCTGCACCAAACTGGCGGTAGCAGTGGTGCGGCCATGGAATAGCTTTGATTTTGCTCACCCCACAAATGAATACTACTGTTTGCTTAATTTAGTAAGACTTCTTCCTGTATAGAAGGATCCAGCATGGACAAGAGATACAAACAGAAAAATTCGCAACTTCTGCTTTTATAGGTTTTTGATAAACAGTTAGTCCCTATTGATGTTTGCACTTCTACATCCTCTGGAGCATTTTTTTCTTCCTCTTTCATTTTTATCATATCATGCGGACTATAGATTGTGGAATGCTGGTTATTAATTTGCTTATCTGGAAAGCAGCCTATGTGACCTTTTTAGGTAAATTACTCTGACCGGGGTTTTTATGTACTGGTTTTGAAGACCATATACCTTTTTTTTTTTTTTTTTTTTTTTAAAACTTTATATGGTCTATTGTGGTTGATTCATCATTGGAACCAGTTTGGATACACTCGGTGGAGAGAGTGGGGCTTGTTACAGGATCCGAATGAGGCCTCCCCCCTGCCACATTGTGGCTTCATTATCGGACTAGAATCCTTGACAAGATATGTTGCAGAAGTGCTTGAACACCTGCACTGTGGGGCCCACCATGTCAGGTGGGATATAGCATGGGGGCAACATAAAATTGCAGGTGGAACCTCAAGATTCACTGTTGCCCACCTGAGTTTTGGATGTCTCTTCATGCTGATGGAGCTCAACTGAGGAGCAGGTTCAGATTGCATGTCCAGTTGGATTTTAATTTCATGGTTGGTATGCCTCTACCCACCATCCCTGTGGTATGACTGTCGCCTCATTGGCCAGATATTTTTTGCTCCGCTGAGCTGTTGTCTTGCAGCTTTTTTATTTATTTATGGAGATTTTGGTCCTTCATTACCATTCTGATTGAGAAATTCCATAACACCATTATGATAGCACGAGTGGGAGATGAAATGGCTTTTTATCCTCATCAGCAGTTCCAGATGGTCCGTTGTGGTTGTTGATTGTCATGTACCCTATTTTTTAGAAACCTGTTTGATTGATGCAGCAGCATCATCTTATTGTTTATCATGTAATGTAAGCGTGTATGATTCAACGGGTTCAAATCCTAAGGTGGGTGGTGCCACAAACTCTCCCATCTGTTCATCATGGCCATCTGATGGAAATGGACAAGAATACAACAAAATGTCGACCTTTAAGTGGATCTCAATTATTTGTGAACATTCTATCCTGGATGGTCCACTATATATCGTGTAGCTGTCAGTAAAAATCCCTATTGAGATGTAAATGAGGTTGTAACATTCAATTTGACATTGTTGCCAGCTCTTATGAAGGGATAACCAAGGTTTATAATCAGTGTTCACCTCCCCAGTGTCTTTCGGGTATCCAGCCTGTGCTTAAGCCAGCCCAAGCCCCAGCCAAAGCCACAGCCTCAGCTGTCCATTGCCACCTCTGGTTAGAAACAGTTGGGATGCTTAAGAAAACAATACCCTCGGCCTTATGTTTAGCACGTGAGTGGCCCAGCTGAGTAGTCGACTGACCTGATGTATATAACAATAGAGACTTCTCTAGGAGATGGAATGGATCTCATACCCATTTTACAGTGGTTGGACATTTATTCATTCAGGTTTGTTAACGAGGCCATCTAACAGATGGGGTCCCATTGCACCCACATGACCCGGCCCAACAATTGGGTTGGGTATGTTTTGTTGGTTCATTTGTTGTATAAACTTGGACCCAACCAAGTTTTGGACCATCAAAATGATGAGACCCAACTAACTGAGAGCTTGGATCTGGCTCCATCCCCATGTGCCAAGGACGCACATATATATGGGCAACCTTGCAGCCTACTGCGAGACTAGGACCTCCATTAAGCAATACCTACGATCCCTGCAGTATACCCATACAAGCTTCCCAGAAAATAATTTGGTCATTACATGAAACCCATGATCCATTACAAGTCTTTTCACTTTACTACCATTCAAATTCCGTTCTGCAGGGCTAACGTAGGCCCAACCATAATTGAAACAAAGTCTTGGATGAGAGGAAACCACATTATGTTGCACAGGAACGAAAAATACCCATGATTGTATAACCACAACCACACAGTTAGGGGCCATATTCACTCAGTAGGGACGCAACTTGGGCACGTTGGGTTGGTTTAAGGGTCAACTCAAGTCCAACCCAACCTCAAGAGGACCCAACCCGCAACCTGAACCTAACCCAAATTCCTCTATTCTCAACCCAACCTGGCCCATATACACGTGATTGTTCTTACTCGACCTGAACCCAACCTAATCTCAGAACGGTAGGAAAATGCCAACCCAAACCCAAACCCAAACCCAACACAAACTCCGGTTGGGTCAATAAGTTGCAGCCCAAATCAATTATCAGTGGGCCCAAGAGATCATAGCTCTTCACTTAAGTATCATGAAAGAAAGCTTCTCCCTTCTTCCTTGTTGAAAAAAAAAAAAAAAAAGATGATCTAATAATATTCTGTGTAAACTCCCTTTAGGATTACATCCCACCCAACTATGTCCATGGTAGACCACTTGTCCAATGGGTCCAAAGTGATCACATGCAGGCCCACTGGATCAACAGTCCATATTCTTTCAATCATTATGAGAACGATTTTCCCCCCTTTTAGTTGAAAAATGACCTAACCATATTATTACACCCTGCCCGACAGTCCCTGTAAAAAGAACCCAGGATGGCCTAAGAGAATAAAATGCTAAAAATACATCCAAGCGGAACACGTATATGTTGTTGTATGCGGCATTGGGTCCTTAATCTGAAAATCTCAAGATTGGTTGATCGATCACCTCAAGCTGGTAACTGGAGCTTCACGTTGTTCTTCCAGCTGCACATCATAGAACAAAGCTCAAAAAGTGTAAATAGCTGTACCGGTATACTCTCCTGTTTGGATTGGGGGCAGAATATGTTAGGGCAATCAAACCCACGTTGTGGTGGGCTCAAGACAGTTTGCCCCATCTGACAAAAGATGTGGATTGTCTGGCCCCACCAGGCTGTCCAATCTGCATTTTCCACCCCATCTGTAGAGAAATGTCATGGCTACATCCAGGTCGTGCTTCCGTGATGTGGGTGAAATCAGGGCCATTCATCTAGTCGGCTGCCTTGTATGTGTGCTGCTAAAGAATCAGGTCATTTTGGTTATCATGCGGACTACTCTAGTATGAAGAAAATGGAAGGTTAAAGAAAGAAATTTTATCTCAACTACAGATTCAGCACTCACGCCATGATCAGATAAGTGTGATTTCCGACATTAGCACGTACAAGGTAAGCCCACCCGATGAACAGCTCCGACATATGATACACTTGACAAATTGGTGTGTCGGGGAGTAGTGTTGTACTCTTGTTATGCAAGTGAAATCGGGACCATTCATCTGGTAGGATGCAGTGTATGTTTCCGGCTGAAGTATTAGCTCAGTTCAGTCATTGTGACTACAGGTGTATGAAGAAAATGGTAGATTAGGGAAAAAACTACTCAAGATCAGCACACATATCATGATTGAACCCAATTCCTGGTACAGCACATACCAAGTAGGCCCAACCGATGAATGGCCTCAGACATGAAACGCTTGACGCAGTGGCACACACGAGGTAGGATTCATACTAGTAGTCATGAGTAGCCATAGCACCACTCCTTTCCGTAAAGGGGACATCTATTGTTCTGTTTGCAGATTGGATGGCCACCAGGCTGTAGGTACCTACAACTGTACAATTCTATTTTGAACAAGTACAATCACTTACCTGTTGAAGTAATAATAGAAGAAATCAGCATACAGCAATGTCTGCACGAGCCCAGATATCCATGCTGCAGTATTGAAAGAGAAACATAATATAATCTGAGAGTTGGCAAAATGGAGAAAAGATGAGATGAAGCAGTGGGAATTATAAAGCTTGTCATACTTATCCAATGACTGTAGTGGGGCTCGGTGAAGTAGCGGTAAATCCAGTTGAGAATGTACAATGATCGGTACGCACTGCATTGAAACAGGCACCATCAATTTAAATCGATAGAAATGCTTTAACTAGAGAGCAGAAGAGTTAATCAGTCTGATGAGCATATATTCAGATGATGAGGAAATGCTTGATCCAATTAAATTGTTGCTCTGTACTTGGCCAGCAACCATAAAGTGGGTCCCATTTAAATAAGATGGAATATGGACCATTTGGCTGAATCATATATTTGTAGGCCACCATTGATCCGACAATTAAGACAGATGGAAGGGAACTTCTAAAGAGTGGCTCAGCTACGATAGATCCCACCAGATGGATAGCCCATTGACCAGCAAATGGTGGGGCCCACCTGTACGAATTCTAGGCCAAAAGAAAAAAGAAAAAAGAAAAAAAAGGGTTTGTTTCAGCTGGGCATCAAATAATACCCTCCAAGCACAGTCACCACCTAAGTAAATGATAGTTCTCTTGTAAAAAGCCAGTGTTCGCATCAACCTCTTTAGAACAACACAAATTCATTGACAGAACATACACAACAAAATTCATTGTCAAGACACATTCCATGTCTGAGTTATGGTTACTACTGGATAGGGATGAAGTATGAAAAAGGTTATCATCATCAGAATTCTATTGGCATTAAAGGGATTCTGTGTTCTCTTGCAGACTCACATGGACCCTGCTGGTAGGAATCGAACTGAAATGACAAATCATTGGTCCCACTTGATTACAGGCGCAAATTTCCTACAAACGCCTCTCACAAGGAACCTTAGCAACAAAAACTGTGGGGCCCACCTGATTTCTGTGCAACAGACAGTCCCTCCATCAGTTGTGCCAGTTCATGGTATGGCGCAGGCTAAAAAATGAGGCAAGTCCAAAAACTCATGTGGGTGACACCCCAGGAAAAAGTGGGGATGGAAACACCCACCAGTGAAACCTTCCTGGGGTCCACCGTGATGCTTATACGACACCCAGCCTATTCATAATCTGATTCCACAAGGATGAAGGGAAAACACATATTATCAGCCTGATACAAAGTTTCTGCAGGTCCCAAGAAGGTTTCAATGGTGGGTTTTCCATCTCCACTGTTTCCTGCCCACTTGGGTTTTGAATCTGCCTGATTTTTTTGGCTCACATCCTAACTTGGGTTTTGAATCTGCCTGATTTTTGGGTTCACATCGTAACATGAGCTGGTGGAACAGATGGAGGGAGAAGAGCACACAGACATCTCAGTGGACCCCACAGATTTTTTGGTGCATGGGCTCCTAGTAACAGGTGTTGTAGGAAATTCCGGCCCCTTGATTACAATCAGGAAGCTTCAGAAAGGCTTCAACATGCCTTCCAGAAAGAAAGTAATCTCATAGATGATGGTAAACCCAAAAGCTTCCCTCTCTCTCATCTTTTTTTGCTACATAAAATAATTTCATTAAAAAAGAGTAAAATTCCAGAATGCTTGTAGATGGTGGTAAACCCCTAAAGCAGTTTTCCTTTTTCCTGGGAAAATTAATTTTACCAGAAAAAAGAGAGCAAAAAACAAAAGAGATGGCATGGTCATGAAGGGGCACATCAAGGACAGGCACATGCTTACAAAGGCCAAAAGGCCAACCCAAAAACACCATAGGCCCAAAAAACTGGCATCATGCCCACCCATCGATAGCCAAGGACCCTAAGAGATTCAAAACTCTCCTGAAAACTAAAGCTAAGAAATTGAGCTTAAGGCCAGCTCACATCGAACAGACTAGGGTCTTTCATCTCTTTGAAGATCAAGCTTGCAAGAAAACATGAAAACTTTGTATAAATGTAGACAAAGCGCTGAAGTAGATAGAGAAAGAGAACAGCTGAGCAACCATTTTGTCTAGCAAACAAACATAGGTGAGGTTGACCACAGTAAAACCTAATGAGCTGTTGAGGTAAAAAAGTGACATGGCATTCCTAGTAGCAAAGCCATGGTAATGATGGTTTCTTTCTTCATATGCAAGGCATCTCAACGGCGGGGGGCTCTTGAACTTCAATGTACAATTTAGTCACAACAGGAAATGAAAATCTAATGATTATGTGCCATTACATGAAATGAAAGATCGTAGAAACTTTAGATCTGTTTGGATAGTGGAAAAAGAAAGGAAAAGACAAGAAAATGGATGAAGTTTCCCATGATGATACGTTAGAAACATTGGATTTCAAAAAGCAATCATTACTCAGCCACCACAGTCAAATTCTCATGCACAAGATACAAGGTGACTATTGTAAGATCCTTATTTCGATTTCCGCTTGCTAGCCAAACAAGAACCCCAAAGTGGAATCCTTGCTCATGGGAAACCTTAGGAAATCATCACTGGATAATGGATAATCATTACAAATTTTTTTTCTTTTCTTTTCTTTTCCCACCATCGTAACAGGCCCTAATGTGAATTCAGCGATTCTCACAAAATCCATAATTAGGGATCAACCAAACAAGGATTAAGTATTGGTAGTTCACCCAAGAAGGAGTACATATTGCCCAGTCAAGTTGTCGATATTCCTAGTCCTTTGCAACAAGACCAGCTGAGGAAGTATTGCAACAGCTTCCAAATACAAGGAAAATGCCCACATTACCTGTTCCAATTGGATTAACAAAGGCATTTAACCAGATGATGAAACCAAAATCTTGACAAAATAAGGGAAGCAGTGACCACCATATGCAAAGAGATTCTGATTGCGCTCGACGAATACATGCATGATGAAACTAATTAGCAAAGAGGAATAGTAAGATCCATGATCTGAGACTTTCCACAATATACCCAAGTTTTCAATTCTGACAAGTGGAGCCCATAGTTCAGTTATCTAGACCATTGGCTCCCACCATGGATGGGCGTGCCCGGAAGTCCCCTTGATAAGGGAATCCTGACCTTTCAGTTTGTGACTCACAAAAAGACAGCTAAGAAACACATTCAACTGAAAAATCCCTAGCTTGTTGACTTAGATGATCCAATCTAGGAGATCTTTGGGGCATGAACCATCCACAATGGGACAGAATAGACCAATGGTCTGGATTACAAGACCATGGGACTGAAGATCTGAGTATACCATACAAAGTGTTAGCTCAAGGATCCCACAATTACTCGTAAATAAATAATATTGATCCACTATATGCAAGCATATGATCACCCAATCATGAATAAAAGAAGACACGCACGCATACCTCTTTAAAAGTGAACTTCTCATTAATAAATAAGGCCAAAAGTAGGCATGGTAATATGAGAAACAGATGACGGAATGTGTCTTGTTCTCTATCATAAGATCTGCGGACAATCTTGTGGCGTCTCATGTACCATACAATTGAAAATGAACTCCCCAGGAAAATCAACTTCATGACGCTATTGTACAGTGAGATAAAATCAGTAAAAATATCCAAGTAACGACTTGCAAAAACAAGAGCGTACAGTTCTTGGGTCTTCAAAGAAATGCCTGCATATGATAAAGTATGTCAGGAGTTATATATTGTGTACATGTTACAGATTTTATGACCTATGGTTTAACTGAGGATATGGCCCTTGATAAAGAGGAATGGCAGAACATGATTCATATAGCCAATCCCAATTAGCTGGGATAAAGCTTCATGACGATGATGATGATGATATTGTTAAAGAATAATGTTAACAGTAATAATAGTAAACCTCTTAATTACGACCATGGGAATTCACAAATGTGAAGGTTTGCTAGACAATCAAATGATATGATACATGGCAAGATCATTATTTAAATTAAAGCTAGAGACATAATAGTGTATGTTTGATGCAGCCCAAAAACCGAGTTGAGTGCAGTGAATTAGCAAAAAAAAAAATCTGATGTAAAGTGGCAAATAATAAAAAGTATAGCAGTAAATCCTAAAAAGACAAAAAAAAGGTCAGGAAAATAGAGCACGAATCTAAAGAACCATTTGCAAATATCAAATTGAGAGAAGATAAACAATTAGTCAACTTTCACAACGAGGGATCTCATAGAACCACCAAATGAGCTTCAAAGCACAATCGAAAGCAAAAAACTTGCAAAGCCCCCTTAGCAAGCTCAAATAAAGCAATTATACTAAACCCTAAACCTAATAGAGACACACATTAACCAGCTCATCTAATGAGCCAGGTGCAATCTAATCCAACCATTCATTCCATTGACACAACAACTTTATTTCCTCTAATAGTACCTAAAAATAATTACACAATATAGGACTTACTAGAAAGGTCATTCGATAAGCTTTCCGGTAGAAGACTAGAAAGTGTAAGAATCTTAAGTGATACAAATTGCAAGCTTCTTTCTTGTTGACGTTTATCAAATCAATTCATTATGGTTACCTACTTCGATTCATCCCTTAGGCAGACAAATTTTCTGGTATTTTTTATTAGTGGTTTTTCTTAGAGATATTTATTAGTGGGTTTTGGGCTTTTAATTTATCGGCAATAAACAACTTTATCCAAAAAACCGAGGGAGGAAGTAGTGACAAGATCCATCAAGGCGATGGATAGGGGTCCCCTATATGGAGAGAATTATCAATTCGACCCCTTCTTTAGCTAGAGAATCACTGATACCATTCGAATCTATAGGAAATTGATTGTGTACAATACCCATTGAGCAAGAACACGAACTGAAATCATTCGAAATTAGAACTTTCATGGACAAGCAATGATTCTGGAAGCCAAGCAACTGCATTCCGAGAATCCCCTTTGACAATCAAGGACCCGTCACCGACTGCAGAAAGAACATTTGCAACTCATGTTTGCAGTAATATTAGGAGAGGTTTACCTTGTTAACAAAACCAGTTTTGTACTAGAGATTCTAGCCTTGAGAAGTTGGTAAAAAGAGTAACCATAATTTTTCAAACCAAAGTAAATTAAGAGTTACATCTGATGAAAGTATGCTAATGTAGGCCCAAGGTCCACATTTCGAAATGTTTGCTTCTAGTTTTGGGGGCTAAGTTTTAGGACTGACATTTATATTTTTTGGGAAATAGGGGTGCTGATTTTGAAGATTCTAAAGATTTTGGGGATGATTGTCTGGATTTACGATTATGATTTTTAGGTGAGTACAAATTGGTCAGATCTTTCTACATAGAATCACTGCTATTGTTGATGGATTAGATTGATTTGAAGTCAATCTAATAGTTGGAAAATCTTAATTAAAGACTCACAAGTATTTTATGGAGTCTTTTGAGGGTCTATAAAAAGGGTTTTGTTCTAAGAGGTAGGGGGATTGCATTTTCTGAATTTTGTGATGTATCATTTAAGCATTTGTAAGAAGTGAAGAAATTCCAATAAATTTGCTTATTTCTCTCTATTCTAATCTTCATGGGGATGTATTCTTCATCCATCCTTGCAATTCGGTGATCGAAATCTCATTAAAGAGGGTTGGATCTAAATATCACTTTCACAGACTTAGGAAATTGGGACAGAATGCCATGTAAAAAACCAGTCAAATGCCGGATAAGGACGTAGGATTCAGATCCTACTCTCGCCACATGTGCCAATGGGAATGCATGCAAGATCCGGGCCATTCATCAGGTTGGCAAAAACTTCTACACTGACTGCCTGACAATTAGGCTAGTAGGGAAATCAGGTGGGCCCAAACGTACAAATTTTCTTACTAGCTGATGGCTGGAATGGGCCGATTTTCAGGTCACGGGACACTTACAGCGGGGCCAACCTGATGAACGGTTCAGATCCTGCATCCATTTGCACAGAACTTTTTACGATCTCACATTTATATCAATAACACTTCGAGAAACGCCAAGGTAAATATTTCGCGAGAGTAGGGTTTCAGATCATAAAACACAGAAGGGCCTACCTGACAAACGGTCCGGATCTCGCAATCACATCCCATACCGGAACGTGAGGTGAGGGATCCGGAACTTCCATCAGGCGGCCAATGTGTGTGATCGACGGACATCATCACAAACCCGAGGGTTCAACGAACGGTCAGATTTTCCCGATTTCGGGGCCGGATTTTTGAGAATTCAACCTGAAATGAGAAGAAGAAATACAATGACAAGAAAGGGGAGACGACCTACCGGCGCAGGATTTGATGGTGTGGATCTTGAGGAGGAGGACGATGACGCTCATCAGATGGGTCATGTCCCCTGCTAATCGGAAAATATTCATGATGGACAGTTCAGATCTTTCGATCTGTGTTGAGATCGAGAGATCTGAAAAATTGGGAGATTTTTTTTCCTTTTCGTTCTTCCTGTTTTCTAACGGAAATGGCGGTGGAATGTGGCGTCGAGCTTTTAGGAGAGTGAGAGAGAAGAGTTCGTTTTGCCTTCGTCGCGTCTGAGTATCCAGTGTGTGTCGCGACCAACTGGGGCCCACGCGCTTAGATGATCGGAAGATTTGAACCGTTCATATTGTTGTTGCAACAATATATAAGTTACTAGTCCTTAGTCACTCTTCATTAATCAAAATAATCTTTGAATTTTATAGTTGAAATCAAGCCATTGAAATACTTCTTTTTAATGTTTTAAGTCATCTAATGGTCACAATCATCCTTCAGTGTAATTTTCTTACGGGAGCCAGCACAACATAGATTTTACAACATGGACGGTTCCGATCATCGGCTCTCTCAGTATGTGGGTGGCGACATACGTTGGATACCCAACCGCCCGAGTCGCGACAGAGATACTGAAGACAAGGACCGCCGCGCAAGGGGCGGCCCCGGTGGGTGGATCCGAGGACTCACTTTGATGTATTTACCTTTCATCCACGCCGTCCATCTGTTTTTATAGATAATTTTATGATATTAACGTAAAAATAAAGCAGATCTAAATCTAAGGTGGACCACACCACAGGAAACAGTGGTGAAAGACCATTAAAAACTTCTTATCGGTCACAAAAGTTTTGGATCCGGCTGATATTTATGTGGTCCCTTCATCGAGGTCTTTGTGACCTTATCAACGGGCTGGATGGAAAATAAACATTACGGTGTCCACCAATAAGTTTTTAATGGAGGGTTTCAATCACCACTGTTTACCTATGGTGTGGTCCACCTGAGATGTAGATCTTGATGCCTTAAAATGATCTTTCAAAATATATGGACCGCATGGGTGTAAGAAACATACATAAAAGTGGACCCCACAGGGATCCATCCAAGCCGCCGTGGCACAGTGGTCCGATCCACGCTGGTCCACTCATAAGGTGTGCCGTTCTTTTGCATTTGATAAGGTTGAATACTGACTAAACTCTGTGGCCCCACCATGATGATGTATGTGTCTCATCCATACTGTCCATATGTTTTACCAACTCATCTTAGGCCACGAACTCAGAGCTCATAACATAATCATATCCAACGCTCATGTGTAACACACCACAAAAAACAATGAAATACTGACAGCAGACATCTCCAGTGAAACTTTCCTAGGGCTACAGTAATATTTATTTATCATCCAACCTGTACATAAAGTCACATGATAAAGGTGAAAGGAAAATACAAATATCACTTGATTCAGAACTTCGGTGGCCCGAATAGACAGTGTAGATAAGACAGGCACATCATGGTGGGCCACAAAGTTTAGTATTTGCAATCCGCATCCTTTTGATAAAGGCCGTTGGTTATTCCTTTCAAACTGTTCATTTTACTCATTTGATTGTGGCCCACCTGGTGAGAGCTTGGCCCGATTTATGGGCCATGTCCAAGCAACCGTTGCCCTAATCAATGCACAGTTCCTCATGTGCGAATCAAGAAGACATCCGGACCATTACCAGGTGGGACAGCGTGAACTTGCTATCTCAGAACTCAGGGTGATCCATTCATCAGATGGGCCCACATATGGATTTGAATATAGATCATTGGTGATTTTCCTTGGAACCTTTCATTTTCTTCATACAAAGTGTGTCATTGGAATGGCTTGAATCATACCCAAAGGGTAGCCACACACAATGGTCCGCTCCGTTCGTTGAAAGGTGTAACTCACTGCTAGTGTGGGGATTGCCTGCGACACAAACTGTTTCTACCAATCAGACTCACCGCATGCGATAAGCTCAGAGAATAATGGGGATATTTAGGAAAATTTTGAAAGGAATCCGCACTTACCGCACTCTGGGCTCACCGCTTACAGCAGAATGCACAAACCACCTTAGAATTGAATCTGTGATTAATTTTCATTGAGGTTTATTTTTAAGCATGCTAAGGGCCCGTTTGGATACAGCTAAATAAGTTACTTTTTTGCTGATGTTATAAGTAACTTTTTCACTGAACATGGTTTTTTTTTTTTTTTTTTTCCAGCTTTTCTACTTTTTCTCCGGCTGCTGAAAAGTGGAGAGGAGATGATCATTCCTCTCTATGCGTGATAGAATCACGGTACAATACGTGCAATAGAGAAATGGATTCAAGTTTGGCATAAGCACGGCTAACATGATATACGGTCCACATTAAAGGTGGGTTCTACATTATGACATTGAAGTTGGCCCCCACATGATGGATGGCCCATATTGAGGGGCCCCTACATGATGGACGGTCCACATCAAAGGTCATCCCCTAATGATGAATGGCCCACATCCAACGTCAGCCCAGCATGATGGGCAACCCACTTTGAAGGTGGGGCCCACATGATGGTCAGCCTACACGATGGGCAATTAATAATGGTGGCCACAACAAGATGGATGATCCACATCAAGGTGGGCCTCACATGATGGATGGTCCACATCAAAGGTCGGTCCTAATGATGATTGGCCCATATCCAAGGTGGGCCCCACATGATGGATGGTCCACATCAAAGGTGGGCTCCCTATGATGGGTGGTGGATAATGAATATCAGTTTCACCCAGCTCATGTAGGGCCCCTCTTTTTATAGTGTCCAGGTCTGCACCATTAATTGCAGCAGGGATTGATATGCTACCGTTAAAATCTACGGGAACCCACTGCGATATGTTGTTGCCGCCCAACCTGCTGATGGAGGCCATGTATGACCTGGATGTGGGACCCGCATATCATGTTGATCCAAAGTTTTTATAGGCCTGCCTGTGTTAGCAGTGGGATATGACATTGCCGTGGAAACCTCCCTGGGTCCACCATGGTATGTGTGTTTTATATCCACGCAATGGATGAGTTTTTTACAGCCCACTTTCGAGTGGGCCCACTGATCTGTGGGGCCCACATGTTGTGGGCATGAAATCCACACCATCCATCCATCGCATGCGCAAGCACACCATAAAAAGTTAAAAGAATAAAAAGTAAATCAACCTGATCAAATATCAAACAGCCACGCTGTATGAAGGATGGTTTTAAGAGCCGTTTTACATGGTAAAAAAAAAAAAACACACACGATGGAAGTGACTCGTTAGGAGCCAAACATGCTTATTAACTTTTTAGCTGATAATTATGTCATTTACCAAACATACTTATCTGCTTAATAAGTAAAAACTAAGATAAGTAACTTATCTAAAAAGTAGCTTTAAGTAACTTACCATCCAAACGGGGCCTAAACAAACACCTAAAATAACATGTTAAGCGGCTGAAGATTTCAGAGGCATAATAAGTGGAAAACAAACAATCTCTATGTCCATGTGTTTTGCCAAATTACTTTAGAACTTGAACAAGATAATGAGGTAGATCCAAAACTAATGGGCCACACCATGGAAAACAGTGGGATTCAACGATCATTGTTGAACCATTTGTGAGGCCACAAAAGTTTTGTATTAAGCTTTCACATTGTGTGTGTGTATGTATGTATTTTCAATACATTTTAATAGAAGCAACCTTATGAGGGGATTGAATGGCTTATAAACATCACGGTGGACCTCCCAACGGTGGGTATTTTACTCCCCACCTTTTCCTATAGTAGGCCCAATTGAGCATTGGACCTGCCTCGTATTTTGGGCTTATGTCCTAATGTGAGTTGGAAAAACAGATGGACCGGGTGGGTCCCACCTAGGTAGTTCTTGCGGGTCCGGGTGGCAACTAGTTGGGAGCTCGTGGACCAAAAATCTGTGAGCCCACTGTGATGTTTGTGGGCCATCCACTCCGTCCATTGGTCCATTTTTTTTTTAGCTATCCTCTGTTTTAGTACACGGTTGGCTCACCCAACCTTGAATACACCAGATATTGGGGTCACGGTTGAGCGGACCACCTGGATGGCTCAGATCTCTCCCAGCATGTACGGATTATTTTTAAAGCAGTCCAAAAGGAGGGACAAAATAATTTCAAATGGTGACCGTCCAGAGCTTACATTCCCACCATTTTGAGCCTTCATTCGACGGTAGATCTTGAATATAAGTTTCAATCCGGGAGTAATCCTCCGTGAGAAATCTACCCCGTCCATTTGGTTTCTTGGCTAATGTTAGGGCATGATCTAAAAAATAAAACACATCCAATACTCAAGTGTAACACACTACACGAAATAAAGTGGATGGAAATGCACAAAATTGAAACCGTCCCAAGGCCCACCATAATGTTAATATCTCATCCAAACAATTCACAAGGTCATTTTAGCTGATATGATCTAAAAACACAACTAGATCCAAAATTTCTGTGTCACTGTAAAGGATTTGATGGTGGGAGTTCCATTCCCACTCTCACTCTTTTACGTACCGTGGTCATTTGAGTTTGGACATGGTTTATTTTTAGTATCATGTCCTAACATGAGCTGGAGTGACAGAAGGATGAGGTTGATTGGCTATTACCCTAACAAGGCCTAGTGAAGAAAAGTCCTGATAGGGGCTCTATGGGGCCCACCATGATGTATATGTTTTATCTCACTGCCTATTCATTTTTACAGATAATTTCAGGCACAAGCCCCAAAAAAAAAAAAAAAGGCAGATAGAAGGCTTAAGTAGACCACACTATATAAAGCAGTGGTGACAATGATGTCCAGCATTGAAACCTTTCTAAGGCCCGCCATGGTGTTTATTTGCAATCTAACTTGTTTACAAGGTCAAAATGATGGGAAACATAAATATTAGTTTGATCCAAAACTTCTTTTGCCGCTAAGAAGTTTTCAACGATAAGCATTTGTAACAACTCGAAATTTCGGCACCTGAGTACGGAGACTCTGATCCCGAGTTCCGAGTGTTAACTAAATAAAATGCTATTTTAGGAATGCCACACGTGGAAAATGCACCCACGTGTGTCCTCAATCAGATTTATATTCATTCCATTTACAAATAATCAGAGTAACGCATTTCAATTAGCGGATCATAAGCAAAGCGGAGGTAACTAAATCTAAAAATATAGGGCTAACACCCTAGATGAACAATTCAATCGCAGTGTAAGCCCATATGAGAATTATACGAATCACAATAGATGTAATAGGAAGGAAAAATACAACTACCAAGAGGGACGAAGCTAGATGATTACTAAGGCGCCCGTACGCGCCACCAACTGGTCCTATTCTTGAGACATCTGCATATGTCAAATATAAGGCGTCAAAACGCCAACATAGTGAAAAAATAACTCCAAGGTTAGACTCGGGATATTTAAATTATAAACAGGTTTATATAAGTATATTATTTTTAAGCATGTTGTCAAATCAATCAAGTTTAGGTAATGTCCACATACAAATCATACATCATCCTACGCTAGTTGATTAAATGCATGGATGTCATAATTCCGCACATAATGCATGTCCCGGGCAAGCCCTGGCTCGACCAACTGGTATCAGAATCCACAGTCCTACCTGTCTAGTAGGTCGTAAGTCGTGACTGAGTACACAGCCCCGATGACACAAAGAAATGACATGAGGTGCTCAAGATAGCGCTGGCGCCACATCAAGCAACCAGGCTACACGAGTCCCCCTCAAATGCAATGTCATGTATGTATAATTAATTAAAGTATTTATCAGTCCAATTCATCCAGCAAATTGGTGAAGCCAGAATACCACATCGTATCGTAAAGTCTAACCGGGACTATCTGGCTCCCTGTGATGCGTAACCAATCATCGCCAGTAACCCCTCGATCCAAAGTTGAGTTATCCTACCATGAAAGCCTGGTTCGACCGTGACTCGTCAGCCACGACCAAATCAAAGCGGAAGGTCTCATATCCCAAATATCAAATACGATTAATTTATTCAGAGGTGCGGGTGTTTCACTCGGAATTATCCCAATGCACGCTCGGGTCGTTCGAATGGTGCACAAGCACGCAAACATCGGCCAAGATCACATTTGTCACAAGGGCCATTCGAACAACAATCGGTCACCCCTGTCAATGCTCACTGGTCACTACGGGGAGGCACCACCCTAGCGTAGGCCGACAGCTCAAACACGGTGTCCCATACCACCATGCTTGGCTCATGAGACTTGGTGGATCGAGTCGCAATATGGTTTTAAGTGGACTATTCACAGTGGGAACGATGGTATTCTAGATTTCATAGGATGTGATTCAAGAATGAAATACAAAAATGATTAACTCTGAATTGGGCTTATTCGATAGACCCAAGTGGACGACGACAAACCAACAATGGCCACTATCGGTCGACCGTGTCCCGCTTGGTCGATCGAATAAGTCCCTGATTGCCAACCCAGTGGCAGACAGTACACTATATCAACGGTTTTCAGAGCTTAATCCAAAGCAACGGATACCTTATTATAATAGTAATTTAGGTTATTAAATACCTAATCATAAGCATATCTAAGCACCTGGCCCGACCGATCCAAAGGACCCGGATGACACAGGGCGCCACATACATCCACAAGCATAGATATATTACAATATTGTAAATTTATATCATTCAGGCATTTCATCGAGCATGTTATCAATCAAACAACCATAGAGGCATTCATCGAACATGTTATGCACACATCAACAATTAACATATAAATTCAACCAACCATTAATTAAGATTTGTCGAGAATAAGCTTGAGGGTAGATCTTCACCTTGGAATCGAAATTACTCGATTCGGATGAGGCCGGAGCGATCCAAATACGGTCCGAACGCCGGAAATTGGGGAATACCTCAATTACCTACAATGAATCACAAATCTAGTGTTAATCAATTAAGGTTTAATCTAATTAAGTGTTTAATTAGAGTTTAGGATTTTGGTATATCGGATTTGAGAAAATCCCAAATCGATTCAATGAATCGGGGCCCAAATTCGGTGCACCGTCGAAATTCCAACGGAGTCGAGCTTGGTTACGGCTTCTACGAAGCGTGGGCCACACCCAGTCGATGACCGGGATCCCAAATCCTAGCAAGAGGAACCCTATGGTTAGGGTTCCGTCGGAAACAAATAGGGGTTTTTAACCCTAATGGTCCAAAAATGAAGAAAATGGAAGGAAAAGGAAAAGAAGAGGTAGCTGAACACCTTACCTAGCATGAGGAGGAGAATCCGACCCAAAGCCACCGAATTTTGGCCGGAGAAACGCGAGAACGGAGGTGGAGGCCGGAGAGAGCTCGAAAATTTGAGATTTCCACGGGCATGGCGGAGGATTTGAGGAAGAAAGGAGGTTTGAGAAGGGAGGAAGAGAGCTAGGAGGGCTTAGGAGTTTAGGGGAGAAGAGAGTGGAGGAGAGAAATGAGAGAGAGATGGATTGAATGGGGTTTGCAACCCCCCTTTTATAACCGACCAGCCACGACAGGTCGGACCGGTTCCAGATCCGGTCGGCCGGATCCCACTGTCCATCCGCTTTTCTTCCCAAAAGGGCAGCAGCAACCGGTCGGCCGGTTGCCCATCCGGTCGGCCGGTTACCTAACCAGACGGCCGGTCGTCCCTTGGCCATTTTCTCTGAAAATTCAGGATTTCTTTCCTGCACAGTGAGTTCCTACACAGTCCAGGCTACTTGTCAGCCTTATTTACAAAATAACATTTAAGTAAATGTCATGTTTAATTTATATTTTCATTTACTTTAAGTTATTTATGTAAATAAAAAAGTACCCCCATTTGGATTCAATAAAAAATACTAAAAAATAGAAATCCCAATAATAAAGATTTTGATTTTCCCCTTCAAGTACAAATCAGCAACTTTTTGGCATTTTCAAAACATAGCGCCTTTTAAAAGAGAGGGTTTTTGCCAAATCTAAACCGTTTAAAAAATCTGAAATACCTCAAATAGGCTAAAACACCAAGGTCCAGGTAAAATATTCATGATGGTCTCGTCGATCTACGTGTGGATTGATAATTCAGGGTTCTTTACTTAGTCTCTACAGACAGCGACATACCAGAGTCAACCCAATCGTTGGAAAACTCTTCCGAACCATGTGATCTTCCAACTCCTAAACTAATTCCTATCATTTCTTTGGTAAGAACATTCATTTTAGTTCCCAATACATATGAACACACGTGCGGGTACGCTTATAACCGACACACCGAAGATAATGCCCAAGGACTTCTAATTTCCAAGTTAGTGAAAATTCGGGGCATTACAGCATTCAATCCCCACCTCTTCCTATGGTGTAGTGCAATTGAGTCTTCGTGCTACCTTCTTTTTGAGCCCACACCATAAAATGATCTTTCAAAATGGATGTACAACATGGATAAACAAATACATTACAATAAGCGGGCGTTTTACAATTTTGGCAAAAATCCCAAGATGGTCAAGGAACTTCTTCACCAGATGGGCCTCCATGCAGTTTGGCCCGCTTTCAAGTGTTTACTCAAGGGTTAGTACAGCATTTCTCCCTCCTCTCATTTCAAGTGGGATTTGAAGGATATTTTCAAATATTAAGTTCCTGATTTGGTGAATCTAGGGCCTGTCCTGAATTGTGGAAAAATAAAAGAAAATATTAAGTTCCTGATGGTGAGATGGCGCCCTTGCTAGAGATGATCCACGCTAAACATTAAGGTGCACTCTAAGAAGTTTTTAATGGTAGATGGTCAATCACCACTATTTTTTTATGGGATGCTCCACCTGATAATTGGATCCGTTTCAATTTTTGGATATTGTTATAAAGTGATCCGGAAAAAAAAAAAAAAAAAGGATTGACAGCCTGGATTCATAATACATACATCAAGGTGGGCTCATGATAACCCCACAGTAAGAGCCGTATCTTCTTTGGCGTGGTCAGGGTCTCACCTAATCTACTCTCATGTTTGAAAGGATAGTGGGTCAGGTAGCCAAGCCCACACCACCAAAAGGTGGTGTGGTGACATGTAGGGCTATACACGAGTTAAGTTGAGTCGAGCTTTGTTCTGCTCGTTGCTTGGCTCAAACCACCCAGCCCCGCTTGGTACTTAGCTCAGTCGGATCGAGCGTCGGATCGAGCGTAGACCTGCTTGATCAGCAGATCGAGTGAGTTCGAGTCTTTCGAGCTAAGTTCGAGTTTGAGTTTTTGTCCGAAAATTCATTTTAAAAAAATGAAAAGGAGAAAGGGCTTACCGGCGTTAAGCAGACAAGCAAACTGGGTAGTTCAGGGGTGGCTGGCATCGAGCGAACAGGGCAACTCAAGGGGTGGCCAATGTCAAGCGGACATATAGGCTGCAAGGCAACTTAGGGGGTGGCCAATGTCAAGCTGACATGTAGGCTGCAAGGTAACCCAGGGGGTGACTGGCGCTAGGCTGAAACTTGACTCTCGAGATGTAATGCCCCAGATTTTTAAGATTTATTTGAAATTTTTTGAAAATTCATTTTTAATTTATTTTTTCATTAATTATCATACGTTTACCGTTGATTTGTGAATAGCGGGACATCCGTAGGAGATCTGATAGGGAACTCTTTACAAAAGTTGCTTAGAATGATTCCATAAACATTGTAGAGAGATCAGATTTCAAAACTCACGCACTTTTCAAGTAATTACGAAAATGCCATTAGTTAAATTTAAGTTAAGATGCCATTTTTAAGTATTATAGTTTCTGACGATCACTTTCACGAAAAATCTTGGATTTGAGCTTTTGGGCACATATTAACCATACACGTCAAATTTCAGCCCTTAAATCATAGTAGAAGTGGTCCAATTGTCAAATCAGCCCCTTAACCTTTGATTTTCATGTCTATCGAGTGAGGAAAGTAGATGGTTAGTCGTAGTCGAATATTTCTCTTCATATGAGTGACTTGGATCGTCTTTATTATGGACCAATAGTATGATTTGAGTGCCCCACATTGATAAGCCTCTTTCTTATGCACGAAGTTATCCCGTTATAGAAATTAACGAGTTACCAACTCTTCTCAAATTTTAACCTTTCAATTTACCCACTTCTCACTATCAATCGCTTCTCAAATTTGGACCACCCATTATACTCATATGATTACGAGTTTATACAAAATTTACACCCCGATCTATAATCCTATACCGTTTAACCACAAAGCCAGCCCCTTCCTTTTCTGCCAAAAGTTGGAATTTCATATTTAGGCATTTCTTACCATCAATCAATCACTAAACTTTGCACAATTGTTTGCCTATCATGATTACATATTTTTTCAAAATTTAGGCCCTGATCCTCAAGCGTAGACCTTTAATTGAGATCAAGCCCATTTTAGCACCCGTCAGGCCATTTTCAAGGATCGGCCAATGTAAAATGTGGATCATCAAGAAATTTACGTATTTTGACTCTACTCTTTTAGCTTAATAAGATGAATAGATTAGAATTGATCAAAGATCACCCTGAATATTGAAATTTGAGAAACCCACATCGAGAGGTTGTTACACAAGACCTTGCACACCCTTCTTTTCTCTCTCCATGTACGCACATCCCTCTCCATATTCCTACTACGCACCTGCAAGCCCTTCTCCTAACCCTAGCCTCCATGCTCTAGAGAAAGAGAGAAGAGGAGAGGAGAGTTCTTCCTCATATTTTTTTAGCGGCTAGGATCTTCTAAGCCTATCCTAAGGTGAGGATTTTCCTTCAAGCCTTTCATTAATAATATCACGATTATCATAAGTTCTTTTGTGGCATATGAAGTTATTTTATTTTGAGTTATTGATCCATATAACATGAAGTTTAACGTAGGATTTACAATGAATATCATTACATAATGATGTGATTCCTTGTTTAGATTTTTAACTAAGAAGTATGTGTATTTGTGTTATTTATCTTCGTGAAATCTGTGCCCTTATTTCCTTAATCTGTGTTTTACAAGTAACATTGGTTTTCATATTGTGATATGAAATATGTGTATAAGATCATCATATGGACATCCCATTATTGTATACTCTTTGTCCCTAAGTTGGTAAAATTATTTGATGTAGAGAGATGAAACCTGTGAGAGGTGTCCATGATGGAAGAATATATCTTGACTTAACTGAGAGAATGAAGTGATTGTTTGTTAATGGATCCTTACATATAAATGGTGCTTGATTGGATCCATTTACATTACATGAGTATTTTAATGAATTTGGCCATGATGTACAACATTGGCTTCTTGGGACATGATGAAATTATAAAACGGGACAATGAGTGGACACTAATGGTATACAAATTCTCATGAGCCGAGGTTGGTGCCATGGACACTAAGCCCGAGCTGTCGACCTATGCTGGGTCGCTTGCGACTTCCCCATAGTGTCCAATGAGTTGCTAAAAATGGTTGTATGTAAAATACTTAATAAAAGGGGAAACAAAGTCATGCATTCACTTGGCTCTATGTGGATGTACGGAATTGAGAATAGGTTAGAGCGTCCTACTTCTCCCGTACACTGTCACGTGTAGATTTAGGCTACGAGCGTCCCGTTTCTCACGTGGTCGGGCAAAACTATGGGCTTGTGCGTCCCAGGAACCTCTGGTGACTAGTGGCTAGCATGAAGTCGTAACAGGGAGTCTCCCACTTCATATATTGTGATTCTAGCCAGGGTGCTTAGCTAGAGCATGCATTCCATGCATCGTATTAACAAAGATTTTTAGTTGGTTGTTTTGATTTGATTACATGATAATATCCTGCTTGCGTTTACTCTGTACCATTATTATTATTCTTGATTGTCTTGGAGTAAATATTCCCCACTATGATAGCGTTTAACGCTATTCCAAACACAATTTAGATGATGCAGGTGAAGATCCAGGTATTGAACCCGATTTTTAAGAAAAAGGGTTCGATGGTTCGTACGATCACATGACGGAAGACGATGTTAGAGAAACTTAATTGGTGTTATCATTTATTAAATATTTCTTCTGAGTAGTTGATACATTTATGGAATAGTAATAAGTCTTCAAGAGAAGACATGGTTTTGTATTTTAATTAATCAATATGAATATTAGTTGATTCCCTTATTTAAACATTGATGATAACATAGTAAGTTTGATAGAATAAGATGATAATTGTTTCCGCCATTGTGCTTGAATGCTATATTTTATTATTTGACAAATTAGTTATTCCATAAATTATTTGAAAATTCGACCGTCATGTTATACACAAAGAGTCGAAAATCTCGAGTCGTTACATGAGAGAAAGGGAGGAAAAGAGTGCTGGAGTAAGCCAATTTTGAGTTGACTCGGCTCAAACTCACGATCTGAACCAAGTCGGGCATTTTTGAGCCAAGTCGAGCGAGTATATTGAGCTTACTCGACTCGTGTACAGCTCTAGTGACATGGTGAGATGTGAGCCATATGCACTCCCAGCCAAGTACATCTCACCCCGTCACCACATCACTGCATCATAGAAGGGGATGGTAATTACCAGCATGGTTGCCTAATCTATGTCCTTTGAAAGAGATGCTGTCAGCCAACACTGCTCAACTCGCTGGTGTTGGGACCTGATGGATTTGATTGGGCCACGCCCACCACTGTCAGAGATGCCCAGACTGAGTAACTCAGTATGCTAAACGCACCGAGTAAACTCTGTGGGGCCCACCGTGATATATGAATTTTATGCAATCCATCGATCCATCCATCCATTTTACCCGCACATCCCAGCACCCCGTGGTGGTGGGTCCACCAAATCACCTTCCTGTTGGGAACAGTTACGCAGTGCCCAATCAAATCCTACAACGTCACTATGGCTGGTGATTTGGATATCCTTGGTGACAATCCGCTTCCCGGTCTCACTAGATCAAGAAGGGACGATTATCACCCGGTAACTGACACGTGGTAGGTTTCTAGATGAATCCAGACCGACGGTACATTGGGTCACTGTATTCAACCATTGCATCATCTACAGGTTAGGAAGACTGTCCATAAATGACCAAAGGGTTTGAATATCCAGTCCAATGCGGAGTTTGAACGGTTAAGATGAAACCAGATTTAACAAAAGGAAACAGATTGGGAGGAACATCCATTGGATGTGATATTCACGAAAGACCCTACCAAATAACTCTTTACGCAGTAAACTCCGTGGGGCCCACCAGGATGTATGTATTTTATCCACACCGTCCATCCGTTTTATCAGCTCATTTTAGCATATGCTTCCAAAATTGAATCATATACAATGCTAAAGTGGACCACAACACAGGAAACGTGGAAATTGAACCCCAATCATTGAATTCTTGAGGCCACAGAAGTTTTGGATCAAGCTGATATTTGTGTTTTCTCTTCATCCATGTATGTGTGACCTCATGAACATGTTGGATGACAAATAAACAATACGGTGGGCCTTATAGGAAGGTTTCAACGGTGGAAATCATTATCCCTACTGTTTCTTGTGGTGTGGTTCATGTGAGCTTTGGATATGCTTCAATTTTGGGCTCATGCCCTAAGATGAGCTGATAAAACGGATGGACGGCGTGGATAAAATATATACATCACGGTGGACCCCACAGGTACGTAGTATCCGTCCCATATCAAGATACAAAACACTTGATGGACGGACAGGATTGGTTCATTCCGATCCATCCCACGTGTTAAATCCAACGAGAATAACGTGAAGTCTTTACGCGCATTAAAGCACAACCATCGCATTAAAAGCAGCGCACGTTTGAAGTGTGGAGGTAATATGCAACTGCGGCAGAGCATGACGATTCGTACGCACTCAATCAAAAGTTATATAAATAGGGTGCATGAAACTCAAATTTCAGCCGTCCAATTTGTCTAAGTTGCTCTAGATCGATAATATACCTGAAATTAGTTTTATTGAATGACCTCAACGAATGTTTAGTGGACGTTTATTTGTTGAATCAGGACCGTTGAGTGGTACTCATTTCAACGGCCCATTAGATTCCACAGATCTACCAGTTAAGACTATCATTTCAGCGGATATTGTACCATGAAACATATGAATTGGGGTCCACTGTTTGAATGGTTTATAAGATTTACATACATGCCACTTGTACACCTGGTGGGTGCATGTGTACAGAAGATCGTAGTCGGTCAGCGCATCATAGCTTTTCTCATAAAAGCGTGGCACGTTTCTACAAGCTTCTGAGCCGCTCCGCAGCCAACCAGGCATTTCCTTGGACGCAGATTGCCTGTGCCCCTGGGCACAGACATATTCCTGTGACCCTTTTGTCGGAAGCTGTGTGAGTCCCACAGAGATGCTCATGACAAATCCACTCCGTCCATCAGTTTTGCAATACCAAATAGAATATGAAAATCGGACGCGCATGCTGATCTATGGAGGGTCTCACCGGGATGTATCTGTTTATCCACGCCGTCCATTCCTTCTCTAAGGTCATTTTAAGCCGTGAGATCAAGAATGAGGAAAATCCAACGCTCAGGTGGACCACACAAAATAGTGAGCTTGGATGTATTAAATGTATAAAGCATTAACTGCAAGAGGCATCTACAGTACAAAGCATTAAATGCGTTGGATCTACTTCATTCTTGGTCTCAGGCCTTAAAATGATATTAGAGAAGGGATGGACGGCGTGGATAGACTGATACATCACGGTGGGCCCCTCCATAGATCAGCATACTGAGGAAGGACGCAATCCGCTACTGGACATATATTTTAATTACAATCTGTCCATCCATTTTTCATAGCACTGAATGGACGGTTTGATAAACTATTGGTATGATTTTTGCAAGAAAGCCTATCAAAAGTGGGCTAGACCTGATGGACGGTACAGATAGGTGATGTAGAGGCCAACAAGTTCAAATGAACCTACGTGTATGGGAAGTTTCCCATGCACCTGGCCCACTAATTGCTGTCGGAGGAGATCGATCGGTATCTCGCATGAGTACCCAAAATAGTAGTTCGCACGACTTCCACGTCACTCCTACTTTTGTTCAGCAGAACCGTTCAACTTGTGGGTCCACCCTGGATGGATCACTGCACACAAATTCCATGAGCTAGAAAGACCAATTATCCATCTTCAACAGGCAAAACTCCGTTGATCATTAGGACCGTCCGATCATTGGAAGCCTTGTACAACGGTCCCCTACCATGTTGCTCCTGCTAACCGTAGATTAGGGCATTTGGATATGGATCGGGACCATCTAATGCAAACACCATTTTGAACCGTCAAATCTGAAGATCCAATGGCCAGAAAAACCCACTCACTACAGTTTCTTTAAGTACGGCCCGGGGCTAGTAGGGACAATGGATGAATGGTCGAGATCCTGCACTGTCTCGTTGGCGGGCCCACCACAATGTGCCCGATTAAATGGGGCTGTCTGGTCGGCAGCAATCTTTGCAAGTTAGGGCAAGGTCCAGTAATGGTACATCATAACCGTCTCATTACGGGCCACCATGAATACTACCCAGCCCACCAATGATGGAGGCTCAAAAAGATCAGGTGGGCCACACGGATCCACCAATAGACCCAATTGCTAAATGGGTTTGGATTTCGTTTAATTTATATTAGGCCCGGCCTGGCCGAACTCATTTAGTAAATGGGTGGGCTTGATCTATTTTGCAAGGGACCTATTTAGGCTTGAACCTGTCCAAATTCGTTTTAAATCTATGCTTACATACAAAATTTAAACCTATGCTTATTAGACACAACTAATTTATAAATGGGTACGGGTGGATCTCCCTCTACCAGGCCAAAGTAAGTCTAACGAGTCGACTCAAAACCCTACTACCTGCCCATTTAATAAAAGACTCTGAATCTAAAATTTGGTCCTTAGCCCATTTAGTAAATGGGTAAGTCTTGTTTTGGCTAAACCTGTCCTAAACTTGACCATTTAAAGCCCTACACTAACCCCATTGGTGGGTATGTATATCGTCTGACTAAGCGCGTGGGTGTGTTGCCCAACTAACACGGTGGGTGCGTTGCGTTGCATAACTAACAAAAAGAGAGAAAAAAAAAAAAAAAACTTGGGTGGGCCCCAAGAAGTTTTCAAACGCCTCCCTCTCTCTTCCTTCCTCTCACATGGCCACTTGAGTTTTGGGTCTGCCTGATTATTACGGGAGCTGGCGCAGCTGATGGACGGAGTGGATGTCATACCCACGTCAAGGTGGACCCCACAGGTTTTTGCTGCATAGTGCTGCTGGAAACTCGCATCCTCAGTTACTCGGGGCGCGGATTAGGTACTTCCCCCGCCTGTCCCGAGCTCGAGACAGGCTAGGACTCTGAGGGCCACCGTGATGTATGGATTTTATCCACACCGTCCATTCAGTTTTTCATGTCATTTCAGGTCATGAGCCCAGAAATGGGATAGATCCAAGCTCAATTGGACCATGAAATGGGGATTAAAGTCTGACCGTTGAAAACTTCTTGGGTGCCACAGGAAGTTTTGGATCAAGCTGATATTTGTGTTTTACCTTCACCCAGGTCTTGATGATCTTATGAACAGATTGGATGAGAAATAATCATCACAGTGGGCCCATGAAGGTTTCAACGGTAAAAAAATTAGTATCGCTGCTTACTGTGCTGTGGCCCAGTTAAACCTTACATCTTCCTCATTTCTGGGCTCATGACCTGAAATGACATGAAAAACTAAATGGACGGTGTGGATAAAATCCATACATCACGGTGGCCCTCAGAGCCCTAGCCTGTCTCGAGCTCGGGACAGGCGGGGGAAGTACCTAATCCGCGCCCAGTTACTCGAGTCCAACAGTGTGACTTTTTTCAGCTCAAATGGTCCGCTGAGTAAAAGGTCGAGACTGTAAGGCTCATCTGCCACGTGTATTGATCTACCAAATTGAAAGGGCGTCGCTGACATTTCCGGAGGACAGAATCGTTCGGTACACCTGATTTCAGCAGCTGCCTAAAACGAGAGCCGATTAGGTGAGACCCGGCCTCACCAAAGACGGTGCTGTCCTTACTGTAGGGTTATCGTAGGGCCCACCTTGATGTATGTATCATGTATCCACGCTGTCCATCCGTTTTTCCAGACCATTTTAGGGCATTAACCCAAAAACAATGGAATAGATCCAATTATAAGGTAGACCATACCTTAAGAAACAGGGGTGATTGACCATCCTACCATTAAAAACTTCTTAGGCGCACCTTAATGTTTCCGTAGTGTTTATTTACCGTCCAATGTGTTGATAAGGTCACATAAGCCTGGATGAAGGGAAATAAATTCAAGTGAAATAAAACATGTTGGAAAATATGGAGAAAGGTAAACTATCATTTCTTTTTTGCTTTTTCTTTTATTTTTCATTTTCAACTCATGGGCTATTTGTTTTTTAAGTTCCTTTTGTAAATAAATGTAAATAGATAATAATTATTTATTTAATTACTTCACAATTTTTAATATTGGGCTGATGTTGGGCTTTTTAAATGCTAAAACTGAGGAATGGAATGAGAAACGCAAAGTCCACTATGATTTATGTGGCTTATCCTTGCCGTTCATCCATTATGCCAATTGATTTTAGGGTATGAGCTTAAGAGGGAGGCAGATCCAAAGCTCAAATGGACCACACCATGAGAAATGATGGAAGTTGAACACCCACTATTAAAAGCTTATTAGGGGCTCAGAAGTTTTAGATGACAAATAAACAGTTGTTTCCTTTATTTTTGTCTATACAACCTCATGAAGATGTTATATGACACATAAACAACAATGTGAACCTTAGGAAGGAAATAATTATGATGGTGTAGGTTTTAAGACTACTAGCAAATTTGAAATGGGCCACTTGAGCTTTGGGTTTTCCTAAAGTTTTTGCTCATGGCCTTTTATGTCCCAATAAAAGGGATGGATGGAGTGGATATATCACACACATCACAATGGGGCCCACAAAAATAATCCACTCTTCTCGATCCATTTTTTTGAGAAGGAAATCCTTCCTTTCAAACAAGTGTTTGATAAAGAATAATAATTAGTCATTTTCAGGTGTATACAGTTGAAACGAAAAATAAAAAACCTCTTAATCTATCAAATTATGCTTGATTTATGTTCGAACCTTAAACATAATTACTTATAATTTTGTCATCCACGGGTCATTATTCATATGTATATGTTTAGAAGCTTAATGTAAAAGTTCTATCATTTTAAAGTCACTCTTAAGTTTAGAGTATTAATCCACTCAAGAAAGCATCTTTATTAAAGAATGATTCGTTACACCACCAAAGACACATTAAAATTGAAAAGGAATACAGATTTAGAATGTTGGCATTTTAAATTTTTTTTCATTTTTCTTTTAAAAATAGTGCTATGAAATTATGAAAGTCATTATAGCCCATGTCATAACAATCACACACCCCTCGATTCTATGATATCAGTGTTAAAATAGAGTCTTATCTGCCATTGAGTCATGGAGCTGGACCTAATGTTACGGCGTACATTAACTTATAAAAGGCGTACATTAACTTATAAAAAGTGGTTCCGAAAAGCTTTGATGGGCCTAAATAATGGGAATTAAGTAAAACTCGTCCAAAAGCCTTTTAAGTTCATTTTTTATATTATTTCATGGTGGACATCTCACTCCCATTATTCCATGTGGTGTGGTATACTTAGTTGTGAATCTCATTGATTTTTGCCCTACGTCTTAAACTTGAGGGCAATAGGATTAAGGAAGAGCAGACTAGGTGAGACCTCGGCGTCACCCAAGTCGATGCAGCCCTTATTGTGGGTTTACCATATGGCCCACCGTGATGCATGTATTATGTATCCAAGCCATCTATCCGTTTTCTCAAATCATTTTAGGGCATTGTCCCAAAAATGAAGCAGATCCTATCACCAGGTGGACCATACCACAGGAAATATTGTTGATTGACTATTAATGGGCCACTAAAATTTTGAATTAAGTTGATATTTATTTTTTCCCTTCATCCAGGCTTACGTGAACTTATCAACAAATTGGATGGTGATAAACATTACAGAAACATTAACGTGCGCCCTAACACATTCTTAATGGTAGGACAGTCAATCACCATTGTTTCTTATGGTATAATACACCTGATAATTACATCTGCTTTAAAATGATCTGGAAAAATGAATGGACAGCGTTGATACATAATACATGAATTAAAGTGGCCTCACAGTAACCCTATAAAATGAGGCCGGCGTCTCACCTAATCCGCGCCCAAGTTGGTGCTGCCCTTACCATGGTCCCACCTTGATGTATGTATTATGTATCCATTCTGTCCATCCATTTTTTTCCCATATCATTTGAGGGCATTGTCCCAAAAATAAAGCAGATCCAATTATAAGGTAGACCATACCATGAGAAACTAGAGCTGAGCATGAGCCGAGCTCAGCCATGTTCGAGCTAGGCTTGGTTATTGAATGGCCCGGCTTGTGTTCGGTTTGGCTCGGCCATCAAGCTAGACTTTTATGTTCGATCTGACTTGGCCGAACTTAGAGCCGAGTTCAAGCTCGAGCTTGGACACAATTTTTACATGTGTTCAAAATAATTCAGAGAAAAATAGAGAGATTTAGAGAGTGAAATAGAAAGATTGAGAGATGACCGGACATAAGCTGTCATCAGACGGATGGGAGAGAGAGAGAGAGTTGTCACTGGCTCCCCTCCTCGCCGGATGGATTAGAGAGAGAGAGAGAGAGAGAGAGAGAGAGAGAGTTGTCACTGGCTCCCCTCCTCGTCGGATGGATGAGAGAGAGAGAGAGATGGTCGGTGGGTGGTTGGTCGAACAGTGGTGGCCGGCTGGACAGAGTTAGGATTTTAGAGAGGGAAGGGGGCACTCGTTCAAAATGGTGAGGGTTTTAAGGTTTTAGACTTTTAGATTTTAAGTTATATATATATATATATATATATATATATATATATATATATATATATATATATATATATATATATATATAAGCTGAATGGAGCTACAAACCAGCCGAGCTTAGACATGCTTGTGTGCTGCTCGAACTATGAAACGAGTTAGGAAAATCCACTCGGCTCTATTCGAATCTTCCCTCCGAATCAAGCCAAATCGAGCGAGCTCAATTCGTGCTCAACTCTATAAAAGACAATGGTAATTGACAATCCTACCATTGAAAACTTCTTAAGGCGCACTTTAATGTTTCAATAGTGTTTATTTACCATCCAATCTGTTGATAAGGTCACATAAACCTAAATGAAGGGAAAAAACAAATATCAGCTTGATCCAATACTTTTGTGGCTATCAATGGTCAATCAACACTTTTTCCTATGGTATGGTCCACCTGATAATTAGATCTATTTCATTTTTCAGATAATGTCGTAAAATGATCTGAAAAAATGGATGGACGGCGTGGATACATAATACATAAATCAAGGTGGGCCCCGTGGTATTGGTGCAAAACGAGTGCTTTGAGTTCTTGGGAGAAAGACCCAGCTAGCCGTGCAATTGGCTAAAGTTACGCTAGATGACAGCTAAGTGGACAAACATACATCAGATCCACCCTTATCTGTCAGGTGGGCCACTATATTTGAACCACTGGTTCTAAAATCGAGTACAATAAAAGACTTAGGTTGGCCACATCATGGTTAACGGTGTAAAATCATTCCTAAAATCTCCGAATTGCTGTACTGTAGCTCACGTGAGTCTAGGAAGATAATCCATTCATCCTGGGGTAGTTGGTAAGATGAGTGGATTGGATGGCATATGAACCTGACTTTTGACCACAGACGTAATTTGGACGATTTTTAACGGTGGGATTTTCCATCTCAACCTTTCACAATGGTGTACCCCACCTAAGTGTTGAATCGTCCTGATTTTTGGATACCATTCCAAACACTGGACAATTCACTTGATGGACGGTTGGATCTCATCCACGTGAAGTCCTTGAGTCGACATCACCGGAATTCACGGCCCCCACTCAGCCTACGAAAGTCAAGGGAGCGTTTGCGTTTGGTAAAAGGAAAACAGCATCATTTATCATTTGCAAGTGTTGATAGACATTTCTCTTTGGAGCTCATCCACATTGGGGCCCACCAAATGGAAGGTCCATATCACGCAGTCCTGTCATTGGGTTGGTTTGGCTGGATACCGTTGCGTGCCAGCCAAGCACGTGAAGTGAGATCCAGGCCGTTCATAATGTGGGCCTCACAGGGTCCGATAGATGGCCCAAAATAGACCACTTCGATCATTGGGCTAGTGACACTTACCCATTGACTGTGGTTCGTTCGATCTTTCTCTCTGTTGTAGTAGTAGGATATCTGATGACAGGATTAGTCTGATTTTTTAATCATAACCTGATGAACGGCCCAGATCATACGCCACATTGGCTCGTGTGGTGGCTGTAGCCCGCGAGAGTAAGTGGAGTGACCCGATCCAAGTTTCAATACACCAGGTCATGGAAATCATCCGGTGCTCCTACTTGGACAAGGGTTCACGGGAAGCCCAATTAATCAATCTGGACCGTTTATTAGGTCCATCTCTTGCTTAATGGCCCACCACGTAAAAACCATACTGATTGGAAGTAGTCATGTCTATCACGGCCATCCACTTTCCTGGACATGTAGATGGTTAGGATTGCCAGATCAAATCGACCAATCCACAACGAACTTCACCAAATGGATTATTCAAATCCTTGATCAGACCTATTTAGCACAAGAAATCATGACCATCCATTATACACGCCACGTATTGTATGGTTGGAATCATCCGATGGCTGCAATTTTAGTACTGGAAACATTAAAGTGCGAATGGGACTTAGCGGACGGTACAGATCAATTGATCAAACTCTCCAAGTATCCCTAGGCGGATAACGAGCAGTAGATCATTTCCCAACACCTGGATCGTACAAGTCAATCCGGACTATACATTAAGTTGAGGAGAGTACGCATCTTATGGGTCACCATGCAAACACACATCCAGCGGACCATCCACAATTTTTTTTAGCCGTCCATTTCCAAGCCATTGATGGGATGGTTAGGATTGCGTGATAAATGTGAATCTTTACAGATTCAACTTTTTTATGTTGTGTTCTTCTACAAATAATCCGGACCGTCAATTTTTCCATATACTAATTAGATGATAAGAATAATCTCATCCGTGCTTGTGATAGTTTCATGGTGGGCCATCAAATTTGTGCTGGACTGGACGGTCAGCATCGATCGATGTCATGTCCAAGATTCCAACTGTCCCAATATATATATATATATATATATATATATATATATATTTATATTTTTTTGGCAAACCAAGTGTCTCAATTCAACAAGGAGCTGAGAGCCTGAGACCACTAGATCATCTCTCCAAGAGTTTTGTACTCTGGCAGACAGTGAAGCTTGTTACTCAGGCACTTAGAAACTGTACATCGTGGGGGTACACTGTGTTGTATGTATGATATCCAATCCATCCATCAGAGATTCCCTGTCATGAAAATATGATGACCCAAAAATAATTCCGATCCATTTATCAATTGGGCCACATGATAGAATACAAACAGTGGACCACCCAATAGACTTGAAATTCACGTTGTGGCCCACTTGATAGATGGACCGGCATGAATAATGGGGCACCCCATTTTCATTAAGGTTAAAACTTTCTAGACCGTTGGATTCCACACATGGACACCCCATGGTGGGGCCCCACATCAGAAATATGGTTAAAAATGATTAGTAAAATAATTAAGAGAAGATTAGTGATAAAAATAATACCGCCCCATGAAACGGAACCTGTCCCTCTTCTCACGGAGTCGATGACCATTCAATGCCTTTGTTTTCCCTCCGTCGCGACTCAAGATCCAACCGATCTCGACGCCCACTGGGGCCCACTTGATAATTTATACTATGATCCGAACCGTCCATGTTTTGAATATTCTGCTATAAGGGCTAGAATAAGAGAATAGTTCTGAAATTATTTCTGTAACCATCACTTTCTGTAGATAAATTTAGAACTCTACAAATAAATTTTTTAATGGCCCAAATTTAACTATAAAAATCAGACTTTAAAATTATAAATGAATCGTAATAACGAGAAAATAGATCATCTATCGATATAAAGAGAATATGAAGGGCTCAAAATCATCGAGGCATTTCGGCATGTGGGTCCCAGTGGATGTGCGACAAATGGAGGATTCTGAGTAAAGACAGACGGTGAACGAGCTCTTTTTCAATAAAAAAAAAAACTGACTAGAAACTGCAGAAGTTAGAGTGGGAGTGAAAAGGGTCCACATAGAGAAGTCTCTCTCTCTCTCTCTCTCTCTCTCTCTCTCTCCATTCAAGAGGAGAAAATTGCACTCTGGGACTTTTGCATCCACTAGAACGTCAGAGTACATGGACGACAATGTAAATTACAAGTGAGTTCAAATGCAAATTTCTGATTTTGCTTTTTGGGTTTTGGTGGGAATTAAAAATTGTTGTGTTTGGCTATGCTGTTTTTTTTTTTTTGGGTGGAAAAATGGGTGTTGGGTTTTTATTTTTATTTTTATTTTTTGAAGTGTTTGGTGTTTGAGACTGATTTGTATTTTTTAATTTTTTTTTCTGGCTGTTTGGATCCAAATGCCATTTGGGTTTTGTCCCTTTAATCTGATTTATGCTGCATTTTGAACATCAGATCTGCTTCTTCCCCCCCTTTCCCCTTCTCATCATGATTATATGTATTATTAAATATTTTTATTTTTATGTAGAAAATACAGCATGCAATTTTATTATTTTGGTTTGAATTTATGATTTTTTTCTTGAAATATGTTTTATTCAATTTGTTTATATATCATTGAAGAGGAATCACGCAATGCTTGGTTCTGAATTAATGGTCTTTTCTCATTTGGGGTTGGCATTTGGCTATCTCGACTGTTACTTATGTGGGACCCGCCGGTGATTAGCGATGGGCTGAAAATCTCGCCAATGGAATAATCTCAACCACCGAGTTGTGTGTGGACACACTGGGTGGCTGGGATTCGTTGATGGGGAATTTTTGTGCAGCATCACAGTTCCACAACCTGATGCACCAGATGAACCGACGTTGGACCCACATTCATGGAGTGCTGGACCGAATGAGAATGCTGGCAATTATGGTCAAGCTTGGTATGATATCTTATCATGCTGTAAATTCCGCCAATTCTCATTGCCCCCTGTGTTGAAGACACACAAACACTCTCTCTCTCTCTCTCTCTCTCTCTCTATTCTGTTCAATAAGCATTGCTATTGTGTATCTTTGTGAAATGGACAGTAGCGGGCCGTGGGAATGGCAATGCGACGATTATTATCCACAAAGAGATCCCAATCTCGGTAAGTCTTCTTTATGCTTCTACTTGAGTGAGGTTGCTTATCTGAAGTGGGTCCCTTTGTTTAAGCAGACATATCTCCCCATCTATGGGATGGAGTAAACCAAAATGAAGAAGATTACTCGTATATGCTTGACGAAACAACTCCAGTCAAGGCCTGTATGGATTTTGATTGTCATGTTTCTGAATATGGAGGTACAATTTTCTCAATTATCTCCAATAGTTTGAGCTCCGTAGTTGCAATTCTAGATGAGGATGCTATTTCCAACCACCCCGTCTTTATGCACAAAACCTGAGCATTCCTACTCACTAGCTTTGCTAACTGCGAACCCCTGTGCAAAAAAGGTCGTGTATACTAGAAATGTGCCAGCATGGCACATTGGTTTGAGATCCAATCCATCCATCAGGTTAGTCCTTGTACATGTTTTCCCAATAATAAATCTGGTTCACTCAGCGTGTGGGCCCCAATATTAGAAACAGGTGGACACGTTAGAAACTCTAGGTAAGTTTTTCAGAGCCATACATTTGTTTTGTAAACTATGGCTCACCTGACTAGTGGATCAATCTGATTCTTGGGCTGGGGCATCAATATAGTGGTGCCTTTTCGATGGATGGATTTGGATCTAGGACCTATCATGCTATGTTGGCAAGTGTGGCGTGCACATGAGCTTTGTTGCACATGCATGTGGGCTTAGCAGATCCAGTTGCTAGGAGGAGGCGATGGTGGCAGAGGCTATTGCTCTTCATGAGGGAGTAGGTACTCTTTGTGAAGGAGTTCTCTAGATCAGACCCTTGGTCGTGGAGGGAGATTCCACAAATGTGATTCCTTGGGTCAATTCTAACCAAACAGAACTGTGGAGGTTGTGCTTCATTTCTGCATTTCGTTGAAAATATCTGGTTAGGGACGTATCAACCAATGCATCCCGATGCTATGCTTGTTGAGGAGTACATTGACTATACAGACATATGCAAATGATGCTTTCTGGTACATTGCTGTATTTAGATACAATTTTTTTGTTGGTATCACCTAATGAATTCTTCACTATGCATTCTTTTGTCGATGCAATACATTCCGGCATTTTGAATCTTCTTTAGCAAAAAAAAGAAAAAGAAAAAAAAGGCTAGTGCATTTGTCATGTGAGGCACACATGTACAAAGAAATGTACCATTAGAAAAAAGAGAGAAGAAAATCAGTGGTCTGCTCTGGAGAAATCAACAGCTCCTATGCCATTTCCGTCTCCATTGGTTCCATCAAAATCCAGTGTCCATTCAGCTTCTTCTGACACTCTCTTCTTTAGTTCAAACAAACAAATTGCGTATACAATCAACCAAGTTAACAAAAATCACAACTATCTTTGGTGGGGTGGGACCCTCACCTGCCCTTGGTGAAGTTTCTCTTCCTTGGATTTGAAATATGATGTCTGAACCCCATTGGCTTGTGAGAAAGACATTTATGTGTTGCTCACCTGATGAGGAGGTTGTCTGAATGTGTTTCGGGTCTCGGTCACGTGCTGTGTTGGCATGTTTGGGGCATTTGGGTTTTGACACTTGAAGATGGGGCTCCCGGAAATATCATTCCTCATTTGAAATTGTGCCTTTGACATTTTTTTAATTTGAAAAGGTTGTAATTCAGAAAACATCAAGGGTTTGGACGAATGTAGAGAGCCTTCACAACTAAAGAGGCGACGCATGCTACATTTCAATTCTCATGCTACTGATCCCTGCAACTGTGATGAACAAATCCCGTCTGCATTTGTGAAATCGAAGGTTCATGACCTGCTACTCTCTTGAGGAAATCATTTCAATCTAAAATGGGCATTGCGTGTTCTAATTTCCATTCCATGTTTCAGGAAAGGGAGAAGTCATTAGCGGAAGATGGATTAGCTGAAAACATGCAGTGGGTGCCGAGTTTCCTTGGTTGGTCCCCATGCAGTTCAGATTTTTCTGACTTCAATCACTACAATTGAGTCCTTCTAATGGGACTCTTGCAGGTGCAACCTCACATATGCCAAATGTGTCAGGCTAAGATTTAATCCTTTCATCAGGCAGGCCGCACAACATGGATTCCTTGCCCAAAGTAGGCTGATAGAGTCATCTGGGCAGGCCACATGTACGAAAGAAATGGACTGTTGAAATTTTTTGACCAACAGTCCACATTCAACATACGTGTGTGATGCATTAGTCGAGGGGATTTTGGCCAGGGAAACTACATGGTGGGCCTGCCTGAATTGCTTGGATCCTGCACATGTGTCACATTCGCGCTTGCAGTGGTGATTGCACTTGCGTGAGTCCCATTCACATATGGTATATAGCCGTGATTGAAGATTCTAATAATGTGCCCGTGGTAGATGATAGATGCACCTCCGGCAACGATGGCTTGGATCAATCATCAGAGGGATGGCTTGCAAATTGCTTTATCGATTCTGATGAAATGTACGCTTCTTTTGAACTTCACATTTGAATCTGTTAACTTTGCCATCTTAAGTATTTTTTCATGGTAGTATGATCATTTCAATATGTGGGCATCAGGAATGTTTCCAGGACGTCCGATGATCAGGTCAATATATCAGGTTTGTGAAGATACAATACACATGTATTGAATACTCTTCTCTTCAATTTCATGACATGATTAATATTGAAAACTGGATTATGTTTTCTAGAATTCTGCAATGTCCCGCCTGAGATGGGAGCTGATATAATGCAAGAACCTTCCACCCCAGCTCCTCGTAGCTTTTTTAAAAGTATCCACTTCACTTTGTCACTTCTCTTTCTTACCTTCGTTGTCTAAGAAGCATTACACGATCCTTGACCTAAGGATGTGCATTATATCCTCGGATCTTCAGTTTGTAAGAGTTGGAACCCAGGTACAGTGATCTAGGCTGTTGATTATGGCTGCAACTTGGGTTCAGGTTGATCCAAACCCAACCTAATTCGGGTCGGGTTATCAGGGTCCTTGGGTCGGGTTAGGGTTGGAAAACTCCATGTTCGGTTCGAGCAAATTCAGGTCAGGTTAGATCAGGTCGGGAATAATCACACATGTATTTGGGTTGGTTTAGGGTTGAGCATAGAGGAATTCAGGTTGGCTTCGGGTTCACCTCAGGTTGAAATTCAGGTGGGGTTGGGTTGTGGGGGGTTGAGTCCTCTTGTAGTTGGGTTGACCCTCAGCTTGACCCAACCTGCCTGAGTTGCATCCCTACTATTGATATCATGGGCTGCACTGTTGATGGACCATGCCCCCAGATCTCACAAAATGGTAGCTCCTGCTCATTTTTTTTTTCTTGGC
The DNA here is from genome assembly GCA_003013855.2 of Liriodendron chinense. Lineage (NCBI taxonomy): Eukaryota > Viridiplantae > Streptophyta > Magnoliopsida > Magnoliales > Magnoliaceae > Liriodendron > Liriodendron chinense. Next base: position 8,251,340 of record ML058348.1, on the reverse strand, counting down.
CAATTTGCAGCTGAGTGTGGACCATTGCTAATGGAGGGGTTAGGATTGTCTTGTTGAAGAGATTTTTAGCTGATGTCCATCCACTGTTGGGCTCATCAGATCAACAATCCAGATCACCAAACCATGGAGCATCCTTTACTTTAGGATCATATACTTCCACATTGTTTAAGTTGCTTTCGGCAGAATCGTTTTTTCTATACATCTCATTTCAAGCTTGTCGACTGTCTTCCAGTCATATCAGGTAGGAAATCATGCATGCGACCCCCAACAAAGTTGGCTACATCTGTTGCATATCCCTTTGCCCTCATCAAACCATGCGGAGTACAAGGAGATGTGACTCTGAAGGACATAAACCAGCGCATCCGTATTCCACCACCATCGGAATCTAAGGATAAGAATGACGAGGACCCTGCATGTTCTTATCCCACTTCCGCTTTTTCCGGGAAGCCCGTGGTTGTAAAGACCAAGATCCGCACCGAAGGAGGGAAAGGCAGCATCACAATCATGCGAACCAAAGGATGACTAGATAAGTCCTTTCTTCTCATGGTTCTTGCTTCTCTCTCTCTCTTGCTCATGTATATCTCTTTTTGGATGTGAAGTTTCTCCATGATATTCCGTGGCCCACCAGCATAGAAGTTCTATTATATTGTCGGGATCGTCTTATGTGATGTTGGGTTTCTTTTTGTTAGTAAATGCCCTTGTTATTCCCTTTTTTTTTAAATGTTGAAATGGTTGGGTACTCGGGTTGTTTTGTAAGCTAGTACAAAGCAGATGCTTAAAGAACATATGATGATTGGGATGGGGATCTTAATGGGTTAGATACTCATTCCAGCTTTTGATTTTGGGGAATTGTAGTAATGCTTCAACTGTATTCCTTTCATGTGCAAAAAATGTTGTTAGGCTGTGTTTGGATGCTCGAGTGATTGAATTGCAAACTGAATGTTTAATCAAGAAGAAATGAAAAAGAAAAGGCCAATGATGTTTCCTAGCATTCTTAATTTGAAGGGGCCAACAAACTGCAGTTACATTCCTTTCTACTTCAACTTGGAAGTAATGTAATTGCAATTTGGAGGCCTGGCCCTGGATAATCTACTTTAATTTATTACGAATCGTGATTTTCTTTCATGGTGCATTTAATCTTACCTTCTAGCATTTTTATTTTTTATTTTTAATAAGATAGATGCTCTTTTTAAGTTGCTTTATTGAGTTATTATATATAGAGTGTTCATATCAGACAGTGTTGGGAGGCTAGAAACGAGTAGAGATTGATTACTATGGAGGTGAGGATGTCAAGATGGATGTGTAAGAAGACTAGGAAGGATAGAATTAAGAACGAGGTCATTCGAAGCAACCTCCGAGTAGTCTTGATAAGAGATGAAATGATGGAGAGCATATTGAGATGGTTTGGTCATTTGCAATAGAGACTGAAGATGGCTCTGGCAAGGAGGATGATATTGATTTGGGTTGAAGGGCCTGAAAGAGGATCAGAAGAAGACTTCAAAGGACTTGCATTGGGTTGGTGAGAGCTTCTTTACTAACTGAGGATAGGGCTTTGGATAGGATTACTTGGCGAAATAGGATTATGAAAGCCGACACCAAATACTGGGGACAAGGCTATGATGACAACAATGATGATGGTGATTGTGGGTCCTTTACAGTTCACGCTAAAAGGGCACAACAAATCTATACTATATATAATTGAGTAGGTTTTGGACATTTCTACCCCCTGCAAGTAGTTTTCCTAGAGTGGAGAACTTTGAACAAGGAAACTGCATAGGTAGACATTTTAAATGGAGTTGATGGTATTTTGGGAAGTGAAAAATGTGGCTGTTGTCCGATAGATTGTTCAAATTTCATCTGCAATCAACCTTGAATAACTTAGATTTTACCTGCCAAAAAGCATGCGATTCTTTGTGCGAGTAAGCCCGGCACTGACATACTACTAGTGAACCGTGCAACAATGTCTATGTGAGATCCACCATAATGTCTTTATGAAATCCACTCCATACATCTATTGTGCCGCCTCATGCTAGGACATCATCTAAAAAAACAAGATAGATCTAAAACTAGAGTGGGCCAGAACAGCAAACAGTGTGATGGGTCACCCACTGTTGAAAATATTCCTTCTCTGTGTGTGCGTGTTCAGTGTGTACCTGCACCCTTTCCCTCTGTCTCTCTCCTTTTTTTTTTTTCTCTCTCCCCCTTCTCTACCTCCACTGTTGAAAATATTCCTTCTCTGTGTGTGCGTGTTTAGTGTGTACCTGCACCCTTTCCCTCTGTCTCTCTCCTTTTTATTTTTTTTTTCTCTCTCCCCTTCTCTACCTCCATGGGCACTGAACATGCCATACCCTTAGTTGCATTAATGAAAATTAAGCTCATTTCTTTTGTGCAAGACTCTACCTTCAGTTTCCAAGCTTGAATTCTCTCTTGGTATGTGTAGGACAGGCCCCACATCTGAATCCTTAGATGGTGGAGAGAAGGTATTCTTACTTTTATATCTGATCCTATAAAATAATTGATTCATTATTGTGTAGGTATTCTACGTATAGGCAGCCTTCAAACTTCTGTCATGTTTCATTGAAATCCAACTTCAATTTGGAGTGCAGATCCTTAGTATGAATGCTAGGGGAAGGAAATCACAATTTTGAAGTAGGTCCAAACACACCCATAGTGTTTCACTTGATCTACTGAATTTGTTACAATCTTTCAATCAAACATTCACCCCTACTGACTAAAAACAGCTAAAACCACTCCTACCTACCGAACGCCATAAAACAAATTACCTTCTATCAATAGCTTAGGCAATATTACTTCCACATTGATATTATGACTATGTAAAGTGCATCCAAACACATCCATATTCTTTTACTTGATCTACTGAATTTGTTATGACCTTACAGTCAATCATTCACTGCTACTCACTAAAAGCTACTAAAAACCACTCCTAGTACCAAACACGATAAAACAAATTCACCTTCTACTCAATCTCTTAGGCAGTAGAACTTGTACATTGACATTATGACCGACTATGTTGGGAAGGAAATTAGATTTTTGTAGTGCATCCAAACACACCCATAGTGTCTTACTTGATCTACTGAAACTTTTTAACAATCTTACTATTGATCATTTACCCCTACTGAATAACAACCAAAAACTACTCTTTCTACCAAACACCCAAAAACTACTCTTTCTACCAAACATGATAAAGCAAATTCACCTTCTCATCAATGGCTTAGGGAATATAACTTTCACATCAACTGTATGACTATGTACCCCATTCTAGTATCAGTCCAAACCTTAAAAAGCAATAAGCTGGACCTCAAAGATCCAAATGCTACAAAAATGAAAGCCAAGGCACTTGAAGATACGCTGAAGATGTGAGAATGGCCCAGAGGTAGAGGCAATGTTCAGAATATTAATATTGGCGTGAGAAAAAATATCAGCGGACTCGAAAGCCGTTGTTCTTCTCATAGTACTAATACGCATTGGCTTATATTTTAATCATTGGGTGGGGTCCCATTTGCGCAAAGATGTTTCTTGAATAGGCCTGGCCCATGCATTTCAGAATTTGGGGCCTCATTGATGGGGAAAGGACAGGGAAAAAGAAGAAAAGAAAGAAGAAGATCAGATTATCCTAACCCTCACCATTCTGCAATGAAAATAATTAAACATATTTCTTAAATTTGAATTTGAATTTGATTTTTTTCTACACGAGCCCACTCACACGCACACCCTACTTGGGCACTTGAACCCATGACATTGGTGTTGAAACGCCTTGCGTCTGCCACCGAGCCATGCATTGAGGCACTTGTCCTAAATTTGAATTCGTCATTGTCATTATCATACTCTTGTCCTACCTATTTGGGTTGGCCTTTTTAGGATTGTATGGCAAAAGTTCAACGACTATCCTCCATGACTTAGGACCTTTTTTCATGATTGCGGGGAAAAAAATTAAAAAATTTCGATGCATGTATGTAGACATAATATCTCATGATTTTTACCACAAAATTCAATTTTACAAAATAATCCCTCCGGGAGTAACAAACATTATGGAGTGCAGTTCGAGGGATGAAATTATAAAATTATAAACATTATGGACCCACGTTATATGTGTATGACATCCAACCCATCCAATGGAGGAATCCTATCACGAAGATCATGTGAATGAAAGTTCAATCGGATCCAACTAACAGGTGGACCACATCATAGAAAATAATATGCACCGCCCAAAAACATTGAAATCATGTGCAGCCCATCTGATGATTTGATTGATGGAGTGATATCATGGTGGGGTGCACATGTTGGATGGGTTGGATGTCAAATATGTACCACATGCATCCTGCAATCCACAACTTTATCGCTCTTCGAAGGAAAAAAAGAAGTTCATTGAGGTAATTTAATAATTCCATTGCCCCATAACCACTGCCTGGGCATTATTTGGTAAAATTGGAATTGTGGGGAAAAAAGCTTAACATCGATCCCTCGAGTTGATTGTCATCAGGCATAGTTTTTCATTGCCAGGGCATCTTGGTGTCAAGGATGATACATGTCTCTACACTGTGGTGAGGTGGCTTAGAGGTGGGGTTTGTGAGATACAGAATGACCATGAGGTGGGGCCCATTGTGGGACCATGTGATTCGGGGGACCCATGCGATGGGGTTGCTCATGAAATAATGGGACTTTGTGCACACATCATGCTATATGACTCATATCCAACAAGCTGCAAAAGCTAAGATGGTCCACTAATTAGGTAAGCCTACCTAATATGGAAAAGAATGAGTTGTTTAAAAGAACTTCCTGCCTGACGTCTGTCCCATCATAACTTTTGCGAATGTTTATATACAAACTCTATCAATTGGAGTTTTGTGGTCTCATTGGTAGTCCAAAGTCTCACTAAAAGAGGCAAGTTGCGTTAGGTTGGCAGTGTTATTAAATTTTTGCCACAACTTTTATCATAATCCCTGCAAATCTAACATTCGGTATTGAATGGTACCAGGGAGATCCCTGGATGGGAGTGTATTAGGTGCGCCCAGCCGCACCACATGGCCCACCTTGATGTATGTATTCTATATCCACACCAGCTATCCATTTTGCTAGATCAATTTAAGGCATGGGCCCAAAAATGAAGCAGATCCAATGCTCAGGTGGACCATACCATAGGAGAAAGTGGTGGTTGACTGTTAATGGACCACAAAATGAGCCACAAAAGTTTTGGATTAAGCTGATTTTTTCCCCTACGTCGGTTTATGTGACCTTAAAACAGGTTGGATGGAAAATAAACATTATGGTAGGCCAAGAAGTTTTTAATGGTAGGTCGTTCAATCACCACTGTTTCTCATGGTCCACCTGAGATTTGGTTTTTCTTCTTTTTTGGGTTCACGCCCTAAATTGATCTGGCAAAATGTATAGACGGCGTGGATATAAAATAAATACATCAAGGTGGGCCCACGGTAAGGGCCGCACCATCTTGGGTGAGACCGGGGCTGCACCTTAATCCGCTCAGCTCTCTATTGGGACAAGGCTTAGATGACTACGGTGATGATCTCTATGTTCGTATAATATTTTTGTAAGAGTAGGGGTCGTTTGGATGCCTGTTTGTCATCGAATCATCAGTTGTGGCTTACCAGGATGAATTAAAAATACAAAAATAATCCTGATTCCAAACTCAGGTGGGCCACACCTCGTAAACTTAAGAGGTCATTTTTAACGGTGGTGCAGTCGATATAAACTCAGCATGGGGCTTTTCATTTGAATACACGGTGAGGGTAGAGTTTTCACCTAATGAACGGAGAAGATCTTACACATACTACATGGTGGACCACACAGCTTGGGTTTCTTGGATGGGGGTGCAGCATCGGTGGATAGGGTTGTAAATGGGTCAGTGGACCCGATATGGTACCCAGACCAGACCCGTTTGTTAAATGGCACGGGTCTGGGTCCAATAACTGACCCCGATGTTAAATGGGTCTGGATCTGGTTTCCTTTATATTAGGCCGAACCCGAACCCGAACCCGAACCCGAATCCATTTAGTAAATGGGCGGGTTTGGTCTATGTTGCAAGGGACCCATCTAGGCCCGGACCCATTTAGACCCAGTTTTAAGCCTGTTAAAAATGCTTGCATACCATATTTAGGCCCAGACCCAGTAGACCCGACATAGACCCGACACATTTATAATTGGGTCTGGGTGGATCTTCCTCTACCGGACCCATACCTATTTTTAAATGGGTCTGATGGGTGACTTAGACCCAACCCAGACTTGCCCATTTAGTAAAAAGGTCTCTGTTTAAAATTTGGATCCAGACCCATTTAGTAAATGGGCTGGTTTGGTTTTGGCTAAACCCACCCCAAACACAAACTTTTATAGCGCAGTCGGTGGATCCCTGACTGTGGGCCCATTTTGATGTATATGCCTTAAATCCATACCGTCCATCTGTTTTTTATTACAGATTTTAGGACATGATCCAAAAAATGAGATAGATCCAAATTTCACACCACAGGAAACAGTGATGATCGACCGTTAAAAACTTCTTGTGGGCCACAAGTTTTGTATCAAGATAATATTTGTGTGGTCCTTGCATCCAGATCTTTCTAACCTTATCAACAGGTTGGATGGCAAATAAATATTCCGGTGGTCACCATGAAAATTTTACTGGTGGGTATTCAATCACCACTGTTTCCTATGGTGGGGTACACTTAAGATTTGAACCTGCTTCGTTTTTTGGATCATGCCCTAATATGAGCTTTCAAAACGGATGGACGGCGTGGATTTAGGGTACATACACCAAGGTGGGGCTCACAGTCAGGGATCCACCAACGTGGGATGGGCTGAAGCAGCGCCCGTTGGATGGGGAGTTATTTGATACTCTAGCTGCATGCGACGCTTGATACGCATGCGCTTAGAAATGGTACACGTTTCATATATAAAGGCTCCCCCCATATATTAACCCAAATTAGATCTACTAAATTGTGGAATCCACCGTTGCTAATTGACAGTCTAAAAATCAATTTTTTTCTCGGACAATCCTAACCTCTGATTTCTATACGCTTACCGAAGACAATTGGAGATTTTTCATTTCTAACCGTCCAATACAAATGTCCACCAATCTGATGGTAAGATAATAAAACGAAAGTAAGTTTTTTTGCTAGTGTTACATCTAAATTGTACTAAAATTGGACAGTTTAATATGAATTAATTGTGGGACAGTAATTCAATTTCCAAGTAATTTGTAAGTGCCTGTGTATCATCCGTCATGCTCTCCCGATCAAAGTTGGTACTGAGTAAACTCTGTGGGGGCTCACTGTGATGTATGTCTTATCCACGCCGTCCATTCATTTTTCCAGGTTATTTTAGACATGAACCAAAAATTGAAGCGTATCCAAAGCTTAATTGGACTACACCACAGGAAATAGTGTAAATTGAACAATTACGGTAGAAAACTTCTTGGGGTCCACAGAAGTTTTGGATGAAGCTGATAATTTTGTTTTCCCTTCGTCTATATCTTTGTGACCTTATGAATAGGTTAGATGACAAATAAACATCACTGTGGGCCTAGGAAGGTTTTAACGGTGGACATCATTATCCCTATTGTTTTCTATGGTGTGGTCCACTTAAGCTTTGGATGTGCTTTGATTTTAGGCTCATGCTTTAAAATGACAGGGAAAAACAGATGGACGGCATGGATAAGACACATACATCCACGGTGGCCCCACAGAGTTTACTAAGTACATAATACATTTCTAGAGTGGTAAATGGACAGGATTGGGGTGGGTTTAGACAAAACCAGACCTACTCGTTTCCTAAATGGCGGGTCGGAGTCAACCCTATCAGACCCATTTATAAATAAGTCTACTTTGGATAGAGTGAGATCCACCCAAACCCATTTATAACTGGGTCAGGGTCTAATGGGTCTGGGTATGGGTCTGGTTTTGGCATGAAAGGATTTTTATTAAGTCTAAAATGGGGTCTGGATGGGTCCCTTGCATCATAGACCAAACATGCTCATTTACTAAATGGGTTTAGGACAGTGATGTAGAGCAGGTTGTAGACATTTTCATGGCCAAGATGGATTGGAGGAAGCCCGATTGAAGATGCAAGTGATCTAGGCTATTAGGATCGTAAAACAATCTTGCAATTCGGGATGAGTTTTGAGACGTATAATATATGATTTTGGGGTCACTCGAGCTAAGTAAGACACCCAACCTGGCTATGCCTAGTTGCCCATGCTGGATTTGCAAGATTCGACCATATTGACGATCATTAGCTTAGTTTTATTTTATTTTTATTATAAATAGTAAGTTTTAGTTTGTTTATAACTTTTGATCCGTTGAGATTTACGAGTTGTTCCCAACATGCAAAGGGCTTAGAAAACTTAGGGGAATAATATAATTGAGTCGGATTTGAAACTTTCTAATTTTGACAAAAAAACCCTAAGTCTAATTGGAATAGGAGATGTTTATAAATAGTAAGTTTATTATTCATAGTAATTCGCATTTTTTAAGAGTTTTAATTCGAGTATGAGTTTGATACTTCATTATAGGATTTAGTTTATTATTTAAAACAGTGCAATTATGTTTTTATTAATTTAATAAATTATTATGAATTTTTTAGGAATTAATTTTTATTCTCTTATCTCTCCCTCAGTGGATTCGAGGAAGTTTGGTTGAGGATTTCCGGAAGTCTTATGGATTTAAGGTATTTATCTACTGAGGAAGACGGTGCTCGAACTTACCACACCTTCCCTGTGTCAGTCAGGTTAGGTTGGGTTGGACCTAATATAAAGGAAATCAGATCTAGACTCACTTAGCATTGGATCTGTTTTTGGAACTAGACATGTACCATTTAAAACGGGTCAGGTCTAGGTACCCCACAGGGGTTCACTAACCCATTTATAGCCTTGTACACTTTTAGTACTGTTGAGTACGAGATTTCATATTTGAATGTACATAAGAGCTTTCGTAAGAGAAAACTTTGATACTTTGGCGGAGTGTGATGGATGATACGCATGCACTTATAAATTACATAGAATAGCGGACAGTCATGCATGTGATTTAATTAAACGGTTCAAATTTTCCACCAAAATTACTCAAATTTGATTATTATCTTACTATTGGGCCAACTATAAGAGTTGTACGCAACCTGTGCAATGAAAAGCTCTATGGGGCCCACTACGATACATATGTTGCATCTTCTTCATCCATCATGTACACTAGATTCTTTATTTATGCGTCAACTCTTTCAATTTTAAGACAATATTATGGGTCATTCCGACTTTATTCGGATAATATTATTCGATAGCTCAAATTTCCTTTGACGACGATTGATGATGTATCTCTTCCTCACATCATTTAATTTGGATCATGTGCTCACTTAAAATCTTGCTATACCACCTTTCAATAATAAAAAGATGGAACAAGTTGAAAAGCAACATGATTGGGAGCATAATGATTTTTTATGCAAAGGTCATATTTTTAATGCTCTTTCTGACTTGTTGTATGTGATCTATCGTGAAAAGAAGACTACTTAAGAATTGTAGTAGACACTGCTTGTTAAACAAACATTAAAAGATGAAGACAACAAAAATTTATTTATAAATCAGTTTTAAGAATTTAAAATGTTGAATGAAAAATCTACCCTCGATTAAGCTAGGGCTCTCAATGGGTTGGATATGGATCGGATATAATTGGATTCGATTCTAAGTGCAAAAATTTGTAGTCGAATTCGGACCTGACTCAAATCCAAAAGGTGATATCCATATCCAATCCACTTAAAAATAGCCAAATCCATATCCGATCCAAAAATCCATATATCCATCAGATTCGAGTTGAATTTATATTCAAATCCACACATCAAAAATTTTAAAAATATATAATATAATCTGTTGGGTCCACCATAAAATAATCTAAAAAATTGGATAGCCAGCATGTATATAAATTATACATCAAGGTGGGTCCACGAGTGAGACCGTCATTTATGCGAAAATGGGGTCGGCTTGGCTTAGGACGGCAGATTGCATGCAGAGTTACTTAGTATGCTTTTATCATACTGAGTTAACTATGTTGGGCCCACCATAAATGTATGTGGTTTATCCATGTCGTCCGTTCATTTTTCCAGCTCATTTTAGAGTCCAAGTCCTAAAATTTAAGAATATCCAAAGCTCAAGTGGACTATACCATGGTAGACAGTGGAAATACTGATTTCCACCATTGAAACTTTTCTAGGGCCCACAATGATGGTTATTTGTCATCCAACCTGTTCATAAGATCAAATGTAGATGGATGGAGGGAAAACACAAATATTAGCTTGATAAAAGACTTCAGCGGGCCCCAATAATTTTTTAATAGTAGACGTTTGATTCACACTATTTAATGTGGTGTGGTCCACGTGAGATTTAGATACGCTTAATTTTTGGGCTAAAGGACTAAAATTATTTGGTAAAATGAATGGATAGAGTGGATAAAATACATAAATTACGGTGGACCCCACATACTTTACTCAGTTACTCACTACTCAATCTGCTTGGGATGGACACGTCTTTGGCGCTAACTGTTCCAACGGATAATTTTTTATTTATTTTTGGCCAAGTGGGGCTAAGGTCTTTCAAAGCAGATGGACGGAGTGGATTTGTCACAGCCATCTCTATAGGCCCCACCCAGTCTATCGTGGTCTCTTTGCCCGGGATTGCACGCAATCCGCTACCCATGTGGGGCGTATGATAAATAAATAAATAAATAAAATCCAAAAATCACGTGTACCATACAGTCCTAAACGGATTCCTTCACTATCCCACAATGAACGTCGGCCATTAACCACTTTCATTCTTTGCCGTTGCTTCGAAGCCCACTTATTAGATGGTCAGAAACATCCAAGCAAATATGAATTTTCAACCGTTTAACATCCATAGCAGGGACAGCTAGATGGACAGTCCTGATTGATAAATTTCACCATGCCACGTGTATTCTAGATAGACGCTCTACCACATTCTACTTCTACCGTTTCTACTGGATCATTTCCATGGATGGGATCATGGGGTCACGTTCTCCTGCCACTACTTAGCAAGTGGCAGAACAACGAACAAAGTGGTAGGGTGCGGGTATGGTTCACTACCTTTTGCTGTGACGTGGTCCAAGTTCTGTGGGGCCCACCGTGATATATGCGTTTCATTCACTCCATCCATCCGTTTTTTTTCCAGCATTATCCGAAAAATCATGCATATCCAAAGCTTAAGTCGAACACACCACAGAAAACAGTGGGGATTGAACGGTGACCGTTGAAAAAATCCTAGGGCCCACGGAAGTTTAGGATCAAGATCATATATATTTTTTCCCTTCATCCAGATCTGTGTGACCTTATGAACAGGTTAGATGAAAAATAAAACATCAGGGTGGGCCCTAGGAAATTTTCAACGGTGGCCGTGCAATCCCCACTGTCTTATGTGGTGTGGTCCATTGAGCATTGAATCCCCATCAGTTTTGTTCTCATGCCCTAAAATGAGCTGGGAAAACGGATGGACGGCGTTGATAAAACACATTCATCACTGTGGGCCCCACAGAACTTGGGCCACGTCGTGCCCACGGGGAAACCATGTGGAGGGTGCCACGGGCAATCCACTTTCATCATTTTGCCTCTGTCGCGATACAGGATGGTGGGTATCTCGCCAGCCACTGGGGCCCACACGATGAGATATTCTGTTGGTTTAAATGTCCGTTTTGCTGCTACTGCCAAAAACTAATTAGTATCCCAGAATCCTCAATCATGATTGATCCTAGCCTTTGATTTTTATATTTCAATATGAGCCACTGAAATTTTATTTTCATTGTTCTAAATTCAGCTGAATATAGTGATAATTAAGAGTAAGTTTCTCAGGATAGCCCTTACACCATAGATTTCAAAAAATGGACGGTTCCGATCATTTTACCACTCAGCCTGTGGGCCCCAATGGCGGCGACGCATGTTGAATTTAAAGTCGCAACATAGCAAAACTCACTCCCTCATAGATGATGTATAATAAAGAGGCATTTTCCACCGTACAAGTGGAGGGAGGAATAGTAGATCTTGACCGTCCATCTAATCTACACTTCCTCACATGGCCCATTGCTTGAAAATGACACGAATGGGACTATTTTGGCTCCCGATTATAATCCTCAACTTATTTTTGCACTTTGCGTCCATTTTGTAACCACAAGTGGATTATATGATATGCGATGTTTGAATTTTCACAGTATATACGCAGGCTTTCAACTTGATAAGTGGGACCCACGAATCATCAATCCAGATCACCGGTCTGGTTAGCCACTAGCGATGGACCATTTCTGTAACCTTTCCACTCGTAGCTTAAAACTTAGCGGTTAATAAGAGAGACAGCAATGGTCCACAATAAAAAAGAAAATATTCAATAAACGATTGGATCTTCCCATCTGGTATTCACTAATGAGTGGTCCATCAAGATTAAGATACAAACGATCAACGGTCTAGATTACTGAAGGATTCCTGCCAGTTGTGAGAGTTAAAAACTCGCGTATACTGTGCAAAACCTCCAACCGTGTATCATATAATGCACAAACGTCCAAACACAACCGACTCTCCCCTTTATCTGCGAAAATTCTGTAACGGATAAATATCGACCGTATTCCAAACTAGGTTTGCAAAACCCACGCGCGTGTACATCTGACCTCATATCCACGCCACCACACGTGCCACCAAGTAAAACAGATACAATATCCAAGCCGTAAATCAGGTGGGTCTGTCATTTTGGATGTTGTCAACCAAAAATTAGAATACTCTATTTATTAAATGGGCAGAAATATTAGAAATATTTCGACGGTTCAGAAAATTTCAGAAATGTTTGTATACGGCCATAAATTTTTCATAGAGAATATGGGTCACTTATTAATGGTCCAGATCATATATATATAATACAATTCCTGATGGATGGATTGGATCTCATATCTATGTTACATGCTGGCACTGAAGGTGGTGGGTATACGAAGTTCCCTGTACACTCGCGTTGGAGAATTAATGCTCATTAGCATGTTTTGCGACAGTTTATTCAACTGTGCAAACTCATCGACTATGCTGCCACACACATACGTACGCAAATCTACACCGTCGAATCATGGGCCATGTTGTTGATGAGGCACACCTTGAATTCAAGCTGATAGAACTATGTTAATCGTGTGGATGAAGCACACCAGACATTTTGCTTTTAACCATCCATTCTATGACCATCAATGTTACATTTAAGATTATCCGTAATTGTGACCATTGATTCATTCTCTATTTATTATAATTACAATTATTTTGACGGTTTGGATCTGTTTAAATATTTTCCAAATCAACGATTTGATGAGTTCCCACAACTTAGTGGATCTTGCATGACAAACAGTTAGACCTTGGGAACAACGAAACTACCCGTCTTTTCTGTTGGCCACCACCCGTCACGTAACATGCGTCCGCATTCCAGTATCACCAGTCCAGACCTACCAACCCGGATATGGTATTTAAATACTCCTGCAGAATACGGAAGTTTGTACACAGCACATATCCACCATACACTTGGCGTATATTTTCATGATTGGAACGGTCCAAATTTTATGAACCACTTATGGATGTGGTATAAATCCAATTAAGAACTGATCATATGGTTCTAACAATCTGATAGGTGGTTGAAAAGAGGGATTTCAACGGTTTAAATTCAACGAGCATGCATTCCTTATTTTCAAGTTTATTAGTACAAATTATAAAGTCTATTTCTATTTATTTATTAATTAGTGAGGCCCATATTTTGAAAGGTCTGGATTGAATGCACGTAACCCATATATTATATTAGGCAGATGCACGAACCAATTTTGTTCCGTAATCCAGCGGACTATCATATACTTCCGCAGCGACCCGTCATCGGTGCGAGTCGAAGCCTGAAAGTACTCGTTGGAGAGGAAATAAATTCTCTTTCCTGCCGATTTCTCGCTTACGAAAGGGAGTTATTTGATACTCTGCCTTCGTATAACGCTTGATAGGCAGGCATTTAAGAATGGTACTCAAGCCATAAATAACTCGAATTAGACCATCAAAATTGTGGAATACATCGTTTCTAATTCACGTTCTAAAAAATAGAATGGTTGAACAATCCTGGTGAACACTTAGCAACCATTGGATATTTCATTTCTAAACACCCGGATCTATAGCTCAAGTGGTAGACCGAGTGAAGATAACTTGGCTTCAACACAGAGGTCTTGGTATCAATTCCCAAATGAAGGTGGCTAACATTGCAGTATGATGAAAGTAGGGGTGGGCATATGAACAATGGCGGTGTGTACTAACAAAAAAAAAAAGAGACATTTCTAGCCATTCAATAAATGCAAACCAATCAGATTGCCAGGTAGCTAAGTAAGTATAACATTTGGATTCTAATACATTTTAACTGATACCTATAATCCGAACGGTTTCATTTGAGCTGTGTTGTATCTTTTTTTTTTTTATTTTTATATATATATAATCATTCTTTGACTTTTGTACTTTATTTCAAATCATTCTCGAAAGAGCCAGTTAGAGGAGGACACATGATGCTTTACGTTGAAGATGCAACACACATGCAATATGCAGAGATACATGGACCAAATTTTTTGGAATGTCGGCTAACTCTAGTTGATTGGAACACGTCATTTGACGATAAGTGATTGCTGAGCAAGGCATGCAAATGGTTGAAGAAGAGGAAAATTCCAAAGGAATATAAGGATATTGGATGGTCATAATAATAACCAAATAAAACACAACATTTATATTATTTTATTTTATTATTATTATTATTTTTTTTGCATCCAAGCAATCTATAAGTAGAAGAAGTGATTATAGTCCTTAGTTATAATCCAAGTCTACGCTTGTTAGATGAATTTATATCAATGTAATCAATTCATTTTTTGAAGAGTTATTTGGCAGTCAATCTCCGCAACTCTCTATAAGCTTTTTTAGTTTATATATGAAAGCCATTTTTTTTAGAAAGCAAGGCACAAGCCATTTTAGAAGAAGAAGAATCCTATATTTTAATAGTAGTTTAATTTCAATAAATATTCTATGAGTGGCTAAATAAGCAACCAGTCCTCCCAAGCCTTAATCATATGAGTATGAGTTCGAGGTTGGAGATTGGGGTTAAGAGTAGTTCTTTTGTTTTTTTGAGGGTCAGTTCACACATCCCATTGTTAGTACACACACCCACACGGTCAATAACTCTTCAATGTAGCCACCCTAGGGTGGGATTTGATACCTTGACCTTGGTGTTGAGACAAAGTTACGGTTCTAACATGCCCGTACACATTATTCAGAAACAGTATCAAAATAAACCAACGCGTAGAGGGCAACTGTATTGGCGTATGGTTACATCAATCCCAACCGTCCAACTGGTTGTACTCTATGTACATGTGACCTAAACAAATTTACTGTCGAATGTTAACCTCTGATCAATGGCCTTTTTTATTTTATTTTTAAACCAATGGACCGCATGAAAAATTTCACTTTTTCCACGTATAAAATAGGCTTATCTGATCACCAGGTGGGCCACGCATATGTACAAAACTTGAACCACATGTCAGTTTCACTTAACCATTCATTTATTTTGTACACGCGTATCCCAGCTGATGATTATCGTATCATCCTATCTCCGATACAAGGCATCTACCAGCAAAGGCCCCCTTATGAACGGTCCCGATCTCACGTACTCACACGTGTTCCTCGTTTCCACGCGTGTGAGTAGAATGCCTTGTAATTTTCCTCTTCCTCCCTCCGTCATCCGCAACGGATGATACCGCGATACGAAACGAAGATCCGATAAATTGTCCTCGTTTCGCGAACTGAGATTTTCGTTTTCCCGGGAAAAACGATACCAGTGCTAAGATTCGAAAAAACCCACTCGCGTGTCGAGGTTTCTTTGGTAGACTCTCCCGCTGGCAACTCGCCTAATCGGGCCCATAAAGTAATGATCTGGACCGTTCATCTAAGATATATTATAATATATAGTCGATATGAAAATAATCTCACTAACAAATGATTCTTTTCATCCCTTCAAAGGTAAGTTAATAACTGAGTTTTTCGAACCGTCGTAATTTGTCACATTTTATTGATGACAGAGTATATTTTTACTTACATTTCTTTCAGCATGGACCATGAAAGGTGAGAAGTTTTAGATTAACGGTCTGGATGATAACCTGGTAGGGCTGAAAGAGGCGAGAAAATTGAGCGAGCCTCCGGGCGGGAGTCTTGTTAGCAAACTTCTCGTAACTCTTTAACGGTCAAGACACGAGCATCATTCGAATATTCCCTCGCATTCCTGTTTATATATGCTTTTGTTTTGCATCCATCGCGACTGTCGGGTGTGTCGCCGATTGCTTGTCTCAAAAGCGGATTGTTCCGATGATCGAAACTGTCCATTTTCTAAATCTACGTAGTATGGCCCATCTTAGCAAACTTAAGCTGAAGGGATGATCATGACCGTTGATATCTGCAGACGAAGTTGGAGTGATGAAAGATAGGTTTTCAGTGGCTTGTATTCATCGAGATTGATTATAATAAAATAGCTTTTATGGTAGTAAAAATATAATGAACGATTCAAATAATCGGAACATATTACCATGTGGGCCCCATTAGTTGGCGACATATACTTCATAATATGTTGCGACAGAGGAAAAACGAACTTCTATTTATATATTCATCCCTTTCCCTAACTTCTTTCCATTCACTGCAATCTCTCTCCATCTCCAAACGCACCCAAAAATCTAGAAAATGCCATCGATTCTGTTCTTTTCTGCCCTAATCCCTCTTCTATTTTCCTTCAATTTCGTAGCTTTTGGTGGTCGGATTCCGACGACGCTGGATGGGCCGTTCAATCCGGTGACCATCCCGTTCGAGAACCCGCTCCGCGGCCATGCAATCGATCTGCCAGCGACTGATCCTCGGGTCGTGAGGCAGGTCAAGGGCTTTGAGCCGGAGCAGATCTCAGTTTCGCTATCTGCAACGCACGATGCTGTCTGGATCTCTTGGATCACAGGTCTGTTGACTGGCTTCCCCTGTTTTTCTTTGGTTGAGTTAGTGCCTTGGTGAATTTTCGTTGAATCTTGAGTTGATGGAATGAACTGAATTGAAATGAAATCAGACTGGTTGGGTTTTGAATTCTGTTTTGGCGGAAACAGTAGTTGCAAGATCCGTATGTGATTGTTTGAGTTTGGATGGTGAATTGAGTTTTTTCTTGAATGATAATTTGAACTCGGGATGAAGTTTCATTGAATCTTGAGTAAATGGAATGAATTGAATTGAAACGTAATGAAATGAGATTTTGGTTGGGTTTTGAATTCTGTTTTGGCGGAAACAGTAGGTGCTAAATCTGTATGTGACCTTTTGAGTTTGGATGGTGAACTGGGATTTTCTTGAATGTTAATTCTCTCTGATTTCTGTCCCATTTTGGTGTGAATTGTGTTTTGAAGTTTTCTTGAATTTGAACTCTGTGGGGAATTTTCATTGAATTTCGAGTTACTGGAATGAATTGACTGGAAATAAAATGAGATTGGTCAGGTTTTAATTCGGTTTTCTGGAAGCAGTAGTTGCAAACTCTGCACGTGATCTTTTGAGTTTGGATAGTGATCTCTCACTCTCACTCTCACTCTCACTCTCACTCTCACTCTCACTCACACACACACACACACACACACACACACACACACACACACACACAAGTTTTTCTACTGCAGTGGCAGAGGTAGCTCAATCCAAACTGTGGATTGTAGACCTACTCTAGATGGGGTGTTAGATCAAAATCAGATTGATTGGAAGGTTTTGACCTCTTAGTGGTGGACAATATCTTTTCTTTTTGTTAAATTTCACTTGTCTTTTTCTCATTTTAACCATCTGTTTGGTGGCCACACATTAATCAGCATCATCTGGGCTAGCGTGATGTTTGTGTTTTGACCCATCTGTAGTGGAGCCAAGTTTACAGAGGTTGCACATGCGTAAATAGAACACCATACTCTACCAGGTTATCAAGTTATTCATCCAGAATTTCTCATATTCTCTTCGAAAAACAGGACACATGTCCCAATTGTTTGCTGATGTGTTCATAAGGTGGATTCCATAATGGATGGGTTAGTTTCCGAAAATTGCATGATTTGGACAATCTATTCCATAGGTGGAAATTTTTTCTTTTCATCACTGATCTTTGCTAATTTTCCCTTCTTACATCCATCTATAGGTCGCCGGTTGGACGGTTAAAGTGCCTGATTATTGATATTTGACGACCATGGCCATTCATGGAAGGTCCACTACCTGAATGGGTCAGATCATGAACTATTTTAATAATGATAAAGAAATTTCATGAACCATCTGTCCCACATGTCTGATTGTTTTTGTGCACGACAAGGGATCATTAAGTTCCATGCTGAGCAAATAATAGTTTTCCCCTTAAAATGCTCATTTCTGGTAATTTGATACGAAGCTAATGGAAATCTTGGTTAGGCGTTCTCTTTTTCTTTGGGAGCTGAGCAGAGTGTCAGTAGATACCAAGGAAGTCTTTCAACTTGTCTTTCCTGATTAAAGTTTGCTGGTTGTCAAGGTTTGTGTTGTTGTTGGTGCAGTAAACAAGGAATTGAAAATTTATATTAAGAAAAAGCTTGATTAGTGTAGTGCTGTTTTGTAGTTGGGTTTTCCCCCCTTTTCCAGTCTATTCCAATTAAACTCAATAGCATTTAGTAGATCTAAAGAACTAATTGGATTTGATTTTTTTGCTCTATTCCTCTGATTGAGAATATAGGTTCTTTGGATGATCTAAACCCATCAATGATATTGTCGATACTTTGGATGCTTCTTTAGGGTTTTTAAATTAATGAAGCTTCATTGTTCTTTCTTTCTTTCTTTTTACCTACGTTGGTTGAGGATTTGGGTAATGTTGAATTGCAGGTGAGTTCCAAATTGGGGAAAACATAAAACCCTTGAACCCTAAAACTGTAGCGAGTGTTGTTCGTTATGGAACGCTAAGGTATCCAATGATTCATGAAGCTACCGGTTATTCACTTGTTTACAACCAGCTTTATCCATTTCAAGGCCTACAGAACTACACTTCTGGGATCATACACCATGTTCGTCTGACAGGTATTTTTTTTTTTTTTAATCTTATATGTAGAGACAGGTTTTATGTGTTCGTACGTTCATGCGTTTGCGTGTTGCAGCAGTGCTGATTTACTGGAAACAAATGGAGACTAATTATACCAAACTGCAGCGAGGATTTTGTATCCTTAGTCCTCAAGTTTGTAAAAGTGGGCCCATAGCATGTTAATCTAGACCATTGATGTGATGGGCGTCAAAGTTGCCACGAGATTGCCCAAGAGTTTCCCAGATCGGAAAAACCGAGTCTTTCAAATATTTGACATTTTGAACATGGATCATCATTGTACTTTCTTCTTAACCATCTATTTTCAGGCCAACTTTCAAACGGTTGGGATTGTTTTATCAAGGGGTTTTTTGGCTTCCCCAGTCCACTTTGTGATCCATCAAATCAATGGTCTGGATTACCTTGCCATGGGCCCAACTTGTAGATATTTAAATCCCAACAATATTGCACATATCCATGGCTTGAGTTATTACATAATTCTTTCCTTCTTATTTGTTGGATGGATTACTGACTCATTCCTAGTCCCTTATGAATCATTTTAAATAGGAGAAATGGTCCATTATTTTACTCCCAGATTAACTCATTGGTTCAACCAGAGAATAATTTCAGTGTGGACAAGTGGGGCCCATTTTTCAGTGATCCAAACCATTTATACTATGGAGCACACTTTGTTGTGCAACATGAAATTTCTTCTTTCTCCTTTTCTCAAGAATAACTTTCAAGCTTGCACAGCATTACGTTCTGAAACTAGCTGAGCATATGCCTGCAACTCAGGTTTTTCTCCATCTGGCTTGCATTTGGGTTTGATGCGTCTTTCAGTTTCCTGTGAATAAAGAACCAATGACAATTTCAGTTCATTAACTCCCTCATGTTGTGAACTTTTAGCAATTACTAATCTCTGTCATTTCATCTGTAGGTCTGAAACCTGACACACAATATTACTACCGATGTGGAGATCCTTCGATACCCGCCATGAGCTCGATCCATGCTTTCAAGACCATGCCATTATCAGGTCCTCAGAGCTACCCAAAACGAATTGCTGTGGTTGGAGATCTAGGTCTTACGTACAACACCACTTCAACAGTTGATCATATGAGAAGCAACAAACCTGATCTGATTTTGTTGGTTGGCGACGTGACTTATGCAAACCTTTACCTCACGAATGGAAGCGGGTCTGATTGCTATTCATGCTCATTTGCCAATACTCCCATACATGAGACATATCAACCTCGCTGGGATTATTGGGGAAGGTGAAAATCCAGCTTTTTTTAATTTACTCAAATGTTTTCCCCCCTTTCAATATGCGGTGATAGAAAATGGAATAGTAGCGTGCATGCATATTAGTCGATGCATACACCCGGATCCATAGCTCAAGTGGTAGACTGAGTGAAGATAGCCTCGTTTCAACACTGAGGTCATGAGACGCACACACGCACGCGCGCGCGCGCGCACACACACACACACACACACACACACAGAGAGAGAGAGAGAGAGAGAGAGAGAGAGAGAGAGAGAGAGAGAGAGAGATTTTCAGACGCACTCTACTACGCAGATAAGGTTCTGCGCGCCTCTCGTGAGGGAGACTTGCTCCCGAGAGACTTGCGCTGGTTGAAGAGATTTTAGGAGCTGCCAATAGCTCCTCCCACCAGGACTGGGCTAGAGATGGATGGTACTATTAAGGCATTTATGGGACTCACTATGATGCATTTGTTTTATCCGCACCGTCCATCCATTTTGAAAGATCTTTTTAGGGCATGAGCCCAAAAACGAGGCAATACACACACACACACACACACTGATGTAGGACGGGTCGCTGACTATTTCATGGGCCAGATGGACCAAAAGAAGACCGGACGGGGCCGAAAGTGATCCGGACCGTCAGGACCGTGAATCGGTCGTATCTCACAATCCGGAATGAGTTACGGGACGTATAATATATCAATTTGGGGTAGCTCGAGCTACTTTAGCCAACCAACCCAGCTACGCCGGGTTGCCCAATCCGGAATCGCGAGAATCGACCGTATCGACGGTCATTAGGCTAGTTTATTTTCGTTTTTACTATTTATAGTAAGTTTTAATTCGATCATAACTTTGCATCCGTATGGTTTTAGAGTTAGTGCCCAACATGAAAAGGGCTTAGAATATTTCGTAGAACAGCGTGGTTGAGGCCGTTTGAAAACTTTCTATTTTTGGCCGAAAACCAAGAGTTCTAGTAGGATTGAACGACTTCTATAAATAGTAAGTTTACTATTTATAGTAAGTTGCGTTTTCTAGGAGTTTTAGTTGGAGTTGGATTTTCACACACACAAAATTCAATTACATATCATTTGATTTGATTGCCATTTCTCAATTCAAAAATGGACGTGTTACAGCAGTCACACACACACACACACATACATGGGTTGATTTGATGGCCATTTCATCATTAAATGACTGTTTGCAGTTCAATATGCTTGGGAATTTGCATATTGTGTTAGTTCTGTTACAGAAATACATGTTCTTTAAAGGAGAAAATTTTCTTGGAAGTCATTAAATAGAAGGTTTTATTTTAATTTTCAATACCATTTTCTCAAGAATGAGTATGAAGATATATTTGGATAAGCTGGATTTTGCATGTAAACATTCTGAAAATTTTCTTTCCATTTAAGTAGCTCACTTGTTTATAAGTGGCTGAGTGATTGACCAATATTTGATATGCGATGATTGTTGGATGTGGGTTTTGCAGGTATATGCAGCCTTTGGTGTCAGAAGTTCCAATAATGGTGGTAGAAGGGAACCATGAGATAGAAGAACAGGTGGGGAACAAAACTTTTGAAGCTTACAGCTCTAGATTTGCATTCCCCTATGAAGAAAGCGGATCGTCTTCTACATTTTACTACTCCTTCAATGCAGGCGGGATACACTTCATCATGCTTGGCGCCTACATTGATTATAACAAATCAGGTACATTTGCTGTGTGGATGCCCTTCGTTTCTTTATATCTTTGACCTCTTCATCTCTCTATGATCCAGAGATTCTCCTTTTATCACAATATCTCTGCTGTAATTTCAGAAAGGTTCGAATATGAGTCTGCTTATCTCTTGAATTACCAAGAGAAGACCTGTTTAGCAGTGATTACCTTTCTCAAGAAGATAAAAGTTATTGGGGCATATGCTTCATTGAAGTTCTACGAAGTGCCATCCACACTGTACTTGTGGCTAGTATGTTTAATGATCGTGCTGATGACCTGGTGGGCCACAATTCAAGTGGGCTATGGACCTGATTGGTAGAAATTGGATAATTCTAACCACATCCGTTTATTGTGAGTTGGCCTGTTTAATGTGCCTTTTGTCACTTTCTTGAGTAACCATCTCTTTTAGGGCCACTCCAAACTTCGATCCCCTTTTGTGTATTAGATATCCCACATCCATGTGGTGACCCACCAACTTACAGTCACTATCACTGTAAAGAATTACCATGCGAACAACAGAGACATTTTGGTGCCTTGTTCCACGCCCGTCATAGTAGCATTCCTCTTTCACGAATGGCAATGCAATTGAACAAGCACAACTGGCTTTCATATCTTAGATATTTCCTCAACTGTTTGGCTTCCATATAGATTTCATAACTTACACTTTGGCAAAACCCAAAAGAAAATATTATGCCACACCATCTTAAAAGGTCTGTTTTTGTCCTACTCATAGTTCAAGAACCCGAAAACTCGACTCGACTTGATGTTCAGCAGGTTGGGTTGACTCAAAGAAATGACCTGACTCGACTTGATATTTAATTAGAATAAATTGAAAATCCATCCATTTCTTTTTAATAAAATCCATCCACTTAAGGTGAGTGACTTGGTTCAAACCGAGCTGAGTCATGTCAAGTCAACCTACTCCAGGAGTCAGTTCGAAATCTCACTGAGTCGACTCAGCCGAGTTTTGAGTCAAGGCAGCAAGTTTCAGAACCATAGTCCCACTTAATGTGAATTCAATTCATGGCAATTTTTGTTCCATTAACTATAGCTTACCAACCAAGTAATACTCTCTCATCTTGTAGGCGAGCAATACAAGTGGCTTGAGAGAGACTTGGCTAATGTAGACAGATCAGTGACTCCGTGGTTGGTAGCTACTTGGCACCCACCTTGGTACAACTCCTACAAAGCCCATTACAGAGAAGTGGAATGCATGCGGGTGGAAATGGAAGCACTTCTCTACTCTTATGGTGTTGATATCGTCTTCAATGGACATGTAAGTGTACTGATCGTAGAGGTTTACACATTCTGTTGGGTCACATGCGGGGGAGTATCCTAGTTGTCCATTAGTTGGGCCCCACTATGGGGATGTTAAATAGACCGGAACAATCATTTGGTGGGCCACAGAGTACGATTCAAATTGATGGCTGATGGCCATGTTTGTCAGCCATTCATTTGTTTTGTGCATTGTAGGCCTGCTGATGAGTGTACCAGCCAGATTTTTGGGCCAGACCCACGTGATGGATTGCAAGGATGTTCCACATCTGTGCCATGTTAGCGATGTCAGATGTTGTGTATGGGGCTGGATGGCACACGTCCTGGTACTACCTATCATTTTATTCATTTACTTTGTTAACTTCTGCCAGTTTTGAAGGACGTGACTATCCTAGGAAGCGGATTGCGTCCTGCCCCTACTTGGACCGAAGAGGTCCAGGCAGAAGCTCTGTGGGGCCCATCGTGATGAATCGGTTTTACCCACGCTGTTTATCCGTTCTTCCAGATCATTTTAGGGTAAGAGCCCAAAAATGAGGTAGATACAAGGCTCAAGCAGACCACACAGTGAAGATTGAACAGCCACCATTAAAAACTTCTTGCGGGCCACGGAAGTTTTGGATCAAGCTGACATTTGTGTTTTCCCTTCATCCAGGAATATGTGACCTTATGAACAGGTTGGATGGCAAATAAACATCATGGTGACCCCTAGGAAGGTTTCAATTGTGGGTGTTATTATTACCACTGCTTCGTGTGGTGTAGTCCACTTGAGCCTTGCATCTATGTCATTTTTGTTCTCATAGCCTAAAATGATCCAAAAGATGGATGAACGGCATGGATAAAACAAATACATCGCGGTGGGCCCCATAGAGCTACTGACCGGACTGATTTCCGTCTAGGCAAGGGCAGGACACAATACGCTTCCACTTTCCTATGCCCCTGCTTACATGGCCCTAAGAAGTTTTTAACAGTGGGCATTCAATCACTACTGTTTCCTGTGTTGTGGTCTACCTGAGATTTGGATCTGCCTCATTTTTGGGCTGATGCCCTAAAATGAGCTGACAAAATGGATGGACAGCGTGGATAAAACACATACATCATGGTGGGGCCCACGGAGTACCAACCTTGTCACTGGAGGGTCACCACCGAATCCGAGTTGGGTTCACATAGGCAATGGGTCCCACATATTAGGAGTATCCCCACCCATATGAACAAAAATAGTGCATGTAAGTGCCTTTTTCGTGCACGCAGATGTAAGACTTAGGTTGTTTTTTTTTTTTTTTTTGGGTGCATTAACGATCTGCAACCTGTGATTAATGCTGGAGTATTTTCTTCATTGTGACTGAATTATCTATCAGGTTCATGCCTATGAAAGATCAAACCGTGTTTACAACTACACATTGGATCCTTGCGGTCCTGTCTACATCACGGTTGGAGATGGTGGCAATCGAGAAAAGATGGCGATTTCGCATGCAGACGATCCAGGCAACTGCCCAGAACCCTCCAGCACGCCTGATAGTTATATGGGCGGTTTCTGCGCTACGAATTTTACGTCGGGCCCAGCAGCGGGTCAGTTCTGCTGGGACCGCCAACCTGATTTCAGCGCATTCAGAGAGAGTAGCTTCGGCCATGGCATTTTAGAGGTTCTCTCTTTCTCTCTCTCTCTCTCTCTCAGGAAATAATAGTAATTGTCCATTGTTGCACGTCATAAATGCTGTCATGGCTGTTATGAAGATGAACATAATAGTAAAGATTGGGTTTCCCAAAGCTTGAAATTCTCACCGATTGGATGATCCTAACCGTAGAAAGAAAGAGTGCTGCCTGCGAAGGTGGATACATCAGTTAGGATTATTCAATCAATGTGTTTTTTGATATGTGGAGCCTTCATGGTAGGGTCCAACTGATGAATGGCAGAGATTTCATTCACCTGTGTCATATGTACGGTTTTTGAATGTCAGACAACTCCCCATCTGTTGATAGAAGTCAGGTCCTTGAGTCTTTCCTGCAGGGCTAGATATAACCTTAAAACTTTCTAGCACCCAAAGAACCCAGGAAATCTTCTCATGCATTGCTATAATTCGACTTCATTTATCACAATACCCTATCCAAACCATCCAACGTCAGATATATACCATTGGGAACCCTCAGAAACTGTCATAAACTGTCCTAATGGTCTGTTTGTAGATGCTGTGTTTCCTTTGAAATATTTTAATGGTGATTGATGTTGATATTGATGTAATATGGGTAATTTGCAGATGATGAATGAGACATATGCATTGTGGACATGGCACAGGAACCAGGACATGTACAGCAGCCCAGGGGACCAGATTTACATAGTGAGGCAACCCGACAAGTGCCCCACCCAACCAAAGGTGGTTAACAAATCTAAGAAATTGCATTTCTTGATTTAAGAAAAAAAAATGCTTGAAATATGCTGCTGCTGCTGTTGTTGTATTACTTATAGGATCCATGATAATCATCATTATCATCCACTGTAACGAAACCTAGAACAAAAGCATGTTTTTTTCCATGGAAAGCATAGGAATGAGTCACAAGTGGGGGTGTTTTTCCATTGCACCCATGTATGTGGATGTAACAAAGGATGATCTTATATACATTGACAAAAGGAAGAATCCCCATCTAAAAGGTTGAAGCTCTCTCTCTCTCTCTCTCTCTCTACTATATATTACACAAGCAACTTTCGGACATTTTTGCCCCTGCAATTAGTTTTATAGGTAATAAACTTTAATATTTAAAGGGCATGGGAAGACTAGAAGCCAAAAAATGTGACAGTTGTCCAGTGTATAATTTAAGTTTCAATTGTGAAAAGCCTATCATTACTTGGGTTTTACCTGAATCTTTTCAATCTTTGGTGTGATTAGCCCTTTCCGACTTCTCTCCTTTGCTTGTAGCTCATATTTTGCATAGCAGTAGGAAGACCATGCAACAAAAGCTATGCAAACCCACTCTAATAACAGTGCGAAATCCATACTGTAAATTTGTTGCTCCACCTCATGTGAGATAGATACAAGCTTCGAGTGGGCCGCATCACAGCTAGCAGATGTGGAGATGGTCGCATATTGTTGAAAACATGAGCACCTTTCTCTCTGTGTAGCCGGCATTTTGGCTGCAATCTCTCCCTCCCTCTCTCTCTCTCTCTCTCTTGTGTGTGTGTGTGTGAGTGTGCCAGCGTGCACTTTGTATGTTAAGATTATGGTGCAAAGCTTTTGTATCAAATTTGAGCTTGTAGACACCCCACCTTTGGCTACACTGTTGGTAGAGATAACTGAATGAATGGAGGATCATACTCCCAAATTTCATGTCCAAACTCAGCCAAACTCACCCTTGTAAGCTCCAATCCATAGCCCAACTCACTCCTAAATATCAGCCTGAAAACCCCTCATAAGAAAAATCAGTCAAAAAATTCTAAAAAAGTCAAACTCATTGAGTCAACCCTCCGAGTAAACCCACCGAGTCAACCCACCGAGTCAACTTACTGAGTTCGAAGCAGCAGCCCCGAAGCAAGTCCGTACTACCCGCTGGATCCCGAGAAGCGTCCGTACGGGCGGCCCCCTGGGTGCCGCCCAAACTTAATTACAGGAGCTGCCACTCCCCGATGCTATAAATACCCCCTCCCCTTCTCATTCAAGCATCCCTCACAAGCCTTTAGCCTGAGTGCGATCCAGTCACTCTGAGTCCACCTCCATCCCTTTTAGCTCATTTTTTCTATCAAGGAGAGCTCGAGTGAGGAGAGCCTAGCCCTGGTCCAGCCTAGCCTGACCACTGGTCCAAGTCTCCCAAGCCATCCAAGTCTTGATCCAGCCACTCGAAGCCAACCCTTGCGACACCTCCGTCCATCTAGCTATTCTTTACCAGCATCATCTTATTCGCATCTAGCATAAGTGCAACATTTACTTTTCTTCCAACTCCCTGCTTCACTACAAGCATTTTGATTATTCAAATACACAGCATGCATCCTGCAAAGAGCACCTGTTAGTTCGAGCGTATGCTCTGGGCTTGCCTGTTAATGGAAACCTGCCCATCAGAAACTCTTACTGTTCAGACCTGCATTCATGCATCAGTCACTACAAGCACTTTGATTATTCAAATACACAGCATGAATCTCGCATAAAGCACCTGTCAGTTTGAGCGTATGCTCTGGGCTTGCCTGTTAATGGAAACCTGCCCATCAGAAACTCTTACTGTTCAGACCTGCATTCATGCATCATGTCATCCATGAGAATGTACGAGGATTAAATCAGATTTTCAAGTATTAGTTCGATTTTGTGAAGTAGAGACCGTACTTCGGTACGGGCAGTGTGTGGGGTGCTTAACCTCTTCCCACCCTGTAACCGTGATCCCTTACCTTGAATCTCTGGCCAGCAGATCAAAATGAGTCATTTTAGAGGGAGAAATCTTCGGATTCTCTTCTCTAACGTTTCTAAGGGGTCTAGCCGACTGTAGATTCGAAATTATTGGCTAGTGGCAACTCTGGTCTTATATAAACTCATCCCAATGCATCTAGCTTAACACGACAGACAAACAAAGCCCTCGAGAACAAGGCAAGTCAGTGGCACAAACGGCGATTCGCACGCACGCACCTCCTCTTCTTTTTCCGAAAGGGAAAGGAGAAAGTCCGGAAGCGCGGAACGGCGAGGGTCCACAGAGCTCTTGCATAATTGTGTTGATTTCCATTGCAGATGCCCACACACACACAAAGAGGGCCAAAACATTTAAATCAATTGACAGCTGATGGTCTGACTCAATGTTAATGGGTGAATTGATCCAATTCAGGACTCATAATATCACTTATCTCAACATTGAGGCTGATCCACTCATTAGATGGACCCATACCTGTTTGTTCAGTCAGACCGTCAGGTGTTGAGCCCATCAGTAGTCCATTGAGTCCATTGATTCAAATGGCCTACGTTTGCACGGCACAGATGTTCCCGCAGGGTCCTTACTCATGGCTTGGTGATAGACTCACAAGAGTTCCAACACTAACGTCATGGGTTCGAGTACCCAGTGTGGTGTGCGCGTAGAAAAACTTAAAAACTCTGGCAGAGGGTGGTGGTTGATGCGGAATCGGATTGCGTGCGGAGTTACTCCGCACGCTCTTATCGTGCGGAGTAAACTCAGTTGGGCCCACCTAGAATGTATGTGCTTTATCTATTCCGTCCATATGTTTTTTCAGCTCATTTTAGTGTTTGAGCCCAAAATTTAAGCATATCCAAATCTCAAGTGGACCATGCCACCGGAAACAGTGGGAATAATGATTTCCACCGTTGCAACCTTCCCAGGACCTACAGTGATGTTTATTTGTCATCTAACCTTTTCATAAGATCACATGGATATGGATGAAGGGAAAACACAAATATCAGCTTGATCCAAAACTTCCGTGTCCTCTGAGAATTTTTCAATGGTAGACATTCAGTTCACACTTTTCTTGTGGTGTGGTCCACTTTAGATTTTGATATGCTTTATTTGTTGGCACCATACCTAAAATTTTCAGTTAAGATGGATGGACGGAGTGGATAAAATACGTAAATCACTGTGGGCCCCACAGAGTTTACTCCGCACGCTAGCGTGCGGAGTTACTCAGTACGCAATCCGCTTCCGGTTGATGCACATGCACTGAGAGCTAGATATTGGCTGTGGAGCCCATCTGACATTGGTGTTTTTTCAGTTGGGCCAGAGCACGTTCACAACGGGAATCGCTGATGAGTTGCATTGATTTCGATCCGACGGTTCCTTTGCCATTAAAAGCCAGGAGCCATAACAGAATCATGAATGAAGGAATCGTTGCAGCGATGCCGTTGATTCATTCATTGGAGGCGAATTGACTAGAGTAGTTATTGTAGGGAGCCTCTGCAACAAATATCTGTGGGGCCCACCGTGATGCTTTTGAAATCCTTCCATTTGCGCCAGCTCTTGTTAGCATGTGAACCCAAAAAACAGACCGATTCAAAACTCAAGCGGGACACACCAGTAACGATCGAAGTTTTGTTTCGATGATGGGTTCCCATCCCCACTATTCCTTGCTGTGTGGTCCACTTGAGCTTTGGATCGGCCTGATTTTTTTGGGTTCCCAAACTGAAATGATTCGGTGCAAATGATGGACGGAGTGGATCTCATGCACACATCACAGTGGGCCCCACAGAGCTTTGTTGCAGGTTCTCCCTGGTAGGAAACTCTTGTCCGGCTTTCTTCAAGGGTGGGTCTCCCTTGTGGTACGTTGAGCTTTTATACTTGATACCTCTGCTCTTTATACAAAGAGACAACACAAGCAGTCCATGAAGCTCCAGTAGCCTTCACACATTTATAACTGAGGATGATACAATACAAACGTCTCTAGGATCCACCTCGATCGATCTAAACTCACCTGGATCAAATCCATGTGTGGGGCCCACCTAGATCTAAACTCAAGTTGGTCTAAAACTCGAGTGGGCCATATATTTTCAGGAGAACGTAATTTCTAAATACTGCACTTTTTCATGGGCACGACTTGGCTGGGACCTCTGGACGAACTACGTTGGTGGTCCCCTGCCTGTGGGGCCCACCTCGATGTATGTGTTATTATCCATTTTGCCAACTCATTTATGGCATGAGCACAAAAAAAGGAGCAGATGGGCGCGGGATCCATCGAGGTGGGTGGGATCCGTGACTGTGGCCTACCTTGATGTATGTGCCTTAATGCCATGCTGTCCATTCGTATCAAAAATTCATTTTAAAACATGATCCAAGAAATGAAGCAGAGCCAAATCTCAGGTGGACCGTTGTAGAGGCAACAGTTGTGATGGAATCCCCACCATTACAAGCTTTATGGGGTCCACTGGATATTTTCCATGCAACGTGTTGATAAGGTCACAAAGTCCTGATCCAAAACTTTTGTGGGTCATAGGAAGTTTTTAATAGTCATTTTCTACTGTTTCTTGTACTATGGTCCACCTGAGATTTTGATATGCTTCACTTTTTGGGTCATGACTTAAAATGAGTTTTTAATATAGATGGACCTGCGTGGATGTAAGGTACATACATCAAAGTGAGCCCCACAGTCAGGGATCCCATCCACCTTGATGGTTGCGGGTATCCAGGTGGACCATACCAAAGGAAACCTTAGGCCAATGAACGCCCACTATTCCACTAGAATATTTATTTGCCATCCAACCTGGTGACAAGGTCACACATACCTGGATGAAGAGATTTAAAATCTTTTGTGGGCCAAAAAAATGTTTTTCAGTCATTCACTACTTTTTTTTCTTGTGGTGTAGTTCACCTAAGATTCCTATCTGCTTTAGTTTTTGGGATCATGCCATAGAATGAGTTGAAAAAGGATGGACGCCACAGATATACAATGCATATGTCAAGATGGGCCCCACCGTCATGGCACCTTCCACATCGCTGATTGCGGTCCCAGCCGAGTCGCGCCCCTTTTTCGCCGCATTTACCTCAGAAGCATTTGTATTGGGGCGCGGATCAGCTAGTACCAGGGGTGGTTTCAAACCTCTGTGGGCCCCACCATGATGTATGTGTCTTATCCACACCGTTCATCCATTTGTCCATCTTATTTTAAGTCACGAACCCAAAAATGAGACAGATCAAAATCTTACATGGACCACACCACAGGAAAACAGTGGAAATTGATGCTTACTGTTGAAAACTTTTTGGGGGCCACAAAAGTTTGGTATCAAGCTGATATTTGTTTTTCCCTTCATCTAGATCTACGTGGCCTTATCAAGAGGTTGGATGGAAAATAAATATTACAGTAGGCCCTAGGAAGATTTTAGTGGTGGACGTTCAATCCCCACTGTTTTCCTATGGTGTGGTCCACCTGAGATTTGGATTTGTCTCATTTTTTAGATCATGCCTTAAAATAAGATGGAAGAATGAATGGACAGTGTGGATAAAACACATAAATCATGGCGGGGCCCACAGATATTTGAAACCACCCCTTATTGCTAGTCCCAGTGGGACTAGCTGATCCGCGCCCTTTGTATTGGCTCCCGCCTCTATATAATGGGACCAGATTAGGTGTTACCCGGGCAACACTTTGGTAGGTGTCAATGTGACCATGTGGGGCCAACCTTGATGAGTTTGTTGTACCTCCATACCGTCCATCTGTTTTTCCACCTCATTTTAGGACATGATTTCAAACCTTAAGCAGATTCAAATCTCGGGTGGACCATGCTTATCCTTGTATTTTCCCTTCATACAGATCTGATTGACATTATCAAAAGGTTGGATGGAAAATAAACATTAAGATAACCTTAGGATAGGTATTAGGAAGTTTTTAATAGTGGAGCGTTCAATCAACACTTTTTCCTGTGGTGTGGTCCCCCATTGATTTGGATCTGCTTGATTTTTGGGACCACATCCTAAAAGGTTATGAAAAAAAAGATAGAGGGCATAGATATATAACACATCATCTAGGTGGGCCCATAGTAGGTAACACGTAACATGCTCTCATAAATAAATATCTAATGCATTCAATGTCCTGCAAACGTGAAGGCGCGTATTAGCTAGGGGTGTCAATGGGCCGGGCCAAGCTCTGTCCAAGCCCGGCCCGTCAATCTCAACTTATGCCCGAATCCAACTTTAGACATGTGACCGGCCACAATAGTCTAGTCCAAGCGCGGCCCAAGATACAAATGTAGGGTCCGGCTTGAACCCGGCCCTAGCCCAAGCTCAGCGTTTCACATAAAGAAAGTAATTATTTTTTAGTCACACACTTTTCCATATATATATATATATATATATATATATATATATATATATATAAGAAACATTAAGAATAAAAGGAGTTTTAGGAAAGAGGTAAATTTTTAAGAAAAATTGTGTAAAATTTAAATTTTGAAAGAAGGAAAAATATTTTAATTTAAATTTTAAATAAAGAAATATAATCGGGTCGGGCCGGGTTGTCGGGCTTTTAAACACCATAGTCCAAGTCCAGCCCCTTTGAAAAATAAGCTTTTACTTTAGGCTCGAACCTGACCTATGGACCTGATACTCTAGTCCAAGCCCGGCTTCATGCAGGCTAGGCCGGAATGCCCGTCAAGCCAACCCAATCCATTAACAGCCCTAGTATTAGCCACTGACGGTTCACTGTGTCCTTTTTCTTTTTTAGTCATGCAACGCACTCACCCTGTCACCCACGCGATTAGTCACACAATGGACCCACCCAACAGTGCGTTAGTGTGTCTCCTTAGCACTTGAAGCTGAGACTTTCTTACTATTGTTGTGATGTCTCCAAGTGGCCTTCTAGTGGCATTCACATGGAGGGATCATTTTAGGGCCTGAGCCAAAGAATGAGGCAGATGGAGAGCTCAAGTGGACCGTACCACCAAACAGTGGGGGACCGTGACGCCCATAGTTGAAACCTTGCCAGGGTTTACCATTATATTTATTTGAGATCCAACCTGTTCATAAGTACACATAGATAGGAAGAAGGAAAAACACAAATATCAGCTTGAATAGTTAATAGATAACTTCTGTAGCCCCCAAGTAGTTTTTTACTGGTGGCATTCAATCCCCACTGTTCTATGTAGTAGCGTCTGCCTTATACTTTGTATCATACATCTCTCCAAATGAATGGACGATGTGGACAGGACTTACACATCATGTAAGGCCCGCATAACTTGGTGGCGTCACTTCAGTCTAGCTACTGAAGCCGCCGGCAGCTAATCCGCGTCCCAAACGCGATGTATTGGCTGCACCAACATGTGGTTGTTGGGGGATCATTAATAGAAAGAAAAAGAAGGCACCCAACAGCTACTGTATCTGAGTAAATTCAGTACTCTTTCCTTCAAAATACGTCCTTATGTACGGTAATTAGATGCATTGGGACTTTATCCATTGGATTGAGGTCCTTTCCAATGATCCAAACCGTTTATATGGTGGGGAATAGCCCCAAAACACTCTCAGATAATATTTCAACCCTTTGATTATTCAAATGTTAAAGAGATCGTCTATGAATGAGATAAAAGATTCAAAAAAATAAAAAATCAAATATAAGATTTTCTATTTTGGATCCCCTCATCCATAGTGAGATCCATCAGATAAACGGTTCTGATAATTGAAATATGTCCCCTGCTGCAAATTCAAAAGTCACGGTGCATCCTGTAAAGATACGTTGGGGTGTATTCTACCAAACCTTAAAGGGAGGATAAGGTAAGAAAATAATGCTTTTAATAAAGACATAATGTTAGTTGGGTGGAGCGATGATACGGTGGTGGAAGGATTGGAGTATGGTAGAACTATCTCTCTATGGAATATGTGGCAGGTTGATTTATCAATCTGGACCGTCCATGTAGTCTTACTCCTAATGGATGGCCTATATTTCAAAAATACATTGCTAAATATAATTTTCGGCCACTATACCGCATGTAATATTAACCATTGGCCAGACATGAGCTCACGCCAAGGTTTTCAATGTGTCAGATGTGGCCTTTTGAATTGATGATCCAGACCGTTCATTTAAAAGGCCCAGTTCTGATGGAGCAGATGATGAAAATTCCAAGATAATTTGTCTATGACTGCCCGTAAAAGGATGGTTAGAAACACCAGTTTCCATTTGGATATCTTTGTTCCTCTCTTATCAGTGGGATTCTTTTCATCTGCACCATCCATTTTGGTACCTACTTGATGAACGGTCTGGATTACGTGGTAAGGAAAAACAGGTGAGCATCAAATGACTAACGAAGAGAGTACATGCATGTCACGTGGGTACTTCCTAGTGCTATAAATGCACCTGTTATACGGAAGGGAATTCGGTCAGAACGGGTGAGGCTGAGTTCGGTCATGCGGTGGCCGTGGGCCCACTTTGATGTATGTGCTCCACGCTGTCCATCCATTTTGGCAGTTGATTTTAGGGCATCAGCCCAAAAATGTAGCAGATACAAATCTCAGGTGGACCACACCACACGAATATACAGTAGTGATTGATCAACAGCCATTAAAAACTTTCTAGGGCCCACCCTAATGTTTATTTAGAATCCGGATCGTATGTTGAAAACGAGCAGAGAACCTCTGCTGCGATCATTCCGATGCTCTGACACAGTCACGCTGAACTATAGCTGAGCTGGACCAAGCAGAGTAGCTACTGGCAGGATTTCTCTGTTCGTTTTCAACAAACGATCCGGACTCATTTATTTATCCTCCAATGTGTTCCTGGATGAAGGGAAAATACAAATATCAGCTTAATCCAAAACTTTTGAGGCCCATCAAAGTTTTCAGTGGTAGGCATTAAATCAACTCTGTTTCATGTGGTGTGGCCCACATGAGGTTTTGATGTGCTTTATTTTTTACCCCTTCTTATAAAATGAGCTGGCAAAACGGATGACAGCATGGATATAAAACACATACATCAAGGAAGGCCCACAGTCACCGTTATCCTTTCACACGTGTAAATGATGAACATGTATGCAATTTCAGCCGCTCATCAAGTGCTCCCCACTGTGTCAATGTGGTGTCCCAAAACACCAGACTAATCTGGTCACATTGGCTAATCTATTCATTAATTTCTATACATGTGGCCCACCTGATTATCATATCAGCCTGATTTTTGAGATATGGAATCTAATTAGTGGGGAAAAGCATGATGGACGGCTCCGATCTTATAAAAACACCTTTCGTTTCCACGTGTGTACACTCTCATAGTGCACGCGAACAACATACATTACCTAATCCACCCACGTGATGTCTTCCAGCTCCGGAACACCTTTTACAGCACGTTCCATGCACGTGGAGAGAGAGAGAGAGAGAGGGAGAGAGAGAGAGACCGTTTATTTAAGTCTATCAATCCAAGGTCCCGAGCACATGTTCAATGTAAGTTTTGGCATGTGGCCCATTTACGATCGTGGCTAGATCAGATGGACGGTTCAGATGATGTGCATGTGGATATGTGCGGCTCCCACGCGCGTGTGTAATTAGTAAACCTCTTATCTAGTAGCTCTGATTACTATGCACTTCTCTCGAGTGTGAAAAGCACGGAATAGAGCAGAGAAAAAGTCAACAACACGCAAATTCAGGGAGTGATTGAAAAACGAAGTGGGGCCCACCCATATAGCATAAGCTGTTTTGGTTCCTTGCGGGTGGGCCACCTAATCATAGATCATGAAGATTTTATTTAATTTATTTGTATTTGACCAATGCAGTCTCCAATCTCCATCATAAATATATATATATAAGGGGATAATAATACTATATTAGCTCCTCATGGAACATTAGGTTAGCAGTTCCCAGCTTAGGACATTGTGATTGGGCCCACCCATGTGACGTTAGAACGTTCATCTGGTGGGCCCCACTCAGTGGATTGGCCGTAGCATAAAAATAGCTCCACATGGTGGCCGGCATGGCTTCAGTGGATCCCTGACTTTGGGGCCTATCGTGATGTATGTTCCTCACATCCACTCCGTCCATCCATTTTTCCAGCTCAAGTTAGGATATGATCTTGAAAATGAAGCAGATCCAATTCTCATGTGGACCATACCTCATGAAAACATTGGTGATTGATTATTAAAAAAATTTCATGGGCCACAAAAGTTTTGGATCAAGCTGATATTTGTACCCGGATGAAAGGACTGCACAAATACATTGTAAATGTAATTTTTTGTGACCACGTCAAATGTCATTTTTGAGAAATGTGGAAGTAAATACATTGTAAATAATAATTACATATTTATATTGTATTTACCTTGTCAAAATTAAAACAAACATACCCTTAGCAACAGGTTGGATGGCAAATAAACATTCCAGCGGCCCCTATGAAGTTTTTAATGGTGGGTATTTGATCATCACTGTTTCTTATGATGTGGTCTACCTAAGATTTGGGGCTGCTTCATTTTTGGGATTAGACCCTAAAATGATTTTTCAAAATGGATGGACGAAGTAGATGTAAGGCGTATACATCAAGGTAGGCCTCACAGTCAAGGATCCACCAAAGTCCACCCAGCTGGTGCCACTGGCAGTATGGAGGAGTACCGCATACGTTTGTCTAAGAAAAATATGTAATGGAGCAGACAAGCTTTTGAAAGTTGGTGGGCCCTCCAACTAACAACTGCTGGCCAATGACATTGCATCAAGAAAACAAAGAGGTACTTGACAGGCATGTAGGGTTTGGACATTTATATGTATGCACATTGGTAGAGTATACATTTAGCATAATAGGGACTAGACGCATAGTGGGCCTAGTCCACATGGATCACTGCATAGCCTACTAGATCTATTGGATGCTTTCTAATTGAAAGGTGGAAGAGATAGGTGACTTCGAACTAAAACCTTCACACAAAGTTGAAGATGGAGAGTATATGCTCAATGGTCCACCTAATTATTATAAGAGTGTAGAGGATATGATCACCTTTTAATTCTGTGATGAAAGTGGGCCTGCATCGTGATCAATGGTTTAGATTATTGAAAAGAGAGGCCTGATGGACACTATAATCTCCTTCATATTCGTTAATGGAATTCCTGTTGGGAATGTAGAAGCGATCAAATGGAGGCAAACTACAAGGGCAACAACCAAGTAAATTTAGCATATAACAGAATGTAATTCAAATTTTATGTGGAAAAACTCTTAAAAAAAAAAAAATCATAACACAAAACGAATCTACTATAAATCAGAAATTACAAGAGATGAAGAACAACTTATCTAGACTAAAGCCCCATAAGAGAAACCTAAGCTACCACAAGCTTTTCCTCTCTCCCTATAACTCTTTTAACCCCTTTGAATACGTCTAGGACTTCTAGTGTTAGTCTAATCCCGCATTACACCCACAGCATAAAATCAGAATTAGAAACAAATTTACACAAAACAAAATAGTGCTTGACTTGAAATTATAATGCGTCTGTCGACAGTTAAAAAATTATCCAAAGAGTAACAAGTTCCATCCGAAGAGTGTCGCGCCCGACACCGACAATCCCCAATTGTCGGATCTAGCAATGTCCATAATCCAAAAGCCTCACCGGTGGTAGTTTCAAGGCCCCCAACCTGATTTCGTCGGAAGACCAACAGCCCTCCTTAATGTCCAAGATTGAAGACCCCCGAACAATTCCTTGTATCTTTTTCTCTGTCAATTTTAAATTCAATTTTGAAATAGTAAGGCTAGAAAAGAAGACAATGGAAGAAAAACGCGTGGAGCCCATCTGCAGATGGTTGGTCATAAGTGGGATCTGTGGTTTATGTCGAGTACAAACCTGTTCTGAATGGATTTTTGTTTGCCGAATCTATTGACATTGGTTATTTGTTATCTTAACCGTCCTTTCTTGACCACTAATTAGATAATTCTAATGCTACTTTAGTACGTTGATTAGGTTTTTGAATCCGTATAAATTGGATAGTACTATTTGAACGGTTTTGATTGGGTTACAATATGCTACGTGTCCAGTTTCTGCCTTCTGCTTATACGGACGCGGTTAGCTACTGACCAGTTGAGTAGCTGTATGGCTACTGAAGTGACGTCACTAACTTTTTTGAGCGCCACCAGGATGTATGTGTTGTATCCACACCGTCCATTCATTTTGAGAGATCATTTTATTTCATGATCCAAAGAATGAGGTAGATCCAAGGCTCAAGTGGATCTCACCAATGAAAACCGTGGGGATTGATCTCCTACCATTAAAAACTTCTTGAGGTCACAGAAAGTTTTTAATCAAGATGGTATTTGTGTTTTCCCTTCTTCCATGTCTGTGTGAACTTATGAACAGGTTTGATCTCAAATAAACATCATGGCAGGCTTTAGGAACGTTTCAACAGTTGATTCACTAATCCCAATGTTTTCTTTGGCGGGGTGGACTTGAGCTTTGGATTTGTCTCATTCTTTAACTCATGCCCTAAAATGATCTCTCCAAATGGATGGAAGGTGTGGATATAATACATACATCACGGTAGGCCCCCCAGAGGTTGGTGACGTCACTTCAGTGGCAAGATAGCTACTCAACCTGTCAGTAGCTAATCCGCGTCCTGCTTGTACACCATCATACCCTGCTGGACTGCTGTTAAAAATAAATAAATAAGAGAAAAACTTTAAATACTCTGGCAGATGATGATCGATAATACTCATACACTTATGATAAATAAAAAATACCCGATGCTACAATATCAAGAAAGGCAAATGTCCACGAATCAGAAGTTAAAATTGCTCATCCTATCTGATTTTGGTTCCGGTGCATTTTTTATTTTTGATAGTGATGCCACGTGTACAACTTCTAAGTGCCTGCGTATCAAACCTTATGCTCTGCCGGAGTATCAGACAACTACCTAATCAATGATGGGCAGATCCCCTGTGTGGAGCCCACTGCATCTTTTGCACGAAATCCCATACGTACATCGTGTGAGTTCTCTCGTGTGATCCTAGGCGTCCAAAAAATGAGGTAAATAGAAAAGCTTAGGTGAGCCACACCATAGAGAACGGTTGAGATGTGGACACTCTCCACATTACACACACACAAAAAAAAAAAAAAAAAAAGAAGAAGAAGAAGAAGAAGAAGAAGGAGTCTAGATTGGCTGTGCGCGACCATATTTTTTACTTGCTATCCAATCCATTAGAAAGATGCACCGTAAAGGGATGAAGGGACCCACCAAAAAATCAGGCTATTCCAAAACTCAAGTGGGCCATACCACATGATTTTTAGAGACTTTAGGCATTATTTTTCATAATGTTGTCCATCCGACTTTTGGACCAGCCTGACTTTTGGGACCCAAGGAAATCATGATGGGAATCGCATGATGTACGTATTGGATGTCATCTACACATCAAAGTGGGCCCCACAAGTCTCATTATATGTTTAGCTTAACTTAGAGAGTTTGTAGTAGATCCGGAATAATGAAAGTGGGTGCCAGCTGGATCAACCTAGGTGGGTGGGACCCCGACTGTGGGGCCGACTGTGATGTATGTGACTTCATCCATGCCGTCCATCATTATTGAAAGCTCATTTTAGGGCATGATCCAAAAAAATGAAGCAGATCCAAATCTCATATGGTGGTAATTGAACATTAAAAACTTTTAGAGAGCCACAAAAGCTTTGGATCAAGATCATATTTGCATGGTCTCTTCATCTACGTCTTTGTGACCTTATCAGCAGGTTGGATGGCGAATAAACATTCCAGTGGAATCCATCAAGTTTTAATGGTGGGGATTGAATCACGACTTTTTCCTCTGGTGGGGTCTAATTAAGATATGAATCAGCTTCATTTTTTGGATCATGACCTAAAATGATCTGTCAAAATGGTTGGACGGTGTGGATTTAAGGCACATGCCTCACTGTGAGCCCCACCCACCTAGGTGGATCCGGGGATCCACTGAAGCCGGCCCCTTTGAAAGTAGCATGCGTTTCAAAGGCAAAGCTATTCAATTCGATGGTTACGATATTTTCGTGCAACAGACAATGCAAGGTGGGCCCACCAGATGAACAGTCCAGACAAACCTGACGACGACATGCAAAGGAATAATCCGAGTAAAGGCTCACAAGAGCCAGAATGCAGGTGACCTTCTTCACTACCTGTTTTAAGGACAGGAGAGAGAGTCATTATCAATGTCTATGACCGTTCATTACTCATGCTCACTGCTACCCTACACGTGGCATATATTTAGCATAATCCAAACCGTCCAAACCATAAGGGCCACAGTATATTCAGCATATCTCAAGAGCAGATTGAATGGATGATCAGATCCTCTTGTAAATGAACATTTCTTTGAAACAGAACATTGGGTTACTTTTTATTTGAGTCGTCCATTTGTTAGATTCCAATCAGATGGTCACAACTATCACTCGATATGATTTTTTGAGCATTATTCATGTATTTTAGGCCCCACATTTGGAACGGTTTGGATCAGGATAAATGTAAACCACTCGTACAGTGGCTCTGTGCATGAGTATGGATGGCGATGCTCTGCCAGAGTATAATAGTTATTTACAATCTATAATTGTCATCTGCCATGTGCCCTGAGCCCCCGACGTTCGGCATAGATGCCCCCACATGGCACATGTGTGAGAAATCTTGGCCGTTCACTGGATGGGACACGTTGCAAACACTCCCGCCCCAGAAAACAGGCTTATCCATTAATCAAGTGGGCTGCACATGCATGTTGAATATAGACATTGCTCTTGTTCCGAACGTACAGTTTTCACTCCCATGTAAATGGTGAGGGGACAGGCTCGATTTATTGGCCGTTGAATTTCTGTGGTGGGTACGTCCTGGTGACTGACTCGATGTCACCAGGCGGCCGTATTGGCCTTGCCGGCTTCGACCAATTCGTTTGGTACCGAGTCGAGTTGACTCGGATGAGATGGCCGAGTCACCCCTTATGTCTGCATTTGAGCAACTTCAGGGATGCCTGTGTTATATTCAGTCCGTCCATCCGCCGCGTTGATTGAAGGCCCACCATTGAAAACATCCTTGAACCCACAAAAGTTTTATATCGAGATGATTTGTGTACTCCCTCCAATGGGAAGAGCACTATCAACGGGTTAGATGGCATACAAATGATACAGTAGGCTAAAAACCGACCCAACGATAAAACCGGCCTTACTGGACAGTTTTCCATTCTATTTTGCATCCGTTGGGATTTTTATATTAACCATATTGGACATTTTCTATTCTATTTCGGCCTGTTTCATGTTTTATATTACAAATTAAGAATGACAATTCAAGTTTTAATTTGCGAAAATTATAAGCCGTTTTAAAAGAAATTGATCCGACTATCTATATATATATATATATATATATTACTTTTACTGTATGTCCCACTTTGATTATATCTTATATATCCATCCGGTCCATTCATTTTCTTAACCCATTTTTCAATGCCTTTCCAAAATCAATTAGATCTAAATCCCGAATGTACTACACCATAAGTAATAATGTTGATTGAGCCCTCACTATAAAAATGTCCTAAGCCCGCTTTAAGAAGATCTGCAATGTGTATTTGACATCCAGCTCATTGAATCCAAAACTTTCGTAACTTATAATTATAAAAAGTTTTAATGATTATTTATCAAATTTTACATTGCTATAGGTCTATTAGAAATTTGAATTTTCTTAATTTTTTAAAAGATTGTCATGAATTGATAAAATTGAACCAAACATAATTTATCCAGTTCAATTAGTTAAGCTTCATCAATTTAGTTCGATTATTAGATATTTAGAACTGACTGAGTCACTTCCTTTAGGTATCACCCCTCAAAACCGAATCGTGCATGGCCCTACATTAGGTAGTTTCAGTGGTGGGCATTTTCAACGCGGTTTCGTATGTTGCAGCCCACTTGAATTTTGGATTTGTGTCATTTTTTTTTTTCTTGCCATCACATGATCTTGAGAAACTGATGATTTGGAATGGATGACTCAGCAGGTGGGTCCATGGATCTTATAAACCGTATAGTTGTCAGTAGAGTGCAAAGACGGAGTAGGATTTTCTGTCCTATAGGGCCGACTCGACCCGAATCGGACGAGACCCACCTGTCTAGGACCGAGTCACCCCCAAATTCGGCATTTTGACATCGATCTGAAAACCCGTCTCAACCCCTAATTTCTAGCTGTGGGGCCTTGGTTCACTCATCAGGACACTGATCTGATGGATCCGCAGCAGCTGGACTGATAAACTTCCGTGTGAGGAAGAACCCAACTGTTCAACAGACTGATTACATTCATAAAGGTCCGCCCATGTTCAACGGTCTGGATCACCGGATGGTGGGGCCGACTTGCCCAAACTCAATATCAACACAAAATTACACAAGCATCTAACCGAGCAATAACGACCCGTACGCCTCCTTCCACAGCCAAACTACTCTGTCAATGCTTCTTATTCCAGTAGACCATCCAAATGCCGGGCCCACCAGGACAAAAATCTCTCGGATTTGAATTATAGAAGGAAAATACAGCGTATTCATCGCCCAAAAAAGACACGAGATTGGACGGTCAGTATTCATCGCCCAAATAAGACACGAGATAGAAGGGTCAGCAGCCTTCAATTTGGATTTTTTTTTTTTTTTTGGATCTCCATCACAATGTGGCCATCAAATCAACGGTCAGGATCAACAAACGATGTGCCATATTCTCATCACGTAATCGAAATTCCACGCGAATCATCAAGATAACCAAATAGATGCAGAAAATTCAAGAACAGAAATTACAAAATCATATATTTTCATCTCTACATGAGAAATCGAAAAATAGAATTTCCATTTTCCAGAAATTCAATTTCTACTTAGAAAATATCAAGAATTTCCAAGATATGGGTATTGCAGAGAGGGCAATCGCCTCTGCTAATCCACAACTCTCTCGAACAAACCCTGCAAAACGTGTGACCGCACGGTATGAAAGCCGCTCCTTTGTTTCTTATCATGCACACGCAGCACGCATGCTCTCCTCTCTCTGCTTCAGCTTCTCCGTCCGCCGCGACGGACCATGGCTGTCTGTCCGTCTCTTCCAGCAACGTCATCAATGACATCCTTCCCGGTGTGGCCGTGGCCGCGGCCGCGGCCGCATCTGCGCTGTTCGCCGGCCTCAATCGCCGCTCTGCCGCCAACGCAGCCGCCAAATCCATACGGACAGGATCCGACGACGACGCCGCTGCGGTGGCGTTGTTTTCTCCCGCTGTAACAGCATCACTGCCGTTCATCGACGTAGGTGATTCGTTCTCCGTCTGATCCGGCGGCGGATTTGCAATCTCGGTCGGAGAATTACTCGGTGAGTAGATAACAGGATCTGTCGTCGGGACGGAGATGACAGAACTACCAGCAGCAGCGCAGGCGCGGCGAAGGCCGAGGCGGTCTTTTAAGGACTTCCAGCTGATCCTGTTGCCAGCGATGCTGCTGCTGCTGCTTACACCGCTGATTTCAGCATCAATGGCGTTTGCTGCTGCAGCAGCAGCAGGAGCGCCGGCGCCTTCCTCTTCTCGAATGATATCGAGAAGAGTGCGGCCTACAGCTGCAGCGGCGGCGACAGCAGCGATCTCTGGCTTCTCCTCGCCATTGCTGCCGCTGCCGATGCTGCAGCCCAGAACAGAGCCTAAGGTAGTAACGGCTGTGGTGGCAAGTTCTCGCTTTTCGCTGGTGTCTTGAAGCACAGACCGTAGGGTCAGGGTTTTTTCCTGCTTTCGGTCTTCTTCGTCTCTGACTCGGAGAAGGTCGCGAAGGTTGGAAGAGTGTATAACCGACATCTGATCCAGTAACGTCATCCTTTGCCTCACTTCCATCGTAGATATAGCCAAAAAAATCAACGGATCGGATCGAATTTCGA
Source organism: Liriodendron chinense (assembly GCA_003013855.2). Classification (NCBI taxonomy): domain Eukaryota; kingdom Viridiplantae; phylum Streptophyta; class Magnoliopsida; order Magnoliales; family Magnoliaceae; genus Liriodendron; species Liriodendron chinense. The sequence continues at coordinate 8,207,741 of ML058348.1, read as the reverse complement.
GAATAAGACTAAAAATATTGGAAGATTTTCAGGATTGAAAGAAATTGAAATTAATCAAAACTTGGGAAGGAGAGATGTGTAGAAATCAAGATTGGAATTGAGAGAGAGGGCTTGAAGCGGTTGTATTGAAACGATCGTATACGTTTCTGCTAGGAGGAGGAAAAAACCAGATCTGGAGATGAAAAAAGAGGCGTTTTTCCACCATTAAAGAGAGAAGACATTTGCAGAGACCGTGTCAGAGAGAGTGAAAGAGAGGGGGAGAGAGAGAACGCACCAGAAGACCTCGAAGAGAGCTCTGTGGCTTGAAATAGACGGAAACGATCGCTTTCTCTCTCCCTCTCTCTCTCCTTTTTCTTCTTTCGCTCTATCTTTTTTTCTCATCATTTATAGCTCCTGTTGGATGGAAGAGAAATGAAGAGACGGAACGGAGGGAAGTTTTGTCATTATAAAGACTTTATACTCTGGTTCTAAATGATACACAGGTTCTAAATGATACACAGGCACTTTAAAATTTTGCATAGCTGGCATATATGTTAAATTAAAATGTCAGATTTTGGTTTCCAAATTTAGATATATTATGAACCAATAACTAAATTTATTTGATTATTTGATCATCTGATTATCAGATTGGTGGGCATTTATTGGACGGTTACGAATGAAAAAAAAAATCCAACGCTCCTTCGATTGTGTCCACGAATTAGCGGTTTGGATCCTTTTGAGTACCTGCGTATCAAGCGTCGTATGTTTCTTTTGTACCATATGTGTATTCTATTTTCTATTTCCTTCATTGGCATTTGATGCGACGAGTCAGGTCCCTTTTACTTTAAATCTGAATCGTTAAAATCGTACGACTCGTGTAACTTGATGGTTTGATCGGTCTGATTTTTGGGTGCATGACCATCCTAAGTGGTTCCCACTATTTGACTGGTTCGGATTAGAGTTACATGATACGTGTACGGTAGAGACTAACCTCTACGTTGAACCCTTTATGGTGTTGTGGCGATCTGTCTCGATAAATGGGAAGGGCACTCGCGCGGGTGAGTTAAACCCTCTTACCTTTGCTTGTAAAACGCGAGGAATGGGAAGGCTACTCGCGCGAGTGAGATGGGATTCCATGCTTCTTAAATTCCCAACTTCCCAAATGGTGGGGTCCACCGTGCGTTGGTTGCATACTAAGAGGTCAGAATCAGATTGATTTCACAATCCTGACCTTCAATGTATGGATCTTTGCATTGAATTTGGGCAGTTTACGACTTCCAGTTTTCACCGTCCGTTAGATGTCCACCGGAAGCGTGTGAGATCTGCACCATTTATCCATGGGCGAAATGTTTTAGCAATCAAATTTTCTCGTGTGCACCAGGCCCACCTTATGATTGGACTAGCCTGATTTTTTAGTTAGCTATGGCCTATGTGAACTGTGAACTATTCGCATGCCGGATGGACGGCCAGAATAGCACGCGTGTACGTATTGTCTATCTTACTTGAGCAGCCGACAGCTAAGCTAGTCTTCTCGAAACATTGGTCTACGGTTACTCTTACTTTTATGAGAAGGTATCCCCTCCGTCGCGAGTCAGATATATAATATATATCGGCCCACTATGGCCCATATTATGAGATATCCAGATGATTGGAACCGTCCACTTTCTATTCAATATTATAGATAAGCTCATAAATAATAAAAACTCTTAAATAGTTATTATAATCTTTGATTTTTATAATTGAATGGGTACCGTTAAAAATTCTTTTCGGCATTCTGAATTTACCTACGGGTAGTGATGATCTAAATCATTCATTCAGATTAATTTTAACGGTGGTCTATATGATATAGATTCCATAATATTGACAGTTCAGATCATAGGACATGCACCGTGTGGGCCCCAGTGGACGGAGGCAGATCCTGGTACCTCAGTCGCGATAGAGGCAAAATGAGCACGGGACGCGGATTTCCTGCGTTGGGAACGTATGTGGGGTCCACTGGGATGTTTTTGAGAAATCCACCCGTCCATCTGTTTTGTGAGATTAATTTAGGACATTAACCTAAAAATGATCCTGATCCAATACTCAAGTGGGCCGAAAATGTGAGGATTGAATGTCCACAGTTGAAATATTCGTGGGGCCACAGAAGTTTTAAATCAGGCTAATATTTTTGTTTTCAGTTCATCCATCCCAGTAGGAATGACGTTATGAACGGTATTGATAGCATATAAACATCACTGTAGACTCAGGGAGATTTCAACGGTAAGAATTTCCCTACCCACCTTTACCTTTAGTGCGGCCCACTTGAGTCTTGGATCCGGTTCAATTTTTTCATAATGTCCTTAAATAAGCTCGCAAAGCGGATGGACGGAATAGATTTCTCGAACACATCATAGTGGCCCCACCTAGGTTCCCAGGCAGGAACTTCCTGCGCAAGGCATTGCAGGGAATCCTCGTCCGGCTTTTACGTGCTCTTGGTTGCGATGTTTAGTGTAATAGCCCCCAATTCTGCCCAATCCAACAAAAGTCCTATTCCCATAAGACTTGTCTCTTTTAGCTCTTACACAAGAAAATTTGTTTCCTTGAAAAATGCTGTTCTAACCATCTACTGTATTGTGGATCTTACCTGAGCACTGTGAATCCCCTTCAGCAACGTGGATCTCACTGAGGGGGTTAGATCCCCCTTGAGTACTATGGTCCATGGATCCCCTGGTGTTTGATCTCCACTTGAATACTGTGGATCCTCCTGAATAATGTGGATCACACCTGGGATTTCCATGCACAATCCATGATGCAATTTTTTGTGTGGGGGCTAAGATAGATGAGCCTCACTAGAAATTGAACTTTTTGTTGGTTTGGGTAGACCTGGGTGCTATTACACTAAAAATCCCCTTTTAGATCGGATCTATACCGTTTATCGTTGTATTGTTCCCACATGATTGCACTTCAGATAATCTGAACCGTTTAAATTTTGACATTTCTTGTGAGTGAAACATGGTTTGAAAATCACAATGTTCAACGGTCCTAATAATCGGAATGATGATAGTGAAATGAATGATTGAAAATTAAACTTGATGAAGTAGAGATTCTAATACCAGATGGGGGGCCACCTTGGCTCTGGCTCAGATTTGAACGAAGGCATGGATCAACCGATCATGCGGCCATCTCACATCTGGTTCTAACTCAGTAGCAAATTATGGAAGAGGATGAGTTGCTTCTGACACAAAACGATCTTGCAGTAAACTGCTGAGTACTGAGTACATGTTTTAGGCCGTCCGTCACGGTGTATGATTGACCTCATCTAACAGCTGGGCTAGAGAAGAAATTACCTGAATGCCCATGTACTCAACACGGTGTTAGGGGGTATTTTAGTCATTTAAGACTGACTGCCACGCGCTTTGGACAGTAACTGATATTGTTAGTTTTATACCGTTTAAAAATGGTGGTAATTCATCCTCCTCACATGTGGCGCTGATGTGAAGCTATCTAGAACATCCAAATTTTAGGTTTCCTCCATCCACAGTCTGTTCAGTGATATTAACGGTCTGGATTGATTTTTAACGGTGCCATGCTTACGTTTGAAGAACCGCCATTAGTTTCTAAATGGTGTAAAACTAAGTTGGTACTCTGCTGGTTTGTCGTGTGGGTTAAGAAAAGTGAGAAATTATTCGAGTTCTGGCAGAGCACGACAATGCATGCTCATGCATCCAAGACGCCGTACAACGTACATGCAGTATAGATACAAGCCGGATACAGAGACAAACATCAATACTCTGGTGGAGTGTCATGCTCATGCACGTGCCACATGAAAATTCAACCGTTGTATCCGTTGGGCCCACTGTAGATACATCACATGTCAAAAGTTATACCAAATGGATGATCGATTAGAGGAAAGCTAATGGATGGTTAAAATGAAAAGTAACCGACGGTTGAAAATCAACAGAGATAATGTCCACAATCAAAGGCTAAGATCGGCCAATGGGAGGGGACTGCCCATCTAAATTGGCCCGCCTATTTTTGGAGCAGTTCGGCCGTAGGTTTATTCATAGCAAATGTGATGTTTGACAGCATGCATACTTCTTTTTATACAGACGCGATTTGCCTGCTGCCTCTTGTCTCCGGCAATGTCCGCAAGCTATATGGGGTCCACCACGATGTATGTGTTTAATCCACGCTGTCCATCCGTTGTCTCAGCCTATTTTAGATCATGAGGCCAAAAACTAAGCAAATCCAAAGCTTAAGTGGACCACAGCCTTAGGAAAAGGTGAAGATTAAAAGTCCACCATCAAAAACTTCTTGGGCCACAGAAGTTTATATTGGTGCTTTCCCTTCATCCAGGTGTTTACTGACCTTAGGAACAGGTTGGATGGCAAATAAACGTAGCGGTGGGCCCGAGGAAGGTTTCAACGGTTGGGGCCATTATCCCCACTGTTTCCTATGCTGTAGTCCCCTTGAGCATTTGATGTGCTTCATTTTTTGGGATCATGCCCTAAAATGAGTGGTCAAAACGGATTGACGGCTTGGATAAAACACACACGTCACGTTGTGCCCCACTCTGAATCATGCCCTAAAATGAGTGGTCAAAACGGATTGACGGCTTGGATAAAACACACGCATCACGTTGGCCCCACAGAGCTTGGGCCACCTCGTTGGTATTCAATGGGGCTAGTGCGATTTCGGTGAGCCCACCTTGATGTATGTGATTTACATCCACGCCGTCCATCCCTTTTAACAGCTCATTTCAAGGCAAGATCTCAAAAATACAGAAAATCCAAATCTCAGGTGGACCACACCACAGGAAACAGTGGTGATTGAATATCCACCAATAGAAACTTCTTGGGGGGCCATCGTTATTTTTATTTTCCATCATACCGGTTGATAAGGTTACAAATACCTGGATGAAGGTTACACACAAACATCAGCTTGATCCAAAACTTGTGTAGACCACAAGAAGCTTTTAATGGGCATGCGCCAAAAAATGAAGCATATATTAATCTCGTGTGAACCACACCACATGAAAAAATGGTGATTTAATGCTCGCCATTAAAAACTTTATAAGCCGACGCAAAACCAACGGTGGGCATTTCATATCTACTATTTCCTATGGTGTGTATTATCTGAGTTTTCAACCATCATGATTTCTGGGTCCCAGTCTGAAGGAGAGGCAGAGTACCTGATGAACGGGTTGGATCTAACTAAAGATCGACCCACGTGGAAGGTAGTGCAGTTCATTGAAGAATAATGCTCATTCTTCAGCTGCCTGTGTGGGCCCACCTTGATAAACAGTTCACATCCACTGCATCTGTAAGATGCACACCTTTAAAGTCATCGTCTTATCCAAAAGAGTCAGATCAATCGAAAACACAGGTGGGTCACACCACGTGGAATAGTTGGAATGGAGACCCTACCGTTAAAATATTCTAGATTGCGTTTGAGGGGCATACATTGTTTTTATTCGTAGGGTAAGCTTCAGCAGGAGGATGGGAGACCAGAAAAAAGTAGGACATGGAAAACCCATGTGATTTGCAGCATTACCACGTGATTGTAATGATTTAAGGCATGATTTTACAAGGTGTGGCCCACCTGAGTTTTGGATTGGCTTAGACTTTTATACATCCGTGATGGGCGGAGTGGAGTGGAGTGGATGTTACGTGCACACCACAATAAGCCCCATGCAAGGTAGTTAGCTCCTCACTACCCTCGACGGTGGTGGTGTGACGTGCTGAGATTTGATTGGTGGGGCACACTGTTACTGCTAGAGATGGGCTGAGTACTCTTCTCAAAAACCTTATAAAAGGCTTAGCCGCTTAGGCAGGAACCTTTTAAAAGGCACGTATAACCGTAGAATAAACAGACGTGGATTAGGTAGTTAGGTCCTCACCACCATCGGCAGCGGTGGTGTGATGTGCCAAGATTTGATTGGTAGGGGGTACCACTGATAGAGATGAGCTGAGGTACTCTGCTCAAAAACCTTTTAAAAGGTGTAGTCTAATCTCTACAGCTTATGGCCCACCAATCAATCACACCATTATAGCTGGGGGTAGAGGTAGGCAACAATCCGGGCCAACCCTAGTTAGCCTAGCTTGGTTTGGCTTATTTTTGTGCCACTCTAGTTTGCAGATGGTTTGGGTTTCAAGCCGACCTACCCAGCTGGAGTTTGGTTTGCTCCAGAAAAATTCAGTTCCAGCCGTGATAGGGTTTGGTAAAAAAATTCGAACCAATCAGGTTAAGTTTGAACCGGTAGCAACTCCTTTTTTTTTTTTTTTTTGTTTATTTAAATAGTAAAGAATTTAAAAAGTAAGAATATTAATAATAAAAAAAAGAAATACAAAGGTATCTACTACATGATGTTTAACATCTTTCAAAGGCGGAATGCAACTTGAAATAGACTTATAAAAGCTTTTTTTGAACAAAAGTACACAAGCTTAATTTTACAAGTGCAAGGAAACAATGTGCATTCATGTACATTTATTATGTATTGTGTATTATCCATGCCATCATGCATATGTATTGTCCACACTGCCCATCCGTTTTTACATATCATTTTAAGACATGATCCTAAAATGGAATCATATCCAAAGCTCAAGTGGATCACCACATGAAACAATGTGCTTACAATCTACAAGCTGAATCAAGCTGAGCTTCGAGCCAAGTTGAGCCGATATTGCCCTACTTTGAGCTTGGTTTGTTTTTCCAAATGAGCTTGACTTTGGGGCTTGGTTTGGAATAGGGCTATACATCGAGCCGAGTCAAGTCGAGGTGGGCCAAGCTTGGCTTAAATTGTCTGTGCTCTCCTCGAGGTCGAGCTCGAGCTTGAGCTCACCCTCAAGCTTACTATTGGAGCTTGCCTTGTTTGCTAAAACTTTCGAGGCGAGCTAGTGGATCGAGTCGATGCGAGCTTACCTCGAGTCGAGTCAAGCTTGTTCCCACCTCAATTTCTTATATTTTTTACTACAAAATACAAATTAAAAGTTAACAACATTAAGTTCGAGAAGTCACACATATATTAGGGGAGAATAGTATTTCTACAGGTGGCACCCCACCATTAAAATGACCTAGCTCTTATCAATTTTTTCTTTGGCCAAGGTACACAAGCATTGAATGCAGACTACTAGTAATATTTAATGAACCATAATTAATACAGTACATGCATAGCTCACCACGTGAATGGACTGCCCTAATTATTGTGTGGACCATCTTCATGATTAGGCCCAGCTAATTCATGGATCTGATGCACCACCTCCCTCGTAAAATTGCAATCAATAACTGCATATGATGTTTGGTCTAACCATAGTCCTTATTTTGTAGATATGTATGGTGTGTGGTCTCACCGTAGCACCTGTGTTTGTGTAGCATGTAAAACACACAACCACTGTGTGCTCACCATGTTTTGTACTTGAAATTACTCAATCCATTAGATATGCTCAACAAGGAATGCTCTTACCCGAACAAAATAATAGAATTAAGAAACCCCCCAACGTGTAAGGGTTTTATATGTCCTAAGCTTGGACCCCAATGTGTGTGTGAGGGAGGGAGGAGAGAGAACCAAGAAATAAGAAGATTAGGGTTTTTTTTTTTTTTTTAAACAAATATCTATATGAAACGAGTCGAGCTCAAGCTCGAGCCGAGTTGAGCTTGAATCAAGTCAAGTTTCGAGTCGAGTTGAGTTGAGTGACCCAATGGTTGAACTTGACTTGATTTCTGACTCGAGCTCCTAAATGAAGCTTGGCTTGACTTATTCTACTGAGTCGAGCCGAGCCGAGTCGAGTCGAGCCTTTTCGAGTCAAGTCAATCAAGTTTCTTGAGCTGACTCGGCTCATGACCAGCCCTAGTTTGGAATGAACTTATATTCGAACCAATCCAAGCTAAGCTTTTTTAAACCAAATTTGAGCCGACCTTTCGAGCTGACTTGGTTTGTGTCTAGCTATAGCTGGTGGTGGTGTGCGCTTCCCAATTTGATTAACATCCTCAGGAGATGGCTTCGGTGGGTTGGGGAGCCAATGAGGTTGTTGGATCCATAATTATAGAGCCCATCCCAACAAGTGTTGCAGTTCTTCCATTTTGCAAGTTTATTTAATGCATGTGCCTAAAACATGAAGCAAATCCAAATCTCAGGTGCACCACCTACAAGAAAGTGTTGTGATTGGACGCCCACCATTAAAAACTTTAAGAGGCCTATACTAATGTTTATTTGCCATCCAACCCGTTGATGTGAGCTCTATTTCAGCACTGAGATTATGGGATCAAGTACTCATCTAGTTTAACGTGGATGTGAGTGTGTGTGATGTGTGCATGTGTTACTTGAAAAAGACACATAAACCTAGATAAAGCAAAATAACAATTATGTGTCTGGCCTGCTAGCCTAGCTGGAATATGCATTTCAACAGCAGGTTTCAGATTCAAAATGCCAACTAGACATACTAACCCCCTTGGTGGGTGGGTGTGATGCACAGCTAACAGGGTGGGTGCATTCCATTATTAAGAAAAAAAAGTAATAATACAATTACATCCAAAACTTTTGTGGCCTCCAAATTTTTTTAAATTATGAGCATCTAATCACCACTGCCGCCCCACCTATGATGTTGTCTGCTTAGGGCCTGTTTGGTATGCAAGCTTAGGATGGATTAAGTAGAATGGAATTGCATTTGGTTTCGTGCAAATTCCACGAGACCTTTGGAGACATGGGAAGGAACCGAATTAGGTAGAGCCAGATTACATTCGGTCCATGCGAGATTTATGGTGAATTTTGTAATCCATTACATTGGTGGGCCCCCACATTATGCATGTGTGTTTATCCATGAATTCCATCCATATGCATCCTTTACACCTGACATTTGAGTAGTATATGTGTGCAAGTGACCTAAATCAGTTATAAATCCGATCCGTTGAGTTCAAATCCATCGTCCACCAAACAGGCTTTTGCTTATTAAGTTTTTTTTTTTTTTCCTCGCTTGAGGAAGAATCTTATCAAATACCATGGTACGTTCAGACATGTAATCATTGTGCAACAATGGTGTTAATTGGGTCAATGCCCTAAAATGACTTGAAAAATCGGATTAGATGACATGGTAATACAGCAGACGCATCATGGTGGGCCCTACAATCATGATCCACCTACCTCACCTACCTCGATACTTTCACCGATGTTACGTCCTCTTTTACGCTTATTTTTAGTAATTTTTGAAAAGGACTGTCAAAGGCATGTGAGCGAACGTGGCACACTGATGTTGCTCCTAAAGTGGGAGCTTTCATCCATCAAGTGGGGCACACCGTCTGGTCATTTTTATAAACTTTCCATTTTTCATATACACTTACCACCCAGATGATGAGTGGCCCCACCAGCCTGAGTTTTTCAGCAGAGCCCAGTTGACGTTTGTGATCTTTCACACGAGCCTTTTTGGCTTACAAATGAACAGTTACGAATAGAAAATACAACAACGGTCCACATTCGGCTTAATTAAAGGTCCTAGTGGCATTTTTATTAGGACCATTTTTCCTAGATAGTGGCAATTTACGGACCAACGGTCTAGATTATCAACCGTGGGCCCCAGTTGCAAGAACTGAAAACGGGTGTACGCTGTGCAAAGATGCGGTGATGTATCATATCAGAGAGATGTTAAGTAGGGCTGTCAATGGGCCGGGCCTGGCCTGGGTAGGTCTAGTCCCGGATTTTGCACGATTTCGGGCCGGCCCTGTTTTCCAGGCCCGAGCCCGGACCATTGACACCCCTATTGTTTACTAGTGCTCTTAGAGAGTCTAATCCCAAAGATCTAGTGTAGCAGATTAGGTGAGAACCTGGATTCACTTAGGTGGGTGGGGCCCCTATCCGTGGGGCTCACACTGATGCATGTGTCTTAAATCGACACCGTCCAATCATTTTCAAAGCTCATTCCAGGGCATGATCCAAAAATGCAGCTGACTCAAATCTTAGGTGGACCATACCATGGGAAACAGTCATGATTGAATCCCCACCATTAAAAACTTCATGGATTCCACCAGAATGCTTATTGTCATCCAACCTGGTGATAAGGTTAAAAACACCTTAGATGAAGAGAGCAAACAAATATCATCTTGATCCAAAGCTTTTGTGGTCCACAAGAATTTTGTTAAGGGTCAATCACCAATGTTTCCTATACTATGTACATTTGGGATTTAGAACTGCTTCATTTTTTGGATCATGCCCTAAAATGAGCTTTCAATATAGATGGATGGTGTAGATGTAGTGACATACATGACAGTTGGCCCCACAGTTAGGGTGGATCCGGGGTCTCACCTAATCCGCTCCCATGATCTAGGCTGTTCATTAGGTCAAATGTATATTTTATGCCATACCATGGAAAAATCAAACAAATCTGGCAAATATTAACCACTTGATCAATGGCCTTAAATATGGACCGCCAAGATCATTTATACAAAATGTGTCTAAGCCACAATTTGATCCACCTGTTCTTAGGCATATCATGGATTGCTTATGATTGTAGAGATCACTTTTCTTAGGCAATCGTAACCATGCCATCTATCGCTTGGAGAAAAGGACGGCTACAGAGAATAAATCCAAATCAAGCATGGGCTGGAACATCTGATCAGTGTGATTTTTTGCATTAGCCCACGAAAATGTTTTCTGATCTTATTGGATAGTTCAGATCTATCGATTGGATTGTACAAGCGAACCAATGCAACTAGTAGCACTATAACTTAATTGATTTGAGAGGTCACTGCTGGAGCATTTCTAATCTTATAAATATAGGACTGTAAATGTTCGGATCCGGGGCGGGTTTAGCCAAAACCAGACCCGCCCATTTACTAAACGGATTTGGGTCCAAATTTTAGACCCATACCTTTTTACTAAATGGGCGAGTTCAAGTCAGGTCCGAGTCAACCCATCAGACCCATATAAATGGGGTTCATTAGAGGGAGATCCACCCAGGCCCATTTATATATGGGTCGGGTCTAATGGGTCTGGGTCTGGATCAAGTATGCAAGCATTTTATAAGGCTTAAAATCGGGTCTGGACAGGTTTAGGCTGAACAGGTCCCTTGAAACATAGACTAAACCTGCCCACTTACTTAATGGGTTTGGGTCGGATCGGGTCAGGTTGGGTCGGGCCTAATATAAAGGAAACCAGACCCAAACCCGTTTAGCAACTGGATCTGTCCTTAGACCTAGACCCGTACCATTTAACAAATGGGTCGGGTCTAAATGGGTTGGGTCCGGGTACCCCATGGGGTATGCTGACCCATTTACAGCCCTATATAAATATACTCGTGTCCGGCGGTGTGGGGCCCATAGACATGTCGTGGCAAATCTACCTCATCCATTCGTTTTTAAAGACCACAATAGGATAGGAATCTAAAAATCAGGCATATCCAAAATTCATGTGGGCCATACCGCATGTAACAGTGGGGATTGGACGCCTGGGGTGACAGAAGTTTTGTATCAGGATGATATTTGTTCCTACATCTTATCTGAGTGGTAATAACCATTTTAATGGTTTGGATGGAATTTAAATATCATGATCATCTCCAGATGGTTTCAACGGTGGACGTTTCCGTTCCCACTGTTTTGTTTGTGGTGGCACACCTGAGTTTTGGATCTGCCTGAGTTTTAGAATCCTTACCTATTTTGATCTTGAAAAATAGATGGACAGAGTGGATTTGTCACGGAAACCTCTGGGGGCCCCACACAGGCCCAGGCACATGCAATCCGCTATCCTAGTTGTGTTATAAAGTGGAGATCGTTGAAGGGGACTCCGATTCTTTAGTGATGACCCCACGTCGGTGCTGGAAAAGCTCTGTGGGCCCCACCATGATGTATGTGTTTTATCCACACAGTACATCCATGTTATCTCTCATTTTATAGGGCATGAACCCAAAAATGAGGTAGATCCAAATCTAAGGTGGACCACACCATAAGAAGAAACAGTGGTGATTGAACGCCCACCATTAAAGACTTCTTGGGAGCCATAGAAATTTTGGATCAACCTGATATTTGTATTTTCCCTTCATCAAGGCTGTTTTTGACCTAATCAAAAGGTTGGATAGAAAATAAACATTACACTGTGCCCAGGAAATTTTTTAAAGGTAGGAGTTCAATCACCACTGTTTCCTGTGGTGACGTCCACCTGTGATTTGGATCAACTTCACTTTTGGAATCATGCCCTAAAATGATCTGGCAAAATGGATGAACGGCATGGATGAAACGCATGCATCATGGTGAGGTCCACAGAGCTTTTACAGCACCCACGTGGGTACTGGAGGGGTGACTACCAAATCCGGGTCCGTGAGATTTCCTGGTGTGGTGGTGTAGATGATCTTTGCCAAGCCCACACGCGTGTACAAGACAGCTCATGTACATGACTTGCATTTGCCAGCATTGCACACGGATACGACATCCAATCCATCCATCAAAGGTCACCACCATTCAGAAGAATCAGGCAACTCAACAAGTTAGGTAGGCCACAGTTTATGAAACTAATTCATGGATACGAAAGTATTTGCCTTTAGTTTTCTATTCCACCATTTGAATGGGCCAGATTTATTTTAGGATGAGGATCTACACAGTCGGGCCCACCTGATGGATGTCTTTGATATTGCATATGTCTGCCACGCTGGCAAAGGTGGCATGTGCACGAGCCACCTTGTACACGCGCGTGGGCGTAGCAAAGCTGCGTGCAGCTTCCATAGCATGTCACATGGCCAGTAGGGGCCTATTTGTCAACGTTGTGGGGTACATTGTCCGTCGATGGATGAGATGGCCACTTTTTGAAGTATGTATTATTTTAAATCCTTCGCTTTGGCTGAGGTCCTGATACGTGCTGTTGTGTATGCGTGTGAGAGATGCGGGCCGACCTTGTAGGGGACGTTGTACATTGTACGTGGAGAGATGGAGACAGTTATAGCTGTACACCTCACCCCACCGAATCGAGCTGTGCAACCTCGTTGACACCCCTTGCTACCATTTTACTTATTTTTATAAACAGCTTTTTCTCTTGTTCCTTTTTTACTCTATTTCAATACGTAATTAAATAACCTTCATTTTTAACTATTCCAGTCAAGTCAATATGAACCAAGCTTCAAGTCGAGCAAGATCAGACCGGGGTCAGCTTAAGCTCGGCTCAAAATTTTCGAGCTAAAAAGAATTTAGCTCAATTCGGTTTGAACCCCAGCGTCCGAATCAAGCCAAACTGAGCTGGTTAAAACTGAGTCAAGCAAGCCAACTAAGCTAGCTCGAATCATGTACAGCTCTGGATGGAGTGGCTTCCAAGGGCGTGTTTGGCCTGAGTTGATCTCATTGCTCATTAGGACCCGACCTTAACCTCATGCGACCCAAATTTCTACCTGAGGCGTCCAACTCCGACTTGAGCCGATTCAAATACATGTGATTATTCTCAACTTAACTTGAGCCCACATGAGTTTATCATGACTTGTCTGCGACCCCCAACTAGCGATGTAGGTGCGACCCTGACAGTAGGGCCCACCTAGATATATGCAATCCACGTGGTCTATCTGTTTTGCTAGCTTATTTTAGCGGTGTACCAAAAATGAAGTAGATACAAATTTCAAGCTGGCATTTGTTTTTCCCTTTCATCCCGGTCTGTTTGACCTTATTAACCGGTTTGCATGGTCAACGAGCATTAAGATGCACCCTAAGAAGTTTTTAATGTTGGGCGTCTAAGTACCACTGTAGTGTGGTCCACCTGAAGTTTCGTATCTTCTTCACTTTTTTACCACTCCTTCAAATAAGCTACCAAAAGCATTTGGAGGACGTGGATATACAATACATGCATCAAGGTCGGCCCTCCGGTCATAATCCTACCCACATGGTTGGTTCCCTGTGCCAGCCAAGTCATGCTCCAGTCGTGCTCATAGAGGAATTGCAGGACGCGGATTAGCTATTGACAACGGTAGTAGCTATCTCGCTACTAAAGTGATGTTATCAAGTTCCATAAGCCCCACCATGATATATGTTGTTGTCACTAGAAACTGGACAACGGATGAGATGACTTGAAGTCCACCTTGGATGGATGGATGTCGTTGATCTCCTCCAAGTGTAAGGATTGAATCTAGACGTGATGTCCTGCAAAATACAGAGAAGAGCTAAGGGGGATGTCGGGGCCCAATTGTTAGCCCTCCGATGCTTAAGTTAGATGGGTATTTGAGAAGGTAGAGACAAGTCCTTGGGTGAATTTGTATATACCTTGGCTTGTAGGAGAATCCCCCTATTTATAAGACCATTGGAGAGTAGTTGTGAGCCTTAATCATGGTTCCGATTGTGGGCGTTAAGCCCATTGTGGCTGGTATGATTCCTGAAGATATGGATCATGCCTGTAAAGTCTGGAGATGTGTCTGTCTTTTTGGGTTCGTCCTTGGGTTCCCGTGTGCTTTTATGGCTGTTGTTGATGCTGGAAATTCTTCAACAGATGAGGATGAAGGTGCTGATCTTCTTCCTCAAGGTAGATTAGATCCTGTAGAACAAAGAGGAAAGCTAAGAGAGGCGGCTGGGGTCCAGCCGTTAGCCCTCCGATGATTAAGTCAGTGAGATCTTGAAAGATTGAATATCTATCTTTAGATCAGTTTTTGTATCATACCTTAATAACGGAGAAAATGCTCTAATTTATAGACTTAGGTTGTGGAGTTGCGTTCATTGATTGTTACCGCGATGTTTATGGAGGAAATCTCGGATCTCTGAGATTTCCGGAGTTGTTTCGTGATCTTCGAGGATCTTTCGGCGGGTTGGTTAGAGATTTTCCGGATTTCTTTCCTCTTATTACGCACAAACTTAGAGAATTACGGTAACAGATTCAGGTCGCAAAGCGATTGGCCTGGCGAGGTCGTTCACGAGGACTAACTTTCTCCCTTAGATCGGGTCGGTCAGACCTGACGACCTGTATTTGGGTCGTTCCGTCTGTCATCAGATCGGCTTCGAGCTGAGCGAGCTGAACTGGATCCATCCTCAAGTCAGCTCGTATTTTTTTCGTGAGGGTGCCGAGGTCAGCTCGTATTCTTCTCACAACAGAAGTCCCCCCACTCCCGAGTCTAGCTCGTCTGTCTCGGGAGTAGCTTGATAAAGAAGATACGTCGATCTGATTTCCCTTAGTGTTTTACAGCTGTCGCGCTGTCGCGCCGTCATCTCGACGGGTGGGAAAGCGGCATTTAATGCGTCGTTCAAAAAACCGAGGCGTCATCATTCGTTCATACGGCGTATCAGCGCTCAACAGAGTATTATCGAACGGGGTGGCGCCACGTGTCTGGAGTGGTGCGTTACTTTTCGTACGCTTCAACCAAGAGCCGCCACGCGGAATCATTGCATTAAATGCCAAAGAATCCTTCGGGTATAAAACTCGAGAGTTAGTGGATTTTGAAAAAATTCTTCTCTTCTCCGATTCTGTTTTCCTCTCTCTTTTTCCTTTTGAGTTCTCCTCCTCCATTCTCTGTCATCTCTCGTCCGGCCGGCGTACCAATCACTTAGGGTACGCTCTTCTCATCCTTTAGAAGACCTTCTTCCTTTTTTGTACTTTTCAAAATGTCGGAGACCTCCTACTCTGATGCCATTCCGATGGTGAGGTTTGGGGATTCCGAATCGGACCCACCTCTATCAGAGCATCAGGAGATGGACCCCAGAGAATCCCATTCCAGGACAGCCGATCCTGTGAATGAAGAGGAATCTGACGTTCCTGAGCCAGGAGTTGGGGATGGGACGGCTCAGAGAGATTCCTTCGAGCTGGACGGCGTGGTCTCGCAAATTACCCAGAGAGAACTGGATAATGCGAGGAGGACGTACGGGATCCCGGAATCCGTTGATCTTAGGATTTCGGACCGGACTGATAGACCGAGCCGACCTCGCCGGGGAGAAACCGTTATCTCCCTGATGCATCTAGAGGCCGGGCTCAGGTTACCCCTACACCCCTTCGTGCGGGAGGTCCTTAACACTCTAGGCCTCGCACCGAGCCAGCTCCAACCTAATGGCTGGAGGTGTATGGTGGGATGCTACATCTTGTGGCAGAGAGTAGGAAATAAAGACCTGACCTCGAACGAGCTGTTCTCTATGTACAGTCTCAAGTCTCTGGGAGGTCATGGTCTTTATTACCTCTCTTCTCACCCGGGCCATGGGGGCTCGATAGTGACCGGCCTACCATCCTCGACAAGAGTCTGGAAGAGGAAATGGTTTTTCGTGTCGGGGGATTGGGAGGCTTCGTCGGACGAGCTTCGCCCTCTAGAGCATAGGGTCCGAGCTATTTTGCTCTGCCAGGTCGAGCTGCACTTAGAAAAAATTTCGAGTTTCTAATGCTTTTCATTTATCCCCCCTTTTTCTTATTCTGACGCGTATTTCCTTGTCTATGCAGCCTCGGTGGCCATCAGAGTAGCGCTATCTGCAATCCAAGAGAGGCAGATCCGAGCTGCACGGGAGTACCCACTTGTAGAAAGGAACTTCCGCAGCTTAATCACCGTAGAATCCGTCCTCGAATCAGGTCGGTAATGTAGATATTTACGTTTTACTTGTCAATTTTTCAAGTATTGCGTCCTGACACCTTGCTTTGTGTTTTGGACAGGCATGGCTCCGAAGGCGGTTTCTAAATCCCGCCGAATCCCTGCTCGGCTCCTTGAGCGCGGGGAGAGCTCAGTGGAACCTCCGAGCAAGAGGGTGGCCACGGAGGCTCAGAGGCAACAAAGGTTGCCTCAGTCCTTCGTATGCGGGTCTGGTCAGCCTCAGGGTTCATCCCCCGCAGGGGGTGAACCTCTGGATGCCCAGCCTCCCGCTCCCGGGGTTCCGGTTGTCAACGTGCCGGACACCTCGGATTCCCGGGCCGAGCCATCGGCGGGCCGACCCGCGACTCGTGCCAGCTCGTCTGGCACTCCGACAGCATCGACTTCAGTGGGGCCCGCTCGCACCCCTGCTGAGGTCGGGTCGTCGCGCCCTCCTCTGGTTCCCCGGGCCACTCGCCCTGCGGCTGCTTCTGGGGCCGAGCAGCGCGAGGACCAGGTCGATATGCCTCCGGTAACGGAGCAATTTGCGACCTGGAAAGAGGGGGTTAACGCCTACATGGACGTTAACCAGAGCATCCCTCAGGATCTGAACTTTCTCACGTCGTCAGATCCTGATCAGATGGTCGGAGTCGCCATTGAGAGCAGTCTCAGGGTAAGCTGACTGCCTTTTTCTCTTCTTCTTTTCCTTCATTCGTGCCACTGTTGCGTTACTAATTGTCGTAACTTATTTTTGTAGGACTCGGCCTTGCTGATCATGATTCGCCAGAAGATGGCTGAGCGGACTCACCAGATGCAAAAAGCTCTGGTTGCCGCCTCTTCTTGGAAGAACAAGACTGAGGCGATGAAGACCGAGCTGAAGAAGAAACTGTCTGAGCTGGCAACGGCCCAGACGGAGCTGCAGATGGCCCAAGCTGAACTGCAGACAGCCCAGTCCGAGCTGAAGGTGGCTCAGTCCGAGCTGGAAGTGTCTCAAGTACAAGTCCAGTCTCTGGAGGAGGCGATGAGGGAGACCTCAGCCAAGGCCCAGTCTGAGGGGAACAAGGTTGAGTCGCTCAAGGCCGCTCTCAAGACAGCTGAGGAGGAGAAGGTGGACTTGGCCAGGCTCTTGAAGGAGGTCCAGATGAAGGCTCTGGCCGATGCAAAAGACGCAGAAGCCAAGTTTGAGAGGCTGAACGCAATTTCTGAGGAGCTGTACAATCATGGCTTCCAGGATTGCAGACGGCTCGTTCTCAAACACTTCCCCGATCTCGACCTGACTCCTGTTGATAATGATGAGGACGAGGACGAAGTCGCGAGGGAGGGACCTTCAAAAGGGTCTGCGGCCGGGCCATCTAATGCCGCCGAAAGTTGAAATACTTTGAATGTATTATTTTTTTTTCTTTTTGATGTAACAATGTATTTTTTTTTCTTTTTGATGTAACAATGTAAAAAAAACTTTTTTCTTCAATGCAAGCCCTTCAGAGGCATCTTTATTCAAACTGTGTGCACAGCATTTTTTCTCTTTTACGCATACACGAGTCTTGAAATGACTAAGGAGTTCCTTGTAATCAGCGAAGTTCATTAACATAAGCCTGACCATTATATTGGGGTAGATGACTTAGTCGTAGGGCTTCGATAGTAGTATGGAAGTCAACTCAGAACGTTAATACTGCTAGGCCGATCTGCTGTTCATAACACTTAGGATGCAAACTTGAAGCAATTTTATTGAATCGTCACCTTGAAACACATATTTTATACGAGACCCCGCTTGTTCATGGATAGTAGATCTTCAGGTGGTCAGCGTTCCATGGATGGGAAAGGGGTCTGCCGTCCATGTCTTCGAGCCAATAAGTACCAGGACGACGTGAGCTGAGTACCCTATACGGCCCTTCCTAGTTGGGACTGAAGGCAGCGATTTTGTCTTTAGTACTGACCTTTTTGAGAACCATGTCGCCAGCTCGAAACCGCCGCTCTTTTACCCGGGAGTTATAGTATCGCCTGACCCATTGCTGATAGGCTGCCAATCGTATTTGGGATGCCTCGCGTACTTCATCGAGTAGGTCCAGATTTGTTTGCAGTTGCTCTTCATTCTGGTCAGGTCGGTGTTGGCTCGTCCTGCTCGTGGGCATCCCGACTTCTACTGGGACGACGGCTTCTGCTCCGAAAACTAAAGAGAAAGGCGTTTCCCCGGTCGTGGACCGAGCCATGGTCTGATAGGCCCAAAGTACTTCGAGAAGTTCGTCAGCCCAAGCACCTTTCTTTTGCCCGAGCTTTGTTTTGAGGTGGTTTTTGATAATCTTGTTAACTGCTTCGACCTGACCGTTAGCTTGCGGGTGGGAGTACACGTTCTTGATGCCCAGACCTTTACAGAACTTTCGAAACTTTTCGTTGTCGAACTACCGCCCATTATCAGTGACAATTGTATTAGGGATCCCAAATCGGCACACGATTGCTTTCCAAATAAAGTCTGTTATTTTCTTCTCGGTAATGGTGGCTAGCGGTTCTGCCTCTGCCCACTTTGTGAAGTAGTCGACGGCTACGATTGCGTATTTCACCTGTCTCTTCCTCGTCGGAAGAGGGCCAATGATGTCGACTCCCCATTGAGCGAATGGCCATGGCCCAGACATGGGAGTGAGCTCTTCAGGTGGAAGGTGAGGAATTGGGGCGAATCGTTGGCACCCATCGCATCTTTTAACAATTTCCCGAGCGTCTTGTTGAATGGTGGGCCAATAATATCCCTGTCTGACTACCTTTTGTGCTAGTGCTCGGGCACCAGAATGATTCCCGCAACAGCCGAAGTGGATTTCGCGTAACACGTAATCAGCTTCTTCGGTTCCCAAACAACGCAGACATGGAAAAGAAAATCCTCTCTTGTAGAGGATTCCATTGATCAGAGTATACCGAGCTGATCTATAACGAATGCGTCGAGCTTCTTTTTTATCGTCGGGTATTTCGCCCGACTGTAAGAACTGGATGATAGGGTTCCTCCAATCTGGGGCAGTCACCACTGGAAAAACCTCTGTTGACTTGTTTGATGATATGCTTCGTTGAGGGAGGAATTTGATGGGAACCGTTCTACCGAGCTCGTCGTTAGCTGATGAGGCGAGTTTTGCGAGAGAATCTGCATTCGTATTCTTACTCCTCGGGATCTGAATAATTTTATAATGATCAAAACGTGACAGTAGCTCTTGAGTCCTTGCCAGATATGCGGACGTCTTCTCTCCTTTCGCTTGATATTCTACGGTTACTTACCCTACCACCAATTGAGAGTCACTATGTATCTTTATAGATCGGATTCCTATTTCAGAGGAGAGGCGGAGACCGGCTATAAGGGCTTCATATTCAGCCTCATTGTTCGAAGCTCGGAATCCAAAACGGAGAGCATATTCAATCTGGATCCCGTCTGGCGCTGTCAAGACGAGACCGGCTCCGCTACCTTGTGAATTGGAAGACCCATCAACGTGTAATAACCAGGTTGGTGTGTCCTAGTTATTTTCAGGCGACGGGTTGGAATTTCCCCCGGTGAGGTCGGATCTGCTGTCGTCTTGGATTTCGAGGGGCACGGTTAACTCGACGATGAAATCAGCGACGGCCTGGCCTTTGATCGCAGCTCGAGGTCGATATTTTATGTCGAATTCACCGAGCTCGACAGCCCATTTGACGAGACGACCTGAGGTTTTCGGGTTCTGCAGTACCTGCCGCAATGGTTGATCGGTTAGCACGGCTATCGGGTGCGACTGAAAGTATGGCCTCAACTTCCGGGCTGAGGTGATTAGAGATAAAGCTAGTTTCTCTATTGTCGGATATCGGGTTTCGGGATCAAGTAGAGCTTTGCTGACGTAGTAAACGGGCCTTTGGATCCCTTTGTCGTCTCGGACTAGTGCCGAGCTGACCGCTGCTGGTGAGACTGCCAAGTACAAGAGTAGTTCTTCTTTATATGTTGGTTTAGACAACAGCGGCGGAGAGCCGAGGTATTCTTTCAATTCGCAGAAAGCTTGCTCGCAGTCTGAGGTCCAAATCATCTCCTTGCATTTACGCAGCTGCTTGAAGAAGGGGAGGCATCGATCTGTAGCTTTTGAGACAAATCTGTTGAGTGCCGCAATCCTTCCTGTGAGCCGCTGGATATCCTTCACCGTGCGAGGCGAGCTCATGTTGAGAAGTGCCTAAATTTTTTCAGGGTTGGCTTCAATTCCTCGCTGGTTTACTATGAAACCAAGGAACTTTCCTGAGCTCACCCCAAAAGCACATTTGCTGGGGTTGAGCTTCATTTCATACTTCCGTAATATCTTGAATGCGGTGCGGAGGTCGCAGACATGGTCCTCTGATCTTTTGCTTTTTACGAGCATATCATCCACGTACACTTCCATGGTTCTACCAAGTTGGTCCGCGAACATCTTGTTTACTAGTCGTTAGTAGGTTGCTCCGGCGTTTTTCAGTCCGAAGGGACCTTATAACAGTAGAGCCCCCGATCCGTAATGAATGCTGTCTTTTGCCTGTCGGGTGCGTACATTTGGATCTGATTATATCCAGAGTAAGCATCCATGAAGCTGAGGAGCTCGTGCCCGGCGGTTGCGACAACGAGCTGATCTATACGTGGCAGAGGGAAGCTGTCTTTAGGACATGCCTTGTTCAGGTCAGTGTAATCTACGCAGACTCTTCATTTCTCATTGTTCTTTTTGACGAGAACAACGTTTGCAAGCCATTCCGGATAGCCTATTTCTTTGATAAATCCCGCATTGCGCAATTTTTATACTTCCTCTTCGATGATCATGTACCTTTTTGTATTGAAAGAGCGCCTTTTTTGACGGATCGGTTTGACAGTCGGATCAACGTATAGCCGATGGACCATCACTTCTGGGCAAATCCCAGGCATCTCTTCATGGGACCACGCGAAAACGTCCACATACTCCTTTAGGAAGGTGATTAGGTCCTTCCGCACTTTGCCCTCTAAACCTGATCCGATTTTGATAGTTCTGGTCGGGTCGGCATCTGACAGTGGAATATCGGATAGCTCCTCTGCGGGCGATCCGCGTTCTTTTTCTTCCTCCCTTGGGTCGAGAGAGGTCGCATGAGAAACGGTTGATACTGTACTTTTATTCTTCCCTCGTAGGGAAAGCTCGTAGCAACGACGGGCTTCCTGCTGATCTCCCTTGACCTACGCCGATTCCCTCGTCGGTTTCGAACTTCATTGTAAGGTGATAGATGGAAACGACAGCTTTGAGAGCTCACAGGGTAGGACGGCTGATAATGGCGTTATAGGCAGATGGGGTATTGACGACGAGAAAGTCAACCATAATTATCTTCTGGTTTGGTTCTTCTCCGGCGGTAACTGGCAAGGTTATCTCCCCCTCGGGCATGATGCTATCCCCCGTAAACCTGGTCAACGCTGTCTTGACCGGTCTCAGTCGAGATCGGTCGATCTTCATTTTTTCAAACGCCGAAGTGTACAGGATATCAGCCTGTCGACCATCATCCTGTGGAGTCTTTTATTGGCGACCACCATCACAACGACAAGGGAGTCGTCATGTGGATGTACGACCCCTCGAGCATCCTCTTCGGTAAAAGTGATTGTTTGTGAGGTTACCTTTGCGACCTTAGCAGGTCGGCTGGTGATGTTAACAGAAGATCTCGGTAAGAATGTCCTTCCTTGTCGCACGTAGTTTTTGAGGAGTTCCCGGTATCCCCAGTGGTCGGCCCTCCGAAGATCATGTGGATTTCTTCTACAGGGTTGTTGCTTTGTTCCTCCGTTAAGTCAGTGATCCGACCTTCGTCTCTTCGCCCGTCTGAACGCTGAGCGATATAGTCTTTCAAAAAGCCTTGCTAGATGAGGGCTTCTATCTGTCGCTTCAAGTCAAAACAATCCACGGTGTTGTGACCGTGGTCTTTGTGGTACAAACAGTATTTTGATTTCGACCTTCTATTGGGGTCGGTTTTTATCTTTGCAGGTCGTTCGAAATTGTATTTACCTTTCTTTGCTAAATACACTTGCTCGATGTTCTTATTGAGCGGTGTGTACTTTTCGAACCGTGGTGCAGGTGACTTCGTTCGACGAGCGGGTCTGTTCCGAGTCGGCGATCTTTGCTCGGACCTCCGTTCTGACCTTTGTCTTTTTGAGCCACCGCTATCCAGACGATCCTTATTCTTGGTCGTTGGTCGATGAGCGTTGACCAATTCCTCAGCGTTGATGTGTTTAGCAGCTCGATCCAACAACTCTGCCACTGACTGGGGTGGTTCCTCCCCAACAGACCAAAGAAATCTTTGGTCGCGTAGTCCTCCGATCATGGTGTGTAGCAGTATGTCTTGCGAGAGATTTTCAATTTGAACAGCCTCGGAATTGAAGCGTGCGAGGTAATCTTTCAGGGACTTATCTTCCTTTTGCTTGATCGCAGCGAGATGAGTTGAATGCTTCCTCGGGTCGGTGCTCTCGATGAACTGAGTAGCGAAGGCTCGGCTTATTTGAGAGAATGAACTGATTGTGCGGGGTTTTAGGTTGCGAAACCAAGTCCGTGCCGAGCTTGTTAAGGACAACGGAAAGGCCTTGCACATGATATGTCCGTTGGCTCCAAGGAGATCCATGTGGACTTTGAAGTTTTCTAAGTGTTCCGCCGGATCTCCTATTCCAGAATACTGCTTTAACTGGGGAACTTTAAACCCTTTGGGAAGGGGTTCTTCACGGATCTCGTCGGTGAATGGTGATTCAGACGAGTCGACCAGTGCATCTACGGCGATCGGAGCTCGGGCTCGCTGTGCTCTCTGAATATCGCCCATTTGTTCTCACAGTTCCCTCAGCTCAGCCTCCAGTGGGCCTAAGTTGTCGTCAACCCGGTTGCTGGCTTCATGATCAGCTCGTTCGTGCGCGAGACGAGCTGTTTTCCGTTCCTCGAGCCGGTGTCGTAGGTCGGTGGCGTGCAAACTTGTTGTTGGCCGAGATCTGATCTCGGTTGCCGGGCTGGCAACCTCATTTTCTTCTATCGGAGTGGGATGTTGAGGACGCTGCGACGGCCGAGTCTGGTGGGAGTGCAGGGTTTGTTGAGGCTGTGAATGGGTGTGCCGAGACTCCTCACGGTCTCTACCGTTCAATACGGTTGGATGGGCTAAGCCAGTTAGCAGGGCTTTAATTTCGTCCAGTCGCTGGTCTACATAGCCCAATCGTTCGTCGACTCCCCCCAGTTTTTGGTTAACTCCTCCTACCTGCTCTTTGAGAAGAGACAACCTGACTCCTCGATTACGAGGTCTCTGTTGTCCCCCCTGCTGAGCGAAAAGAGGAGAGTTTTCACCAAGCTGGATAGCGGAAATTTCGGGAAACGATCCTTCATTTTCCGATATCTGATCATCTGAAGGTCCGTCGATTACGGGCGCTTTTCCTTTGTATTTTCTTTTTCCAACCATAGTGAAAAAAGAAGGATGAAGTTGAGATCGTCCTAGACGATTGGGTGAGAACACGGACTTCCTAAAAGGAAGAAGGCGATTTCCCACAGACGGCGCCAATCTGTTGATGCTGGAAATTCTTCAACAGATGAGGATGAAGGTGCTGATCTTCTTCCTCAAGGTAGATTAGATCCTGTAGAACAAAGAGGAAAGCTAAGAGAGGTGGCTGGGGTCTAGCCGTTAGCCCTCCGATGATTAAGTCAGTGAGATCTTGAAAGATTGAATATCTATCTTTAGATCAGTTTTTGTATCATACCTTAATAACGGAGAAAATGCTCCAATTTATATACTTAGGTTATGGAGTTGCGTTCATTGATTGTTACCGCGATGTTTATGGAGGAAATCTCGGATCTCTGAGATTTTCGGAGTTGTTTCGTGATCTTCAAGGATCTTTCGGCGGGTTGGTTAGAGATTTCCCGGATTTCTTTCCTCATATTACGCACAAACTTAGAGAATTACGGTAACAGATTCAGGTCGCAAAACGATTGGCCTGGCGAGGTCGTTCACGAGGACTAACTTTCTCCCTTAGATCGGGTCGGTCAGACCTGACGACCTGTATTTGGGTCGTTCCGTCTGTCATCAGATCGGCTTCGAGCTAAGCGAGCTGAACCGGATCCATCCTCAAGTCAGCTCGTATTCTTTTCGTGAGGGTGCCGAGGTCAGCTCGTATTCTTCTCACACTAGCTGTCGTGGCCTAGGTCGGCCTGGCAGTCGTGTCATGAGTTGAGCTCTCGGCTCATCGGTCATGTTAGTAGAACAACCTAGTTTGGGTTGTTTTTTATTTTTCCAAAATGTCCTTCGTAAAGGTTGGACTATCGTCATGTTGGTTTTGGTCCTCGACTCTCTTTCTATTATGGTCGGCCGTCTTGTGCCCGACGTCAGTGTGTGAGCTTAAGGACCTGTATCTAGACTCGTGGGCCTGAGGGATCTCCTTATGACCCGAGTTCAGCTCAGATTTACCCACAACAGTAGCCCCTTTCTCTCGAGCTTGACTCGCTTGGCTCGTCTCGAGAGTAAAGAGAAAATGGTGAGTTGATCTCACTAAGCGTGGATCTTTTTGAAGTTTCGGAATCCCCTGTAGTCATCATCAGCAGAATGGGTAGGAAATGTTGCCATTAATGTGTCGGTTCGAATTTTGAAGTGTCTTCATGATTATCGCATGACGTAGCAGCTTTTGCAGTAGCTCGGGCAAATAAGTAGTTGACACGTGGCGGAGGCGTGCCAAACAACTTGTCGCTTGGCAGCTCGGCCAATCATTCCTTGGGGGTGAGTCCTCTCTTACTGAGCTTCGTGCTCTGATAGGTCAGCTCGGCTTGCTGTCCGTGACGCTAGCGGGACTGGGCATCTCTTGTAGATGTTTCCCTTGGTCTGATTTATGAGCTTGGCCTCACACCACCTCTGTTCTATGGTTTTAGCTGCTTACTTGTACTATATGAATGACCTCGGGCAGGTCGTCATAGGATAGGCTGGTCCTTGGGCCGTTCTTCCTTAGACAAGTCATCTTGTGTGAATGACCTTGGACAGGTCTTCCTGGGACAGGTCATCCTCAAGCAGGTCTCCTCAAGCAGGTCTTCCTCGGGCAGGTCATCATCGGATAGGTCTTCTTCGAACAGGTCTTCCTCGGACAAGTTTCGTGCTTGATCTTGCCAATTAGTTAGGTTGACATGTAAGATGGCCTTTTAGGCTTGCCAACTATGATAGGTCAACATGGTAGGGATTTGCCAACAGTTTAAGTCGGCATGTGGAGGTGGCCGGTAGACTCTGTCAACTGTCCAAGTTGGCATGTAGAGGTGGCCCGTAGGCTCTACTAACTATTCGGGTCAACATATAGATCAGGTGGCCCGAGCTCTACCAACTGTTTAGGTCGGCATGTAGATCAGGTGGCTCGTAAGCTCTTCCAACTATTTGGGTCGGCATATAGAGGTGGCCCGTATGATTTATCAACCAGAGTAGGCCGTTTGTTGGGCTCTCTCCTCGACTTTGTCCTAGGGGGACAGTTTAACCACTGGGACTTTTGTTGTGGAGGGGCTTGGTTAGCCTATCATGGCCTAGTCGGCCTCTGAGGCCTAGTCAGCCTATCAAGGCTTGGTCGGCCTATCGAGGTGGCCTTGTAGGCTCTATTGAAAAGTGTCGAGAGCTTATACTCGCGTGGGGTATGTAGATCCAACCTCGTGCTTCTATCACAACCGTGAGATGAGCCATGTGTTGGATTAAGGCATCGAGTTGTTTCTCAATGGAAGTTGTTCGAATTTTCTTGTTTTGTGACCTTTGTTGACTCATGGTCAGCGAGAACTAGTTAGGCAAAGAAGGCGGTTGAGGAGCCTACTCCTCCCTGGAAAAAGTCCGATGGGAGGGCTCAGTTGCTACAGAGGCCTTCCCTTTCTTATTTGCCATTAGATGGGGAGACGAAGAGCTAAAATTGTGTGATGAGCTCGTAAATGGTGAGAACACAGCTTTGCCGGTTCCCATAGACGACGCCGATCTGTTGTCGCCTGGAAGCTGGACAACAAATGAGACGACTTCAAGTCCACCTTGTATGTGTTGGGAAAACCGGTAGCAGAAGCCAAATGCGCAGAATAATGCGAGATCAAACGAGAAATAATATGAAATTAAACCATACACAAGCATTCACCACAAGAGAATCCGAATTTACGTGGAAAAACCCCTCAACGGGTAAAAAACCATGGCACAAAGCGATCCACTATGAATAAACAGAAGATTATAAAGATTGACAGCCCATAAGCTAAGGAAAACAGAGAAAACCCAAGTTCTCTCTCTTACAAACACCTCTCCCCTCTTCCTAACGCAATTAGAAAACCTTGGACACCTTATGATACCATCTAAGTCCGGATTACAACTCCTTAGATAAGCAAATGACAAAAAATAGAAACATCTTACGCAGTACTGCGTATTGAGCAAGAAACTGTGCGCACGTACGACCGGTCGGCTGACTAGTCTGGGCACACAAAAAATCTATCCAAGGGCCCTCTTATGCATCTAAGCCAAACGGCCAGACCGGTCGCCCGACCGGTCTGAGCACCCAAACTCGCACATGTTTGAAGGCTCTCAACAATATTGATGGATGCTATTAATCTCCTCTGAGTGTGCAGACTGAATTTGGACGTGATGTCCTGCAGAACACAGAGAAAAGCTAAAGGGGGTGGCCAAGGTTCGGCCAGTTAGCCCTCTGATGCTTAAGTCAAATGGGCGCAAGAGAAGGTAGATGCAAGTCCTTGGGTGGATTGTGCATACCTTAAGCCTGTAAGAAAATGCCTCTATTTATAGGACCATTGGAGAGTAGTCGTGGGTCTCAATTGTGGCTCCGATAGTAGGCGTTAAGCTCGTTGTGGCCTGGTGTAATTTTCGGAGATGTGGATCACGCCTGTAAAGTCTGGAGACGTGTCCGTCTTTTTTGGGCTCATCCCTGGATTCCCACAGTGCCTTTATGGTGATCGTGGCATCCTGACGGTCTTGTGAGCTAAGCTCTTGGCTCGTCAGTCATACCAGCATAACAACCGTTTAAGTTGTTTTTTATATATCCAAAATGTCCTTTGTAAAGGCGGCCGTACTATCATCATGTTAGTTCTGATCCTTGGCTCTCTTTCTGCTGTGGTCGACCGTCTTGTACCTGACGTCAGTGTGTGAGCCTGAGCTAGCTGGCCTGTGGGCATGAGGGCTCTCCTTGTTACCCGAGTTTTAACTCAAATTTACCCGCAACATGTGTTGTATCCACATCATCCATCCATTCGGAGAGATCATTTTAGGGTATAAGCCAAAAAAAAATGAGGCATATCCAAAGCTCAAGTGGACCTCAACATAGACAACTGTGGGGACAGTGACACCCACCGTTGAAATCTTCCTAGGGCTCACCTTCAGAAGTTCACGTAAACATGGACAAAGGGAAAACAAATATATCAGTTCACATAGACATGGACGAAGGTAAAACAGAAATATCAGCTTGATCGAAATCCTCCGTGGCCTCAGGAAGTTTTTAATGGTAGGCGTTCAATCCCCACTGTTTTCTGTGTGGTAGAGTTCACTTGAGCTTTGGATTTGCCTCGTTCTTTGGTTCATGCCGTAAAATGATCTTTACAAATGGATGGGCAGTGAGGATACAACACATACATCATAGTAGCTCACAAAACTTGGTGACGTCGCTTCAGTAGCGAGAAAGCAGCACAAGTGTGGCGTGTAAGCCGTCCGTCAGATGGGTCCGGCTACCTAGATTCCCTTGCTCGATGATAGGGCCAATATCTATCAAATCAGGCCGAGTAACTAGAAACAAAATATAGCGAAAGGTTTTTCAACCATGCATTAATTTCAAATAAGTGGAACGGCTCTATTTTTTATCAAGGGCATCTGCGAAGTTGGACCCATCCAATGGATGGATTGGATCTCTCGCACATTTGCCACTTTGGCACATGGGGGCTCCCTTACACGCTATTGGGCTTATAAAAGTTCAATAGATCCTTGTACACGTGCCAACTCAGCATGCTTGCGTCCCAAAAGTTAGGCTACTCCAGTCATCAGATATGGGCCGCATACTTACGAGAAGATGAACGGTTAAAAAAAATTGAACAAAGGTTCAAGTATCCTTGGCCGTAGAAGAGTTTGTGGGAGACATCTGGTACGTTCATCAGGAGGACCCACTATCAGAATACATTTCACTGAAGTCAGGACGGTCCAATCATGATATAGGCCAGATAAGTATGCTGAACAAGAGCCACTGATCATTACTGGTCCTTTTTATCGCACCAGTATGGCCCACAGGATGAATGGACCGTCTGATTTTTAAGCCATCTTTTTGAGCCCTACCTGATAAATGGTCCTGATCTATATGCTGATTTTAGCATGGGATGTTCACGTTGAGAACTACCAAATGAATGGCCCAGATGGCACAGCCGACCCATTTAGCTAAATTTTACGCAATCCTGAGGTTGAAAAAAAACGAGACGGTTGTGGAGGATAATTTCATGCAACTAGCTCGTATGGGCCATCCGAGATGCTTATATGCCATCTAATCCGTCCATCATGGTTTCCCCATCTTGGGTATGGGACGCTCAAAAAATCAGGCAGATCCAACCATCAGATTGGCAATCAGGTGAATTTGGATTTTGGCGTACTGATGATTAAATCCGTATGATTTTTTTTTTGGGTCCCCCTTTCGTAGTAGGGAAACCATTCTGGACGAGTTGGATGCCATATACATACCATGGTGGGGCCCACATTCAGCAATTGCATGGAATTATCGTGCATAACAGTTGTAATGGAACCGGCATAGGATGCTATTGAGAGTGGAGAGAAGAAGGAAAGGTTTGGTAAGTCATGGTTATTTGTCATTTGTTATTTGTTATTTGTTGGTTTATAATAGAGCCGGAAGAATGGCAATATGGCAGATCCATCTCTCTGCATTGTAAATGGAAGAACATTTGTGTTAATCTCCACTGTCCAAAATAGTGGGCCTCACCATTCATGGCCTATATTTTGAAAATCCCACTTATCAGACTATCCTAGCCATCGATTTTCTTTTACTCTTTAGTCATTTGATGTTTAATCGTTTGGCACGACCCACCGGACGGATGATCCTAGTTGATACAGCAGCCTGCCACGTGTAATTCAGAAAAATAGCTCTACTATATTTTCGGTTCTTCTACCGTGTCGTTGGCCTTTTGTTTTAATGACTTCGACCGTTGAAATCTACTAGGGTCCACAGTTATGTTCATCTATAATACAATTTATTTATTAGGTCAAACCCCCTGGGTGAAAGTAAAACACAAATATCAGCTTGGACAAAAGCTTTTGTAGCCGAAGTTTTCGACCGTAGGCATTCAATTCACACTAATTTTTGTGTTGTGGTTCACTTGAGCTTTAGATATGCTGCAATTTTCGTTTCAATCACTAAAATAATCTGATAAAACGGATGGACGGTGTGGATATACACATACATCATGTTGGGTCTCACAGAGTTTACTTGGAGTTTACGGAGTGGTTCATTAGGCAATCCAATCCGCTTCCGCCGGTGCAATAAACAACATGGACGTGGATTGCCTGCAACTCTCCACGTCCGAAGTTCCTGCAGTCGGACGGTAGGTGGGACTCCTTGATGTTTGTGAGAAATCTGTCCCGTCCGTCAGTTTTGCCAGCTCATGTCAGGATTTGAGGGAGAAAAAAAAAGTCAGACCCATAACTCAATTGAGCCACATGACAGAGAAGTGGAGATTGAACTGCCATCATTTAAACATTCATGGGCCAGAGAAGTATTGTATCAGCTCTGTTGTTTCGGTTCATCCAATCGGGATGACCTGATGAACCGTTTGGATGGCATATAAATATCAATGTAAACCTCAGAAAAGTTACAACAATAGACGTCCCTTTCTACTTTTTTTAATGTCGTGGGCCCACTTAAGTTTTGGGTCCACCTCATTTTGGGCTTATGTACTGAACATGAGCTGGCAAAACAAATAACATGATGTATTTCTCACAAACATCACGGTGGGCCCCACCTAGTTTCTTACTGCAATCAGAGGTCCACCTAATGTGCATAGAGCTAAGCACGAGCCAAGCCAGCTTGGTTAGCTCACTCGGCTCAGCTCGAACTAACTTGATTCGAAGACTAGGTTCAAACCATGCCGAGCAAAATGATTTAAAGCTCGAGCTAATGCAAGCTCAATTTGGCTCGGCCGAAGTTCATAAGTATATTTTTTAGTCCCACATGATTGACAAAAGAATGGGAGATAAAACTCCCTATAAAAGTAAAGTAAGTGGGGATGGGCAGCCTTTGGGCTCAATTTTAAACAATTTAAGCTTGACTATTGGACTGGGCTTATTTAAAATTTTGCTTTCTATAGGCTGTACCCGCTCGAAAGCTCAGTCAAGCTAGCTCGAACATTTCAGCCCAGCTCAAGGGCAAGCGGAGCTGAACACGGGTTAGGCTCAAACAGGGCTCAGCTCGGCTCGTGCTCACCTCTAAATGTGCATGTGATTTCCAATCAGTCCATCATTCGTGCCAGCTAATGCCAGTGCATGAGCCAAAAAAATCAAGATAGTCCAAAACTAAACTAAAGGGAACAGTGGGGATGGAGATGCCGATCATTGGATCATTCCTCAGGCCCACCCTGATGTTTGAAAGCCACCTAATCCGTTCATAAGGTGAGTCCAAAACTTCGGTAGACCACCCCAGGAAGGTTTCAGTGACAGACATCGCCATCCCCACTTTTCTCCGTGATGTGGCCCACTTGATTTTTCGATCACCTTATTTCTTGCCTAACTTTCTAACATGAGCTGGATGAAATGATTGATCGGAGTCGATGCCATACACACATCAAGGTGGGTCCCACAGTACATTTTGTTGCCCGGGCTCCCAACAAGTTGCATTTGCCTACACGATCTGGGCCGTTCAAAATCATAGGCCCTACCGCGGTGCATAAGCCAGAGATATCACTGATTAAAAATCATAACCGTACAACTGTGTCCGTCAGTGGTTGATTTGAAAAGCAAATGGTTAGTGGTCCAAATTCAGTGGGTAGGGTCAGATGGTTGAGATCACCTGATCAAAATATCCGAACCGTTCACTTGTAGTTTTTCAATGATGAGCTTTTGAGAATGTGGCATGCTTGTGTGAATCATGTCTCAGATGTGTATTCATCTTGCCACACACGTGCCGCACGTGTTAATTGATGAGGACAGTGCAAATTGTGGGACCCACATGTGATTAGCTACGGCCCAAGCATTGCATGGATCAGAACTCAAACCATCGATCGTCGAAATTCCAATGCATGGACGAGATAATACAGAGTCTACGATGGATAATCCAGAGTCTTATGGGCCCATCCCCGGCTACGATGGATAATCCAGAGTCTTATGGGCCGTTCAGGCCCATATTTTTAATAGTTTGGGCCCGCATTATATGACAGTTATCACTTAGGACACGGATTACTCTGTGGGCCTCGCCATGATGTATGTGGTTTATCCACGCCGTTCATTCATTTTTACATCTCAATTTAGGGCATGAGTCCAAAAACGAGGCAGATCCAAATCTCAGGTGGACCACACCACAGATTCCTGTGATGATTGAACACCCACCATTAAAAATTTCTTGGGGTCTACAAAAGTTTTGTAGAAGGATTGATCTTTGGGATGTATGGTTAACATGAGGAGGCCCACCAGATTCATGGTTTGGATTCTTTATAAAGCTCACGTGTGGGCCCATACAGCTCAAACACATGGCAATTACCAGACTTTCAGATGCTTTGAACGAGGAGATTAATATGGGCCAATCATCATGTGGGTGCAGCGATGAACGGTCACTGGCCCAATAATTAGGTGGGCCCACTACCAAGTGGACAACCTGTGTATGATAAATGAATTGTTAGAAGAAAGATAAGAAAGGGACCATATTCATCGTACGAATGTGGACCACCAGATGCTTAGTTCAAATCCTACACGTTGGAATGACGATGGGCCACTACGCCTGGGTTGCTTTATTTCAGCTGCAATCGCTTTGTGGGTGGGAATGGATTCGGTGACAAGTCACAATGGAGAAATGCAGTGTGCAATCGCTCTAGTGCACTTCGATGGCCCACCCTACCTCGCACGTGGACACGAGCCATACGTGTAAGATCAGACTATTTCTCATTGCAATTTTCAATCTGCAGATTTCATTCATAAAAAAAAAATATCCAAATAAAATCATCTGGTGGGCTACACATGCGGACAGAAACCGAAAACTCAGTTAATTTCTTGTAACCGTTCACTTGGTTAGGATAGGTGTGGCCCACTTAAAGATCATATAAGCTTGATTATACATGTATGGCATCGCCATTGAAGCCTGATGAACGGCTGTGATTATTTACACATGTGATTTGTGTGAGGCTACTGCAATTTCAATGTGCACTCTCGAGATTGGGATAGTGAATGAGTTGGAAAAGAAGAGATAAAGCTACTCCACGATGTGATGGATTGGGACATCACCAAAGTCTTTACTTGCATGGCCACGTTCTTTTGCTAATTCATGCAACACACTGCAGTCCTGAGTAGGGCTGGGTTAACCCGAAACCGATTGACCCAACACGAACTCGGGTCGAGTTGTCAAGGTCCACTGTGGTGCTTCAACTTTGGTTTGGGTCAACCTTAGGGCTGTAAATGGTCGGGTTTAGCCAAAACCAGACCCGTCCATTTACTAAACGGGTCTGGGTCCAAATTTTAGACCCAGACCTTTTTACTAAATGGGCGGGTCTGGGTCAGGTCCGAGTCAACCCATTAGACCCATTTATCAATGAGTCCGAGTCTGGTAGAGGGAGATCCACCCAGACCCATTTATAAATGGGTCGGGTGTAATGGGTCCGGGTCTGGATCAAGTATGCAAGCATTTTACAAGACTTAAAACCGGGTTTGGACGGGTTCGGGCTAGACGGGTCCCTTGAAACATAGACCAAACCTGCCCACTTACTAAATGGATTCGGGTCGGGTCGGGTCTAATATAAAGGAAACCAGACCCAGACCCGTTTAACAACTGAGTCTGTTCTTGGACCCAGACCCGTACCATTTAACAAATGGGTCGGGTCTGGGGCGGATCTAAATGGGTTGGGTCCGGGTACCCCATCGGGTCCGCTGACCCATTTACAGCCCTAGTCAACCTAAACTCGACTGAGTTCGGGTTGGGTTGGGTTCAGGTTAAAACATGTCAACTCAATTTTGAAATCAGGTTCGATTCACGTCCAAAACATTTGGGTTGGGTTGGGTTGGGTTGGGTTGGGAATAATCACACCTATTTGGGTGAGATTGGGTAAGTATAAGGGACTTTGGGTTGGGCACCTTGAGTTGGAATTTGGATTACGTCTGGTTGTGAGTTGGGTACTCTTGAGGTTGGATTAAGCTCAAGTTGGTTCTCAACCTAACCCTTCTGGGAGAAAAAGTTAGCTGGGTACTCTTGAGGTTGGATGAAGCTCAAGTTGGATCTCAACCTAACCCTTTTAGGAGAAAAAGTTAGCTACACCCATGCGTTAGCTATGCCAGGTGTAGCAATGACCTCACCATGATATATGTGTTGTATCCACACCATCCATCGATTTAGCGATCATTTTAGGGCATGATACCAAAAATGAGTCAGATCCTAAGCTCAAGTGACCCCAAGAAGTTTTTAACAATTGGTATTCAATCCCCACTATTTTATGTGCTGGGTCCACTTGAACTTTGTATCTACCTCATTTTTGGTGTCATGCCATAAAATGATCTCGCCAAATGGATGAACGAAATGGATACAACACATACATCATGGTGGGGTCATTGCTTCACCCAGTGTAGCTAACACACGTCCCGTGTTTAATGGACTCCTTGTTTGTGATGAGCTTGTCGTTTATCCTTTAAGAGTTTTTCATTTTGCAATTATTGATAGCATAATTTCCAATCTTAAATAGTTGATGTATATATGTTGCCCACATATTTTGGAGCTAAGGTGGGCCCGCTTGATAATTCATGTGTCCGGAC
This sequence comes from Liriodendron chinense, assembly GCA_003013855.2. NCBI lineage: Eukaryota > Viridiplantae > Streptophyta > Magnoliopsida > Magnoliales > Magnoliaceae > Liriodendron > Liriodendron chinense. The sequence goes on along the minus strand of ML058348.1, from coordinate 8,173,389 downwards.
TCTTGTTGAAATTCATGAAAAGCTGAAAAATGTTCCATGATTAGATTCTACCAATCTATCCCAATGAAGTCACTTTCATACGTTCGGTACTTACAAGTTCCTTTGAAAGGGCAGTCGGTGGGGAGATATAGAGAGAGAGAGACCCTTTTCAAAATGTAAGAGAATGCAGAGTTGCAATGGTTATGAAAAGTGTTGAATTTTCAAGTAAAAATGTAGCAAAACAAAAGGTACCTTTCAAAAATATATTGAGCTAAAGATTCCCATAGCAATAATTTCATATTAAAATCAAAGACGTGAATGGGAAGTCATGTTGATACCGATGGATGTGAAATTTAAATGTGGGAGATGAGGTTTTCTGTAATCTTAGGTGAGGGGATCGGGACTATTTATAAGAGTGAGGGTTGAAATAGTTCAACCCATTATAACTACCACTCTTCGAAGAGTCTCCACATTGCAAGAGTTCACGCATCTCTTAAATATTATATATATGCAATCCAAGTACATCACCTCTTACGTATTTGAATTAAAGATAACTATTATGGAGACCATTGGTATGCTCAATCTAAATAATCAACGGGCTAACATGTTTGATCACATCACATAGATCCACCTAATAGAAGTTTTACAAGAAAAAGTCTCCTTGAAATATGTTATTTTTATATCCAACTGTAATTATTGATTCCGAGGTCATGTATTGATTTTTGGGCCTCATTGGAGATGAGAGATACTTATATCTCGTTCAACCATTTTTTTGTGGGTCATCCACTTGTCTTCCAATCTTAAAGATTAGTTGGATTATCAAACACTCATTGTGGGGCCCATCATATAAACCAGGTGGGTCATTGCAAAATGGCATGAAATAAGAAGCTACGATCCTAAAGGAATAAATAAATGAAGTTGGGGATCCTATGATAGTTATTCACAACTTAAAAAATATGGGGACCGTTCAACCACACAGATGACATGGTTGTATAGACAGCTCTGCATACTATCTAAATAGTTTCCCTAGTTGGGAAGAAGAGATAAAGCAACTACTCCATGACGTGATTGATGGGGACAGCACCAAAGTCTTCACTTGCATGCCCACATTCTTTTGCTTTTTTTATTGGCTGAGCCAAAAATCATGCAACACACTGCAGTCCTGAGAAGGGCTGGGTCAACCCGAACCCGATTGACCCAACACGAACTCGGGTCAGGTTGTCAAGGTTCTCTGTGGGGCTGCAACTTGGGTTTGGGTTGGGTTGGGTTGGGTTCGGGTTGAAAAATGTCAAACTCAATTTTGAAATTGGGTTCGGTTTGGGTTGAGAACATTTGGGTCAGGTTAGGTCCGGTTGGGAATAATCACATCTATTTGAGTCGGGTTGGGTCAAGTATAAGGGACTTTGGGTTGGGCACCTTGGGTTGGAATTTGGATTGTATACTCTTGAGGTTGGATTGGGCTCAAGTTGAATCTCAACCTAACCCCTTTATAAGTATTTTGCTGGAGGTTTGGCCAAGTCATTGCCGCACGTATCTCACATATATTCCAAATCTTACATGCGCCTCCCTGTATGGCTGTATCTTTGTGATGAGCTTGTCGTTTATCAATGAGAATTTTTCGTTTTGCAATTATTGATAACATGATTTTCAATGTTGAATAGTTGATGTATATATGTTGCGGGCGTATTTTGGAGCTAACGTGGGCCCGCTTGGTAATTCGTACCTCCTGTGTAATGTTGGCACTTGATTGTGTCCGGACTCTTGCTGAAATTCAGTGAAAAGCTTAAAAGTGTTCTATGATTAGATTCTACTAATCTACCCAAATGAAGTCACTTTTGTTCGCATGCGCTGTACTTGAAAGAAAGGAGAGAGAGAGAGAGGCCCTTTTCAAAATGTAGGAGAATGCGAGTAGCAATGGTTGTGAAACTTTTGAATTTCGAAGTAAAAATGCAGCAAAACAAAAAGGGGTCTTTCGAAAATCCAATACAATATATTGAGTTAAGAATCCCCGTTACAATAATCTCAAATCAATACTTAACCTAAATTGACGCAGGGAGGACGTGGTAGGTCGATCACCGTCTCCCTAACCGATAGTTTCTCGAATCCACGAGAAGAAATAAAAGATAAAAAGAGGAAATAAATTCCGAATAATTGAATAATTGATAATTGAATGAATAAAAACGGAATTACAATGCATATAAATAGGAAACTAAACCCTAGGTAAAGTATCAAAATCCAACTCCAACTAAAACTCCTAGAAAACGCAACTTACTATAAATAGTAAACTTACTATTTATAGAAGTCGTTCAATCCTACTAGAACTCTTGGTTTTCGGCCAAAAATAGAAAGTTTTCAAACGGCCTCAACCATGCTGTTCTACGAAATATTCTAAGCCCTTTTCATGTTGGGCACTAACTCTAAAACCATACGGATGCAAAGTTATGATCGGATTAAAACTTACTATAAATAGTAAAAACGAAAATAAACTAGCCTAATGACCGTCGATACGGTCGATTCTCGCGATTCCGGATTGGGCAACCCGGCGTAGCTGGGTTGGTTGGCTAAAGTAGCTCGAGCTACCCCAAATTGATATATTATACGTCCCGTAACTCATTCCGGATTGTGAGATACGACCGATTCACGGTCCTGATGGTCCGGATCACTTTCGGCCCCGTCCGGTCTTCTTTTGGTCCATCTGGCCCATGAAATAGTCAGCGACCCGTCCTACATCAGTCTCCTCCACTTCGAAAGAACTCGACCCCGAGTTCTCGTCCAGCTTTGGTTCATGATATTCGTACAGATCTGCCACGTTGAAAGTCCTTGAAATCTCCATGTCATCTGGAAGATCAACAACGTAGGCATTGTCATTGATCTTGCGAATGATCGGTACCGGTCCAATCTTCTTGTGTTTCAACTTGTTGTAGGTCCCGGTAGGAAATCGCTCTTTACGTAGGTGGACCATCACCTGATCACCTATTTCGAATACTTTGGCGCGCCGATGCTTGTCGGCCGCTTCTTTGTACTTCTCGTTCGAAGCCTGTAATTTGTTGCGCACGTCTGCATGTATGTCCATGATTCGGTCTGCCATATGTTCAGCTGTAACGCTCATGCCCGGAAGCTTGGGCAGGGGAACCAAATCGAGTGTGTGACGAGGCACGCACCCATAAACAATCTGGAATGGAGACTTTCCTGTCGATCGGTTTACCATGTTATTGAATGCAAACTCTGCTTGAGCCAGGGCCATGTCCCACTGCTTCGGTTTGTCACCTGAAAGGCAACGGATGAGATTTTCCAATGTGCGGTTGACGACCTCAGTCTGTCCATCTGTTTGTGGATGATAAGCACTGCTGAAGTGAAGTCGTGTACCGAACCGATTCCACAAGGCTCGCCAAAAGTGGCTAACGAACTTTGTGTCCCGGTCTGAAGTGATCGTCTTAGGAATACCATGTAGTCGCACAACCTCTCTGAAGAAAAGGTTCGCAACATGTATCGCATCAAAGGTCTTCTTGCACGGAATGAAGTGTGCCATCTTGGAGAATCGGTCTACCACCACGAACACTGAGTCCATGCCGCGTTGTGTTCGTGGGAGCCCTAATATAAAATCCATAGATAAATCCTCCCAAGGGGCATCTGGCACGGGTAATGGCGTGTAGAGACCTGTATTTTGAGATTGTCCCTTAGCGGTTTGACAAATATGACATCGTTGTACCGCCCTGCCAACATCACGAGCAAGTTGCGGCCAGTAATACCTCTCTTCCACCATCGCTCGAGTCTTATCTCGTCCTAGATGACCGCCGAGGCCACCGCCATGCAGCTCGATAATAATCTTGTCCCGTAACGAACTCTGCGGAATGCAAAGTCGATTTCCTTTGAAGAGGAAACCATCTTGAATTAGGAGATCACTCGGATGACCCTCTTGGCACTTTTTCCATGCATCTGCAAAATCCTCGTCGTCGGCATAAAGTTCCTTGAGGTAGTCGAACCCGATCACCTCACTGCTTACTGTAATAAGAAGGGATGCACGTCGGCTTAGTGCATCTGCCACCTTGTTCTGCTGCCCTGATTTGTGTTTCAGAACGAACGTGAATTCCTGTAAAAACGAAATCCATCTAGCATGCATACGATTCACGTTAGTCTGAGTATTGATAAATTTTAAGGCCTGATGATCAGTGTACAGTATAAATTCCCTTTGAATAAGATAATGGCGCCAATGGCGCAGTGCTTGAACCACTGCATATAATTCAAGTTCATAGGTCGACCACTTCTGTCGTGCGTCGCTGAGTTTCTCACTGTAAAAGGCAACCGGCCTGCCCTCCTGAGAAAGGACTCCCCCAATGCCGACAATAGATGCGTCGCATTCTACCTCAAATAGCTTGTCGAAATTAGGGAGTACCAGAACCGGGGTAGTGGACAACCGATGTTTAATTTCTGCAAAGCTCTTCTCAGCCCCTTCGGTCCATTGAAACGGACCCTTCTTCATACAGTCGGTAATCGGCGCGACGATACTGCTGAAGTTCCGCACAAATCGACGATAGAAGGTCGCCAACCCATGAAAACTTCGTACCTCATGAATGTTTGTCGGAGTCGGCCAATCCCGAATAGCTCGTACCTTTTCTTCGTCCACTCGGATACCCGTGGACGACACGATGAACCCCAGAAACAATAATTGATCAGTTAAGAAGCTACACTTTTTCAGATTTAAGTATAGCTTGTTGTCGGCCAACACTTGTAGCACTTTTCTGATGTGGGTCATGTGCTCCGTTTCATCCTGACTGTATATTAGAATGTCGTCAAAGTAAACGACAACGAAACGGCCAATGAACGGCTTCAACACTTGGTTCATTAAACGCATGAAGGTGCTTGGTGCGTTGGTCAAACCGAAGGGCATAACCAGCCACTCATATAGCCCTTCCTTGGTCTTGAAGGCCGTTTTCCACTCGTCACCTGGCCTAATACGGATTTGATGGTATCCACTCCGTAAGTCCAGTTTCGAGAACACCTTGGAGCCCTCGAGCATGTCCAGCATGTCATCCAACCGCGGTATTGGAAATCGATATTTAACGGTTATTTTATTGATCGCGCGGCTATCGATGCACATACGCCATGTTCCGTCCTTCTTTGGGGTAAGGAGTGCCGGAACGGCACACGGGCTCATGCTCTCTTTAATAAGACCCTTAAGGATCAGTTCCTCCACCTGTCCCTGTAGAATTTCACACTCTTTTGGACTCATCCGATAGTGCGGTCGGTTGGGTAGACTGGACCCTGGGATAAGGTCGATGTGATGTTGTATGTCTCGCATGGGAGGCAACTCATCTGGTAACTCTGCAGGCCAAGTACTTCGAAATTCTTCTAGCAGCGGTTTAAGGCGTTGAGGAATATTAGAGGATCCTGGCTCCTCGCATTTTACCATAACCGCATAAATCTCGCCCGTTTCCTTTGATTCCTTAACAAACTCGCGAATGGTAAGGAGAGAGTTCCCCTCCACTTTAGAAGCTTCAGGGTGTTTGTCTGGTGTCATAGGGGCCAAAACAATTTTCCGACCATCCTTGGTGAACATATATATGTTTTCCCGTCCACTGTGGGTCACATCTCGATCCGATTGCCATGGCCGCCCAAGTAACATGTGGCAGGCTTCCATGTCAACCACATCACAGAGGACCTCGTCCTTATAGCTTTTACCAATGGAAAACGAAATAATGCATTGATGAGTTACCTTGGTTTCGTTCACCTTCTTGATCCAGCCGATAGAGTAAGGGGTAGGGTGCTTCGTCATAGGCAGATGTAACTTATCCACCATAATTCTCGAGACAATATTTTCGCTACTCCCACTGTCTATGATCACGTCACAGACTTTGCCCTGCACGGTGCACTTTGTGCGAAAAATATTATGTCGTTGTGGGTGCACTTCCTTCCTGGGGGCGTAAAGTAGTCGTCTTACTACTAGCGATTCCCCATGATCTTCAGTCAGCCAATCGACATCTTCTGTGTCCCCCTCTTCGGCCTGTTCCAATTCAGGATTATCTTCTGTTGGCTCACCTTCCACGCCGCCTTCATTCGTAGTTAAGTGTGCTGCAGGGCGTTGAGGGCAAGCGTTCGACCAGTGACCTGGTTGGCCACAACGGAGACAATGGTCTGGTCTTGGCCGACCATATGGATTGGGGATCCTGCTGGAACCCGCTGTAGTGGGAGCTGTACGTTGAGGTCTTGAGGAACCGCTTCCCCAGTCCCGGTTCGTGACCGTAGGAGGTTGAGGACGCCCTCCTATAGGTTCCTTGCCTTTGGCCAACGTTGTATCTTGAGTGGGTCCGGTGTTGGGATTTCGTGTTGCCGGATAGGGTCGAGCAGGGGGCCGTGACAACTGTGTTTCTGCTCGAGTGGCCAATTGGTTGGCCTCACTCAACGTCCAAACGGGATGCATCTGGACTCGATCCTGGATTGCAAATCGCAACCCCCCAATGAATCGTGATACTTGTTGTGCCTCTGATTCCGATAAATTATTCCGTGTAGCCAATCGTTGGAATTCTTCAAGATATTCGGCTACGGTTCTATTTCCCTGACGACAATTTTGGTATTGTTGGAACAAAATTTGTTCATAGTCGTTAGGGAGGAATCGAGCTCTAAGAAGCTGTCTCATCCGAGGCCATGTTCGGATGGGTGTCTTATTCTGACGGGTGCGGGAAACCTGTAGGTTTTCCCACCATGCTGAAGCACCGGATTTAAACTTATATGCAACTAGTTTTACCTTCTTGTCGTCCGGTACGTCCATATAGTCGAAGTATCGCTCGACCTCTGCCAGCCAGTCGAGGAACTCCTCTATTCGAAGTAGGCCATTAAAGCTGGGAAGATCAGCTTTGCCCCGATAATCTCGTTCTGCTCGTTCCACACGCTCATTCCCTAGCGCCGGTCGTCGTACGAACATGTCTTCGACCTCGTCATCGCTTGGTTCTGAATCGTCTGGCGTAACCCTACGGTTATCCACCTGGGGTGTTCTACGGGCAACAGGATTGTCCCGTATAACAACTGTTGGTGGTTGTTGGTCGCCTTGGGCTCGAAGAGGAGCTAGCGATGCTGCAATCTGGTCGAGGGTCGCCTGTATACCTTGCAGGATCAACCGGTTCTCCCGTCGTGCTGCTTCGAATGCTGCCTCGAAGGCTGTCGCCGTTAGATAGTCCCTTGGAGCACCGTCCTTAGGATGAGAATCCAACCCTTCATTAGAGGCCATCGTCCTGAGGAAGAAACCTCTCTCTGATACCAATGACGCAGGGAGGACGTGGTAGGTCGATCACCGTCTCCCTAACCGATAGTTTCTCGAATCCACGAGAAGAAATAAAAGATAAAAAGAGGAAATAAATTCCGAATAATTGAATAATTGATAATTGAATGAATAAAAACGGAATTACAATGCATATAAATAGGAAACTAAACCCTAGGTAAAGTATCAAAATCCAACTCCAACTAAAACTCCTAGAAAACGCAACTTACTATAAATAGTAAACTTACTATTTATAGAAGTCGTTCAATCCTACTAGAACTCTTGGTTTTCGGCCAAAAATAGAAAGTTTTCAAACGGCCTCAACCATGCTGTTCTACGAAATATTCTAAGCCCTTTTCATGTTGGGCACTAACTCTAAAACCATACGGATGCAAAGTTATGATCGGATTAAAACTTACTATAAATAGTAAAAACGAAAATAAACTAGCCTAATGACCGTCGATACGGTCGATTCTCGCGATTCCGGATTGGGCAACCCGGCGTAGCTGGGTTGGTTGGCTAAAGTAGCTCGAGCTACCCCAAATTGATATATTATACGTCCCGTAACTCATTCCGGATTGTGAGATACGACCGATTCACGGTCCTGATGGTCCGGATCACTTTCGGCCCCGTCCGGTCTTCTTTTGGTCCATCTGGCCCATGAAATAGTCAGCGACCCGTCCTACATCATAAATTACAGACCTGAATGAAAAGTCATTTATGCTATCAATGGATGGAGATGAAACTTAATTTTTGTACCTTAAAACTCTTATAGAAATCTAAAGATGGACGAAAAGTTCTGTATTTGTGTAAGTGAGGGGATCAAAATTATTTATAACAGTAAGGGCAGGAATAGTTCAACCCATTACAACTCCCATTCTACTAGTAGTTTCCATATTATAAGAGGCCATGCTTCTCTGAAATATTGTAACTACATAGTACAGTCCACCTACAACACCCTTTACACATATTAACCAATCAAAATCACTATAGGGCCTACTATTATACTCAGTTCAAATAATCAACGGTTAATAAATTTGATCAATGTGAACAATTGATCATGTAGGCCCCACCTAATAGAAGCCTTAAAAAAAAACTCTTCAAAATATGTTATTTTTATACCTAGACTGTAGTAATTGAATCTAAGGTCAAGTATTAATTGTTCATTAATACTCATTATGGGCCTCATTGTGGATGAGAGATACTTGAAAAGAAATTTCAAGTTTAAATATTTCAACATTTGGATCATTTAACTCTTTTCTTTTAACCATCCACTGGTCTTCCAATCTTAAAGATTAATTTGATTATCAAACACCCATTGTGGGGCCCATCATATAAACCAGGTGGGTCATTGCAAAATGGCATGAAATAAGAACCTACGGTCTCAAAGGAATAAATAAATAAAGTTGGGGGACTCTATATTAGTTATGCACAATTTAAAAAATATAGGGGACCCTTCAACCACACAGATGACATGTACAGCTTTACATACCATCCAAACAGTTTACCTAATTGTGACTAGAGCATTACCTAAAAATTGCACTGAAAAGATAATTTTTCTCTTGGAATTTGGATGCTCATTATCCAATTCTCAACCTTCCATTTGATAGTCATTAATTTGATGGTTAGGATTGATTTACCATGTGATCTTAAACAAATGCTTCATTTACAACAGAACCCACAAGTTGGATTGGGTAGATATATAGTTGCAATTATCCGTGTGACGAGGATGCAGTCTATCATTTTCTAAATGGTGCAAAACTCACATATGAACCTGCACCCTTTGGATGTTTTTACGAGTGTGGTGTAACATTTCTGCTGCTTTCTTGTCTCAGATTCGCAAAATCCCAGCTGCACCTCGTGAAACATACAGCTGAACTCACTGTAAATTACATAAATAACCTTAAATTTGTTAAAATCCTTCCCATACATAAAATAATACAAAATTTTAGGTATTTTTTTTTTCTCTTTTTTAATGCTGAATATGGTTTAACCCAAACATGAAGATTTGGTTAATATGGTATATATCATCCTCAAAATTTTCAAATGAGGAACTCCCACATCGTCACACTTATAAACCAAAATCGAAGTCATCAGTGATGTAAATAAAATTCCCTATGCATTGTGGAAGATCACGAGTTAGTAAGTGCAAATAACAATTCATTACCCAAAAACAACTTACAAGTTTTTGATGGATATCATCCCGTCCTTGGAATTTAAACAACTTACAAGTTTTTGATAGATATCATCCCGTCCTTGGAATTTGAACACTCAAAATCAATCATCTCATAATGAACATCTTTTTCCTAATCTAAAAATTTCATAGCCTAGATGGACCAAAAGAAGACCGGCTGGGGTCGAAAGTGATCCGAACCTTTAAGACCGTAAATCGGTCGTATCTCGCAATCCGAAATGAGTTTCTGAACATATAATATATCATTTTGGGGTAGCTCGAGCTACTTTGGCCACCCAACCCCGCTCTGCCGGGTTGCCTATGCCAGATTGCGAGATTCGACTGTATCGACGATCATTAGGCTAGTTTATTTTCAATTTTACTATTTATAGTAAGTTTTAATTCGATCATAACTTTAGATCCGTAGGGTTTTAGAGTTAGTGCCCAACATGAAAAGGGCTTGGAATATTTAGTAGAACAACATGGTTGGGCTCGTTTAATAACTTTCTATTTTTGGCCGGAAATCAAGAGTTTTAGTAGGATTGAACGACTTCTATAAATAGTAAGTTTACTATTTATAGTAAGTTGCGTTTTCTAGGAGTTTGAGTTTGAGTTGGAGTTTGGTACTTTAGCTAAGGTTTAGTTTCCTATTTATGTGCATTGTAATTCCGTTTCGATTCATTCAATCTATTAAAAAAAAATTATTCGGAATTAATTTCCTCTTTATTTCTTTTATTTCTTCTTGTGGATTCGATAAACACTTGGTTAGGGAGATGGTGATCGACCTACCACGACCTCCCTGCATCACTCCCTTGACATCGTTCAAACGAGGCTTAATTGTTGTTGGGTGTTGGATCGCAAGTAGCATATGGATCTCACCTCAACCAAGAGAATTAGAAATCTTTTTGTATAATGTTATTGATGTATTTATGTTCACTTAGGATGGTCTATCGTTGGGGTTTTATGCCCATTATAGCCTTACAAGCCAATGTCAAATCAATTGCTCCCACATAACTAGATCTTTCTCAGTTATTATGAGAGACTCATTTAAGTAGTTTAGTGGAGAAAAAGAAAGGTCATGTGGCCACACTTACGTGCACACACACACATGCCAACACCATTATAATATACAATACCATAATATGGGCTCAATGAACATCATCGCACATGATTTCAAGAAGGATAATGTTGGCAAGGTAGAGAGGAATTCCATGACCATGTAGCCCATGGCCACATTAGGACTCAACAATATAACACATTTGTTATAAAGTTGTGATTGACTTGGAGGATGTTTTGAGAAATGGAAATGGGATATCAGGCTATCCATGAATTGATTTATTAGTTGAATTTCCAGTGTCTATTCATCTATCATCACAAGCTAGCACTCTAAATGTCCACAACACCATTTTTTTTTTATGAAGTTCAAATAAATGTACCATGTGTTGAAAGCCAAAAAAAAGAAAAAAAAGAAAAAAAAAGAAAGTGGAGTTCTTTGTAATTCTTTAGTCAGAGCATTAGTAATGGACCGTATGAAAAATGGCAGAGCATTGTAATTCTTTAGTCGGAGCATTAGTGACGCAGGGAGGACGTGGTAGGTCGATCACCGTCTCCCTGACCGATTATTTCTCGAATCCACGAGAAGAAATAAAAGGATAAAAAGAGAAAATTAATTCTGAATAATTGTTTTTGATAGATTGAATGAATAGAAACGGAATTATAATGTATATAAATAGGAAACTAAACCCTAGGTAAAGTATCAGACTCCAACTCAAACTTAAACTCCTAGAAAACACAACTTACTATAAATAGTAAACTTACTATTTATGGAAGTCATTCAATCCTACTAGAACTCTTGATTTTCGGCAAAAAATAGAAAGATATCAAACTGGCCCAATCATGTTGTTCTACTAAATATTCTAAGCCCTTTTCATGTTGGGCATTGACTCTAAAATTCTACAGATCCAAAGTTACGATCGAATTAAAACTTATTATAAATAGTAAAACTGAAAATAAACTAACCTAATGATCATCGATACGGTCGAATCTCGCGATTCCGGCATGGGCAACCCGGCTTAGCGGGGTTGGTTGGCTAAAGTAGCTCGAGCTACCTCAAAATGATATATTATATATCCAGAAACTCATTTCGAATTGCGAGATACGGCCGGTTTACGGTCCTGACGATCCGGATCACTTTCGACCCCGACCGGTCTTCTTTTGGTCCATCTGGACCATGAAATAATTAGCCACCCGTTCTACGTCAATTAGTCGAAGCATTGTAATTCTCTCATTATCTTCCTTGCTATTGAAGGATTTTTGGAGATGGAAATGGCAGAAGAAGCATCTAGTCTTGAAGGATTTTTGGATCTGGTATTAAATGTTAGTTTCCACCAACTTCTTAATTTTCTTTAGATATATAACCTGTAAAATAATACATAAACAGAAGAAAAAGATGGCTTGATAAACAGATAATAATTTATTTACCATTATTTATTAGATAAAGATGTTTGCTACACACACATGTTAATATAGAACAATCTTTTCGAAATCGAAGCTTTTGATTAGGTGGGCCACATTGAAAACAATGTTCTGTTTGAAAATAGGTTGTTTTAATCCTAGGTGGGCCACAATGTGTAAAACAAATGTATGGCCGGCTAAAACTTTTTTGTAGTCATTCATTTGTTTTGTACATCATAGTCCACCGGAGGAGTGAATGGACATGATTTTAAGGCCATAAGATCGAAGTAGTGTGGCCCACTTGATTGAAAACTCATATGGAAAACCTTTTGTATGAATATCTTTTTTTTTTTTTTTGTTGAAATTACGAAGTAAAATCAGACTCATTCTTGTTTTATCTATTTAGTTGTTTAGTAACATTTAGATAAAAAGAGAGAGAGGACTTACCTATTTGATTGCTACCGTCCATTTGAAGACCACCTATTGGATGTGCAGGATCATTTGTTTATGTTACATTTTGACATGGGTCATTGGTGATAAGGTCCACTAGGTGAATGGTATTCTAATGCCATGTATGCAATGAAGGGGTTACAAAAATGATGGAAATGCTTGCATTTTTTGAAGTAAAAATCCACTCCACTCATAAGATGGGCTGTCATTATTCCTTGGCTGAAATGTCGGCTAATGTTCATTTGGTAGGCTAGAAAGCTCCATTTTAAACTCTGTATTTTCTTAAAAACAGCCTATTATTGATTTAATGTTTAAAACTCCATGCATTGGAAGATAAGGAAAAAAAAACTCATTTTTTTGGCAAACCCACTTAAACATGTTTTTCTTCAATAAAATTCGTTTTAAAAAATAGAGTAGAAAGAGAGATTTTAATAAACACGACTGATTTACATGTGTATTACTTCCCCGAATTCTTTTACGTTTGCATTTTTCACTGTTTTTCAATGGTTGAGATCGAATTAAAAACGAATATTCTCCATACTCTTCTTCTTAAACATCACATTATGGACACCACAGTCAGGGATCCACCCAGCGCTGGATACATCACATTGGGTCCCACGTTAGGGAGGATTTCTCATTAAATCCCACCGTTTTGGGAGGAATCCAAAAAGTGCTGGGAAATGCACTTTTGATTTCTAATGGGTTCTTATGAAATCCACTTCTCATCAAATCCGCTTGACCAAACAAAGAAAGCAAGTGATTTTTCATCACTTCTCATCAAATCCATGGTGCCAAATGGGCCACAAAAGTAATGGACAAATAAAAAATTGATCAACGGTAAAGATTCAATGGATAAATACCACCTGCATCTAATATATGGATTGGCTGATTTTAGGGGCATGGCTATGGCTGTTAATGGGCCAAGCTGGATTGCGGGCTGTTGGGCTTGGTCAAGAAATGAACCGTTGTCGATCTCAACACGCACACATCATAACTGTGTTGTCCATCCAGGCGCTGTCCCATACGATCAACGCTCTTCTGTATCTATATCCCACATGTATGTGTGGACCCCACGTCATTAAAGGTCACCATGAAACCTCATCATAACGGTCCCACCAACTCAAAGCCAAGATACAGCCGAAATTCCGACCATGAGGTTTGATACCATTTGTGGACCACCTATCCACAAAATGATCGACTCTAAACAAATGATCCTAACCACTCAAATATGAGGTCGTAGTGGACAGGGCGAGGATTGGGCCGATCACAGCCTTTGCCCTAACTGGGCCAAAAGGCCCTGGGCCCCAGCCTGTGCCCTAGAAGACTTGCGAGTTAGGGAGAGTGAATGATCAAAGGTTTGAAATAGTTAGAAATTTTTGGCCATTCATCATTGGCCCTGGCTTGTCTGACCCAAACACTGGCCTAGATTTCACTCCTGGCTACGGCGCTCAGGCCAAGTTTAGGGGCCTAAGCCCTGCCCTACAGGACTGGGGCAGACCCGTCGGCCCACAGCCACCCCTACAACTCAAATGGACTACAAAACAGTCGATGGTTCAAATTCAACTATCAGCCACTAATCTGAATTACAATGCATGCAGCATTTTGATGATTTGCGTCAATTTGTTTGTGGATAGAAGGAAGTCATAGACAACTCGTTGGGCTACTAAGTTATGGTCCACCAGTGGATAATTTTAAACCGTTGACGATCAGTTCTCATGTAGGATTTTTCAATTGGGACAAGTGAGGCAAATCATTCACTAACCAAGATTGTCAGCATTACACTAGGGGGCATTTGGATCTTAAGTTACTTTAAGATAACTAATGCTTCAAGTAACTCATCTTGGTCTATAACTAATTAGTTGTGAAGTGATTAAGTACTTTTAACTAAAAAAGTTGCTTATGATAGATCTTAAACCAAACTTATTTATCTCAAATAAGTTATTTATCTATTGTTATTAGTAAAAGAGAGAGAGAGAGAGAGAGAGAGAGAGAGAGGTAACTTATTTGGTGGTATCCAAACAGCCCTAAAAAAAGAAGAAGAAAAAAAAAAGCACTTGGATTGTCATTTTTCACTTAGTGGACCATCCTGTCCAGGATGCAATTGATTACTGAATAAGTGTTTCATTTTTTATTAACACACATACCCCAAATGGGCGCTCGAACCATGACCTTAGTGTTGAAACGCACTCTGTCTACCACTAAGTAGGGTTGAAAGTCGGGCGAGTTGGGTCAGGTTAATGCCCAACCCTAATTCAATCCCAAGTTCCTATACCTCAACCCTAACCCAACCCAACCCAACCCAACCTCGGGTTGGGGATTCTCAATCCAACCCAAGGGGGTTCGGTCAGGTTGGTCGAGTTGATACATACTAATATTCTTTTTATTACATTTGCCTATTATATTTCAATGTATGTCTTATTTTTTTTCACCTATAGTTTTATTAATTATATATGTAGTTATTTATTATAAAGAACTTCACTTTTTTAAACAAATAAGCTAAAATATAGGATAATCATTCCATTAACACTTAAGCATATGAAATTTCAAACATTATAAATTTATTTACTAAAGTAATATAAACTAATAAGTTTACTTAATTAAAGTATAATAAAATTATAAGTAACTTATGTACAGATCGGGTTCGGGTTCGGGTTCGGGTTCGGGTTCGGTCGAGGCAACCCAAGACCTCAACCCAAGCTTTATTGGGTTGGCGTTTGGATAGCCCAAGCTCGAGATCGGATTCGATACTTCTTGCCCAAGCCTAATCCAAAGTTAGGTTGGTCACAGGTCGGTCGGGTTGAACCTGCCCAACTTTCAGCCCTACCCATGGTTGAAACCTTAGGTGAGGGCTCCACTTGTTACGGCAGAAACCCCAATCACACTGGTGTAAGCACATTTATCATCATCGTCATCTTAAGCTTTGTTCCAGTTAATTCAAGTTGGCTACATGAATCTCTTTCCATGGTTCCCTAGTGAAGGAGACGGGACTTTAATTAGACCAGAGATCATGAAGCCTTTTTTTACTACCTCCATACATGTGCTTTTATGCATGTCGGTTAAATATAAAAAGAAAATATTCTTACATAGTAACATTACTGACATAAATCCAAATTTAATCGTGTTTTCACGACATGTAATAAATCGAATCTGATTTAATAGGACCGAATTCGATTCAAAAATCCGAATCTAATTCAAATACACTACCTAATGCAATTCTTTTTTCATTTTTTTCCTATATAAAAATATTTTCAGTATTTTTTTTTACATTATATATATTAGAGACATGTTGGATGAGATGTTTATCAAATCAAATCAGAGTAGATCCGAATCCGATTCTATCATAAATGGATACTGCTTTCTTGACCCAAATTCCATACGAATCTGATTTAATAGGATCGAATTCGAATCGGGTCCAGACCATGATCTGACATGCATTCTATTACGAAGATGGAAAACAGCTGCGTGAAAATCAATAAAAGGTGGGTATAAATGTCAATTTCCATGGATTTAATGCCATCTCTTCAGATTGCTACTTCCGTGTATAGGAGTAGATATCCGTATATTCCCAAAACAACTCAAATATAGAAAGGGCCGAGAGAACTGATGAGATGAAAAGCTGCAGTGCCTTTACTCGACTGACCAAAACAACTTAAATATAGAATGGCCTAGATGAGACTTGAAAGCTACTTTGCTTTTACTCGACTGACCGTAGCAGTATGCAATTAGGCTGGTATTAGTTGCGCATGGATGGCTACTCTCAAACGCTCATCTGCACGCGCCAAAATATAAAGCATGCCACGTGTGACATGTATGCGATATCCACACCGTTCATCAGTTAGGCCCCCAAATGGAATGTTCCCTGAGGTTGATTTGGAAGGTGGACCTCACTTGAAGATTGAATATGGACTGTTGATTTTCATTTTAATGGGCCAAGTTTCTTGTACACTTGTGGCCCACATAAGTGTGGATTCTATTGACCAATCTGTTTTTCGGGCTAGGTGTGTTCACCTTGCTCTTGTGTGCATACAAGTCAGCCGACCAAACACGCGCGATTCTGGTGCGCCTATCAATGGTCCACCAGGTCCAGGTGTGTGGACCACTGTCATTTTCAGGCCAGGTGATTTCACCAATCTTTCTTGTAAAGGGAGAGGATTGGTGTGGGTGAGAATTAAGTGTTACCAGGGTAACAGCTTAGTGGGTATTACCCTTACCGTGGGGCCTCCACGCAGTCCATCCGTTTCTATGGACTGTTTTAGTATGGGAAACCAGGATTTATACAGATCCAAATCTCAAGTGGATCGCACCACAAGAAACAGTGTTGATTGAGTGTCTCACCGTTAAAAATTCCAAAGGGGCCATTGTAACGTTTTCTTAATGTTTATTTGGAATCCAACCTGTTGATAATGTCAATAATAACAGGATGAAAGGAAATTAGAAAGATGATGATGATCCCAATATTTTGTGGCTAGTAAAATGTTTTTAATGGTTTTTCATTACTCTTTCTATGGGTATGGTCCACCTGAGATTTGGATCTTATTATAATTTTTTGATTGTGTCCTATAATGAGATGTTAAAACAGATGGACGGCATGGATATACAAAAATGCATCAAGATAGGTACCACATAGTAAGGATGACACCCACTAACCTGTTACCAGGGTAACAGCTAATTCGCTCCTGGCATATGGCGACGTGGAATTTAATTAGTACTTGTTGGGATTTGGAGCCCTGCATCGGAAGCAATCAAAGCATGCGAGGAATACATTACAATGGCAATCACACAAGCAAATCAACACACACAAGAAGCAATTTGAATTTTACGTGGAAAAATCCCTCACGGGTAAAAAAACCACGGCATAAAGTGACACCAATCCATTATGATCTCAGAAGTTACAAGAGATAGAAGAAACACAACTTGGATCATAGCCCACAAGAGAAATTCCAAGCTAACAAAGCTAATTCTCACATGAGAAGGACAAACCCAACATTTCCCTCATCCTAGAGAACTCCTAGCTTCCACGTAGCTCTTTCTCTCACCCTAGAACTCTCTTAATCCCTTGGTCCATTGACGACAACCCTAATCCCGGATTACATCCCCTTAAATAGGGGAAAATCGAAATTAAAAACTCATTGCGTAACAAACCGCGCAAGAAACTAAGTCCAACAAGGAGACTGCTAGCTGGCCGGATGGCCCAAAAACACTCCAGAAAACCTGCTGTCTTGAAATCCCTTGTGATCGACCAGTCGGTCGATTGGTCGGTGGCCTTCATGCTTGAAGATTTGAGGCATCCAAACCCAACAAATTCCACCACGACTCAAGTCTTCATGCAACACCTTGCCACACACATCTTCATCTCTACTCCGTCATCATCATAGCTCCATTGCTTCTCATGCTTCATCGACTTCATCCTTGCACCTTCACACCCGCTCGCTCATGTGGCCTTTGCCCGCACACCACACACGAGCAATCGTGGATCCCACTGCCAATCCCGCAGCTCCACCATGAATAGTGCTCCTAATCAAACCTGATCGCAGTCGATGAACCTGATTGAGACATTGGCGTACCAATCCACCTTCTTCCACTCTACTTCTTTCATAGATACTGATCGCTTTCTATGTTTTTCTTTCACGGAATCCTTCTCCACATCGAATCTCATGCTAGAAGACGTCATTGATGCCTCGCTTCAGATTCTCTCTGCCTCATTCCCAACTTTTATTTCTGATACCACTTGTTGGGGTTTCGAGCCCAGCAGCAGAAGCAATCATAGTGGGCGAGGAACACATTACAATGACAATCACATAAGTAAATCGACACACACAAGAAGCAATCTGAATTTTACGTGGAAAAACTCCTCACCCCTAAAAAACCACGGCACAAAGCGACACCAATCCACTATGATCTTAGAAGTTATAAGAGATAGAAGAAACACAACTCGGATCATAGCTCATAAGAGAAATCCTAAGCTAACAAAGCTAATTCTCACATGAGAAGAACAAATCTATCATTTCCCTCATCCTAAAGAACTCCTAGCTTTCACATAGCTCTTTCTCTCACTCTAGAACTCTTTCAATCCCTTGACCCATTGGCAGGTAACCCTAATATCGGATTACATCCCCTTAAATAGGAGAAAATCGAAATTAGAAATTCCTTGCACAACAAACCACGCAAGAAACTAAGTCCAACAAGGAGACTGTCGGCCGGCCGGATGGCCCAAAAACACTCTAGAAAACCTGCTGTCTTGAAATCCCTTATGACCGACCGGTCGGTGGCCTTCATGCTTGAAGATTTGAGGCGTCCAAACCCAACAGTACTAGCAGCCGAGTAATAGCAAATAACTTTCAATGCAGGTAGATTGGGTGCTGACACCAATACTAGCCAAGTAGGTGGTGTTGGGGGCTGTGGGACCTGTTATGATGTTAAACACACATGTTGTTCATTGGTTTTGCTAACTCATACTAGGTAGGGTTGTAAATGGGCCGGGCGTGGGTAAGTCTTCACCTGGACTTTGAACTGTTTGGGGCTGGCCCTATTCAAAATTGACACCCTTAATTTTAGGGCATTGAGTTAAAAAATGAGGCAGATTCTAAGCTCAAGTGGGCCACAACACAGAAACGGTGGAGATAATCACACCTGCCATTGAAACCTTCATAGGGTCTACTATAATGTCTGTGTGACATGCATGATCCAACTTGTTAACTTAGATGAAGGGAAAACACAAATATCAGCTTGATCTAAAACTTTTGTGCGCCCTAAGAAATGTTCAATCGTGGGCTTTCAATCACCATTATTTCCTATGGCGTGGTCCACTTAACCTTTTGATTTGCTTCATTTTTTTGGATCATGCCTTAAAATGAGCCAGCAAAACGGATGGATGGTGTGGATAAAACACATACATCATGGTGGGCACCACAACGCCTAACACCGGGTGTTGTTAGGGTTACCACCCAATCTGCTTTCACTTAGCGGTGTGCCTGCACTTAATCAAATACCTGAGGAAGGTTGATACTAACAAAGGTAGTAACTAATCTGCATCCCTTCTCTGCACACCAAAGAGCAATCATCAACACGCTCAATAGTTAAGTGCAAGTGGGATCTTATTGTTCACCAGTTGGGGCATGTGGAAATAACTTGGCTGACCACAAGCCATGAATAGGGTGAATGAGACAAGTCATGGTACTAGAATAAATCTTGTGAACCGGTTGAATGAGACTAGCCGTGATACGGAATAATTAATCTTGGATCTATGCAAGGCTAGAGTCTATAGAACCACGTGATCCAAGGACGGATAATTGAAATATATATGATATGATTTCGCGTGATCGAGAGTCCGTAAAGCCATGTGACCAATAATTGAATAATACAATGCAACTTGAAGGATACAACTTCACATTATTTGGATTTCATAGAGCCATGTGACCAAGGTGGATAATTGGATCATTCAATGCTATTTGAAGGATATGATTTCACGTGGCGGTCTATCTTTCTTGATATTTGAGTAAGTGGTTCAGTTACAAAGATGGAAGATGTTAGACACTATTTTTTTTTACATACACATGTATGCAGCCCTTATTATTTTAGGGGTTTGGAAGATTAAAGTTCTAAGCAAAAATTTATGGTTTGTGAGAAAGAAAATGGAACATCACTTGAATGAGATCGCTTTCGATTATCATAGTTTAAGTGGGGTGGGGTGGGGTGGGGTGGGGTGGGGTTTCTTTAGGGGACATCTTTTGTTGCGTCCTAGTTAGTGACCTAATGTCTGGTCAAGACCACTACTTATCCACATGTCCACTTGGCTCTCCCCCATACCTTACCTTAAAAACATTCTTTTCGGCATGTCTTTCGTTGCGTTTTGGTTAGTGAACTAATATTGTCTGGTCAAGACCATTGCTTATCCACATGCCCACTTGGCTCTCCCCATACCTTGCTGTTGGGGATGTCTTTCGTTGCATCCTGGTAATTGGCAACCTAATGCCTGGTTAAGATCACTGCTTATCCACATGCCCACTTGGCTCTCCCCCATACCTTGAAAACATTTTTTTGGGGAGTCTTTCGTCACGACCTGGTTAGTGACCTAATGTTTGGTCAAGACCACTGCTTATCCACATGCCCACTTGGTTCTCCTCCATACCTTGAAAAGATTCTTTTGGGGAGTCTTTCATTGCGACCTGGTTAGTGACCTAATGTCTGGTCAAGACCACTGCTTATCCACGTGCCCACTTGACTCGGCCCCATACCTTAAAAACAATATTCTAACATCATTAATCCTTCTCACTCTATGTTTTGAGGTGGCTAGAAGGGACAATAATGAGATAAATAGCTAAAATAATGTATGGATGGATAGGATGGAATATAGATGAATACGAAAGTGAGAATAGTGTGTGGGGGCATGGATGGCTATCATGTTGGTGTAGAGATGGTGACTAAGGGTGACAGTGTGGGGATAGTGACTAAAGGTGGAGTAGAGATGCTTTACATATGAAGCTTGGTGTGAAATTCTGGCCACTCATTCGGTGAGTGTCAGTTTAGTGCGAATAGCCTAAAATCAGCCCCAGGACGGCCACTTATGTATAGAAAAATGGATGGTTGTTGGTAAAAGGAGAAATGCCCATGTGTTCTTGGAGCGGATTTGGTGCCACCCAGCCCTCACCCCTTATCGTGGGCCCACTTTGATGTATGTGTAGTATATCCATGCTGTCCATTCCTTTTTCGAGCTCATTTTAGGGCATGAACCCAAAAATCAAGCAGATATAAAAATGAGGTGGACCACACTACAGGGTGGGACTTAATGTAGTGGTTATTTGCCATCCAATATGTTGATAAGGTCACACTGATCTGGATGAAGGGAAAAACTAATATTAGCTTGATTTGAAGCTTTTGTGGCCCATCGGAAGTTTTTAATAATCAATCACCATTGTTTCCTGTAGTATGGTCTGCTTGATATTTCAATTTGATCCATTTATTTTTCTCTCACTACCTAAAATGAAATAAAGAATGGATGGATAGTATCGATATACAACATATACATTAAGGTGGACACAATGGTTAGGGCCACACCCGCTGGGGTGAGGCTGGTGGCACCTAATCCACTCCACAGTTCCCAAGAGCCAATTAGGTGTGACCCGGCCCCACCCAAGGCCCTTACAACGGGCCCACCTTGATGTATCTATTCTATATTTACATTGCCCATCTATTTTTCCTGATCATTTTAAGGTATAAGCCAAAAATTGAAGCATATTCAAATCTTAGGTGGACCATATTACCAGAAAGAGCAATGATTGAACACACCATTAAAATTTTTCCAGGGCCCACCATAATATTTTTGTAATGTTTATTTGTCATCCAACCTGTTCATGAGATCACAAAAAACCTGGATGGAGGACCAAAACAAATATAAGCGTGATCCAAAACTTTCGTGGTCCCATGGGAAGTTTTTAATGGTCAATGACCACAACTTCTATTGTATGGTTCACCTGAGATTTGGATATATGGCTCATGCTATAAAATTATCTAGGAAAACATGAACAGTATGAATATAGAATAAATATATCAAGTTGGGTATAGGCCACATGGTCTTAAAAGATGCTGGGGCTGCACCTAAGCCGCTCCCTAGTTTCCCATCAAAGTTCTCACTCTTTTTTTTTTTTTTTAACACACGGCACCCACCCCACACATACTCCCTCCCTAGCTGGGTATTTCAGTTTCGAACTCACGACCTCTTGTTGAACCTCCCAAAGGTGACTAGGTGCTGGCAAGGCCACTGTAGGGTCCACCATGTTGTATTTGTTTTATCCACGTTGTTCATCTATTTTTTTAGATCATTTTAGTTTTTTATTTTATTTTTTTAAGTTAGTATACCCACCCCACTGTTAGTCACATTGCAATGTTAGCCACCCTTACTTTGGAAATCAATACCATGAACTCATTGTTGAAATAAGGCCATCTTCACTTAGTCTACCACGTGAGCTATGGATCCCGATGTAGATCATTTTTAGGTTTATGAGCCTAAAATAAAATAAAAAAATAGGCAAATCCAAGGCTCAAGTGGACCATAGATTGGGGGAACGCCCACTAGTAAAAACTTCATTGGAGCCTCAGAAGTTTTGATCAAGTTGATATTTGTGTTTTACCTTGCTCAAGTCCATGTGACCTTATGGACAGGTTAGATGGCAAATAAATATCATAGTGGGCTCTGCAAAGGTTTCAACTGTATGCATCATTATCCTCACTTACTTCATGTGGTGTGGTCTACTTGAGCAGGGAATTAGTCTCATTTTTGAGCTCCTGCTTTAAAATATATGAAAAAATGGATGGACAGTGTAAATAAAATAAATACATCACCATGGGTCCAATAGAGCCCCTGCTAGGACTGTACCTGTCCTGGCAAGGGCAGATGCAATCGCGTCCTGCTTTCCATAGCATCCCAGCCGTGCAAAGGTGGGCTACATTGTCAAGATCACCACAGGCAAAAAGCAGGATGTTCTATTCACCAGGACGCTACACCGTTGAAATCAATGGACAGACGACCTAACGTACGTGTCTGACTCACCTAAGGACTTATTACCGATTTTCTCTCCGGGGGTGGAAGGACTCTGTTTCTGTAGTGACCCTAGTACCTTCTCCATTGTAGTCGGTGCATAAAAGCTCCATATCCCCCACCAAGATGTATGTATTTTATCCACGCCGTCCATCCACATTTCCAGATCATTTTAGGGCGTCATACAAAAAAAATGAGGTAAATACAAATCTCAGATGGACCACACCATAGGAAACATTGTTGATTGAAGCTCACGGTTAAAAACTTCCTAGGGCACACCGTAATGGCCACCATAATATTTATTTTCCATCCAACCTGTTGATAAGGTCACAAGGACCTGGATGTAGGGTAACCAAATATCAGATTGATCCAAAACTGTTGTGGCTCACAATAATTTTTTAATGGTCAACCACCACTTTTTCATTTGATATGGTCCACTTGAGATTTGGATCTGCTTCATCTTTTGGGATCATGCCCTAAGCTGAGCCGTCAAAATGGATGAACGGCATGGACATGCAATACATACATCAAGGTGTGCCCCACGATCACGGCTGCACGGTGAAAATGAAAACGTTGCATGTGAAAGTTCACATACAACTGGTAAAGAAAGGGTTTAATGGACGGCAGGATTCTCGCGGCGGGCAAATGTTCCCAGTGGGACCTAACTGATGAGCGGCCTGGATCTTTTGACGCATGTCACACGGCCACGTCACGTGTTCTAATCGGCTCTTCAATCTCTCTTCGCACGATCGCTTTTTAGCATTTCTGCGTGTTGTTACATCTATTCTACCGCTATAGCCAACGGTACTACCACAACTTCTTCTGTCACGCGACTATCTTTCCTGCCAATATGAAACTTGTGCAGTTAATCGGTACCATTAAAACAATAGTCCCCAACCGTGTGGATCACCCATCTTGAAAATCAGATTGATCCGTTCAATAAGTGGGCCACATCTGTATGCTGAGTGAGATTGTGGGTGGTCCATTGATCCCAGCAGTCTGGTCCACCTGATGAGGAGAGCAGTCTGATTTCCGTGCCACCAAATATAATCCTGCGGACCTTACCATTTTCGTGGTGCTTGTGCTCTACACGAGAGTGCCTACGGACTCTACCAATAGCATGGTGCTACTGGAAAGTGCTGTGTGGCCCCACCGTGATGTATGTGTTTCATCCACTCCATCCATCTATTTTTCCAGGTCATTTCACGGCATGATCCAAAAGAATTAGATAGATCTTATCTCGAATGGACCACACCACAAGAAGACATCAAAACTTGTTGATCGGCTGCACAGACTTGGATGAAGGAAAAACACAAATATCAGCTTCCTCCAAAACTTGTGGCCCATGAAAAGATTATAAGAGTGGGCTCGACAAAACATATATATCATGGTTGGGTCCACATAGCTGTCATTAGGCAATTTACATCCCCATGCAAGTTGGATGTTTATTAAAAAGATGTTTGAGTAGGTAATTTACATCCCCATGCAAGTTGGATGTTTATTTAAAAGATGTTTGGGTACGGTACTTTGCTTGTCTCTTTTTTATTTTTTTTAATAAATGTACTCACACCCACCACGTGGGCACTCGAGCCCATGACCTCAATGATGAGACTCATGCGGCAGTCTACCACTGATCTAAAAGTAGGGCTCCGGTACCTTGCATGCAGATGATCAGTTATCCTCCACTTTTATGTGGATGAGAGGCAGTCTACCACTGATCTATAAGTAGGGTTCCAGTACCTTGCATGCAGATGATCAGTTATCCTCGACTCTTATGCTGATGGGAGCTCATTGCACGGTGTGTAGGGGCCACCATAATGTATCTATTTATTCATGTGGTCCATCCATTTTCAAAGGTTATGTTAGGATGTGGCCCTAAAAAATGAGGTAGATCCAACATTGATGATCCACCCACCATTGTGATTGGTGTATCTCTTTGGCATATCAAACCTGAGACCTGCGGTCGAAACCCATCTTGAAAATCAGGTTGATCCATTCAATAAGTGGGCCACATCTGTATGTTGAGTGAGACTTTGGGTGGTCCATTGATCCCAACGGTCTGGTCCACCTGATGAATATAGCCGTCTGATATTTTTGATAGGAAATGGCTTGGTGGGACCCACCGTTTTCGGTGGTAATTGTTACCTACACAAGTGGGATGTTTACTGAAAAGATGTTTATGTACCACAAGTTGCGGTCCGGTACATTGCCTGTCGGTGATCAACTCTCCACCCCTTTTATGGGGACTGGATGTACGCCCTTCTCGTTAAAAGAATAAAAACAAGGGAGCGGATTAGCTGAGACGCCGGATCCACCGAGGTGGGTGGGACCCTGACTGTAGGGCCACTGTGATGTATGTGACTACATCCATGCCGTATTGAAAGTTCATTGCAGGGCATGATCCAAAAAATGAATCATTTCCAAATCCCAGATGGGCCATCCATAGTACAAGGTACAATGCTGACTGACCATTAAAAACCTCCTAAGGCCACAAAAAGCTTTGGATCAAGATGATATTTATGTGGTCTCTTCATCTAGATGTTTATGACCTTATCAACAGGTTGGATGGAAAATAATGGCAAAAAAACATTCCAGTGAAATCCATGAATCTTTCAATGGTAGAGATTCAATCACAACTGTTTTTATGGTGTGATCCACCTAAGATTTTAGTCAGCTTCGTTTTTGGTATCACACCCTAAAATGATCTTTGAAAATGGTTAGATGGTGTGGATTTAAGACATATACATCACTGTGAGCCGCACCGCCTGGGGTCCCACCCACCGCGGTAGATCCGGGTCTCACCTAATCCGCTACCAAAAAGTAAACATATAGCATCTCTTTTATTGGCTCCGTACAGACGGGACGCCTGCCTCTTTTATTAGCTACTCTGGTTTAGACTTGCAGTGCCAACGCACCCGGAAATCTAATTGACACACAGGACCGGATTAGGTGCGGCCTGGCCACACCCAAGACGGTGCGGCCCTTATTGTGGCGCCACCTTGATGTATGTATTCTATATCTATGCTGTATATCTATTTTTACATATAACTTTAGGGCATGAGCTCAAAAATGAAGCAAATACAAATCTCATGTGGACCATATTGTACAAAATGGTGGTGATTGAAAGCCTCACCATTAAAAACTTTCTAAGGCCCACATAATATTTATTTGTCATCTAACTTGTTGATAAGGTCACATAGAACTAGATGAAGGAAAAAAATACAGATATTAACTTGATTCAAAACTTTTGTGGCCCGTAATAAGCTCTTAACCGTCAATAACTACTGTTTCCTATAGTATGGCCTAACTTAGATTTTGATCTGTTTCAGCTTCTGTCCTAAGCCTTAAAATGATACGGAGACATAGATGGACGATGTAGATATAGAATATATTCATTAAGGTGAGCCTCATCGTAGGGGGGCGCACCTAATTTGCTACTTAAACACACCATTCACATGTATATACTTGGATGATCGACAATGTGAGTGAGCAGCGGCAAAAACACAAATAATAATAATAAAAAAAAAAAAAAAAACTCTTCTATTAGCTCCGTACAACACAGCAAGTCTAATAAACACATTGTACATTAGTGCGGTGATGAAGGCTCTTATGGACCACAATATTTAGGAGCCGTTTGTCTTGGATAAATTTGGTACTGTCCTTGCTAGCACTGCTGCTCATCTTGACTTGTCTAGTGTGATTTAATTGGACGGCAAGCTACGGTTAGAGATGGGTCCGGGTCCTTGCCTCATTGGTAATGCTATTGTTAGGGATGGGTTCGAGTCCTTGCCTTGTTGGTAGACTTTATGGAGTTCCAATAAGGAATCTTGGGTTCGAAACCCATTAGTAGTGAAATATCCACAGTGCTGACAGCACGAGTGGGTGCATTGTATGACTGACTGGGTGGGTGGGTGGGTGGATTGAAGAAAAATAAAAATAAAAAAAAATAAAAAACTGTTAGAGATAAGGACATGCATTTCAAGAGGGTGGTGGAGGCAAAGGTAATGCTGATGGAATCTCTGCCAGTGGCTGATGTCTAATCAATTCAGCTCAGTATGTTAGGAGACAACTCCATGGTGGCAAAGGCATTACCAATTGGTTCCATCTCTAACAAAGGTTACATATTCAATAAATTTTTTTCCCTTTGTCTATGCCCATGTCTATATCTCTTGGGCTATTCATCATATCCACCCCGCTCATTAGATGCGCCCTCATTATATTCACTATGGATCCTAAAATTTATTTAAATGCAAGATTTTTGTGTGTCATACTAAGGAATGGTGTAAAATCATGTCTAAAATAATCATTATTCATTTACTGGCATTTACAGGATGATTTGAAAAATCAAACACCCCCTTAAAACCTCTATCTGGTTTTGTATTTAAAGGTATTGGCTTTGAAATTTTGAAGGAAAGAAAGGCAAATGTTCATTTATCTTTATAAGTCTTCTTCTCTTTTCTGCTTTTGAAATTTTGATAGGGTTTGTACATATAGGGCTTGGACAAGGTCTTGGCCCGGCCCTAACCCTATTCATACATTGTGAACGATCAATCATTTGTTGGCTACGCAATCATTACATGAGATCCATTTTATGAAACAACGATTCATCCCTATTGCAATATATATATATATATATATATATATATATATATATATATATATATATATATATATATATATATATATATATCTTACATGGTCTAACTAGATATGGAGTTGATCATGCTAATCTACGTGAGATTTCATCCTGATTATATCATAAATTAAAGTAGAGTTATTATGTCTTATATATATTGCTTAATGGTTTACTCCATGCAAGAGACAGACCAAACCTTCATTGATGAATGTTAAACACACCTCACCATAAAGACTAATCTGAATATCAATATGCATACATTATTATGAAACAATCACATCTAAACATATAGACTAAAAAATAAGAAGATTTTAATTTAATCCAACGAATAAATATGTACATGTGTTAATAATAATCTAATGGGTAGTATAGGGTTAACAATCTCTCACTCGGACCAAAGACAAATAGAGTCGCATACTTCTTAGTTTCATACCTTTAACATGAGTCATAAAAGAAGTGCCTACAAGTGGCTTTATGGGTCGACCAACATATTTTGTGCAGAGATATGACTAATGGTAATCCTACCTTCAACAACCTTCTCCCTGACAAAGTGACACATTGTCTTGATATGCCTTAACTATTGATGAAACTTGGGAACTTTCACAGTCACTATGGCTGAAGTATTGTTGTAAGACTGAGGTATAGGCCCTCCAACACTAGCGATAATCCCCAAGTTAGTAGCAAATTTTCTCAACCATATTTCTTTTTGCACTATAATGCTACAGGAGATATACTTTTATTTTATATAAGAGAGAGCAGTAGTGGTTGGTTTCTTGCTAGA
Organism: Liriodendron chinense; assembly: GCA_003013855.2. Taxonomy (NCBI): domain Eukaryota; kingdom Viridiplantae; phylum Streptophyta; class Magnoliopsida; order Magnoliales; family Magnoliaceae; genus Liriodendron; species Liriodendron chinense. The sequence continues at coordinate 8,145,130 of ML058348.1, read as the reverse complement.
TTAGGAGATAACTCTCTTATTAGTAAAAACATATATATAGAAGTAGACCTACTATCATCTTCATGATCTCTTTCCTAATTAACTTCAATAAACCCTAAATTTGTTAAACATAACACAGTTTACGATAACATAATTTCTGGTGACTTACAGATAATGAAAAATTCTATTGATAGCTTGTGAATGAGTAAACTTTGGATTCAACTGGAAATGACTAACAAAACCAATGGCATGACAAATATCGAGATGTGTACAAAGCATAGCATGCATGAAACTACCAACTTCATTAGCATAAGGGACATTACACATTTTTTCAATTTTCAAATCATTCATTGGACACGTGCTCCCACAATCAAGAATACTTTCTATATAATTTGTTGATATAGTCCCATAAAATCTCGTAGAATGATTCTAATCGATTTTGACTCGAAGTATGTAGGTTGCTTTACCCATGTCCTTTATCTTAAAATTAAGAGATAGCCAATGATTGATAGATTTATCATCTTTAAATCATTACCAACAAGAAGAATGTTGTCTATACACAGGAATATGATTAACAACTTATTTTCAAATGTCTTCATATAAACACAATGATCTATCTCATTCATGATAAATCCAAAGGCAATCACCAATGAATAGGACTTCACGTACCCTTGGTGCAACAATTGTTTCAGCCCATATATTGATTTGTTTAATCAACATACATTCTCATGACTATTCACCTCATAATCTGTAAGACAAAATATGTAGATTTCTTAATCCAGGTTACCATTTAAGAATACAGTCTTTATGTCTATCTAGAACATTTATAAATCCATATATGTGATAATGGCCAAGATCCTCTTAATGAAGTGGCCGGGGCTCATTTTTATTGGTGGCCCACCTGTATTGTAATGTTCAACGATATAATTCTCCCATATTCTATAAATGATATTTTATTAAAAAAAGTTTTTTAATTTCCCTAAAAAAGTGCACTTCTCTTATTTTGTTAGTCATGCAACGCACCCGCACGGTTAGTCACACGATGTACCCACCCATCGATGGGGTTAGTGTGTTTGCTTGGCATTTTGAACCTGAGACCTATTGTTGAAACGCCTAGGCGTCTTCCAGCTGGGCTAGCAGGCGAGACACAAGTGCACTTCACTACATGAGAAAAAAAAAATTCTCATAACCTAGGCCCTCAGTTTGAGTAAATACCTTTATAATAAGTCTGGCTTTGAACTTATCAATGTTGCCATCATACATTATTTTCATCTTTTATATCCATTTGCTACCCACAACAATTATACCTCATTGCAAGTTAACAAGTTTTGAACTTTTTTTCTTTCATAATCAAGTTGAATTCTTCATCCCTGACTCCTTTACTATCAAGCGGTGGCATAAGCGCTTCAATGATATCTTTTGTTTTTAAAAAAAGCACTTCCTGGCAGGAACCAAGTTCACTTTCGTCAATTATGATGCAAGTGTAACATTCTCCATTAATTAAAAAAAATCGAGGAATTCTACCTTGCACACTCCTATGTTGAGGATCAGAAATTGAGCTCCAACTATTATTAGCAACTGCAAGATTGCTCCCACTATCCTCAATAATTTATTAAGTTATTCCACTAATTAGTATAGGATATTCAAGAAGCTCTTTTAATTGATTATCATCATTTGTCTTTTCCTATTTGGATATCGATATCTAGAGAAGTTGACATCTTGGGATTCAGTCTTGACGATGACACCAATTATATTATCGTACATACGTAGTTGAGAGAGCATTCTGAAGTAGCAAATGACATACATTCAATTGTCTTTATGATATAAAGGCATTAATACATATCCCATGGATCTGCATAGTCTTATATGAGATAAGTCAAGCTTATGGCTTTTTTCATAATTTATATGGAGTAACAATGACTAGTCTGGTGTGGACCCTATTTAGGATATACACTATAGTGAGAAGCGCATCCCCCAGAATAATATTGACAGATTCACATGTGACACCATTGATCTTACTATATTCAGTTGGGCCCGATTTCTCCTTTTAGCAACTTATTTTGCCGAGGGGCATAACGTATCATCAGTTGTCTCTCCATTCAATGTTCATTGTAAAAGCTCTTAAAAAGAGTAGATGTATATTATCATCCTCCATCTTTTCTAAGAATCTTGATATTTTGTTATAGGTAGTTCTTAACCAGTGTTTTGCATTTCTTAAAACATTCAAGAGCCACGGATCTATTTGATATTAGATGCACCATACCATATCTTCAATGGTCAACAAATGTCACGAAGTAGGCTCCCCCTTGACGGATGGCATGATTTAATGGGCTGCATACATTCGAGTGCATTGAATGAGTGGTTAATCCAACTTGATTGCCTTCGAGAATGGTTTTCGTGTTGCCTTACTAGACACATAAGGTATATTTTTAATAGATTACCAAGTAATCCTTCTGTGGCTATTTGGTCAATCTATCTTTTTGTATGTCATAATTTAACATGTCATTTAATAAATTTGGATCCTATAACAATGAATCATTTTACATTAAAGCATTTAAAGAGATAATATAATTAACTGAGGGCATTCCAATTGTTTATAATTTAAATAAACCAACCGTTGACATGAGAATTTTAGATTTAGTCGAAATGGGCCCCATGCGTCCAACATTATTTCGCTTGCATCATACATCAATGACCAAGCCTCAACAACTAAGTAGTAGGTTGATTAGCAACACCTTTGTACCATGTGCAGAGGCATCTATGCCACAACTGGTAAAGCAAGAGCAGAGATCTCACTACCAAGAAAATCAAGCTCCACCAGCTTCCAAGAGCGTATCAACTGCCAAACCAGTTAAGGATCAATACCCCTATGTTCGGATTTGGTTATGACTCTTCCATTCACCACAACTGTTGACTTAAGGGAGGGGGCAAAGCACCAGTATGCAATTCCATCCTCCACGGATCCAATTACTTGTTCACACTTATGAATCTCATGCGCAGTGATGGCAATATAGAAAAAAAGGCAACTTGATCGGCTCCCCATTGTCTAATGACTTTGATAACAATTAAAAATAGAAATGAAATAAATTAATTAATTAAAACAAAAAATTAGAAATTGAATTATCTCAAATGTGTAACCATGATCATCTTCAAAACATACAAGGAGATGAAGGAAAGCCCACCAAAATCGTAGATTCTTAACCATGATAAAAGAAAACACTATACACACTATGAGATTTCTAAATTTAACAGACTTCGTTTTTACAAGATGAATTTTTTCAAATACAAGGTTGGAGAGGAGAGAAAAGTGTCTTAAACTAAAACTCTAAATCTTTATTTATAAACTTTCATCATGGAGAAATCCATATTAGAGACTAACTCTAATGACTCTTATGTTCTTATGTTATTATGGTAATAAGGTGTACTGAATTACCACACTCCCTCCTAGTAAGAAAATCCAATTTTCTCCCTCTAATTAAGGTTGTCATTGAGCCGGGCTTGGACTAGAGTATTAGGCCCGAAGGCTAGGCTCAAGATTAAACTTCAAGCCTGTTTCACAATCTAGTCGGGTATGGACAACATACGTTAGCTTGGGAGCCCGGTTTGACGATAACCCATTACAATCTAGTCGGGTATGGTTTATGTGTAGGCACTCAAAATTTTTATAGTAACATACATAAACTAATTTAAACCTCCTAAATTAGGAGACCATTGTAAATAGCCCATCCCACAAAAGTCATACAAATTGAAAATTTATGACTTTGATGAAGTAACATTTATTTTAATATCCAAACTGTGGTTTTTCTCCCAATGATCGGCATCGGATGTCTATCAATCAAATGGCGATCAAATAGGTGTATTATTTCCTTTACTATCCATCTACTTTTGGATCAATGATTTGGGCGGTTCAAATCGAGTTAAAAAATGTCACTTGTGTAATTTTCCAGCACTTGCATATCAAACATAACCTTTGATAGAGTATAGCACATTTTTTCTAGTAAATAGGAGCAACGGGACAATACCGGGAGGATACAATGTTGATACTGGTATTAATCCAAACTTTCTTGTTGTTTCAAAACCCTGCCACTTAATCCCATTTAATACTACACACCAAACAACCCCCTGATGTTAGAAGACGTATCAAGTCACAATTATTCTTTACTATCAAGTCACAAATCAGAGGTTAGGATTGTCCCATGCAAGAGAAACAATTATTCCATTCTGGAAGTCTAACCAACCAATGGATGCATTTAATGTTGATTTGGTGGGAAGTGCAAGCACAATATCAATTATCTTTCAAGTGGGTTCTTCACTTTTCAATATTAATAACTTAAAAATAGCTTCTTGTCACAACCAAAGTACTTTTCCAAGCACACAATTTGGGAGCCAATTATGTGTTACTCTTACCATAGGCCCATTTTGATGATTTGTTGTATATTCACGCTGTCCATCCATTTTTCCAGCCCATTTTAGGACATGATCCCAAAAATTAAGTAGATCCAAACCTCAAGTAGACCACACTCCCAAAAATTAAGCAGATCCAAATCTCAAGCGGACCAGACCACAAGAAACAATGGTGGTTGAACTTTCACTATTAAAAGCTTTCTAGGGCCCACTATAAGCACATAAGTAATGTTTATAATTTGCCATCCAACTCGTTTATATGGTCAAACAAACTTAGATGAAGGGAAAAAAAAAGAGATCAGCTTGATCCAAAACTTTTGTGGCCTACAAAAAGTTTTTAATGGTCATTCACCACTTTTTTTCAATAGTATGGTCCACTAGAGATTTGTATCTACTTAATTTTTGGGATAACATCTTAAAAGGAGTTGAAAAAAAAGAGGATGGGAGGCTACCCTAATCCGCTCCCACAAAATGTATCATACCCAACTTACAACCCTTCTGCGAAAGAGTTTACGGGACCACTCAAGTATACCCACGCTACTTAGAAAATATAAGAGCACATGAGAGAGTATAAAGTGAAGATAGTTACATTATATGTGACAACTCAAGAGCATATATACAACTTATAAAGTACCTCACAATTAAGGACTCCTCTCTTTTAGTCACAAGAACCTTTGACTAATTAATGTTGGTAATAAAACTGTAAGAATTCATTATAATAATATTTTTAAAAAAATGCTATTACATAACTTTAGCCCACAAATTTTAGAAACTTCTAAAAATCTCTACACATTAATCTAATCTTCACACACATAGAGCCTATAGTATGTTGACTATTTGGTGGCTCAATCGTTCTCTTGTCCAAAATAGAAGTTATCCAAATGAAAGGAGCTTGGCATTGGACCCATTCACAAGAAAGTGGCAACCCATCCATCAATCATGCACAATGTGTCCAAGGGCCTGAAGGTCTTCGTCTTCACACCCATCATTTTGGGTAGAGGCGCGGTGGTAAAGTTGGGAGGTTTGGAATCTAGCATAGGCTCTCATCATAGCCTGATATGTCAACCTGGATCTTCCATTGACCTTATATTAGATGGTTCATTTTTTTCGTTGGATGATCTAAGCCATATAATTAGCAATAGAAAGTTAATGTAAAAAAGAAATACATGCAGGTATCCGACTGGTCCTAACCCAATTTTAATGGGTTTGGGTCCTTTTTTTTTAAGCCAGTTCAATACCGGGTTTGATTTGGGTCTTAGATTTTTGGCCTTGGTGAAGGATTGGGTTTGGTTGGGCTCTCGCTGGTCCATCAACGTAGACCTAGTTAAAAGTGGTCAAGTCGGGTCAAAGTAAGTTGGGTGGGGACCACTTAGTTTTCATAGTACTATTATATATTAAATATATATTTATTATTCTAATAAAAGCATTTCTAAGCCATGTGCCGGTTGACACACATGCATATGCCAAAGTGCAAGTGTGTGATCTAATCCATCTATAAGGTGGACCCAACAGTGTAAATGCCCTTATTTGCCCCAACTGAACTACAAACTAATCCAAAAGTACAACCACCCAACATGCATCCACAACCGTTCAGATCCGGCCTTAGTCTTCCAGGATGGGGGACCTAGAACCGGCCAGATCCGAACTTGGCTAGCTGAACTAATGAGCACTAGAGACTCAATTTGAACTGATTCAACAATGAAAGGAAAATGAATTTTTCAAGAGTTAGACATGTACTACTGGGTATCCTCCAATAACTGAACATGCTATCCATCTTCTATTGTACCAAGCACATGTCACTATGCATGCCATATATGCCAATGTACCACATGTGCCCCATCTATCTTCGCTTGAGTTTTGGATGCTTGGTCTGGGGTTCGATTATCCATAAATAGTGAAATAGTGCGGTGTGTGGGGTGTGGGTGTGTGTATAAAAATAAATGTGACAACATGCCACCAATGTGCTCATGCATACCATCTACCTTCAAGGGCCCCACATGTGTCAAATGAGCTAATATGGTGTTTGTGTGACACCATCAGTGCTTAAGCACCTAACCTGCAAGTCCCATGGCATATTGGAATCCACTGTCTATCTAAGATTAGTTTGTTTAAACAATCCTAATCCGGACACTTGTTTGTGGAAACAGGACCACTTGACATTTTTCATTTTTAACCGTCCAATAATTGGCCACTAATCTGGTTATTAGATGATTAAATAAGCTTACTTTTTTGGTTCGTGAAAACTCTACATTTACTACTATAATATTGACGGTTTGATGTGACTAATTGTGTGCCACATGTGCATTTTCTTTAATTGCATGCGTATCATCCATCACATGCTACCAGAGTATAAAGTTCTTCTCGACCGGAGCGCGCAACGGTTTAACGGGGGAGAAGAGGAGACGTCCCGTTGCATGGAACGACGAGGGCATTCTCGGCATAAAGAAAAATACGGACAGTTCCGGTAATTCCCAACGAATATCCGGGGCATTTCCGTACCATGATATTTTCAGCTGAGTCGGATTTTATCGGCAGTCTGCGTCCGAAAGGCGAGCTGGAACGGACGCGCTTCAGCGACCGGTTGGTGCACGGACAGCTCCAATCCCATCCTTTTGCCACGTGTCCCCATAGGTGGGGGCCGAAACAGCTTAGTGGGTGTTACCCCAACAGTATGGCCCACGTGGATGATATTTCGTATATCCACTCCGTTCATCGGTTTCTACAGCCCATTTCAGGATGAGATTCAAAAATTTATGCAGATTTAAGTCTCAAGTGGATCATACCACCAGAAACAGTGTGATTGAGTGCCCCACCATTAAAAAGTCTAAAGAGTCCATAGTAAGTTGTGTAATGTTTATTCGCAATCCAAGCTCTTGATAATGTCAATAAGGTCTTGATGAAGGGAAAATATAAATATCAGATTGATCCAAATCTTTTGTGGTCCACAAAACGTTTTTAATGGTTATTCATCACTGTTTCTAGTGGTGTGGTCCACCTGAGATTTGGATATTCTTAGGTTTTTGGATGACATCTTAAAATGATATTAAAAAACATACAGACGGTGTAGATATATAAATAAATACATTAAGATGGGCCCCACACTGTTAGAGTAACACCCACTAAGCTGTTCCCGGGGTAACACCTAATTCGCGCCCCATAGGTGGGGGAGGCTTTTCATTTGAGATAATACCGTAGAGCCAGGTTACCGCAGAATGTAGGGCGTTTCTACATTACACGTGAATGTATAATCTTTCAATCAGAACCATCCATCTATTGGGACCCATAGTGGATATAAGCTAATTTAATAAAATTCATAGATGGGACGATCCTAGCCGTCTAAATAGTTATCTTTAAATGAACGGTGAGGAGAACAGTTGCTGGTAAACATTTTCTAAAAAGTAAAGATAAATGATATCTGTAGTATGATTTTTGAGATGAATGGTCCATCTAATAGTTGGACAGTTCAGATTGATTGATAATCTTTCCACGTGTCATGCAAAGACATCGGTCTACCATATTCCGGTTCTTACAACTCTACCGTATCATTTCTCTTTTTACACGTCATTTTGGAGAAAAAAGAGAATGATTTGAAGACAGTACCTGCAATCAATGGTCCCGCCTACTCGAAACTTCTTGGACGCGTAAATAGCATGATCCTCGGTCGAAGGGATTATGTCCGGGCCTTCTTTTTATAAGTGGGGACCACTTTAAAGCAATCGTGTCCGTTGATGTCAAGTCGAAATACCAGATTCAATGCTCCGGAGTTTCAAGGTAATAAAAGATCTTATCCATTTGTATTCCAGGCGTGCCATTGTTTTGACATTGATGTTTTTAGAGTGAAGATATTCAAGCACGTTGTTCGAAAATGAACGGTTCGAGAAATGCCACGTAAGCCTAGGGACCGCATCCTTGGGCGGAGGATCGAATTCCTCCTCGTGGTTTCTGCTCTTTTTAGTCTTCCCTCTCTCTCTTTCGTTCTTATCTCTTTCGGAATCCTCTTTCCTTCCGTTCCGTTTCATTTATTTACAGATCTTTCCGTAAATAGTAAAAAGTCGAACACGGGATTTTTACTATTTCTTACACATTTTAGGGTTTGATTGAGGAGAGGAGGGCAATGGCTTTTATACTGCAACTCCTCTCCTTTCCATCTCCTCGTTCAAGCTTTTCGTCTCTCCTTTTCTTTTTTCAGGTGCATCTCTCTCTCTCTCCCTCCCTCTCTCTCTATAGCGTTTTTTCTAGTTCCATGAAAGATCTGAAAAGCGATCTCTTTCTTGCAGAGTTTCGTCTCTCTCTCTCTCTCTCTCTCTCTCTCTACTTGAAATCATAGAAAAATGGTATGTATAGAGCTTGCGGAGTTTTCTTTTTTACTTCTGTCTCAAGTTCTATGAAAGATCTGCTAGAAGTTAAAAATGATTTTTTCCTGCAGAGTTTTCTTGAAGTCTCTCTCTCTCTCTCTCTCTCTCTCTCTCTCTCTCTCTCTCTCTCAAGTTCTATGAAAGATCTACTAGAAATAAAAAAAAAAGATTTTTTCTTGCAGAGTTTCTTTAACTCTCTCTCTCTCTCTCTCTCTCTCTCTCTCGTCGCTTGCTCTTTCTTAAGTTATATGAAAGATCTCCTTTGAAATTTAAAAATGATTTTTCTTTGAAGTTTCTGTACTGTCTCGTTTGTTGCTACTGATCTTTTAGAAGCTCTCTCTCATTTTTGCTAGTCTGTTGAAAGATTTGCTAGAAGCTCTCTCTCTCTAACGATTTTGCTAATTTTATTGAAAGATCTCGTAGAAATTATGAGGAATTGTTTCTTTCGCTTACTATTTTGTCTTTATGCTTTTATTAAATTGTTTTGGGACTGGAATACGAGCTTTTTGTCGGCTTTTTATTGGGGAATTTTTTTTCTTCTTTCCCATTTTATCACATCCTTTTCTTTCTTCTCCTTTCTTTAGTTTGACTTCAGCTATAAGTGGGGAATCGTCTTTGATCTGAATCTGGTATTCCATTGTCCTGGTTTTTGCAGTTCCCTCCCAGTTTTTTTGAAGTTCTGGGACATTCTCTCGCCGAATCTGGAGCCTGGAATGTGGATTCTCAGCTAACTTCTCCAAACAAAGATACGGCTTTTCTCTTTTAACGTTTTCTTCTGGTTTTCTGCAGAATTTCTTCCGTCTTTTGCTTTGTGTTGTAGCGTTGCTTGACAACGAGAGAGAGCACGCTTGTCCGCATTCATGCGAGGGGACGTGACTGTGTACAGGCGTGCTCTCTCTCGTTGCCACTCAACATGCTCGGCAAGGCGTTCCTCCTGAGGCCTATTGTATGTGCATGAAATGTCGGTAGCTGGAGGAGATTGGAAGGTTTGGGAATTCTCCCTTTTTCATACGAAGACTTCATGATTGTTGTTAGTTGCAATATTTTCTTCTTCTTTATGCTCCCTTTGAAATTGGCATTTTTTTTCTTGCACTGAGAAGAAATCGGCCTGTGGCAATTGTTCCTTATTCGGGTCTGATTAATTCTGGTAGAAGGTTTATCAGTTGCTGTAAGTTCTTGGTTATTGGGTGGTGTGTTTGGATGCACAATTGGATTAGATTGCAAACACTGTAAACACAATCCTTAGTCTTCATAATGAGGAAGTGGCCCCAAACCCAAATTGCATTCCTCGATTTGGATCCTGGCCTTCAATATATTTGCAAATGGGTCATGCCCAATTCATTGAACTGATTATTGCAATTTGATTTCAAAGTGCATCCAAACACAACCTCAGTTTCTTACACCTTTGCCGAGAAATTGGTTTCTTTTTGGCAGTTGATTTCAATTCATTACAATATCGTGTTAAGGGAATTTTATGTTACATCTTATTGAAATTGACAAACCTTATGCTTTCTTCTACTTTGGTAAGAGATGAGCAACCTACTGCCTATTATGATTGAGTTAGTTTACTAACCCGTCTTGTCACCTGACAATAGTGCTCTCTGGAGGTTTGCTAGCCCCACACACATCCTAACCACACAGACGTCTACACGCATCGCATGTGCCAAAATGGCTAGTGCGTGGAAGAATGGTGCATCAGGCCCCCCACCATGAAGTTGAATATGTGCAAAAACTGGTGCAGCCCACTCATTGGTGAGCCACCCTAAATGGAAAAGATGGGTGGTTTAAGAATTGCCAACAGTCCTTGTTCAACATGCATGTGTCGCTTTCGTGGTTATAGTCTCATGATTTTATTGTCTATTCATCTTTATGTTGGGGGCCACCTTATGCCTTGGTCAGATCTCTAGCATACTTGACATTTTGGCACATGTGCAAATGTTCATGTGGATAGGGGTGCAAGGGGTGGTGCAAACCTCCTTTCTCTAGTTACTTTGTGTTGAGAACTGTAATTGATCTCTGTTGAGAAACTCTTTCTTCATTGATTGATAAATCTTTTCAATTGTCAAGTATCCATGATAAGTACCTGAAAGAGGTGAACAGTGATGAGATCAATGTGAATATTACCTTCAATATCACGTTTACTCCGATATTGCATTGTTTAAATAGATGTATGCATGTCACCTTGGTACATTAATGGCTTGAGACCATGATATCTAAGATAACATTATGATCGATGCGCAGAATGTTCTTTGAAAAGTCATTATTGTGTCAACAAAAGCTGAAGAAAGGTTGTGAAGATATAAGGCCTGTAAATGTGTGTCCAAGAAAACTGTTTGAAAGTTAGATTGCATGGATGAAACAAACAAGGTAAGGTGGACAACATGCAATTCAGTGAGTCGATTTGGTTTTGGTGCATTGAAAGGAGTGTAGACCCTGTCAATGTTTGTAAAGAAAATCAGACCTAGTAGTTCATTTAGCCAAGGATACAGATACGAGGTTAGTTGAGAACATGAACAAGAATAGGAATTTCGTGGCATTGTCAGAGTTTCAGATATAAATGTTGTATTATGTAGTAAGATATTCAATGGAATGGGTATTACAGTTAATGACTTGTACAGATACTAATCACTTGAGGAAAAGAAGCTGATAAAGATTGGTTGAAGGCTAATAATGATGAAAAGAAAGAATGAAAATAAACTAACAGGTCATCCTATAGAAAGCAAAAAAGATAAGCAAATAGGAATATGTAAAGGCTTCTGCATCTTGTGATCCAAATTGAAACTAGGAGGGAAGGAATCATGTGGCTGTCTTGCAAAATATGACATTAACACAAAAAGATCAGTTCCCAAGTAGACATTCTAGGAATAAACTCGAAGTCTTTGTTGGCATCAAGATTTGAGTACATCAAGCTCTCTCAGTTGAGAAAACTCAACTCTCGTAAATTTATCTTATTCATCATAGGCCTTCACTATGTAATGATCCTCACCCAGTGTTTTAAATGGCGTGCAGCGTATTGCGTAGCGTTCAACCCTCTATAGTGTGGAGCATAAGCTACATAGCGTGTTGCGTAAGCTACATGATACTTCTATTTTTTCGTTAAAATAATAGGAAAAAATGATAAATAGTATGAATAAATATAAAAACAAACCAAAATAAAATGATAACTCCATTTTTTTCATATAAAAGCACGTTCAAAACAAAGTACGTTCAAAACAAAGTTATTAATTATCACCAATGTTGTCGAATTGCATATTCGATCATGTGTGATCTATGCGCATATGCGATCGCACAATTGCATATGTGACCGCATATTATTTATTTATTTTTTATTTTTTTTGAAAAATTTTAAAAAATAAGGAAAAAAAAAAGTAAAAAAAAAAAGTAAAAAAAAAAAAAAAAACTAAGGAGAACTTTCCTAAGTTAACATATAACTAATTTTTCAAATTTAAAATACATTTGAGATAAATAAAATCAATTAAATATTGACTTGAACATCAAGTTATCAACATTCAATAATACAGTTAACAAGTAAGAAGTACAACAAAATCAACAAGCTTTTTATTTATTGTTGTAGAAAATCAACAAGCTATCTTCCTTGAAACTTTAAAGTGCTTGAATCTTGATCTTCTAACTTCCAAGAGAGGGAATGTGTGTGTAGAGAGAGATTAAGATCACTAGGAATTAAGAAATGTAAGAGAAGATGAGAGTAAGAAAGTTTTGGGGTGAGATATTACAAATGGAGGAGGATTGGTAGCCTTTTATAGGTAAAAAGTTGTTTTTTTTTATAAAAAATAATAATAATAATAATAAATTTAATGTGCGATGGCCAATATGCGATCGCATATTTGATCACACCATTTAGAGAACTCATAAATCTTTAGCTGTACACGTGTAGGACATTTTACAGATGGTTTAAACTATCTGATATGGGTATATTTACAGATATTCTTCAACAACAATAGGAACCACCATTTGGATCATCTTTATACTTCTAAATCATTACCACATGTCAAAAGGATTGCTCACCACCATTTTACATAAGCAACTAAACGAACATTACTAAATTAAGGAGTTTTTAAATAAAACAGGTGGTATGTAGCGTACGCTACAGTACATATAGCGTATGCAACATGGGAACTATGCTATTTACTCGCGCTATGCAGCATGTAGGCTACACTACATGCTACATAGCGACACTATTTAAAACACTGTCCTTGCCTTTGTTGGTGGCTGCCTCAATTTAAGGGTGCAAATGGGTCCAGTGGGGTGGGTTAGGGTCACAAGTAGTTCTTGCCCCAAACCAAATAAATTATTGGGTTTGGATTTCTGCTCTACCTTGTTACATCAATTACTGGGTAAAGTCCAGGTCAAAATAAGCAATACATTTATTAAATGGGTCATGTACTAAGCTTATCCATTTATAGAATTGGTCGGGTTTGGATCATGTTTGTGTTGGGTCCAAGAATCATGATGAAATACTCATGGCCCAAATATGCACTGAGGATATCAAGAAATTAGATGAGAAAAATATTAAATATGAGTTATTACATTATAAAATAATGCATTCAGGTTTAAATTATGAGAGCGATAGGGACTGTTAGCCCATACTTGTGTGCAACATATATACCAATGGTGTTGCTAAATGGGTATTTAATGTGTCAGATCCTAAACCAACCTCAAACAATTTACTTGATTCAAACTCAAACTAGCTTAACCGATGTCCTAATCCAGGATCAATGACTCATCCATGGGTTCCAATCAAAGTACCTTGTAAACATTCCTAAATGTCTCACTAATAAGGCCCACATGATGATGTCAAGACTCGAATCCCATACTAATCCTGTATGGCTGTGGCAGGTCATTTGCATGCTCATAGCATTCTTAGTTCTTGTCTAAAATTCACTTGTCACTCAATCAGTGATAGTGTTTAACAACACCAATTTTACTGCGTTTTGACCTTTGATACCAAGAAACATATATATGTTCACAAGGATACACAAAAGGGGAATGACTCACCATCATTAGAGGTACAGGATATGGACATATGGATAAGGTTACCCAGACTGTAACATCATATTCATACATAGTTTTATGATGAAATAATTGATCTATTCTATTAACTACTATCCTTATAAAATAAGGTTAGGGCTGTCAAAGGGCCAGGGACTGGAGTTGTCTTGGGTCCATTTTTTTGAAATGGTTGGGTCCATTTACAGCCTTTTTTTAGGGTCTAAAAAATAATGCTTTCAATCTGTCTAAAATGTTGTACTTAATGAAATTGTTAATGTTGATAACTTTTTTGGTACACAAATTCACGTATATTATGAGAAATATGCAAGAAAACTGCCAAAATTTCATATTAAAAAATATAACACATCATTCAATTGAAACATATCTTACACAGTTTAGTTAAAGGCATTCGAGGTGCATGCATGAGTGTTTTGGGGCCATATGCACCTCGCGTGTGTGCCTGGGGTACCTAGTGTACCACCAGAAAAATTATGTGAGGAAGCCTCAGGGGTACCTAAAAATAAGGGTATTCACTCTTTTGAGTATTTTGATACCTATACAAAGGGTGGAAACACTTAAGAGGCACTTATAAGCCTCTCTTAACACTTTACATTTCTTTTACATCGAAGCTTTAATTTTTGAAAAATGCCTCTCTCCCAATTTTGTAGACTTTTCATAAACTCATGAGATCTTCATCTTGATTTCTTGTCCTAGTAGTGTTTTAAGCATTGTGTTGGACTTCTTGAAAGCAATCGGAGCTTCCATTTCTGTCATACAAGAGATTGAAAACTTATCGAGATTTGGAGGGAATTGAAAATTTTAGGTTAAGAGGACTTGGGGATTTTAAAAGGCTTAGCTAAGATGTTGTCATTAGGTGTGCGCTTGGGTGTGCCTCTACACCACCCAAAAATTTACGTGAGGCACCCTCATGAGTACCTTAATATAACGGTCTTTGGGTATTTTAGACATCTACTAGTACTTATAAGCCTTTTTAAAAACTTATTCCATTTCTTTTACATCAAAGCTTGCTTTGGAAAATTGAGCGCTTTTTGATGAAATCATGAATTTGGGAAATTGGAAAATTTTGGGTAATTAGGGTTTGGAATTGGGAGAATTTATGGAAAGAGGATTTGAGAATTCTAGAAATTAGGTTTTTCTTGGTTTGAGAAATTGGGGGAATTGGAAATTCTAGGTTTTTGTGGATTCATTTGCATGCTTGAGTAGATGCATGCTTTTGAAAGTGGTGTATATCTATAATATTATGTTGCAAAATAAGTTAAAAAAAGTGTATGTATTCTCCAAAAGTGCACTTATAAGCATTTTGGACGTTCTAAGGCCATTTGCACCTGGCAGGTGCCTAGTGCCTTTGACTACACTGTTCTTACAGGTATCTAAGATGGCCTACTTTTTTTTTGTTTTTTTATTTAATTATTTTGTACATCCAAGCTGACCCATTCAGGCGGACCTAAGGCTTAAAAAAACCACCTTGGCCCACCTTTCATATAATAGGACAGAACCCAACATAAACTAGGCATGGACAAAGGACTCTTTTATACACTCCATACCCACACGATCTAGGAAAAGGAGGGCATGAATAGGGTAGGTAGGTCAGCCGTCGAGTAGAAAACCCTGGAAGTTTGATCTTCACTCCCCAGTCTAGCCAAACCATCTGGTAGCTCCATTTACTTCCCTAGGAGAAACCCAAAGGAAACATCCATCCTTCTCTTGAGGGAATCCAGATGGGCCCAGCCAATACCACAAATTCCATGAGGAAGGGTGCTCCCTACCAATCATCCCCACTATTGACTTTGAATCACTTTCTAGCAACATTTTGGAAAAGCCCTTTGACCAAGGCACGAAACCCAACCCGGATATTAAAACCCAGCCCAAATCCTTTAGAAAAGGCGAATGGGAACTCCCCATTCCTCCCTCTACACACTCCTCCGCCTCCTCCTGAGTGGCCTGGGTTCCATCGGGCCGACCCGTCCACATTTAGTTTCACCCACCCTACTGATGGCCTCTCTCATTTCTAAATCACCGGGACATTACCTGCACCTAGGCCTTGGAACTAACCCCAGCTCTTAGATTGCCAACTGCTTCCTTGAGGGGAGGGAGCGTAGGGCTAAGGAGACTCAACTAGCGTTTGACCCGTGCTATAGTCCTCTCCACATTTAGCTGACGATCATCAAACCTACATTCATTTCTTTCAATTCAGATCTCCTAAATAATCAAACAGGGAGTAAAACCATGCATGGGGGAGATGCAGTCTGAATCAAAGGATGCTTACCACCATTGGGAAGCCTTGACCCAATGCTTGTTGGCTAACCAAGAAGGAGATATTGAAAATGTTGCTGAAGAAGCAGCATACCTTATTAGCCAGTTCACCCTAAGCAAACAGATGGTCGAGAGTTTCCATAATTGGGCCCTTCTCCACGTGGCAACATTCACACCTTGAGACAGTCTAGATCCCTTTGCATTCGATTCTTCCATCAACAGGACCATACCATGTAATAATTTCCAGACAAACAATGAGACTTTGGGTGGCATCTTTGAATGCCAAACCCACCTCGCCCGTCTCCTATGCTCCACCAATATTTTGCAAGTTTCCCAGGCTAGGTTAACATTAAAATTGCTTGACGGGGCCAGAGGCCAAATGTATGTCCTGACGTTGGGAGGTGCAAAACCCCTCCTCCTGGATATGTCCATGTTAGTGCACTTTTCTGTGGCATACTAGTGCACCTTGTTTGTCAATTACTTAGGTCAATGAGTCTAGTGTCGGTTGAGCTTAATGAATACAAAGACCGAAGACTCAAGACAGACCTGCTACATCAAGAAAGAAGAAACAGGTGAATGTGATGCCTTGGTGAGCCTTAACCTTATACCTACCCAAAACTATTAACCTCTAGATGACCATGACCAATAGGCATACCCTTAGTCATCTTAGATTGGCTTTAGGTGTCCCAAAAAGACCACAAAAAGAATGGCCAAAGAGGTTGCATGATTTGCTGCAAAACACAATTCAAACAGCAGAAAATCATGCATGACCGGGCGCCCGACCCAGTGTCCATCTGGCGCCCGACCCAGTGTCCATCGGGCGCCCGACCAGAGGGGAATCTGTCCAAGAGAGTGGCCTGAAAATCTAATGGTCATCGGGCGCCCAACCACAACATGTCTGGGCGCCTGACTAGTGCAAAATACCGTCCAGCAGCAGACTATGTTAATGATTGAATTCTGGGCGCTCGACCAAGTGTCCACCAGGCGCCCAACTAGTGAAAAAAATGGACACCAGGCGCCCGACCAGGTTCAACTCTGTCCAGCAACTAAACATTTTTTATACACCGGATTCCGGGCGCCCGACCTAAGTTGACCGAGCGTCCAACCCTGCATGAATTTGCCCGTTATTTGACCGTTGGGAGAAACTTTATAAAAGCGGGGGATTTGATTTTAGGGCAAAGAGAGGGAATTTTGAGGAGATAGAAGCCACCATTGCTAGAGACTATCAGATGCTCTATCCCAAACTCATAGCAAGTCATTCTCCTTGTGTTTTCATCACAAGCTTTGGCCATTCAATGGCACCATGAGAATGAACTTGTTCCCTCTTAATTCTTAGGGTTTTAGACAAATTGATCATAGTTAAATCCCTTGTCTAAACACCACCTAGGAGTCCAAATAGGTGTATTCCTCTAGAAAACTCATTTCACTACTATTTATAGAGGTTTCACCATTTCCTAGCACCTTGGGCATCTCCAATGGAGCATCACATGCAAGGTAGCTGATCTTGGAGCTGAAGCCTTGATAAAGCAACGACGTCAAAGATCGGAGGAGCACAAGGGGAGCTGATACAAGCACGGGAGAGCAAGAAGAAGCAACCCAAAGCAGCGTTACAAAGGGGCTCAATTCGACAAGTAAGGTTATCTTTGTTAGGAGTTCATTCACTCAATTCCCTGTGGGAGTTGAGTGTAGAGTTTGTTCGACAAACTCAAACTAGGGTTGTTTGCGGATCCTTGGCCTATTTATCAGGCCTAAAGTCTAGGGATGTTAGCCGTTCCTTGGCCTGTTTGTCGACCTAAAGACTAGGCGTTGGTCGGCATTCCTTAGCTCGTTTGCCGGGCCTAAATTTAGGGACGTTAGCTATTCCTTGGCACATTTGTCGGGCCTAAACAAAGTCTCCAAGGGTAGCCACTAACACAGGTGTGAACGTGTAGGTTAGGGGGAACCTGTAAACTCCCCGTTGAGTGGATCCGATTTAAAACACTTTGGTTGGGAGGAACCAAATTTAAACTCCCCCGTGAATGCCGGTGTGCTTAAAGGGGTTGAGTACTTGAACCGGGAGTAGAGTAGACAAGTAGTCGAACCACTATACATCATTGTGTTTGTGATTATTCTTGAGCACATTTCTCTTTATACATTGTGTTTAATTGGTTAATTATGAATGCTTAGTTAGGAATGCATGTTAGGCACTTGATAAGCACATCCACACACACAAGATGTACTTTTCACTCCTTGAGTAGACTTGAGTTTATTGATCCATCCTCATTTAAGTCTACTTGAGTTGCATAGATTATGTTCTTCATTACTTTAATCATTTATTAATCTATGCTTGCTTAGACTAGGATGTTAATTGCTTTTATCATATGCTAGTATATTGATTGGACCCACTAAGGCTTGGAAGTCGAAGTGTTAATCGCTTACGTAGTTTAATTTGTTAAACTTGTTAAGTAGGCAAAAAGAATTTAAAAAGGTCTTAATCACCCCCCCCCCCCCCCCAGACTAGCCCTAATCTAGTACTCCTTAAGCTTCCGCACATATGCGTAGGGTGTCGTGTTAGGCTATCCGATGCAATTTTAGTCCAAACACTACGGACAAGAGAAACAGAGAAACTTATTCAGCTGCGTGAAGCCTGAAGGCCCCAAAACATCTCTCACCTTTAGTTGGGAGAGATCCTCTAGGATGGGGTTTGTAATCCACGATCTCAGTGGCCTACTTCTAGTTTTGGTATGTCGCCGTGTTTAAGCTGAGGCATTGAGCATATGCAGTTATTTGAGTATCATACATTATAACACCATTCAACACTTCTCAAGCGTGTTAATGGGTTGAGCGAGTTTCTTTAGTTTGTGGGCCTAGTCTTTCACTGTTTGCGCTCGAGCCGAACTCCTAGTCCCATTCGCTTTAGAAGTTTAGAACTGATTAGCAATCTGGTTGGGTCTTGATCAAGGACATTGCTCCATCATGTTGAGTTTGTTAAGACCATGATAATAATACTGTATGGAATTTATATTAGTTGTAATTGTACTACATTCCATTAATTTGTATAAATTACTCGATGATGTTCTAATCATGCTAGGTCATGCCCAACAAACTTTGCCCAATTGGGCTGTCTTTACATTTATGTATCAGGCCCATTGACATCCTCGAGAATGAGTGACACAAATTAGCTTAACTCTTGCATGATGTAAATATCTAAGACCTCTTTCTTCTGTGGTTGCTTGTTGTAGTTTCATTTGGAGGATCTATTATGTCAAAGTACATACAATTATCTTCTTTTGTTGCCATATAATAATCCTAGTTTCATCCTTCTAGAAAAATTCATGTACTATTCTTTCCATTATGGGTGACATCACGATTGTGTTATCACGATTGTGCTAGTAACAAATGTGACTTGTCCATGTTATCAACTTTACGCTGCAACATAATGGTGTTCGCTTCTTTATGGAAAGACACCAATCACCATACTTGCTTCAATTTGGTTCCCCATTTTGAACCACAGTTCTATATGTATGTGACTTTGCTACCAACTATTTTTAAGCAAGTTTCTTATAACTAGCACTATCTAATATCAATCATAGTCTCAAACTATGGTTTTAAATAACGGCTTCCGAGTGTGGTTTTTCAGAGAGTTGATCAATGCTCCTCAACGCATTTGACTTGATTGAGCTCATTATGATCTTGGAGTGTGACTCGCCTAGGGACACATTTCCCTTTCCACTAGTTTTGAGTTCCCTCGGACCTTTCCCATTTTTAAGTATGTTGGCATTAAAGATTTATGTGAATCACATGGGTATCCATTGGCTGCAATCAAATGGTGGCGGCGATGATAATACATAGTCACTATGTAGCAAATAACGGCTTCCGAGTGTGGTTTTTCAGAGAGTTGATCAATGCTCCTCAACGCATTTGACTTGATTGAGCTCATTATGATCTTGGAGTGTGACTCGCCTAGGGACACATTTCCCTTTCCACTAGTTTTGAGTTCCCTCAGACCTTTCCCATTTTTAAGTATGTTGGCATTAAAGATTTATGTGAATCACATGGGTATCCATTGGCTGCAATCAAATGGTGGCGGCGATGATAGTACATAGTCGCTATGTAGCAACTAGTTGGCTGCGTAAGAATAAACTTTTGGTCATCATCAAAGATTACTATTATTAGTGATTGTTCTTGGTCACTTTTGTCTTTGCTCTCATGCCTAACATTCTGTGTTATCCTTAACATGCCACATGCATGGTTAATTATGTAGTATAGATGAGATAGAAGAAAGGAGGAGACAAATTTTTGCACACACCACACTATCCAAAGGAGTTGATTTATAGGGTTTTCTCCCTCTACAAGAGAATGCTCTCTCCCTAACTCACACTCTTTTTTATTTCAATCTTCATTGCCTTATGGTCCCAATTAGTTAGACGGATATTACAATACTTTTCCAAAGAGTCCCGGATTAGGCTTAATCCGAGCTAAATTGAAGAAGTTACGAATCCGCAGAGGTGTGTGGACCTAATCGTAGAATTGGGTGGCTTGCAACACCCAAGACTATGAGATGATATTCAAGGGGTCAAATGGACTCCAATGGCCCTGATTCATAGCTTAATGGAAAGTGCATCCAATTATCTTTCCAACGGATCAAAGACCACACTAGTTAGACTAGTAACGAGGAAGATATGACCATTCTCTCTAGATTGCAGGATGCTGACTACAAATGACATTGTCAAGGAGTGCGAGGAGCTCTCAAAAGGCATGCTTTCCACATTCGGTTCGACAAGAAAACGACATGTGTCTATTGAGATATGTATGTAACTGTGAATTGTGTGCGCGCATGTTTGTGTTTTTATTTAGTGCATGTGTATGTGTCTTGTATGCTCTTATGGAGCACCATATGTATATATTTATGAATAATATAAGGGTTTCGTACAACCATGTCACAAATGAAGTGTATGATTTGGTAGATCTTGATTTTAGAAGGATTATGGTGATGTTTAAGGAATTTCTTAAACAAGATTAAGGTGAGTTTCAAAGCCCCCATGGTTTTTTTTTTTTTTTAAATGGGTCATTTCGAGTTTTTCTGAGTTTTCTTTCAATCGGACGAGTTTTTCTCAGGAAGATCAAAAGTGGGTTGGTCGGTTTGATTGTTATTGAATACCCCTAGGAGTTTATTTTATTTTATTTTGCATGGGGAGTGATTTTTCTATGGTTTTTTGGAAAAATTGAGGTATGGTTATGATGTTATTGCTCTTTTTCTCCCTTTTTTGTGTGAATTCAGCTGACAACAGCCCCCTTTTAGGCATGTGGGAAGTTCTTCCTTTAAATTTTTAGGTTTGGTATGTGGGAAGTTCTAATTTTCAAGCTATGTCGGTTGTTGGCTATATCGGAGTGTGATTTGGATTCTTCTTGTGGTTTATATATATCTAGTCATTTTCCATTTTTTCTTTTGGCCAAGTATGGAAGATAAGCTTTCTACTGGAGCCCTTATGGGGCCTTCTGATGCTCACACATTGTTGATCACAACTGTCAGGTTAAATGGGAACAATTACTTGCAATGGGCCCAATCCGTCAAGCTTTTTTGGGGAGGAAGGGAGCACCTTTCTTATATCTTGGATGATCCTCTAGATTCAACTGATGAATGATTTAAAACCCGGACTAAAGAAAATTAACTTGGTCATGGCTTAGAACAGTATGGAGAGCACCATTAGCAATTTTGTTATGTTTTTAACTTGGGATAAGAAAATATGGGATACTATTTGAGTCATATATTCTGAAGATTATAATATATCTAGAAGATTGAATGAGTGTTTTACTATCTTACGTGGTATGGGATGAGTTGGATATGTACCATCCTCTCCCATCTTATTGTAGTCAAGATCATGAACTCATCCAATGATAATGTAAGGAGACTCAAATCATGCAGTTTCTCTCTGGACTCAATTTAGAATATAGGAGTACTCGTTGCTAGATCATAGCTATGGAGCACTTCCACTCTCTGGCAGTTGTCTACTCTCTTGTTCAGATAGTCACTGAGCCGTCCTCAGCTGCACTTGTCACTCATGTTGATGATAGATCTGCATTCATAGTTGGTAATTGCTTTTCGAGTTCTACTTTTCTCGAGCTTCAAGTTCTAGCCATGCTCCTAGTTATGACAGTAGATCCAGAGGTCGAGTTCCTGATAGAGGTGGTTGTGGTAACCACATTTTTAGTGGACGTGGTTGTGATGGATCTTCTCATATTTGTTCTCATTACGGTGGCACTAACCATACCATTGATCGATGCTGGGAAATTGTTGGTCACCCTTTGTGGGTAGGTGCTTATATGACAGGTGTCATGTCATCTTACTTCTGAGAAACCTCATCAAGAACCTTCAACATTGCTTCACAAGGTGCCGGCTTAGGTGATTCTGTTACCATCTTTTGAGAGGCATGTGATGCCTTGATGCACCACCACTCATGTGAACCGGTCTCTTCTTCCAGTGCTAGCTTAGCCTAGTTAGGTACTGCACTCCATGTGTCCTCATCTCTCTCCTAGGTCATTGACTTTGGAGCTACATCTCACATGATTGGTAAGCTTCATTTGTTCCAATCTTATGAACCTACTAGTCAATCTAGTTCTGTTATAGTTTCTAATGGGAATCACTCTCCCATCTCTCGGATTAGATTACCTTTCTCCTTCTATGCAACTATCTTATGTTCTTCATCTTCCTTCCTTCCATTGAATTTGTTGTCTGTTAGTTCTCTTACTAAATTATTGCACTGTTCCATAACATTTTTTCCTTCTCATTGCATGTTTTGGGATCTCTAAATGAAATGGATGATTGGTGGTGACAGTGAACATAGTAGGATTTACTTCCTCGATGATACCCTTACTAGTCTTATCAGTGCTTTGTCATTGGATAGGGAATTCGTGTCTAGATGGCATTGCTATTTAGGGCATCCATTCTTCTTAAGACTTAAACTTATTTTCCCCTATATTTCTACTATTAAACCATTATGTTGTGATACTTGTGAGTTTTCAAAGCATCATAGAACTATGTGTCCTCCCAGCTCAACTGCGTGAAAGTCTAGACCTTTTAAATTGATTCACCCCGATGCTTGGATCACTGGGCCTGTTGACTCTGTTTTATATTACAAAGACTTCATCTCTTTCATTGATAATCATTCTCTCATGACATGGATTTATCTTATGAAATTCAAACATGAAGTTTTTTATATGTCCAAGGCCCTTTACAATGAAGTCGTTAATCAATTTCAATGCTCGATTAAAGTTCTTCATTCTGATAATGGAGGTGAATATATGTCAA
Source organism: Liriodendron chinense (assembly GCA_003013855.2). NCBI lineage: Eukaryota > Viridiplantae > Streptophyta > Magnoliopsida > Magnoliales > Magnoliaceae > Liriodendron > Liriodendron chinense. The sequence goes on along the minus strand of ML058348.1, from coordinate 8,121,820 downwards.
AAGCTTTCTTGACATTTCTGCAGGATCATGATATTTTGTCGCAGACTTCTTGTCCAATGACCCCTCAACAAAATGGACTTGCCGAAAGGAAGAATCATTATCTTCTTGAAGTTACACGTGCACTCCTCAGTAAGAATGTTCTAAAATGTTTTTGGGAATGTGCTCTTCTTACTACTGTCTTACTTATTAATCGCATCCCTTCTAGGATTTTACACAATAAGTCTTCCTTTGAACTTCTACATCCTCATGATAAAGTTTTTCCCTAGTCTCTTAGAGTTTTTTGTTGTACTTGTTTTGTTTATAAATGTGATGATAGTACTGATAAGTTAAGTATTCGGTTTGAAAAATGTGTCCTTCTAGGATATTCACGATCTCAAAAGGGGTATAAATGTTATAATCCCTTGACTTGCAAGAAGTACATGTCAGCAAATGTCACTCTCTTTAAGTATGTTCTCTACTTCTCATCTAAAGGGCATTCGTTACACAATCATCCTACCAATTAGGGGGACACTGTGTCCAATCCACCTATACCTCTTCCAGTTCCCTCTTTTGATGAAGACTCACATCCTTTTAAACCTATAAAGCCATTATGTGTGTACCGGAGATGGAAGAAATCCCCCACCAATCAACCTTTCATCATTCCATCCACTTCCGATGGATATCCAGGTACTATCATTTCATCTTCTGATGATCTCCCTATTGCTTTACGCAAATCTAGTCGCTCATGTACTCACCATCCTTTCCATCATTACGTTTCCTTTCGGTTTTTGTCTCCTAAATTTAGGGCCTTTGTTACCTTGGTCTCCTCTTCATCTATTCCTTGCACTCTCAAGGAAGCCCTCAATAATCCTGACTAGAGGCAAGCTATGATGGAAGAAATGAAGGCTCTTAAATAGAATGATACATGAGAGCTAGTCCCCTTACCTAAGAGTAAGCAAACAATTGGCTGCCGATGGGTTTATAATATTGAGTACCTTCCAGATGGATCAATTGATCAATATAAAACTCGATTAATCGCCAAGGGCTACACTCACACTTAAACTAAACTTATGGTGTGGACTACTTCGAGACCTTCTCTCCTATGACCAAGATTAATTCAGTTCGTGTGATCATCTTGTTAATAACAAATTTATCTTGACCGTTATTCCAGCTAGATGTGAAGAATGCATTTCTTCATGGTTATCTTGTTGAGAAAGTGTATATGGATCAACCTCCAGGATTCTCCATAACCAGTGGCTCACATCGGGTTTATCGCCTCAAGAAGGTTATCTATGGTCTTAAGCAATTACCCTGGGCCTGGTTTGACAAGTTTAGCTGATTACTGTTGGACTTCGGCTTTGTTCATAGCCATTTGGATCACTCTCTCTTCATCTGTCACCGTACTGCGGGGATTATGGTTTTACTAGTCTGTGTAGATGATAGTGTCTTAGCGAGTGATGATGCTAAGGACATTATTACTCTTAAATCCTTTCTTCAAATGTGATTTGGTATTAAAGATTTAGGTACACTTCGCTACTTTCTTGGTATTGAAGTGGCTAGATCCAAGTCTAGAATTGTTCTATCGTAGTAAAAATATGCCCTCGATCTCGTCTGAGACTGGCATGCCTGGGTGTCGACCTGTTGCCACTCATATAGATGTTGCTTTGAAACTCAGTCTTAAAGATGGCAAACTCTTATATGATCCTAGCATGTATCGTTGCTTAGTTGGACACCTCATTCATCCTTCTATTGTGTATCGGACCCTCCGTTATTTTAAATTGGCTCCTTGTCGAGTTTTATGATTTCAACGACATGGTCATCTTCATCTCTCTGGTTACTTTGATGCTGACTGTGTCGGTAGCCTTCATGATCGCTAATCTATGTCTGGGCTATTGCACCTTTGTGGGTGGTAATCTGGTCACCTGGAAGAGTAAAAAGCAGCCTGTGGTTGTTCGGTCCACTGCAGAAGCTAAATATAAAGCAATGGCCCATGCAATGTGTGAACTTATGTGGCTTTGCACTTGTTACAAGAGCCTAGTTAGCCTCCTCCTAGTATGACTCCCCTTGTACTGTGACAATCAAGCTGCCATTCATATTACCAGCAATCCTATGTTTCATGAGCGCACCAAACATAATAAGATAGACTGTCACTTCATCTATGAAAAGGTGGCTGCTAAAGAAATTAAAACTCTATTCGTTCGTTCCGAGGAGCAGCTAGTCGATCTGTTCACTAAATCCCTTGCTCGAGACCTCTTGCATCATCTAGTGGACAAGTTGAGCATGATTGATATCCATGCTCCAACTTGAGGGGGAGTATTAAGATATACGTGTAACTGTGAACTATGGGTGTGTTTATTTGAGTGCATGTGTGTAAATGTTTTGTATGCTCTTCTGAAGCACCATATGTACATATTTATAAATAATATAAGGGCTGTGTGGATGTATTTACACAACCAATTGCCCTAACCACCCACTTTCTCTTTTCTCTCTTTCTACACCTTCCCTTCCACCCTTCCTACTGATTTCTTCTTAAACCTAACTCAACTGTGTCCGCCACTATGAATGCATTACTGCTATCACCTCGACCCTTAGATGGGGTATAGTTGTTCATTGCTCTTGCTTCGGCCAATCAGATCTCACCACGTGTTGCCTGGACCCCTAAGATTTGCCTATAAATACCCCCTTCTTAAGCTTAAGGACTTTTCGATCTTCATTTTTGATAAGCTAGATTAAGGTAGAATTCTCCAATGATTTGAGGCAATTCGAAGATTGGGACTCTTTTTACCCTTTCATCTCCATTGTGTTCCCACCCCCACTGGAGGGGTTGACACACCCTAATGAAGGGGCTGACGGCATCATTGTTTGCACTTCTACTAACCATGCACCTTGTTAGCACATGCCCAATAGGGTTATGCTTTAAGGTTGGCCTCTACCCCCATGTGGCTTGCATCCCATTGATATGCTCCTTATAGGCTGATGCCCTTTGAGAATTGCCTATAAATACCTCTTCCTGAGCCTTCCAGTCTTCATTTTCACCGAGCTAGATTAAGGTAGAATTCTCCAACGATTTGAGGCGATTCAAAGGTTGGGACTATTTTCTCCATCTTCTTCTTCTGATATTGTTCCCACCCCCCACTAGAGGAGCTAATACACTAATGGAAGGGGTGATGCCCTCATTGTTTGCACTTCTACGAGCTACGCACCTTGTTAGCTTGTGCCCCTACACTAGCTTGCACTCTAGGCTTGCTTCTACCCCCATGTGGCATGCGCTCCCACCATCTGCTCCTAATAGGTTGGCGCCCCGAATCTACCTACACACCTAGCACTCCCCCCCCCCCCCCCCCAAAGCTCACCTATTAGCGATCACAGTCTATTGGCATTCAGGCCTTCTTGGTGCCTTAGTGTATCAAGAGCCCTAATTGGCTTATACCCTCGGTAATTATGGACATTTCAGATTATGCTTTGTCCATCTAGAGTTGATGCTCCGTTCATCCTCTATGTTTCAGGCTCCACGTCCTTGAAACATATGATATGGAGTAGGCAAGAGGCAATGCCTCGTTAGCCCAAACTGCCTAACAATATGGGTTGCACCCTTAGTGCTTTGTCCCATCCTGATTGAAGTTGCAATCCGATCCTTCAGTTGAGAAAAGCTGTCAAACGACGACTCGTGCTAATATCATGACATGTATCATTATCATCCGTTCAAAAAACAGGAATATTTTATCATATGCCTTGTCCATGTTAGACGAAAGGCTTGGGTAGCCCAAACTGGCTCCATTCTGCCTATTGCTTGGCATGTAGCACGTGGACTCCAAATGTGAGGGTGCTCACTCATCTACTCTATGTAAATTAATTTATATGTCTTCTCATACGACATAATGTGAGGTCTTAGCATTCGAGAAGGCTATAAACATGAATGGCTAGATGCCTTGACTTCCTATCATACGGCCCCGTGCCTATGAACAAAGCCAAGCGCTCTCTGTCTTCCACATAGACAAAGTCACATGACTCTATGATGCGCTCCATTGCTAACATCATATAGGCTAAACTCAAGATTATGCTACCTCACGCTAGTCGATGATGAGGAAAGTCTATCCCGAACACCTCATGGAGTGATCACTGATCTTCCAGCCACTGCCCGATACTACTTGCCTAAGCATCGAGCTTACTATAGCCAGCTGCGGACATGACACCAAGGCTAAGTGATCCATTGACAATCTTAGGCTCATCTACCTAGCATGTATCCTTTGCATCATGCGTATTATAGCAGCTCACTGGGCTTTGCCTTAGAATAAAGGTCTTTCCCCTGGAATAAAGGCCTGTGCCAGACCACAACCTGGAATGTACAAAGAATCCAAATCAATAAAAGCCTTTTAACCATGTACGCTCTCTCTCTCTCGCTCTCTCTCTCTCTCTTGCATGTGTATTTTGGAAATGCCGTGTGAATGTGAATCAACATGCCAAGAAGATACGAACAAAGTAACGGGCCCTCGAAATTGATATAAACATGAGCTATGCATGCTTCTCCTACTCTCTCTCTCTCCCGTCCTTCATGTCCCGAATTTGCTACCAACCTACTCTCTGTTAATAGTATTACCAAAAATTTGATTTGTCATGTGAGTTTTTTCCCCTATAGTGCATTCCAGAATTTGGTAATGAAGAATCTGATTGGCAGTGGTTGTGAGGTTGACGGTTACCTTCTATATTTGTCTGCTTCACAACATCTCTCATAAAGTCAATGTATCAAGAAAGATGATATTATGCTTTGTCATGCTCGTCTTGGTCGCTTGTCTTTTTTAGCTCTAAAGATTTTGTTTCCTGAATTGTTTGTTTCTATTCTGATTTCTGATCTGCGTTGTGAAGTTAGTGGAATGTCCAAATATTGTAGAACAACTTTTCTTCCCTGTAACAACAAAAGTCATCTCTATTTGGATAAGTTCGTATTGATGTGTGTGGCACTCCCCAGTGATGCCTGTTTTTCGTTATTGTAATTTTGTTTCCTTTGTGGATGACTATTCACAGTGTCTTTGGATCTATCTTGCGAAAACCAGATATGAAGTCCGAACCATTATTTCACAAAATGATTCTCACAATTTGGAAAGCAGATTAAAATTTTTGGGTCAGATAATGGGAACAAATATTTTTATAAAGAACTTGCATCATATTGAAATGACATGGGATCATACATTAGAGCTCATAAACCTATACCCCCCAAACATCGGAGTCGCAAGGATAGTGGGTATTAGAATACCTGAGCATTTGGATTCCCCCAGTCCAAACAACCCCTCAAGGAAAAGGGCAAAATGGGATCTAGGCCAATTGATTCACTGATGGGGTAGAATTATCATCCTCATGCGCAAGCAGGTGAGCCTCTTAAGGATCAGGGTGTCTATGATCTGTGGGTATATGATTTGTCTAGTCATTGCAAGTCTATACATTGCTTATGCTACAGGAGTTTTGACTCGCCCAAATTATGCGTGCATAACATCTTGCCGTGGCTACGGGATCTTAAGGTATCTCATGTTGTTTCTTGGTAAAGCATTTTTCTATTCAAATGAGGACCTGGGAGTGTTGATGTATATACTGATGTGAATTGGGAAGTTGTCAGACTGTTAAAAGATCTAGATCTGGTCATCTTCTCTGTCCTTACTCTCATGAAAGAGTAAAAAGCGACTGGTGTAGCATGATTAGGTGTTGTCATCAAGCTCTCTCTCTCTCTCTCTCTCTCTCTCTCTCTCTCTCTCTCTCTCTCTCTCTCTCTAACATGAGGTTTTCTAGGACACTTTACCATGATAATAAAGGAAGCAATCACATTTTAGAAAATTCTTTTCTATGAAAGAAATAGTGCACTGAGGTTGATTGTCACTTCATGAGGGAGGTGGCGGCGGCTAAACTCATTTGCACAAGTCAAGTGTTTGGATGATTGCAAAAACATTGCCATTAAATCCCTTCCAAGCTGTGGCATGATCAGTAGTATCTATGCGTCAGCTTGAGTGCTGTGTTGTGTGAGGATAATTTGTAATTTGTCATATTCTCATTCATTTTTGTTATATATTTAGTAATAGGAGCTTTATTGTCACTTACTAATATGCTGGTTTTACTTTTTTTTCTTTGCCGAAAGGTGGGACCACACCTCCTGTAATTTTATTGATAAGGGGAATTTTTTTACAACCATGGGAGGGGGCGTAACAACAAAACACCTATGCCTCCACAAAGCAATCAGCTTTACAAAATACAAAACAGATGGGATACAAAACCAAGCACTTCCGGCAGTCACTAAAAGCCCCTACCCTCCCAATGAAGATCCACTGCTTGCAAGGATCATGATTGCAGACCGAGGCTACATATTGATCTTCATTTGACAACATTGGTAACCCTGCAGTTTCACATGACACTCTAGAATTCACCCAGCCCCTGCTTCAATGATTTGGCCTGGACTGTAGCAGGCCATTCTAGAACAGCCCTGGTTCATTGACTCAGTTGGTCAACTAATAAAAGTTTTGCCCCATAGATGTTCTTACTATAACTACTTGCATAAAAAAATAGGCTTAGGAACGGGCATACCTACCTTCAACAAGGTGAGTGCTTCTTTGAAAATTGTTCGACTCTCATGGCCACTAGCTGGGATGCAACTAGAATTTTCAAGAAAATCAGAGGCTACAAAGCAACTCAAGAATACCTGGTGTTGCATCATGAACTTGACTGATTAGGCTGGTTCTTTCTCTAATCGACCCTCTATTACAGGGTATTTCACATTTGTAGGAGGAAATCCAGTTACTTAGAGAAGCAAGAAGCAATCCATTGTCATTTGCTCCTCTGCCAATGCAAAATATCATACAATGGCTCATACAACTTGTGAATTACTATTTGTGAAAGCCATCGTTCAAGACATGAGATTAACAACATCTTCCTCCATTCCACTACATTGCATTGCATCCAACCCTGTCTTCCATGGACGTGCAAAGCACATCGAAGTTGACCATCACTTCATTCGAGAGAAATTAGACTGCCAATCTTCTACAAGACTATTAGTGTCAAGCTTGGCATGAATCTCTTTGTTTGTTCATAAGAAAAGTTAGCAGATGTCTTCACAAAAGCCATATAAATTGTGTTTATCAAGACTATTAGTGTCAAGCTTGGCATGAATGATATCCATGCACCAGCTTGAGGGAGAGTGGTAATGTGCACAATTTCGTACTGCAATGCATTATATCCTATATTAATATACACCCGTAGTGCACAATATGTTGGGGTAGTGCCCTTGAAAACCAATGTTTATGTTGCTCCATAACCTTTATATATGATTATTCATTGATTGGCCTACTTAATTTTATCGAACATGTTTATGATTATGGGTATGTTGTCCTTAGGCACTCTAAGATTGGATGTGTTGGTCTATAACCAAAGAGATGTGATCCATGGATCGCAGATACCTTTGGCATGACCATGTAAGTGCTTGGACACACTTAACGCTATTAGCTTGGCCATCTTGTGTGACAGAACTAACTTGGTGTCAGGGTGGACAATCTCCACCATTGGGCCTGACTTGGTGTCAGCACCTCCGTCCTACCCCACATGAGCGTGTGAATTGTGTCATAGATGGTATCTTAGCTTGGGACCTTTGATCATTCACATTGGCAGGATCACTTGCAAGTACTAGTTAGGGAGGCCCATCATGCCTAGACTAGAGGATACTTGCAGTTGTACTAGCTCCTTCAAATCCTTAGACCTGAGGTTGTGTGGATGGAGAGATCTTGATCGATAAAAGCCACTAAAAGTAGGTGGAGCTGGGAGGTTTTATCATTGTCATTAAAGTTCACATGGTTGACAAGGGATCCACTTGGTTTGCCTTGGACATTAGTATGTGGCTTAATCTTGGGGTTTGGACTGTCCATTAAGTGTTTTAAAAGCTAGCCAGTGCTTTTATGGTTTCTGATTGGTTAATCATGAGTTTTAATTGTTGATTTGTTTTAAACCATGCTTAATGGATATGCAATGGCTAAGATCTCACAAACAGACCTTAGGGTAGCATGGGATGGCCTTGGGTTGGTGACCACAATTAGTGGAAGGACTTTGATGACAAAGGACTCAAGACATGAAGAATTTTATTCTAGAATAGTTTGTATAATATGAAGAAATGAGCGGTCCTACTTTGATACATGTCGATGTGGTGACTAAACTATATTTCGCATTGACTGGAAACATGCTATTAGCCTCCTGTCTGCTGTGGTTCACCTTTCCAATTGCTCTAGCATTTCCATCGATAGAGAACCCATATTAGGTGCAAGTTGCACTTTCAAGTCCTTTTCCCCCCTTTTAGTAATGTCTGTTGTAAATGAATGGAATATTTTACAGTTTAAACAATTAGTGTAAGTTGCTAATGTAGTTGTAAAGCATATATTCTTGGCACTTTGAAGCTGTTCCAAGAGGCATTGCTTGTGGAAAGTGTTTCACACGGAAACTGCATGTTTTTTTTCTTAAAGATCTGTTTTGGTAGTTCTTGAACTACCTATCCGCCATTCACATTGGCCAGATTGCAATCCACACAAATTGCATTCAGGTCCCATCATTTTCAGGCTAGCTCCCTTGATTTTCTGATGTGATCTGTGGGCTAATCACAGGGCTACATATATTTTGCCCACAATAGACTAATATATTCAACACACCATATCAAGTCATATCTTGCACCTGATCACCTGTCATCAATACATGGGATGTGCTACGTTTTATCATTAAGGCTGCATTTGGAACACTGGTGATTTTGTTGTGGACGTTTTTTTTTTCAAGAGGAAATGACAGGAGGTAATGGTGTTTCCTTGTGTTCATATTGATGAAAATTTCCCTCAGATTGCAGTTATGTTTCACTTGAGAGTTGAGACCAACTTGAACGTAGTGTACTTGCAGTTTGGAGTCCAGGCTCTTGACATGAATGCTTAGGAGACCATATTTTTCTTATTTCATCTTTATTAGACTTGTGATTGCAATTTGATTTGATACTGGATCCCAAAACAACCGAAATTATAAAAAAAACTATATTCTGGTTAGGCTAAACAATGGTGTTGGCATTTTCTTTCACTTCAATGATTTTTTATTCATTGAGGACATGCATGGGATCAGAACCAATCAGCCGGTTGGCTATAGCATGGATCGTCCAGATCCCAAAAATCAAACTGATCTGACAATCCTAACTGTTCTATGGGAGAATTTTTAGGTAAAGAAAATGAAGTGGTTATAATATTGGCGAGTCGGCCAAAGTTCCTTGTACTGTCTATTGTTCCCTAAAAATTCTTCAATCTGAGGGTTATGATTGTATTAAAAAGAAAAAGAAAAGAAAAGAAGAAGAAGAAGCTGATATTTTAAGCCAAATAAAGTGAAAACATATTAGGTTTTGGCTTTACGCTAGATACATTACTTTTGTCTAGTCAAGCCACTTGGCATTAAGAATTAGCCAATACAGAAGTAGAGGCACGATCTGTGTTGGAGAGCCTTCAAATGAGTAGTGCACGGATTGGGTGCTCAAACCGGTCGGGCGACCGGTCTGACGTTTACAGCCCAGATGCACAGCGAGGAAGGCTACAGTTTCTGTGTGGCCCTAGACCGGTCGACCGACCGGTCTGCAGGGGGCTCCGACCGGTCGGCAGTGAGGCAGAGTCGGTGTGTAACTCCTCCGGACTGTTTTTTTGTGTTGGGTGACCGGTCGGCTAACCAGTCGAGCGCCCACGCTGTTTCCTCCGCAACGTGCGTGATTGCGTAAAATGTTGCTAATTTCGGACTTTTGCCTATATAAGCAAGCTGTAATCGTGGTTGGCAAGAATCCTAAGGTGTCCAAGGTTTCCTAATCATATTAGGAAGAAGGGAGAGTGTTTGAGAGGGAGAGAGCTTGGGTTTTCTCTGTTTTCCTTGCTTGTGGGCTGTCAATCTCTATAATCTTCTGTTAATCATAGTAGATCGCTTTGTGCCATGGTTTTTTACCCGTTGAGGGGTTTTTTCACATAAATTCGGATTCTCTTGTGGTGAATGCTTGGTGCAGTTTGTTTCTTGTTTGATCTCACATTGCTCCGCGTGTTTCGGCTTCCGCTTCAGCTGTCGGTTTTCCCAACAAGTGGTATCAGAGCTAAAGTTGGGGTGAAGTAGAATTTGGATCTGAGACGAAAAGATAGGATCAAACACAAGGTTCGAGGTAGAGAAGTTCTTCGGCAAAAATAACTTCAAACTATGGAAGGTGAAGGTTGAATCCTTCCTAGTTTAGCAAAGGGCTTAATGAAGCTCTTGTAAAGCGACTTGAAGCTATGAAAGATGATGAGTGGACGAGGCTCGACAACAAGGCTAGAACCTCAATCCTATTAAACCTTACGGATGATGTTCCCTATCATGTCATGAAAGAGAATACTGCTGCTGAAATAATGGGGAAGCTAGAGAAGATTTATGCCAAAAAGTCTCTAGAGAATCGCATGTACGTGTTAATGTAGTTGTTCACCTTGAGGATGGCTGAGGGAACGGAAGTGGAGGACCACTTGAGCACGTTCAATAGGCTGGTCTACAAGTTAGTGGAGATCGATGAACCAATGAAGGATGAATATCAAGCATACATCCTATTGAATTCTCTTCTAGATTCATATGAGTTGTTCAGGGACTCTGTGTGCAGCAGGGAGGGAAACCATAAATGTCGAGACCGTTATCTCAGCCCTCCAGTCGAAGGCAATGAGAAAGAAAAGCGGTGACGTGGCTTCCCATTATTCCTCGGAGGCATTGGTTATGAGGGGAAGAAGTTTTGAGCATGGAGGACATTCGAAATCGGGATCTAAGGCCAAGGGCAAAGGGAAGGCTAAGGTGAAGTGCTAAATTGTGGTCAGGAGGGCTACATGAGAGGGGATTGTCAGAATCCCAAGTTGAAGCAAAAGAGGTATGAAAATTCTTCTGGAGAGGGAGTCAATACTGTAGAGGACGGTGGTGATCTGTGTAAAGTTCTAACTGTATCTGGTAAGGGATCTCACGGTAAGGGGTGGATCCTAGATTCAGGGGCCTCATGTCACGTTTGTCCTGACTAGAGTTCATTCACGACATACAGGGAGTATGGTGGTGAATCGATGTTTGTGGGCGATGGCTACGCTCATGAGGTTGTGGGTATTAGTACGGTGCGCATCAGGATGTTCAATGGGATCGAACGAGTCCTAGAAGATGTGAAGTACGTCCCCAAGATGAAGATGAATGTGATTTCTCTTTGTGCACTCGAGGCGAAAGGTTGCATGTTTATCGGCCGCGATCGTTATTGTGAAGTGATAAAGGGGGCACTTGTGTGTATGAAGGCACGGAGGTGTGGCCATCTTTACATGTTGATCAGGAGCACAATTCATGGTAGAGCTGCGGAAACAACACCGAGATCCACGGTTGCTCATATGTGGGAAGCGCCCAAGGGCCACATGAGAAGAACGGAAAAGGGCATGAATGTGCAAGGTTAGAGTCGATGGTGGCACTAGAAGTAGTGGAGCTATGATTAAAGATGAGATGACGTTGCGAGGATGGTATTGATTTGACGTTTGAAGCCTTGGTGCAGATTGTTGAAGAGCCTTCAAACGAGTAGTGCACGGATTAGGTGCTCAGACCGGTCGGGCGATTGGTCTGACGTTTGCAGCCTAGATGCACAACGAGGAAGGCTACAGTTTCTGTGTAGCTCTAGACCGGTCGGCCGACCGATCTACAGGGGGCTCCGATCGGTAGGGCAACCGGTCGGCAGTGATTGGCAATGAGGCAGAGTCAGTGTGTAACTCCTATGGATTGTTTTTTGTGTTGGGCGACCAGTCAGCCGACCGGTCGAGCGCCCACGCATGTTTCTTGCGCAACACACGGGATTGCGTAAGATGTTGCTAATTTCAGACTTTTGCCTATATAAGCAAGTTGTATCGTGGTTAGTAAGAATCCTAAGGTGTCCAAGGTTTCCTAATCGTATTAGGAAGGGGAGAATGTTTTGAGAGGGAGAGAGCTTGGGTTTTCTCTGTTTTCCTTGCTTGTGGGCTGTCAATCTCTATAATCTTCTGTTAATCATAATGGATTGCTTTGTGCCGTGATTTTTGACCCATTGAGGGGTTTTTCCACGTAAATTCGGATTCTCTTGTGGTAAATGCTTGTGTGTGGTTTGATTTCATATTGTTTCTCGTTTGATCTCGCATTGCTTCATGCGTTTTGGCTTCTGCTTCCGCTGTCGGTTTTCCCAACAATCTTAGCTAGATGGAGTTAAGATATGTAGAAATTTATAATGTTAATATCGAGTCAGACTCAAAGGTGGTGGTGGAAAGCATTAAAATAAGATGCTCCCTCACCGTGGAAAATATGGTCAAGCACGAGCACTGATATCTGAATCACACAATCAGCCATAGAGAAAGGGAAGACAAGCAGATGGTGGATGGCCTTGGTCGCTTGGGAAGCCGCTGAGGCAGCATATGATATTCTGAAGGACAGAGGAACTCCCAAGGGAGATTAGTGGTCACTTGGTGATGGACAAAACAGGGAGATGGCAGAGACAGGAAACAACCGAGTTTGATAAGGTCACTCCTGGCTAAATCAGCGAAGAGTTTGCAGGTTTTCTAATAGTCTGTGCATAGTGTACATGATATTGTGTTCAAATGTGGTTGAAATGTATTTCTATTGTTGATCAATAAAATTTCAGGTGGCATGCTCCTACCTTTTGGTCAAAAAAATAAAAATAAAGAAAGAAGAAAGAAGAAGAGCCACTCGGCATTACCTAGTGATGTAGCACCATATGGCAGCTCCTACATGTCATGTGGCTGGGGCCACTTATACAGAATCTGGAGCTTTAGTGTTGATAATCAATTACATCTGCAATATATTGAATTATATTAACCAATATTCACCATTTTACTTTTTACTAATGTATTTCTAAATTGTGTAGTCTTCGTTCTATGTTTAAAAAAAAACAAATGTCCCTTAAAATAAATGAGTCCTCATGGAAAACATAATTATTCTATCAATAATTATTTCTTACAAATGAGACTGACATTATGAGCTTGGTGTGTGCCCACCATTTGACATGGTTAGCACATGCATCAGTTTCATCTTTCAATGGAGGAGTGATTGTGTTTTTTGGGTTATGTGTGTGCGTGCACGGGTGGGCAGGTGGGCGGTTGGTGGGTGGCTGTGGGGGTGCGGGAGGGTCAGGAGAAGCTTCACGTTCAGTATGTAATCCGTCTTTAATCCAATGATTCTATGTTGCATGTTCCATGTTTTTCTTAAGGTCTGACTACTCTCTGTTTTTTTTTTTTTTTTTTTTTTGGAAAAATTATGTATAATCCAAACAATCACAAAACTACAAGCCAAATCACTACAAAAAGAAGGCTGCTCCAACCCACACATCCGGCCCTGCAACTACAGACCCCACCCACATGACCGGGTCCCGGGAAACCATAGGAAACAGCCCACCTGCTATAAGCCTCACCAAACAAGCATTGCCTGAAAACAGTCTACCATCGAACATTGGCAACGTAAACATTGCCGAAATCAAACTTGACAGCAGATCAAAACAAACTACCATCAACAATCCAGAGAAATCACCAAAACCACACCATTCACCCAGCCATTCCAACCAGGCCAGAAAATTCTGCTGCATACTGTGAAGAAGATGAGAGATTACCTGAACTTGCTGCTTTAACCAGACCTGAAATTTCTGAAGCTGAAGTTGATCTGAACTTGTAGCAACACATTTTGGGTTCGAAAAATCACAGATTGAACCACAACTGCTTCTCCATGCACAACTCCACAGAAGATGGCAGAAAACGCAGCATCTGCATGCTGATGATAAAGGCCATATCAACACAGCTGCATCTACAAGCACCAATCCCTGGAACAAGAAAATCCCCCAGAGTGATCTGCTAGGTCTTATAGCCTTAGCCCAGAACCACACCAATGACAGCCTGAATATTCGCCTCAACCACCTGATTGCATGATTCACCAGGCCTACAATCCACAGCCATGCCCATATGAGCAACAAGGAAGTGTTGAAACCACCAATCCCTGGAACAAGAAAATCCCCCAGAGTGATCTGCTAGGTCTTATAGCCTCAGCCCAGAACCACATCAATGACAGCCTGAAAATTCGCCTCAACCATCTGATTGAACGATTCACCAGGCCTACAATCCACAGCCATGCCCATATGAGCAACAAGGAAGTGTTGACGGACTCGTGCAAATAACCCGGGAGCAATCATCGAACCATGTTTTCTGCATTTCCCAAGTTGCAATGCTCCTATGCTGAGAACTACAGAAGATTAACCTTCAGCTTTAATTTTGCCATCCTGGTAGAAGTGCCAATAAAACTGAAACAACCAAAAGAAAAAAAACACCATTATTCTACAATACAGCAGCACCAGGCATTCGAAGCAGAACCTGCAAAACACATCCTCAAGAGGTGCCGCTTGCAGCAAGGAGCACCACGACCAACATGGTCTTCTGAAACAGCAGCATCTGAGACGGCTGCATTCCAGTGTTCAGAAACAGCAGAACCATGATTAAAGATGGAGGATCTGAGTTGGTTCTCACAATGATCAGCAACCAGGCCGGCCACAGTGAGAAGGAAGGTAAGGACGTCTGAACTCCTTGGAGCATATGTCAAGGCAACCAGTGTTTGCAATATTGGTATTGGCCAATATCATCGGCATCACACCTCCCCAATATAGAACCCCAAATGAAGTAGCTGGAATTTTTGGTATTGTCAATAATATTGCAATATATCGCATTGTCGGCGATATATCAATACAATGCCAGATAGCATCATCGATACGTAGATACTGACAACGTATTGCGAGGTGACTCGAGAAAGTAAAAAAAAAAAAAAAAACTTACAAGAATTTTGTCAAATCTTTGACTTCTAATCCATTCTTCAGGTGAATCCGACCAAACCTATTTGATTATTTGTAAAAAAAAATTTTTTTTTCTTTGCATGCAGAAATCAAGATTGGATAGCAGGGGGGCCAATTTTCCTATGGTGATTTTTGTTTTTATTCGTCTTTTTTGGTATTATATCACTTGGAATCAATAGAAGTAACATAGAAATCACATTAGAACTGTTAAAGGCTGATCTGCAAATTGATGGACATTTGTGGATATTTTTTATTTAAAAAATAATAATTAATTTTTTTAAAAAAATCAGTTTAGTTAGTGGTTATTTAACGTTATTTGCAAGTTTTTACGACCGTTTGTTAATAATAATATCAATTACACTCTAATTTGCAATTTAAAAAAATTTGGGGGAAATTGGGCAAATTTTAAAATTTGCTCAATTTCACTTATTTAAATTGCAATTAGAGTATGGAAAATCACATTAGATATGTTGGAGGCATAATCTATAGATTGATGGAGGCTTCTATAGATTGATGGAGGCTTTGGATATTTTAAAATTTTATTTTTAATTAAAAATAATTTAAAAAATTTAAAGAAAATTCTAGGTGTATTTTCGAAGCACGGCCACACAGATTGTGGATGTGTTGCTTATGTTTTCATACATGTTGATGCAGAACTATTAACCACTTGCTCTAAAAGCTCGCTCTAATAGAGCGTGGCGAAGCAATCCCTTTATCTCATAGCCCAGGCTCCTGCTTCACATAGGTCAAGTCATTAGCTGTACCCTCCTTTATGGGCCCCACTTCACATGCGTTCCGCGTCACACATAGCCGCCCGCTTCACACGAGCCGCCCACCCCAAGTGTGTCCCCGCTTCACACAGGCTACCCCACTCGAGCCCGGTGTAAAAATGTCTCTACATTAATCACCCCCGGTGAGGTCCTCGAACACAAGGCCTCCCCCTCTAATACCACTTTCGATGCAGGACAACTATCCATTTGCTCTAAAAGCTCGAACTGATAGAGCGTGGTGAATCAATCCCTTTATCTCATAGCCCGGGTTCTTGCTTCACACAGGCTAGGCCCTCAGCTGAACCCTCCTTCGTGGGCCCCAATTCCACATGGGTTTTGCTTCACACGGGTGGGACCCACTTCACATGAGCCACCCGCCTCACAAGCATAGCCCACGCTGAGTGTATCCCCGCTTCACACAAGCTACCCTACTCGAGCCTGGTGTGAAAATGCCCCTGCTTCATATGTCTTTTTAGTTGTATAAATGATATGAATTGTTTTGAATATAGTTTGCATCATTTCTATAAGACAATAAATAGTTTAAGACCCTATGTAAAGGAAACATATCATGTGCAGCTGTTTTTTCTGACCTTTTGCTTTCTAAGTATTATTAATGTCTTTTTTACCATCCTCTGGAGTTTTATTGAAAAATTAGACCAACTTTTCTATGTTTTCCAATGTTTCCTAAAAGCAACATAACACTATGCAGTACATCCAATATTTCCCATGCCATAACTGATATATCTCCACATCCAAAGGATGCAATACACCCAGCCACCGATATGAAAAACAGTGGAGGCAACTAGGAAAAGACCAATAGACACCAACCTTTTCTCCACAAACAGCAGCAGAGCAGCAAATTCTGAGCTGGTCATACATCATAGCCCTTTGTGAGATTTTGGCTAGGGAAGATGAAGCTCTGTTGTTACTGATGCGATAGCTGGGTCGGATGTTCTTTCAACAATTAATTTTTGAGGCATAGAAAAGTTTACCTTGTTCAAGGATAAGAGATGGATTTTTAAACTGATGCAGGGGTATTTGGGTCATTTTAAGTGACTCCAGCCATGTGCTTTCCAGTACACAGCTGAGATTTTTTTTTTTTTTTCAAGAGAAAGGCCAGTGAATGGCCTAGATTTTACCTGCAGGTATGTTAAAGGAGCTATCCCATGGGGCCCATAACCATTCATGGTGGACCTCAACAAGCCTGGATCATCATCCTTGCGCCCTTCATTTCGTTAATGCAGGATAATTTTCCAATTTTGAATGACCAAATTTTCCTATAACACAATTTTCACTATAGTTCACCAACCCGGCTGGTCGACCCGGAACTTGGGGCTGACTCGCCGAGTCAATTGAGTCACAGACAAGTCAAGGGAAAAAAATAAAAAAAAAAGTAAGAGGGAGAGAACCTCCAAACTGATTTGGGCTTTGATCTGGTTGGGCCAAGGGTGCCTGTTTCAGACAGTTTGCATCTAGCCGGCAATGGTAAAATGCTAAAATGTGGGTTGCCTTGAGAAAGGTTGATTTTGGTTTTATTATGTTTATGATGAGTGGGTTGGTTTTAGATGGTTCAGATCAAGGTTATGGTACTGGAATGCATGCAATATAAAGTAGGGTTGTTTTGGGTTTTAAACGTATAAAACATATATAGTTAAAAAGCTAATTTCTCTTTATATATTTTAAAGATAAATATATAATTCAAAAAGCTAATTTCTTGACTCGCCTGGTCGGCTGCAGAACCGTGAGTCAACCCTACCTGGAGGTAGTCCAAAGTCCCAATGCAGGTTTGCAAGCTATGCTTTTCACTTCTTAATTTTGGTATCTGGTCCTGGGTGCACACAAGAAAACGATGAAAGATTTTTCAGTTTTCAGATTTAGCAGGTTTGGAAATGTGAATGGTGAAATGCACTTGATTTTTTTTTTTTTTTTAATTTATTTATTATGTGAGCTCTTATCATACTAGTGGCAAATGTTTTTGGTGATCAGGGACAGTATGGTAGGATGCCCCATGGATCGGTGCCACCGACAGAGAGAGAGAGATACTGAAGGGTCTGAACCGTTTAATGATTTGTGTTTTACTTATTGAATTTGGGTAGTTGCTCCATTTTTGCTGTACTTTGTTCCTACTGTCCATTTGCAGGCCATAGTCAGGATAGCTACAGGTTGTATTCGTCTTGATCTGGGCTAAAGACACATCAACGCATTGATTTTCTGGTTTTTCCCTTCCAATTTGAACCGCTCACTAATTGTCTTTTAACCATCCATTTGATAGCCATTAATTGGATGGTTATAATTGCCTAACCAGTATGATTTCAAAGACATGCTCTACCCTTGGTCAGTCCATGCGTACTAAACCTTCTAATTTTGTACGATGGCTTTATGCAGGGGAGGCCGCCGCTCCATCGGTCACACTTTCCATGCAAATGTGGCACAAGTAAGATCCCAACTGTTCATCACCCGGTCTCACTTTTGATTTGAATGTCTATTTTTTGCCATTTGATTATTTCCATGTATAGTAATTGGAAGATTAATAAATGCACATCAAGAGGAATTCATATACTTTTTACCATTTAAAGGAACTCGTAAGCTGTAACAAGAGCATTCTTTTAATTTAATTTTATTTTTTTCTTAGTCATGCAACGCACCCTGTTAGCATTCTTCTAATCTTGTTTGTCCTGTATTCTAGTGAAGTTGGCACGTGACACTTGTGTTTGCTATGGATACAGGTGTTGTTGTATTCTAGGGTAAACTTGCTAGGATCTAGTGCATCAAGAATTGTCTTTCTATGAATGCAAATTGCGTCATGGACGCATCCTGCCCTCGTTCGGACAAATTACTATCCAGGCAAATTCATGGAGGGTCCCTTCATGACGTATCTATTTATATATTCTGTCCATCCCTTTTCCAAGATCAATTTAAGGCATGAGTCCAAGAATGAGGCAGATCCAATCATCGAGTGGATTAAATAGTAAGCTTGGGTTGCATTAAATGCACAAAATCATCTGTGGTGTGGTCCACTTTAGTGTTGGATCTTCGTCATTCTTGGGCTCATGCCTTAAAACTGACCTTGGAATAGGGATGGGCGGAGTGGATAAAATGGATACATCATGGTTCCCATAGATGGTGGGACCCTACATAGATGTGAATCAACTCTTCAAATCCTTTATTTATTATTTGTGATTTATTATTTTTGAATTTTCTGTTATATCCCTATAAATTACTCGACACTGATTGTCAATTTGTCAGGCCGTCCAGAAAAGGTCCCACTGTTCATGGTTCCCATTGGAAATTCTCATTGGTCTCAAATCTTCACTATCTACGCTAGTTGGTGATCATCTTCCTGGACCTTTGATTTAGGGACCGAGATATCTGATGGATGAGATTGTTTAGAGGTAGCCCATCTGCGATGTTATAAATGAACGGTCTGAAAGTCATCAGAGGTCGGGCCACATTTGAATGCCTACGAGGCAGATGATGGAACGAATGGTTGGGACAATCGAACATCTTGGATTTCTAGATCATCGTCATTCTTAAGGTGCTGGAACAGTACTGTGTTGATGATGATCCATGGAGAGCTGCTCCATCAAATGGACGGTCCAGATGGGCCGCGTTCCTAAAATGGTACTGCTGTGACAATGCGTATGACCCAATCTAAAGAAAACACTTTTTTAGAATGTTAACAGCGATAAATAAAAAGGGGGATTGATTGGGTGGTTTCGATCATCCGATCGTGTACAGAAAGGTCTAGATTGGGGGAGCACGCGTGTGGTGTCTCGACCGCATGATGGACGTTCTAGAAATGGGTGTGTTTATTAAAAAGTAGGGGGGTCAATGTCAGCTCCCATCCGTAGGTGGCGGTAAAAGGACAAAGATTCGTCCGGTTAAAGGAGGGAGGAGTGTTTTGTCTCTATCGCAACTCAACTCAGAATATCTAGCACGTGCCTGTATTAGGCCCACATTCCGAGATGTACAGATCACCGGTACATGCAGGGTTTGATTGGACAGAGCTTCCATTCCACGTCGATATCAACAGGTAAGCGGATTGCCTGTGACCCGGGCACAGATATAATCGCCAGCCCCGGGGCTGTGTGGTTTCCACATAGATGTACGTGACAAATGCACTCCGTACATCTGTTTTTCTAGATTACAATACAGAGGGAGCTAAAATTGAAGCGGATTGCGTCCTTCCTCATTATGGATGCAAAGCGTACAAACCGAGCTGTGGGAGGGGCCCACCATGATCTATATGTTTATCCACTTCGTCCTATTCCATTCCTAAGATAGGCTGACCCCACGAGACAAAAAATGGAGAGTGGACTAGGTGATACCCGGCCTCACCTAAGACAGTGCGGCCCTTACATATGTTTACCGTGGGCCAACCTTAACGTATGTATTATGTATCCTATGCTGTCCAACTGTTTATGCACATAATTTTAGGGCATTACAATAAAAATTAAGCAGATCTAATTATCAGTTAGACCATATCATAAGAAACAGTGGTGATTGACCATTAATGGGCCACAGGAGTTTTGGATCATGCTTATATTTGTTTTTTACCTTCATCCGGTCTTATTTAACATCATCCACAGATTGGATGGTAAATAAACATTACAGAAACATTAAAGGAGCGGCCTAAGAACTTTTAATGGTAGGACGGGCAATCACCACTGCTTCTCATGGTATGGTTCACCTGATAATTGGATCTGCTTACTTTTTCATATCAATACATACATCAAGGTGGGCCCATGGTAAACCCACAGTAAGGGCTGCAAAGGCTTAGGTGAGGCCGGGGTCTCACCTAATCCGCTCTCCAAAAAATGAGTCACGTCGACCACACTAGATATTGAGCTTGGATTGAATTAAATGCACTAAGCATTAAATGCAAGAGTCATTTATGGTGTGGTCGGGTGATCTTAGAAATGGAATGGACAGAGTAGATAAATAGATACATCATGAAAGGCCTTTGGACGCTTTGCGTCCATACCGAGGACGGATGCAATCCGACTCCCCGATTCAAAAATCATGTGTGCATACCACATGAAACAGTGGGAATGAACGCCTATGTACGGTTTGGATGGCTATAAACATCATGGTCAGCTTTACAAAGGGTTCAACGGTGGACGTTTACATTCCCACCATTTAGTGTGGTATGGCATACATGAGTTTTGGATCTACTGATTTTAAGAATCCTGTCCTACCACAACAAATTGCTTTGTGGACCCCACAGGTCTTCTGTTCTCCGGGTCACAGGCAATCGGCTTCATATTGACCACGCTAGTTGTAGCATAGGTGCGCCCCGGTCTCACCTACGGTGTGGCCTGACGGTTAGTCACACGATGCACCTACCCATTAGTGAGGTTAGTGTGTCCCCTTGGCATTTCCAACCTGAGACCTGCTGTTGAAACGCCTAGGCGCCAGCCAGGCTAGCACAAGACTGTGGTGCTCAACTGGATGCATGTAGTCTATGTCAATGCTTTTATTATGTTTTGACGGATAATTTTAGACATGAGCCAAAATGAAGATGTAAATACTTGGTGGAACATTCTTATAGAAAACAGTGGTGATTAAATGCCTTACCATTAAAAGCTTCCTATGGCCCCACCTTAAGGTTTCCATAATATTTATTTGCCATCCAACCTGTTGATGAGGTCACATAAACGTGGATGAAGGGGAAAAACAAATATCACCTTGATCCGAACTATTTAGGCCCATTAATGGTCATTCATCAATTTTTTTTATGGTATGGCCCACCTAAGAATTGGATCTACTTCATTTTTGGGTTATGCACTAGAATGATATGGAAAAATGGATGGATGGTCAAGGTGGGGCCTAAGATAAGGGCGGCACCATCTTGGGTGAGGCCAATGTGCACCTAATCCGCCCCATATAGGGATTTTTATGAAAATGGTGCCCCATATAGGGAATTTTATGAAATGGTGCCAAAGTTTGACTGATGGTATTGTTTGGCTTCAATTTCTCATTCCTTCATTTTTGGCTTCCTTATAACTTTTGAAAAATTTTAGAGACCAAAATACTCATGCTACAGGCTTGTTACTGGTAAAATGTTCGAGTGCTGTGGAAGTTAAGAAAGCTCCATCCAAATATTTGGAGTGGGTCCCATCAAACCATGATTGGGCCCACTTTGTGGCAAATCTAATCTGCTAGTCCTAAACCCATAGAAAGTGTTGATTTCATCATGATCTACAAAAGGAATAAAAAATAATATAATGGAGACAAAATATATAAATACCTGTAAAGAAAATGAGCATCTACATATGTTATACGAATTAAGATAGTGCTTCTCAATTGCTGAATTAACCGTTTCTTTCAAATATTGGTATCGCACAAAGTCCCCAAGGGTACCTATTAAAGTCTTCTAAATTATTTACCAACTTTATGTATTTGTCTACATAGCCATTCTTTCTAGGAAGATTCTACCAGCAACATTTCTATGCACGTGAGGAATACTAGCTTCATTGTGTCTGTATGTCCACCTATTCCTCTAAGTTATAGAAAAGCGTCTAACAAATCATTCTCCACGACACCTATTGGCTGCAGGTACTTCTTCCTAATTCTCATTCTTTCACTAGCCCCAATATTCTCCACTGGCTTATAGGGTCCACACTTGAGGCACATAATCAAGGCGAAGTCTACCTCCATGAAGGTAAGGATGGAACCCTGAATATTAAATTGCAAGTCACTAAGATGCCACTGTATCAAATAGCAAATCATTTGACTATTAGCTTGCCACTGCTTTTCGTCAAATTACAATAAATACCCGAAACATGTTTCTAGATATCATAGTTCTTCAAATCATCTTTGACAACAGCTAAAAATTGTATGGAGCACTTCAGGGATACTTTTGAATTCTTATAATCTAAGCACGGACTACATTTTCTCGACACATTTAAATCTATAATACATAGCAGATAAAGTATTAAAATATAGAATAATAAACTAATGAAATATGAGAGATTACCATTGTCATTCATAAATGATCGTCTTTATCATGTATAAACAAAGAATCGTTGTTGTTATGTACAAAGGGTCGTCATTGTCATGTACAAATGATCTCCTTGTGATTTTTGTCGGGGATCATTGTTGTGATTTTCAATGGAGATCACTATTGTAATTTTCAACAGGAATTGTCATGGTGAATTTCAATAGGGATCGCTGTTATGATCAAGTGATAACCACAAAAATAAGGATTACAAACGAGCGACTCACCAACATTTTTTAACCGCTTATTTAGATGGCCTTCAATTCAAATCATTCTATTCATGTAATTTTAGTGATTTAGCTAATAATTGAATTATTTTGAGGTGTCATCAACATGCCATTTATGTCCTTTAGCATTCGTATTTGAATGTATTCTGAGGTAATTGGGCATAAATGCATCTTTTTAGTGCATTTGGTGACTTGTAATTGTAGGTAACCAGAATTTATGGTAAATGAAAAGTTACTTTTGTTTTAATATTAATTTGTTGTGCACCTATACGTGGCACACTAATGATATTTCGAAACAATCCAATTATCTATTGCATCATTGAAATTACACTAATAAAAAAAACATTAGCGAGCCATTTGTTTGTTACCCACCCGAGGCTCGAAATTTCTCATTTTTAGCTAAAGTATATGTTTCAATGGGCTTATTGTGGTAACTCTATCAAATATCACATATGTACACCAATTTGGGGTACTAAATTGATTTAGTTAATCAAATTCAGGTTCCTGTAAATACACCAAAGAATCACAATGCATTTCAACTATATGCATCCAAACAAAACTTTTGAATTCCAGTGCATTCCAATTACAAGTTACCAGAAATAACTAGAGAGTCCAATTCATATTGATTCCATAGTAATTGTGATTTGGCTTCCAATTCATTTCAAATGCAAGTTCCAAATGACTAGACTTACATCCTATTACATGGTGCCAAGCACCAAAAAGGCACAATTGCACTATATTGTCTTTGCGACATGAATGCTTAGGGCCTATTTAGATACCATTGAATAAGTTACTTTTTAACTTATGTTTAGCCATTAAGTTACTTTTTTCACTTAAGTTAGTTGGGTAAATATAACTGTGAAAGTAACTTATGTGCTTAAGGGTGTGTTTGTTTGTGGAATAGGGAGTAATAAGACATGTCATAAGGAAAATTATAATGATTAAAATACATTCATTGTAATATTGGAATGAATTTCATCCATGTTCAATTGTTTCTGTTGTTTGCATTGGAGGTCAAGTAGCCCTTATCTCACAGGATGATGATACATCACTGTTTAGATAGGTCAGTAAACCTAAGTAATGAATGTCAGAATACTTATAGTGCACCAAAGAGAAAAGGGAATTATGTATTATGTGATTCGTGGTATGAGCCAGTAGACTTTGTCAACGTTTTGTCCTAAGACCAAACGCATAAGATCTTGGCAGTGTACCTTGTCGGGAGCCTACTTACATACTAGCAGAAAATGCAGGGAGTACGTGGGGTCCAACGTGATGTACTTATATTATCTGTGCCGTCTATCCATTCAAAAATATCACAATTCGATAGTTTCCCAAAAAGAAGGTAGATTGCCAACAATCATAACAACCACAAAACGAAACAAGCATTCCATCTCCCCCATTTCCACAATTGCAGTACCACCTACTACAAACTATCCGTCCTCAACATCAGTAGTAAAAGAACCACCTCCCACAAACAAAGAGACCACACATCCCATGGAAGAGCAGTTGGCCAAATGTAGTATCATCTATGATGTTGGAGCGATAAAGAAACGTTCATGGATTTCTGAGGGTGGGGTAGTGGAATGACATAGAAATATCTCGACCATTAGATCAGTGGCATATTAAGCCCACATTTTAGATAAAGAGGCAACGTACTATTGTGGATAGAGATCAGCAATCAACATTGTTACCATCACAATAAGATATCAGATGCCTCCACTAAGGAGAGTTGAAATCAAGTCTCTCCATGTTAGTCTTCGTAATTTCCACAAAACTTTTGCTATGGTCTATAAACATTAAAGAATGAAGTGAATAAGTGATAATTGTTTCCGTTGAACCAATCCACCTATGCCTGACACTCCTCTCAATCATCAAAGATCTCATTTTTTCATCCAACAAATATCATGTAGAACTATCTAATATATATTTGTATAGATACCAAATTTAAACACAAATAAATCACATGACAATGGAAGAGAAACAGGGATAAAATATAGTTACCTAAAAATAATCACTTCAATTGAATTTGGAAAGAATTTTCACTGGCGTTGTCAATCCTAAGAACTTAACAAATTCTAGGTATAATGATATAATTGCGTCTAGCACTTTATTAAAATGCCTACTCACATTTTTTTTAGATGTACGAATCGATGCCCAATGACACTGATTGCGCACATTATGATCTACCATGTGTAGGAAAATGAGAACTTGTTTCTCCAGTGTAATCCACCTCATGTCATGAAGCGCATCCTTCTCTCTCAATGTTTCACACTAGCAAAAGAACGTATCTCTTGACATCCTAAGCCGCGAGTTACAATCCATATCGCTTTTCTTATGATACCACTAATGACTTTATTTATGGCACAATTTTTTATCATCTGTGGTGCTTTACACATATAGTGATGGTAGTAGTCAGCAGCTAACATAATTGTGGCAGACACAATCGTGGTCATTGCGACCGCTACCAACTCTACTTCTTCGTCATCAAAGGTGGTCATCCTAATTGAACCTAGTGGATAGAATTGATTATCATATCTTATAATAAATAGAAATATTGACTTTATATAAACTCCAATTCAAATTTATATTATAAATTTTCTTATATCCTAAATACATTAGCTAAGAAAAATATTTTATTAAATTCACATTTGGTGTAATCGATTAATCTAACTATAAAACTATATATTTCAACCGTCAAATAAAACAACATGCAGATACACAACAGACTTGTCATAAGTAAAGTGACCAAGAAAAATATTTTTATTTTGAGTAGAAATCACTATATCAAGGATATTGAAAATTTTTAAGAATATATTTGGTTTAAACTAGAATTCAATATATCAAGAACATTCAAGAAATAAAATAATATTTCTTATCTACGATAAAACCCAGTACACGAGGAACATTGTCAGTTATGAACATGTATGTGGCTTCATAATTATTTAGTACTAGTAATAGATATGAGCATAATCGCAAACGAATGACAATATGTTGCGTATATAACAATAAGTAAATCATAGGAACTAAGGGTTGAGAGATCATTAACCTTGTTAGGCCGACAGACAGATTTAACACTTCGAGTTATTTAAGAAAGTAGAGAGAAATTAACGAGTAATTAAATTGAAAGAAATCTGACTTAAAAATATTGAAAGAGAAATAAAATATTTAATGATGAAAATTTATTTTAATTAAATAAGAAAATGTTCTATTAGAAATGTAAAATATATCAACAGCGTTGTGTAAGATAAGTGAAATATGTTAACATATCCATAATAGAGAACTATTTGTTGGAAACGGACTCCTCATATCACGTTTGCACAGGGCCACCAGCCGGCCGGTCACAGTGAAGTTAAGGTAGCATGTTGTTGGACCAAGTTTGGGCCATTCGGCCAGACGACCAGTCGGCAGTCTCCTATTACAACTCAATTTCTTGCGTGGTGTTGCGCAAAAAGGTTTCTAAATCCTTTTTTTTTTTTTTTTTGCCTATTTAAGGGGTACTACTGGATTAGAGGCATTCTAGGTTGCAAAGGGGATTGAAAGAGCTTCTAAGGTGAGAGAAAGAGCTTGAGAAGAGGTTATTCTTCTTAGGAAAGCTTGAGTTTCTCTTGTGGGCTTGGTGATTTTGGGTCTTGGGTTCCATCTCTTGTAACTTCTAAAATTATAGTGGATTAGTGTCGCTTTGTGTCATGGTTTTTTACCGTGAGGGGTTTTTCCACGTTAAATTCAGATTGTCTATGTGTGGGTGGTTGCATGCATTATGATTGCATTGTGTTTCTTGTTTGATTCAATTTGTTGTTTGTGTTCGGCTTTGCTTTTGCTGCCGGCCCTCCTATCCCAACAACTGATATCAGAAAGATCGTTGGGGTGTAGCAGAAATTCGAATATGAGATAAGAGCATGACATCAGGCATGAAGTTCGACATAGATAAGTATTCGGGGAAAAATAATTTTGAACTTTGAAAGGTGAAGATGAAAGGCCTTCTAGTTTAGCAAGGATACAAGATGCGCTCCTTGAAAAGTGACCAGAGGCTACGAAAGAAGAATAGTGGAAAAAGATCGATGAAAAGGCTAATGTCTCAATACAATTGTGCCTGGCAGATGAAGTCCTGTATAACGTCATGAAAAAGAAGACTGCAGCTGAGACATGGGCGAAGTTGGAGAATATCTACGCAAAGAAATCTCTGAAAAATCGCATATACTTGAAGCTTCAATTGTATAATTTGATGATGGCGGAGGGGGCCAATGTTGAGAGCCACATCAGCAATTTCAATAGGCTTATTTGCAAGTTGATGGATGTAGATGAATCGATGAAGGACGAGGATCAAGCTTTTATCTTGTTAAATTCTCTTTCAGAATCATATGAGTCGCTCAAGGACTCGTTGTGCGCAGGTAGGGAGACTATTGGCGTGGAAACCGTTATCTCACCCTTCAGGCAAAGGCGATAAGAAGAAAAAGCGGCGACATGGATCCCTCTCCTGATGAGGCACTGGTTATGAGGGGGAAGAATTCTGAGCAGGGTGGAGGATCTCCTTCATCGATATCTAAATCAAATGGGCAAGTGGAGGTACAAGGTGAGATGCTGGAATTATGAGGAAGAAGGGCATGTGAAGAGGGATTGTTCGAATCCCGGGAAAAAGCAGGAAAAATCTGGAGATTTTTCTAAGGAGGGGACCAATACCTTAGAGGACGGTGGTGATAGTTGTGATGTATTGACTATATCCGACATAGAGTTTCTTGGTGGAGAGTGGCTCTTGGATTCTGGTGCATCATGTCATGTATGTTCCTGACCGGAGTTCATTCATGTCATACAAGGAGTATGATAGTGGATCGGTGTTTGTGGGTGATGGCTACGATCGCAATGTGGTGAAAATTAGTTCGGTGTGCATTAGGATGTTCGATGGAGTCGAAGGGATCCTTGAAAGTGTGAAACATGTCCCTGAGATGAAGAGGAATATGATATCTCTTGGTGCACTCAAGGTGAAAGGGTGCAGGTTCATCGATCGTGATCGATATTGTAAAGTGGTAAAGGGAGCACTCATGATGATCAAGACACGGAGGTGCAATAATCTTTACAAGGTGATCGGGAGCACAATTCATGATGGAGTTGTGGGATCAGGAGCAGGGATCCACGGTTGTTCGTATGTGGCAAGAGAAAAAGGGCCACATGGGAAGAGCAACAAGGCATGTGAAGATGCAACGATAAAGTCGATAGAGCACGAGAAGCGATGAGTCTATAATGATGACGAAGTAGAGGTGGAGATTGTGCATGGTAAGGTAGTGCATGGTGATTTGAGTCGTGGTGGAATTTATTAGAAACGGGCGCCTCATATCACGTTTGCACCAGGTCACCAGCCAGCCGGTCATAGTGAAGTTAAGGCAGCATGTTGCTGGACCAATTTTGGGCCATACGGCCTACCGGCCGAACGACCGGTCGGCATTCTCCTATTATAACTCGATTTCTTGTGTGGTGTTGCGCAAAAAGGTTTCTAAATTCATTTTTTCTACCTATTTAAAGGGCACTACGGGATTAGAGGCATCCTAGGTTGCAAATGAGATTGAGAGAGCTTCTAGGTGAGAAAAAGAGCTTGAGAAGAGGTTGTTCTTCTTGGGAAAGCTTGGGTTTCTCTTGTGGGCTTGGTGATTTTGGGTCTTGGGTTCCATCTCTTGTAACTTCTGAGATTATAGTAGATTAGTGCCGCTTTATGCCGTGGTTTTTTACCCATAAGGGGTTTTTCCACGTTAAATTCGGATTGTCTATGTGTGGGTGGTTGCATGCATTGTGTTACTTGTTTGATTAAATTTTGTTGTTTGTGTTCGGCTTTGCTTCCGCTACCGGCCCTCCTATCCCAACACTATTTACTAGAAATGGCATCTTAATGACATTTTTCATTGCATCCATAAACAGATGGGGCTTTATTAGAGAAATTAAATGTACATGACCCTAACCGTCGTAACAAATGTAAATTTGCAAATTGTAACTAACAATTGTAAGGACAATGTCTCTAACTTCTTATTTTCACTTTGAAAATAAAATATGGGACTGTCAAAGTTAGCATAAATCACATCTTCAGCATTATAATGCATGGTCCACATCCAAAGTAGGCCCTGAATGATAAATAGCCCACATAAAAAATAGGTGGGTACAATAGAGAACCCACTTTAAAGGCAGAGACCCACACAATGGACGGTCCACATTAAAGGTGAGCTCCACAGGATGGGCAACAGACATTGAAGCAAGGCCCCACATGATGGACTGACCCAAATCATGATGGCCCCACATGATGGACAGTCCACATCAAATGTCAGCCCCTAATGAATTATCCACATCCAAGGCAAGCCCCACATGATGGGCAACCCACATTGAAGGTGGGGCCACATGATGGACAGTACACAAAAAGGTGGGGTCCACATGATGGGCAATTAATAATGGTGGCCTAATCCAAATCAAGGTGGGCCCCATTTTATGGATGGTCCACATCAAAGGTCGACCCTAATTATGAGTGGCCCATATTCAAGGAGGGCCCCCATGATAGATGACCCACATCAGTGGTGGGGCCCACATGATGGACGGTTCACATCAAAGTAGGCTCCACATGATGGGCAATAGATATTGAGATTGGCCCCACATGATGGGCAATACCATTGATGGTGGGCCACATGATGAATGCTCATCATCAAAGTTGGGCCCAACATAATAGATGGTGCACATTAAAGGCTGGTCCTTTATGATGAATGACCCACATCAAAGGCGGGGCCCACATAATGAATGATCCACATCAAAGGTTGGCCCCACAAGATGGACGGTGGATGTAAGGGAACCAGACAAGCTTGAGGGATAAATACTTGTAATATTGAAAACCAAACATGCTTTTTTTTTTTTTTTTTTTTTTTTTTTTTTAACATTTGTGTTTTTAACCAAACATACTTATGTACTGAATAAGTAGAAACTAAGAAAAGCTACGGCATAAGTAGCTTATCTAAAGTAACTTATCATCCAAATGCTACCTTTTCCTTGTGATAGAATTGAAAACGACAATGTAACTTGCATAGTTGTTTGGAGGGCGTGACTTTGACAGATAAATACTTACCATCCAAAAAGTGTCATGGATGCATGACTTGCGCTACGCAAGATTAGAGCTGCACACAGCCGAGCTCAAGCCAAGCTTGGCTTGATCAGTGGCCCACCTAGCTTGAGCTTGACTCGGCTTGACCATCGATCTCAAAACATCCGCTCAACCTTGGCTTGCTGTTCGAGCCGAGTCAATCAAGCTTTTTCGAGCCAATCGGAGCTTTGTATGTTTTTTTCCCCAACCCACCTGACCCGACTCGACCCGCTGATCAATCCGACCCAACCCAGCCCCATTCCGACCCGAGCTAGCTCGGCTCATGTGCAGCCCTGTGCAATAGTATAATTTATTTGCAAGAGTATAATTTATTTAGTAAGACCTCGCCCTGTCTGTCCGATGAGCCACTCCCTGTTTAGCCAAAGGTCTAAAAACGTCAGCGGATTTGGTACTAGTGCCTGTTCGGAGCTCATCACAGGCTGGGGTTGTGAAGGGCCACTGTGATGTATGGGTTTTATCTACACCGTTCATCCACTTTTTTTCACATCATTTCAGGTTGGGCCTATTCAAAATTTTGACTTTGCAGGCCCAAGCCCGGCCCATTGACAACCCAACTGTGAGTTACATAATTTTTTTATTTTTTATTTTTGAGTTAGTTCACACATCCCACTTTTAGCACACACACCCACACCGTTAGTACCCAATCCACGTCCCAAAAAATAGCTAATCTGAAACTAAAGTGGTCCACACCACAGGGAAATTTTCCATGAGTCTAAATTTATATGACTATGCCATCTAAACCACTCATCTGACTTGTCCACCAGGTTGAAAGGACTCCCACCTGAATTTAAAGGTTTTAGACATGATTTACACCGTTCCCTACGGTGTGTCCCACTTTATTTTTGGACCGGCCTAATGTTTAGTTTCCGGAGTGAAGATGAGGTGCCCAACTTGATGGACGGAGTAGATCTCATTCATGCTCCTCCCACGTGGCGTTTGGTTAGCGCAAGTCACGCCCCCATGTAACTACGCGAGTCACGCTAGAGAAGTTGCAATAAAAGGCCCGCCCTCTTCTAATCCACTCGCCAAACGCTTCCTCCCATTCCACAAACGTATCCTGTCCCCGACGGCGCACTTTTGAACGACCAAACCCCCCTCCGGCTACAGTGCGCATAGTCGTTCCTTAAGCACTCTTCCTCGGAATTGCAGCAATGATGTCTTCGTCGTCGCCCTTCCTGCAAGATGTAAGCTCCACAATCTGCCACGTGTCTTTTTTTTTTCCTTTTTTTTCCATCTCAGGAAAATCCCATTTGTTCGATTGTAACAGGGTTTTCGTGTCGGGCGCACCGACACAGAGCGTTTCGGACGCTTTAGAAGGAGGCTTCGTTTCTGCCATGTGAGTGCTTTTCTTTTTTTCTTTTTTTGCTTTCATTGGCTGTCTTAAATGGGCCGGATCTGGGATCGTGGAAGCCCGGCCCACGACCGGAAATGCAAGGGTAGCAATGGGCCGGGCGTCTTCTCTGGCCCAGTAAAGTAGGCCCAGGTCCGGACCCAGGCCAGCCAGGACCGTTGGCCCAAAAGTAGGGACCCGGTTTGGCTGTGGACCCCAACACCAGAAACTAGCTGGTGTCAAAGCTCTGTTGGCCCCATGATGTATTTTTTTTATCCACAACTGTCCATCCATTTTGCCTAGGTCATTTTAGGGCATAAGCCCAAAAACTGAGGCAGACCCAAATCTCAGGTGGACCACACCACAGGAAAACTATTGTCGATTGAATGGTGGTCCACTATTTATGCCATTGAAATCAATGGACAACCAATGGTCTGAATTAATTTATGTTTTCAGCTCACCTAATTAGTGGACTGGGTCTATGCCATGTTGATCTTACAAGGCCGGCCATGGGGAGGTCCATCAATTGGATGGTTAGGATTGCTTGGTCGTCGTTAGTTTATAGATATGCTTCATCCAGCTCTGTTGCTATTTTTATCATTATGTTCACTCTTTTCTATATTTCCTATTTTTGTAATTAAAAATCTAGAAGTGGAGTGTAGCTTAGTCTACAATATACAAAGCTTCCAACATACAAAACTAACCCCTTTTTAAGAGGATTTATGCAAGTGTCTAGCTCCTTTGATAGTTCCTTGCTATTTTTAAAGTGGTGGTGACTCATGATAACACAAGATGGTTTGGAGAGTATTTCCATATTTTTTAGTATATTTTTTTACCCTAAAAAAATAGAAGCTAACAAAAATTACACTTATCTAAGATCATCCGGTGATATGGGTGATTAACTGATAACAGTTTGTGAACTAGAAAAAAATGCCTGGTTGACGTCAAAGTCTTCGTGAGAATAATCACAATTTGATCCCGAGATGATGCTACGGGGCCATTTGGATCTTAAGTTACTTAAGATTAGCTACTTATGCCATAAGTTGCTTATTTTGATTTCTACTTATTAAACTGAAGTGATTAAGTAAATTTAAATAAAAAAAGTTATTTATAATTGATCTTAAACCAAACTTACTTGTCTCATAAGTTACTTATCTACTGTCGTAAGTAGAAAAAGTAACTTATTTGGTGGTATCCAAATGGGCCCTACGTGTGGAAGAGAAATAATTCCAGACTGAAACTTCTTTTGAGCAAAGTGACAGTCCATCTCAATGTGTTTTGTTCTCTCCTGAAAAACCCAATTAGAAGTAATCTAAACAGCACTAGCGTTATCGACATGGATGAATTCTTTTCATGTATAACAATCGACTCATGGTGTCCATCGAGATCACAACTCAACCAACAACTCAAACTTTTTGCATCTGATTGAAACAAGTCATCAATTCATGATTTAGACCCCAAGCTCTTGGGGCGTGTTTGGCAACATTGAACCCATGTGGAAATAAGAATTGTTTTCCACTGATAAGACAGTTTGGGCAGTTTGGATACTTGGATTTCACATGATAATCATTACTCTTATTGATGGTCAGAATTCTCTTTTACGAGATACAAGGTGACTTTGTTTAATGAATTTGAGGATTTCACTTTCTATCCAAACAGACTTAGTTTTGGAATCCTTTTTTTAATAGTAACCATGGAAATTATCATTGGGTAATCATTATGTTGTTCACAGTATCCAAATGGAATCCATGTATCCAAACGCACCTGTAGTGAATGCTATGAAAGAAAACTTCTTTTCGGTTTTCTGGCTTTCTTAGACTAATAATCGCAATTCGATTCAATAGTGCATCCAAACACCTCCCCGAAGCAAAACACATGCTCCATCTTTATGTTGTTTCCTCATACACAATTCCGTTCTGTTTCAGACCAGAAACCGGCAATGTCTGAGATACAAAAACTAGTAGAAGTGTAAAGCTGTGGGTTTTTTTCAACATTCTCGCAGGCAAGCATCAAAGAGCCAGAGAAGAAGCAAAACAAGGCCATATCAACCACACCAGAAGACCAAAATGCCGCTGCAGATACTCTCATTTCCACCTCAAATGCAGCTCATCAAAACAGAAATGCTCCTTTAGTTAGTGCACTGAAAGCTTCTGCGGAACAAAATGCTGCCGGCTTCCATTTTCCTGGGCACAACAGAGGCCTGGCCGCACCGCCTTTGCTAGCTGAGCTCGTTGGTGCAGGAGCCTTCGCCCATGATCTGCCTGAGCTTCCGGAGCTCGACAATCTGTTCTCTCCAAATGGAGTTATTTTGGATGCACAGAAGCGAGCCGCTGAGCTGTTCAGATCATCTGAAACATGGTTTCTTGTTGGTGGGACCACTTGCGGGGTCCAGGCAGCAATCATGGCCACATGTTCGCCTGGAGAAACACTCATTCTACCGCGCAACTCACATATCTCGGCAATTTCCGCCATGGTCTTGTCGGGTGCAGTGCCCAAGTACATAATACCACTATACAATGCTCGGTGGGACATTGCCGGCGGAATCACATCATCACAGGTAGAGAGAGCAATCGACGAATTGAAGTCAGAAGGCAGAGTGCCTGCAGCGGTTCTGGTCACTTCACCAACATACCATGGAATCTGTAGCAATGTGAGTGAGATTGCACAGCTCTGCCATTCCCACAACATTCCTGTCATAGTCGATGAAGCACACGGAGCCCATTTCAGATTTCACCATCAGATGCCAAGCACAGCCCTAGATCAAGGGGCCGACATTGCCGTGCAGTCCACACACAAGGTCCTCTGTTCTTTAACACAGTCGTCAATGCTGCATATTTCAGGAGACATAGTAGACAGAGAAAGGATACGCCAATGCCTCCAGACACTTCAGAGCACCAGCCCGAGCTATCTGCTTCTAGCATCACTAGATGCCACAAGAGCTCATCTAAGCAAAAACCCAGATACCATTTTCAATGAACCGATGGAATTAGCAGCCGAAGCAGCCCGCCTTATCAAGACAGTCCCAGGCATCTCACTCATGACTCTTCAGGACTTTCCCAATTTCCCCGCTATCGATCCTCTGCGCATTACAGTTGGCATTTGGGAGCTTGGCCTATCCGGCTATGAAGCGGACAGGATCCTATGCAAGGGGCCTGCCGTCATCGCTGAGCTGGCAGGCGGGCAGTCACTGACGTTCGCCATCAGCTTAGGTACTTGCAGACAGCATGTTCAGAGACTTGTATCAGGACTAGACCATTTATCGGTGACTTTCTTACAGAAGAATGGGTTGGGCGGTGGGAGGGAGGGGGTGAAGGATAGTGGGTGCACACCCTTTGCTGATATTAGCATGGAGATGAGTCCTAGAGAGGCCTTCTTTGCAAGAAAGAGGAGTGTGAAGATGGAAGAATGCATTGGAGAGGTGTGTGGAGAGTTCATCTGTACATATCCACCAGGAATTCCAGTGCTAATACCAGGTGAGATTATTACTGAGAGAGCTTTATCTTATCTGTTGGATGCTAGAAACAAGGGTGCTGAGATCAGTGGGGCAGCTGATCCTCAGATCTCAACCGTTGTTGTATGCAAATGAGATTATCATTTTACCAAAAGGCCATGTCTTCTTGTAAGTATAGCATTTGGTATAGTGGGTCTATGAATTTAATGAGGTAAAAACTTCTAAAAAGAGAAATTATTATTTAGAATAATGGATAGAAGTCTCTCTACAAAGTAATTGATATGACTTATATAGCTCTAAATTCATCTCTTTACCAAAATAAACTTAATAAAAATAGTAAGTACCTCTTATACTCCCCAAACTCTCTTAGAAGATTCAAAATAAAGACTTTAAGCTATGGCAAGACTCTTAAAACCTTAAAACAACTAAAAATAACAAAAACCGTAATTTACAAAAGAGAGATGCACCAATGCTTGCGAAGTACTATAAGTTATGATGCATCAAGTTGGATTGGGACACTTGCACAGTTAGATTCATTGATCCAGACTTTTCATTAGGTCTAGTGCACTTTTCATAGGCTACCATGCAAATATCACATGATTTGACTAATATTAACCATTTGATCGATAACCTTTAATATGGGCAATCAAGATCATTTACACGAAAAAAAGGCCCATTCGTCAATTCGATCCATCTGTTTGTTAGGGACTGTGGATTGCTTGTGATTCTAAAGAATAAATTTTGTTAGGCAAAACCAACCATCCCATCCACGGCTTCGAAAACATATGGCTACAGAGAGTAAGACCAAATCAAGGATGAATTGGATCGTCCGTTCAATGCTATCTTTACTTATAAACCCATGAAAAGTATCTTGGACTTAATGGACAGTTCAGATTGATTGATTGCACCTTTCAAGTGAACAGATGCAACTAGGAATAGTGTAATGATGGTGAATGGGTCATTTTTGCTTTACTAAAAATGGTAAAAGTTTGAATTAAAACTCAGATTATTTAAGGATTTTACTAACTCAAATTATTTAATCAATCCCTAGCAGTTATCGAAAGGTTACTGTAGAGTATGCGTGTTTTACCTGTTGATCTGTATTTCAATACTAGTAATCTTCAATATGTATTACAGTTAAATCCGGGATTTAACTTGAAAGATTGATCTAAATAATGCTAGCACCGACAGGTGTTTTAACAGGAATTGAAACAGAATGTAGTGGTATCAAGATTTTAAGTCACCGAACTACTATTCCTGTGGGTTCGTGATATCGTTTCCTCCTCCCGACTCGGTTAGAGGAATACCGATCTGTTCATAATGTACCCCGAGTGAACCGGGTTAAGTGTAAGGATCGGTATAACTTCTGGGGTACATGTACAAACATGTAGAAACTCCTGGGGTGTGACCCTTTTACGTACATCCGACGTATATCCTTGAACTATCTGTGTAACCTGGCAACCTAGCTCACCTGTACTACTAGTCTGGTAATCTAGTAGTAGTAACCTCAGCTTGATCATGAACCCCCCATTAACTCAGTAATTCAATGAGATTTCAAGCCGAGTCACTTAAAACTTGATTGTGATGGTGCCTCGGTCTCAACTTGTTATAACTCGTCAAGTAAGCTTTATGACTCAAATCAACTCAACAAATTAAAATTAATATGACTGGAGTCTCCAGTTGTGTTTGCTTCTTCAATTATTTTTATATAAAACTATTTAAAATATTGTAAATATCATTAATTGAATTATTAAAGGCCGAGTTGAGTCAAGTAATGACTTGTCCTAGTCTTCGAGTCATCCCGACCCGGCTGGACATCTAGTCAAGTTTTTTTTATGTATGAAGTATATGGACTTATGACTGGGTAATTCTTTTTCCTCACTCTCTATTTGTTCATCTAGATGCCATCTGTTTCGGTTCCCCGTGCACGTTGCTACTTATCATGCTCGACTGATCATCTGGTGAGACCCGCATTGACGGATCATGATTTAGAATCGATATGAATCGGATCATTTGGACTCTTTTCCTCTTGAATGTGGATATCTGTGAAGATTCATTTTTCAAGTCTGTTTGAGCTTAGGATCAGATGGTTATGATCACCCAGTGGGGGCTGAAAGTTTAGAATGTGGCCCATGGATAACTGAAATATGGAGTACCCTGTTGGTACAAACTGAAACCTGAGCATATTTGCTTTCCAATGGGGCAGCTGATGAAGGGGGATCGGCTGAGTCCTGCTGAGTCAACTTGATGAGGCTTC
The DNA here is from genome assembly GCA_003013855.2 of Liriodendron chinense. Classification (NCBI taxonomy): domain Eukaryota; kingdom Viridiplantae; phylum Streptophyta; class Magnoliopsida; order Magnoliales; family Magnoliaceae; genus Liriodendron; species Liriodendron chinense. Next base: position 8,084,814 of record ML058348.1, on the reverse strand, counting down.
GAGCCAAGTGGGTGTTAGTTGTGTGAGTTGATCTCGAATCGATTGTGACTCGTGAAGTCCGAACTCGCTCATGGGTGATGAGTCAATCTTGAATGGACAAGACTCGTTGAGTGGACTCAGTTGACTCAGCATGACTCAAGCCAAGCCATTGACCCTGTCAACTATTTTTGAACTCTGGAACTTGGCCCAGAAAGAAAAATATATAAATATTGTTAATTTAAATATATTAAAAATAGCGTGTAAAGACTCACTCTGAGTCAACCCGACCCAGCTGGACATTAGACCGAGTTTGGTTTTTGCGGTTTCGAAGTATGGTATATTCTACTGTCAGCAGTTGATTTGCTGGGCCATCATGTGGATGGCTAGATGATTTATTACCCCAAAGACAAGGCAGTCGTAGCCCTCTGACCACCTGCCGCAAATCACAAGTTGAAGCAAAAATGACCGTCCACATTCAACAGAACAAAACTGGCTACGATTGGATGGTCAGGATACTCAAATATCTGTGATTCTTGGGTATGGCTCACCACTGGTACCCGCACACATTGCTTTGTGTAGCGAGGACCACACAAGCTTAATAATAGCATTTCTATCTGCGTCTTTTATGACCCCGACTGGATTCATGGAAAGGAAATGGAAAGAACGACGGTTTTCCATGAAAACTTTGTTATTTGTCAAGCCTTTTTTTTTAATGGAATTTGTGAGAAATATGGTTTTTTTTTGTTAATTTAATTTGAAAATGAATAAATTTATTTTTCACTTTCACATTAACAATAAAAGCATTTTCTTAGAACGAAAGAAAAAAATTCTCAACTGTTACACCCAAATGTACCACCATCCATTTACTTTCTGATTCAATTAATGTACCAAATGAGTCATTGTCAATCTTTCATTATATGTCACAGGTCTTATCATCCATCTTTTCTTACATTACACATGCTAATATGCCACATGTGCTACCATCCATCTTCTCATGCGGCCCACATACTAATGTGCCTCAATGGGCTGGGCTTGGGCTTGAGCTTGAAAAATCAGAATTGGGCTGGCCCAACTGACCAACTTGGAACAGCTCAAAATTAAGGGCTGGGACCTACCCCAGGCCCAGCCTGTTGACAGCCCTATCTGTGGCACCACATATGTACAAAGTGCCCCACGAGGACCAACGTACCACCACGTGCTATTCTCCATTTTTAATCACTCTAAATATGCCACATGTGCCAATTGTACTAACATGCACAAGTTCTCCCATCTAATTTCAAGTGCCCGCATGCATCAAATATGCCGGTGCGTCTCTTATGCCGCATGTGCCATTGTACAACTCCAAACACCTCATGTATGCCACTTGTGTCACAATTCAGCTTCAAGCACTCACATATGCCATATACATCACATGTTAACTGTCCACCTTCAGCATCCTACATATGCCATATGTGCTAATCTGACACATGCCTGTTGACTTATTTTACAAGAATTTTTTATTATTTTACAAAGCAACAAATTTAAAAAATATATAATAAATTTCAAGAAAATACTTGCTGAAAGACAAATAAGGGAAATTGTTCTTTTTTTACCTCAATAGTTTCCTAGACATGAAGTTTTCACAGAAATATCATTTCCTTTCATATCCTTCCCAAGAATTCAAACAAACCCTAAGTTAAAATCACTCCAAGCATTAAACACAAAGCATCAGGTGTTGAATACAACTTAGCTACTTATCAGGACTCTGTGTAGACATCAAACACATGTATGAAATCAGGAATGTTCATCTTTGTGGTCATCCTGTGGATAGGCGCCCATACCCTGAAAATGTCACAGCCCAGATGATCCTAGCCACTGATTGGAGGCTTTCGCCCATGTACTATGAACAGTTGGGTTGTACTCTTCTTCCCAATCACCCATCTGTAATGCACGGCCCAAAGTATCCATGATCAGATAATCACATCCACACAATCAAGTTCACGTGAAAATATGGGTGGTGAGAGTAAAATTGGTCTTACCATCCATTTATCTGAATGGCTGTGATATCCCATCAGGGTGGTGTGTGGGAGCCATACATGCACCATCCATTGTAGGACCTACCTATGGGAATCACTTGGTGTCCACATATTAGCAATACATGGAATCATCCAACATGTAGTGAAGTCATATAAAATCATAAACTATACAATTTTTGAAAGAGGCCCACCAACAACAACAACAACATCATCATCAAGTAGACTTAACAGATAAACCATTGGCACGAGGTGATTCTGCTTGAGCAGCCATGGCAAGCTCAAACTGCTTAAGAGAGATGGACGGTAAAGAGAGCATCTCAGGAGCTTTGAGGGCATCCCAGCTCTTCATGTTCATGGTGGTAGTGGACCCATCCCATCCTATGTGTGATACATGCTTCACATCCGTTGGAAATCCAATCTCCATCTCCATCTCTCCACTCTCTTCTTCCTTGTACACTGCCAGAAATATCCAAAGGTTACAAATAATAATAATAATAATAATAATAATAGTAAAAGAAATGTTTCAGTGCTCTCATAGCACTGTAATTTATAGTGCTCCTAGTTGCATCAATTCACTTCGACAGTCTAATCGATCAATCCGAAGCGTCAGTTAAGTCAGTAATCGATCAATCTAAAGCATCAGTTAAGTCAGTGACACATTTCATGGGATGCCATGAAAATTTCCCACTGAATGGTTCCATCATCCTCAATTTCGCCTTATTATTGATAGTTGTATCTTTTTCAAGCTAGGGATGAGATGGTTATGATTACCTAAAAAGGTGATTCTTAGAATCATAAGACTTAGACCTATTTTTTATTAAGTAATTTTGACCATCCATATTAGAGGTTATTGATCAAATGGTTAATATTTGTCGAAATGGTGTGATGTTTGCATAGTAGCCCATAAAATGTGTGTTGTACCTAATGAACAGTTTGGATCAATGGATTGGACTATCAAGTGCCTCAATGTATCACAAAGCACTATAACTTATAGTGCTTTCATTGTAGTGCTATTAGAGAAATGAAGCACAATAATAATAATAATAAGTGACATGGCTGTACAACAATTCAAATTGTCTAATCATTGACTCAGTTACCAATAAAGAAAAACATAAAAGATTACTACTGATAGCAGCAAAAGTTCACTTCTTATTAATTTATTATTTTTACGCAAAAATGTAAAAGTAATAGCAATTATTAGGTCATGAAGTCTTTCTTTTTTTTTTTTAATCTTTAAAGAGCTTTTGTCATTTTTTAAAAGCTTGAGAGTTGAGGCTTATCATCCTTATTCTAGTATAGAGTAGGTTATATTTTTGTGATATTCATGTACGGAAAATGGTACTATGGCTCCGTTGAGGTCTAGCTTTGTGCCCCATGGTGATGTGTGTAGAACATTTACTCTATTAGCCAAATGCACTATTTCATGGTGGGCCACGGGCTCAAAAATTATGTCAATCCATTCTTAGGTGGGCCACACCAAGGACAACAGTTGAGAGGGGTTACCCACCCATTAAAATCTTCATAATCATTTATTGGGCCTACCAAGATGTGGCTCACAAATCCAGCCTATCCATTGCCTGTGTCCCACTTGGATGAGGGGCCAGATCGAGTTTCGATTGTATTCAAAACTCAAGTAGACCCCACCAAATGTTTTTAGATGTTTTAGACATGTCTTCACATGGTTTTAGATTGTATGACCCACCTAAGTTTGGTATATGACTTATTTTTGGCACATCCCATAACCTAGAGAAGACCCACCAAATGCATAGTGTGGATGTTAGACACATCATAGTGGGGCCCACAGGGTTCAACCTCATGGGAGCTTTTAGTGAGGCCGGCCTCATAGTACAATTTCCCTTCATGTGTGTGTGTAAGACTGACAACTGTCAAACTCTACAAATGTGTCACATTCAACCTTCAAGTGCATTTAATGTGTTACTTTTGTAATATGTGTCAAGTTTTACATGCAACACTTGTACTGTTAGACACCATTGTATGTATTCGAACGCCCCATGTATACAACATAGCGCCACTGTATCTTTTCAAGTGCCACGCATATATAATGTGCTTCGGATACCATATGGCATGACAGACAAAATTAAGACAAGCCTAAGTGAGATGAGCTGAGTGGTAAGCTTTTAGTGCTGCCTAATGAGCCCTAAGGTTAAACAGGAGATGATAGCAACCATCTGATTTTTTTTTTTTTTCCTTTGAATTTGGACCTCTCATTATTTTGCTCTTAGCCATTCATTTTTTTATAGGCATCGAGTGGATGAAGATTTCTTGTCATTGTGTGATCATAGCCAAATACTCCATCTACAATGTCCTCCAAAGCATGTGGTCTAGGTGGCCATACATTCACATACACCAAAAGGACTAACGGATCAAGATTCTATTGACAATTGGTCCAGGTTCAGTGCACATGTGGTGCACCTGATGTTGATATTGAATGCGGATAGGTGGATCCGGTGAACCACCTAGGTCAGTAGATCCGTGACCATGGGGCCCACCATGATGTGATGTGTGTTTTATATTTTATATCCATGGCATCTATCCATTTCCCACATCATTAATTTTAGGAAGTGGTCCCAAAAATGATGCAGATCCAAATCTTAGATGGACCACATCACATGAAGCATTGGTTATTTAATACCCGCAATTAAAAACTTTTGTGGCCAAAAAAAAAAAAAATTAATGGTGGGTAGCCAATCAACACCATTTCTTGTGGTGTGGTCCACTTGATATTCGGAGATCTACTTTTTTAGGGCTCATGCCCTAAAATGAAGTAGCTTATGGACAGCGTGGACATAAAAGACATGCATCATGGCAGACCCCACAATCACGGATCCGCTAAATCCACATCCGTTCGAATAAAATAAATAACGGACGCGGATTAGGGGTAATGTTAATGTGTTGGGTATGTTAGTGTACTTTTCTATAACATACTAGTGTACCTTATTTGTCAACCACGTGAGTCCATGTGTTGTAATGTCGGTTGAGCCTTGGTAAGCTGAAGACCGAAGATTCAAGTGAACAAGAAGCATAAAATAAGAAGATCAGGTAAATGAGATGCCTTGGTGATTATAGTCTTTTGAACCAAAACATCCAAAACCTCTTAGATGACTTGGACCAATTAGGAATACCCTTAGGCATCATCATTAGTCTTAGAACACGTTGAAAAACATGATAAGTTAGACTAATAAAAGAGGTGGAAGCTGTTATATACAAATCAACTCAAACAGCAGTTTTCGATTAATCTCCGATCAATCGGACATAGGTTCCGATAGGACGTCGATCCATCGGACAGATGTTCTGATCAATCGGAATTTGTTCCAGGAAGTTTGAAAAATCCATTGGACAGATTTCTGATCAATCGGACAATCCTCTGATCAATCGGACGGGGTCCTTACGATCAATCAAACCATGATTCCAATCAATTGGAATTTGTTCTAGAAAACTCTCTAGACAAATTTACAATCAATCAAACAAGTATCCGATCAATCAGAAGTGACCTTCGATCAATTGGAAATACGCGAATCTGTCATTTTTCTGTTAGAAGAAAACTTATAAAAGGAGGGAGATTCGTTTATAGGCAAAAGAGAGGGATTTTGAGGAGATAGAAGCCATCATTGTTGAAGACCATTAGAAGCGTTATTCCTAACCCTAGCAAGTGATCTTCCTTATGATTCATTATAAGAATTGAGCATTCCAAGCTCATGATAATAATGCATTTGTCTCTCTTTTGATCTCTAGAGTTTGTACCGATTTAGATAGTTATATTCCTATCTAAACTCTATAATAAGATCAGTGTGGGTGAGACTTTCTAGGAAACTTATTCATATTAGTTGTAGAGTTCTCAAACCTACCTCCTAGCACCTCAGGCATCTCTAATGGAGCATCATATGTAAGGGGGCTGATCTTAGAGACTGAAGCCTTGGCAAAGTAGTAGCATCAAAGATCGAGGGAGTACAAGGGGAGTTGATTCGAGCATAGGAGAGCAAGAAGAAGCAACCTGAAGCAGCGCACAACGGGGCTCCATCCAATAAGTAAGTCGTCATTTGTAAGAGTCTGGTACCACTCTTTTCAAGTAGAAATTGAGTGTAGAGTTTTTCTTCAAACTCGATATGTTCAGTTGTAGGACCTAGACCTGGTTGCAAGGTTGAATTAAGTCTCCAATCAGGGAGCCTCCGGCAGGAGTAAACACTAGGTTCGGTTGTAAAACATTGGCTCAGTTGTAAAGCCTAAAACCTATTGAGGTTAGGACCTTTGCTTGAGTAAGCCTAAATTCAGGTTTAGTTATAGGACCTTAGCTCGGTTGTAGAGCCTAAGCAAATCTCCAAAGGGGATCTACCAACACGGGTATGTATGTATAGGTTGGGAGGAACCTGTAAACTTTCTAGTTAGGTGTATCCGATTTAAAACACCTTGGTTGGGAGGAATCAGATTTAAACTCCCTAGTGAATGTCGGTGTGCTCAAAGGGGTTGAGTACTTGAACCAGGAGTGGAGTAGACCCGAAGTTGAACCACTTCCATGCTTGTGTTTGTGATTGATTTGAGCACATTGTTATCTTAACATTGTATATTTAATTGTTTAACTATAAATGCTTAATAGAAATGTATGATAGGCACTAGATAGGCACATCCACACACAAGATGTACTTTCACTAAGTAGTGTAGACTTGAGCTCATTGATCCATTCTCATAAGTCTACATAATTGGCATAGATTAGGAGCTTAATTTGTTTAATCATTCGATTATATATGCATGCTTAGGTTAAGTTGTTTAATTGTTAATTATTTCCTAAGCAAAAAGAATTTTAAAAGGTCTTAATCCCCCCCCCCCCCCCAGACTTTATCATAATTCTAGTTGTTCCGCTATTAGCTTCCGCATGCGACAAGCGCCTTTACAACTGTATTGATCCAAAATGCGCAATTTTAGGGTATTGTGGACCCAATGTGATGTATGTGTTTTACATCAATGCGGTCCGTTCATTATGCCCCCTTCATTTTAGGACATGAGCCAAAAAAATTAGCAGCTCTCAAGCTCAAGCATACCAAACCACAGGAAACAATAATGGTGATTGAACACCCATTGTTAAAAACTTATTAAGGGTTACAAAGCTTTTGGATCAGGATGATATTTGTGCTTTCCCTTCATCCAAGTTTGATTGACCTTATCAACAAGTTGGATGACAAATAAACAGGTTGGATGGAAAAAAAAAAAAAACATTATGGTGGGCCCTAGAACGGTTTCAATGATGGGTGTCATTATCCCTATGAATCTGAATCGTCTGCTCAGCTTCAACATGATTTTTCTATTTGCCGATCACTTGATTAGTCCAGCTCAGTACTAACATTGTCAACACTGGAGCTCAGCAGTGCTGACAATGTCAGTGCTGAGCTGGACTAATCAGGTCAGCAGTGCTGACAATGTCAGTGCTGAGCTGGACCAATCAGGTGGTCAGCAAATAGGAAAAGCCTCATGATGCCGAACAGACGAGCCAAACTCTATTCCCATTGTTTCTTGTTGTATGGTCCACTTAATCTTCAGATCTGCTTCATTTTTTTGACTTATACCTTCAAATGAGCTTGAGAAACGAATGGATGAGGTGATGTAAAAACAGATATATCACCTTGGGCCCCATAGAGCGCAACACATCAACATACCAATGTTGGAAGCGAATTGCATTCAGCCCTGCTTGGACAATAATCCGTCCATATAAGGGCTCCTGTGGGGCCCACCGTGATGTATCTATTTATCCACGTCATCCATCCATTTTCCTGGGTCATTTTAAGGTATGATACCAAAAACGAGGTAGATTCAACGCTCAAGTGGGTCACACCAGATATGACTCTTGCATTTTAATGCAACCAAGCTCGCTATTTGGTGTTGTTTACTTGAACTCTGGATCTACCTCATTTTAGGCTTGTACCTTAAAATGACCTAAGAAAATGGATGTACTACGTGGATAAAAAGATATATCATGGTGGGCCCCATAAGAAGCCCTGTATAGATGGATTATTGTTCGGGTGGGGTCGGATGCAATCAGCTGCCCCACAGTGGAGGTGGTGTTGGCAACCGCAATGCCACATAATTCCCGGCCATAGATAATTTGGACGGGTGCGACTTCGATAGATAGGGCTCTCAATGGGTCGAATCTGGATCGGATCCAATTGGATCCGGCTCTAAGTCCAAAAATTTGTAGACGTATTCAAATCCAAAAGGTAATATCCATATTCGATCCATTTATAATAGCCAGATCCATCTTTGATCCAAAATCCATATAACCATCAGATTAGCATCAGATCTAAGTCAGAATCCACCCCATCACAGATATATATATATATATATATATATATATATATATATATATATATATATATATATATATATATTTGATTTAGTAGCAAAATGTTGCAAATCTCACTATTTACTGTGATATGGTTGACCTGGGATTAGCATATGTCACAATTTTGAGACATGGCCTAAAATAATCTGGAAAATGGATGGTCAGCATAGGATATAACATATATAGTAAGCTGACAATTCGGATTTGATCGAATTCAATTGGATATCTGGCTTCAAGTCCAAAAATCTAGATCCGAATTCGGATCTATTTCTATAAATCCAAATCTGATCCATTTAATTAATCAGACCTATTTTAAGATCCAAATCCACCTTATATGAATTCGGAGCAAATCGGATCTCGGATCTGACCCGCTCCATTATGAGCCCTATCAATAGATCCCCCCCATCCACAAGGTGGGTGGATCCTGACTGTGGGGCCACCTAGATGTGTGTTCCTTACATCCACGCCACCCTACCGTTTTGATAGATCATTTTAGGGTATAAACCAAAAAATGACCGTAGATCGAAATCTTAAGTGGGCCATCCCCAGAAAACAGTGGTGATTGAATACCCACCATTAAAAACTTCTTGGGGGTCATTAGAATGTTTATTTGCCATCCAATCTTTTGATACCGTCACAAAGATCTGGATGAAGGAACCACTAGCAGTTGGATCAAAAAATTGTGGCTCATAAGATTTTTTAATGGTCAGTTACCAATGTTTCCTGTGGTGCAGTCAACTTGAGATTTGGATCTGCTTCGGTTTTGGGATCATGCCATAAAATACGCTGAAAAAACGGATGGACGGCGTGGATGCAAGGAACATACATCAAAGTTGGCCCCACAATCAGGGATCCACTTAAGCTGTGCTCAATTTGGACCAGGCGATCAAAACAAAACCTGATTTGATGGGATTCCAGAAGCGCCAAAAGTAGATGCTTCCACACGGATGCGTGGCTGATAAATAAGAGAGAATTCATACTCTGGCAAAGGAAATGGATGATACACAGTCACTTTGAAATTACTTAGAAATTAATTACATACGTGGCATGCAACTAATTCAAATTGGATGAATCATGAACCAAGAACTACACTTAATCGATGATCCGACTACTGGATTGGTGAATAATTGGACGGTTAAAATGAAAAATATCCAATGGTTCTGTTTCAACAAACAAGTGTCCACGAATCAGAGATTAGGATTGTTCATCCAATCTGATTTTTGGAATGAGAGTTAGCAACATTTTGTTTCACAATTTAGTCGGCTTAAATTCACTCAATCTATGGTGTTGTGGTATTCCTGAGTGCCTGAGTATCAAGCGTCATATGCTGCCCGAGTATTTTATATATATATATATATATATATATATATATATATATATATATATAAAACTACCGACAAACATCCCCATCCTAGTCCCTGGTAATAAAATTCCCTTAATCATCATCAGCATCATTGCAAGAGAATTGACATCACATGCATTCGGGCGTATGGAAATTACCACACGTTTGATCTTTGTGTGGCCCACACGTGATGTGTATGGGGAATCCAAACGGGGCATCTGGTGAGCCTTCTCATGGGTACTGTAAAATCAGAGCTTCATCCTGATCAAAATCTCAGATTGGACACAAACTGGGAGAAATGTACAATCACGTCTAAGGCCTATATATTCACTTGTTGGGCCCACCTACAATATGGTGAGAGCCTGATAAACGGTTCAGATGACATGTAGATGAAAAGTTGACCCCACATCTGATCTGGAAGTTTCTGTGGTGGGTGTCCCCCCATCTCTCATTTTGTTCTAACCCACCTGAGTTAGGATCTCAGCCGAACATTGGGGGCTCATCTAACGGATGAGTCGGATGGCACTCACACATCATAGTGGACCCCACGGAGATTCCTTCTTCGTTCTGTATCTAAATCAACATCTAAGGGTGGGTGGAGTCATCACACCCATTCATCCTATGATCTTCTACAAAAGATTCATCCAGCTTTCTCATCACTCATAGCTCAAACAAATCTTCTATTCATGGCAATCTGGATAAAGTATGGCTAGAAGATTGCCAAAAATCTAGCAAAATCTTTACCATTAATTGTAAAATTCATCTTGTAATTTATAAATCTGGCCCATTAATTGTAAAATACATTATAAAGTTTCCATGAATAGAAGATTTACTTAAGTTATCAGTTATAGGAGAGTTGGATGAAATCTTTTGTAGAAGATGGTCCAATATATCCATGAGATCTAGATCGTCCATGAGGTGAGTTCCACTGCAAAGATGGCCTCATCAAAAAACAGAGATGACCCACTAATCAGGCCGGCCACAGCTTATGAACGGTGGAAACAAACCTAGCCAGGTTTTTCTAGACCATCTATCGTAGTTTCTAACTTTACAGACCACTTAATCAGTGAAGACAGATTATTATTTTAGGACATGCATATTGATGAGATCTAGCAGATGGACGGCTTGGATAAGAAATAATAGGAGTATCATGCAACTTACCAAAGAAGTGAGAGAAGGACTTGAACAACCTCATGAAGCCAGCAGAGATGAGAGTAGGTCTTGGAAGAGGAAATAACCCAACTGAATTCTTCATTTTCACACCACTCATGCACTCTCTTTCTCCTTCATATATCACCATAAAAACAAAACCATTATAATAGAAGGAAAAAAGAAAAACAGAGAGAGAGAGAGAGAGAGAGAGAGAGAGAGAGAGAGAGATTACTTGTTGAAGATGGAATTGGATCTGCCTTGTTTTTCTTGGGATTGCTTTCGCCTACGGCGATGCTCGAATGCGAGACACATCCCATGGAAAATGGAAGAACCACCAGCCTTTCCATTCGATCTTTCATCCTTTCATGAAAGAGAGAGAGAGAGAGAGAGAGAGAGAGAGAGAGAGAGAGAGGTATTATGGGCTAGAAACCATGAAGTGAAGTGGTTTGTTATATTGGGTGTTGTTGGCTTTGTTAGCAAGTTTGAATGATTTTACGTGTAGAAAGGTAAGAGCTTTCCAAGTTTCCAAGTTTGGTGAGAGAGAGAGAGAGAGAGAGAGAGAGAGAGAGAGAGAGAGAATTGTGGAGTGGTTTAGAGTGGTTAGATGGTGCAATTCAAACTACTATGCTGATTGCAAGTCCAATTGCTTAGGTCTGTCTTAGCCCGACCTAAAAATAAAAATAAAAACTTTGTATTCTAATTCTTATATTCTAATAAGGTGCACTTGAACTTTGTTTTGTGGGCCTTTCCCTTTAACCCCAAGCCAACCGTTTCCCCACCTTTCTATTCTCTCCTTACCTCTTTTTCTTGCATTCGACTCCTCCCCAAACCAGGAATTCAAGTTCATTCCATGAGTAAAATGCAAGGGACTTTTCAAGCAATCCAATTGGCCTCCAATCCCATTACTGCCTCAAATTGGATTTTGCCAAGCATTTCTTCCTTTTGAAGACGTTGGTTGTGTAAATGATCTTGTATGATGGACACCCAAATCGCCCCACTGGCGAATTGAGATTGACTGTTTCTTCGATTTCAAGATGTGGGTCGCGTATGTTAGCTTGTACGCCGATGCACAAATCCCCGCCGTTGGAATGCGATCCAGTATCTCTTTGATTCCCAGATGTGGGTTGTGTAAGTTAGGCCTGTTTGACAATAGATCTGATCAAGTATTTCTTCCACTCCAAGATGTGCGTTGTGCAAGCAAGCTTGTAATTCAGACAGAAGAATCGTGGCCGTCGAAATGGGACGAGTATTAATTCTTCAATCTGAAGAAGCTGGTTGTGTAAGATGATCTAATCTGCAGAATAAGTACGGGTCTAAGTAGGGAGAAAGAGAGGAGTAGATGATGGTTTTCTGTGCGTACAGAGATGTTCTCTTACTGATTATTTTATAGTCGACCTTATACACACAGCTCACATGATCACCCACACACATCCTACAGTCTAAACAGAGATGGCGGGAATCCCAACGCCCATTTCAGAATGGGAATCTCAAAAATCCCATTTTGAAATCCTGTGCCGGGTCCCCTACCTACAATTCTTGAACCGCGGGAGATGAGTGCACACCGAGAGAGCGTGCGTCCACAATCTTTTTCCCTGGTTGGCCGACATATGAGTTGGAATTGAGAGGAACGTGTGTGGATTGAGAGTGGTGAGGATGATCAGGTCTATCTCTATCTCTATCTCTATCCTAGCTTATAACGAGGTCCTATTTCCACACGTGTGCCCCATCCGTGCAAGATATTATGTGTGTAAACTTGGGTGCTACTCGGGAGATTGGGACACGTACGTGTAAGACAAGGGCATTTCCTCTTTTTTCTTGTCCTTTTTCTTTTTTCTTTTTTTGAAGCAAAAACTTCGATACTCTGGCAGAGTGTGATGTATGATACACGGGCACTTACTTATTAGAAATAGCACCCGGGGAATACAAGTAATTCGAATTAAACTAATTAGAAATAGACTACAGTTATTTGATTATCTGAATATCAGATTGGTGGACATATCCTGGGCGGCTAAGAATTAAAATATCCAGCAGTCCTATTTTAACAAACAAGTGGCCACAAATTAGAGGATAGGATTGGTCAATCAATTTAATTTTGGGGCTGTGGTTTAGCAATTATGAGCTTCACAATTTATTAGTTTTCTGCTTGATGCACAATGTCTGAGTGCCTGTGTATCAAACGCCATGCACAGCTGAGTATCAAATATCTTTCATTTTTTCCTTCCAAGTTTCTTTTCCTTCATTTGTAGGTTGGGTGATTTTCCATCAATGTTTGGTAACAGTGAAAGGGAAATTGACTTGAATCTTGTGGGGCCTATTAGCTAGGGCAGTCCGAAAATGTAGAGCTTCGGTTATCCAGATTTGGGGATGCCCACCTAATTATTTCACAGATTGGAAGATCATAGCAGTTCAATTGGTAGCTAGCATGCAGACGGTTGATATCAAAAAGAAAGAGTTCATTTCACAAGGACCATGGGCCTCGTTGCATATGCCCATCCAGCAAATATCGTTGGATGGAGCCCACGTACAGCTAGAGGTGGAGATCAGACCAATAATCAGCTGTGCCACACCATAAAAACAATCTATCTATCCCACCCAAAAAAATAAAAATAAAAACACCTAATCACGCGGAGCCCTCTTGAATATTGGATAGTCCTGATCGTTAGCCTGATCAATGTGGTAGGTTATACCTGTTGGACTTCGACAGGTTGGATGGATCTCATACACACCATGTGGGCCCCACAATGCTCGACTTCATCACTTTTTCCGAAGGAAAAAAGAAAAGAGTATTCAGTAATTTTTTTTTTTGGTAAAATAAGGTTTCTTGAGAAATATTGGGGGGAAAAAATGCCTTTTTGTTTTCCTTACCATCCATTTGCGGGCTACAGGTACAGAGATCGGGACCATACAACTCTTGGGGTGTGACATCTTATAAGGTGGGACCCACCAGATAACTCTGCACCTCACAAGTCTCATTCATGGGATCGCATAGTATCATTCTCCTTAAAAATATACACTCTCTCTCCTCCACCATCTCACTTGCACAAACATTTAGGCGGGCCATGAAACAGATGCCCGTGGGACAACCAATATGGAAGAACAATTACATCTTGAACATATTATCAGGGTAGTCGTGTCGAGGGTTGAGAAGTCAAGACTGCTGGGTTAGATGACCTTTCATTGTATTTTTTAGCCCATGCAGCTTTCAGAAGAGATCAATGTCAGATTCAAACTGCACTGCTGGACCGAGATATCCTCTGCGCCTCTTCCAAGTCTTGTAAGAACCTGCATTTTACATGTTTAACAAGCAAGAAAATGAAAGAAAAGAAGAAAAAATGTTAGCATTGTGTGCCCGGAACTTGTGATGGACATCCAAGCCATCCACTGGTGGAGCCCATCATGTGGATAACCTGGCCCAATAATCAACCGGTCAACTCAACAAACAAGCCACATGTGAGTGTGGAATGTGGACAGCTAGCAATTGTTTTTCAGGCCCAATTGTCTCCGTATACATGTCACAAACATGTGTATGAATAACGGTAATGATAAATAATTAGGGCCCATTTAACGCACTGTCCAAAGAGCATTTCAGGCCTAAATGCCACTTTGACACAAACGGCAATTGATGTTGACTCTCATCCCTCACTCAACAAAATAGGCACTAAAAAACGACAAGTCAACAGAAAAGGCAAGCTTGAAACCCCCTTTCAAGAAGTCCAAACAGGCCCTTAAAAATGGAATTATACAAGAGGTTTGCTAGAATGCATTGCGAGGTATTACCATAGAATACATCAAGACGTTAATGTATGGATCTGTGGTCATCTTTCAATGATCCAAACCATTTATATTATGAGAGCGACCTTGGATGTGTGATAACCAAAAACAAGAGTGCTGGATTGGAGTTCTTCTTTTTTCATTTTTCCCTCTTTTTTGTTTCTTTTTCTTTTTTTACACACACCACATGGGTACTTGAACCCATGATCTCAGTATTGAAACCCACAGGGTCTACCACTGAGCCATTAGTAGGGTTATGGATTGGAGTATTTCAACCCTTTCATAATTTGACTCTTTTCCTTTGAATATGGAAGTCTCCATAACCTTTGAATAATCAAAGAGTTCAAATATTTCAACCTGGGAATGTTTTCGGGGAATCCTCCGTACACAGTGAGACCCATTATAAACAGTTTGGATGATTGAAAAGGACCCCAATCCAACCACTGAAGTCCCAATGTATCCTATAGCAATATATTGGGATGGCATTCTAGCAAGACCCTCGTACAACAGCCACTATAGCAATCCAAATTGGGATAACAACTAGTGATCCAGACTGTCAATCTGATTTGGCCACCATGCAGATAGACCATGGCCCCCCAAAAAAAACTCCATGCTGGAAAATCTTAGCCATCCAATCTTTGTTTTTTTTTTTCTGTTGAACGTGGGATACTACTTATTTTCTTCTAACCATCTATTTGAAGGACCCTGATTAAAGGGTCAGGCCAATCAGATCAACAGTCTGAATGACCAGGCCATGGGACCCACTCATACAACTCTCAAAGCTTGATGATCATGCAAGCCCTCTTAGGTCCTAACCACATGCCTTTTAGAATTGAGAATCACAGAACCGCCGAGAATGAAACGTGTGCCGGAATTGGTGTCGTTCTGTATGGCCACGGTCCGTGCCTCCTCATATGTTGTACCCCCCACAATGAAGATCACCACCTCCTGAGGCCTGCATAAACATGCTATATATGTATATATCATTTTAACATGTCAGGATAAAATAGAAACAAACCATATGACAGTAATGGTAGAAGCAGGCCCAATCCTCATTGATGCATTACCAATAGGATGCTTTTGAACTGCGGCTGTTATTGGGGCCATAAATCCATTAATACCTCTAAATCATCTAGTGTCTTAAAATGCCTTCCCATGTCCTTTGAATATTCAGAGTTTTCCTACCTACGAAACTAATTGCGGGGGCAAAAATGTCCAAAATCTGCTCAGGTTATATATAGTATATATTGACTATTAAAAAGAGACGACCCCAAACAGTTGGGACAAGGCTATGATGATCGGTGGTGGCAGTAATGATGATGATGGTGAACTAGATCATTTGGAGAGAACCACTGCAACCAATTGCAAAGCGGCAACAAAAGCATAGGCCAAATATTCAGGAATCAGACGGTTAATGCTGACAAACCTTCCCTGTTGGAAGTGATTCCCAACAAACGGATAGTCCACATCTTTGAGCCTCCCCTTTGTGATGCTTTCCATGGTTTGGAACAGAAGTGGCTGGTGCTGGGTGTAGACATTCTCAACTCCCTGTAGCAATCCCAAGATATTCCATATAAGGGCTAAAAAACTGGTGCTCCGGAAGCAGAAAGCAAGATCAGTGCAAACAAACCTTAAGCCCACGAAGGGCCATATTACGAGCAAAATTCAGGATATCACGATTGCCGTACAGATCACCAGTTCGCTTATCAATGCCTGCTTGCTTTAAGAGGAATTGGACAAGCTGTTTCCAATAACGACCCGAAAGTCAACACGTCAGAATCCAAAGAGAACAAAACCAGTGCAGAAAAAGCCTCAATTATACTTGCATGGCTTGCCAAGCCTCCCAAAGCAGGCTGGTGGTCTTGTCACTGCCGTGAGTAAAAGCTTGAGAACCAAATACATAGCATATCTGGAAATTTTAAGGCTGGAAAAACCAGGAAGTTGCTTTTGAAAAGCACAGACCATTTCCGATATTTTAGGAAGACATGAGAAGATGCATCCAAAATTTTATGAAATAGGATCCATGCTGCCCATCATTGGGTCCATCAAATCAATGGACTTGATCACTATATGCTGTGAAATAAGCAACGGGTACGTGTCCTAATGCATCAGGGCCCTATAATTCCTTTTTCATAATTAGGTAGCCCATTTCCAGCAATGGGAGTCACCAAGATGCAAGCTGATAGACCAAATGGCAAGATACAAGTATGCTAGAGCCAAAACATGGAAGGGGTGCACTCTAGTAGTACCACCAGTGCTTACGGTAGTACCAGGAAGATGTGGATTCCACATAATGTATGCATGTAATCCATGCCATCCATCGGATGCGTTAGCCCATGTTACTCCCTGCTGCCAAAAATCAAGCTAATCCGTGAATAAGGTGGGCCACAGAACAGGGAACATGATGGGAGGGAATGCCCACCCTTGATTCGTATGGGGCTTCACCATGTAGTGTAAACTAAATCCAGGCCATTCAGACCCTTCATCTCGACTGGAGGAAGGGTCAGGCCAAAAATCAAGATGTTTTGCAACTCAAGTGAGCCCCAGTGACAATCAACTGACGAAGTCACGTATCCACCTTGTTCCCTTTGCTGTGGCTCACCTGAGTTTTGGATCGGGATCATTTTTGGGCCTTCCAGAAAACCTGAGGTGGCAGTTTGATGGACAGGTTGGATGGTGGTCACACATCACATGTGCACCACATTTGCTTGGTACCACCATAAGCTTACAGTGGTCCCAGTGCCACTGGAGTGTGCCTCATCTAGAAAAGGGGACATCAGTTGAGTTACATTACACCAGGCTTGTACTTTGCAGATCGTGAAGCTAGTTTGTTGAAAAACTGCATCAGTTGAACTGGGCTTTCCTTCTCATAGCGCAAAGCATACAACATTACTAGACGTAGACGGTCAATATCAGAAATGCTTTCATCGTCTAGAAGATTCTTGACAGCCTGCGAAACAGGGAAACAGGAAAGAACGATGTTATACAGACCTGGCATGCGTGTATGTACCATTTTAAGAAACAAATTCTATTCGGGATGGTGATTCACCCTCAAGACTATGCTACCTAGCCCATATTTGACATATACACGTGGTCCACCTGATGGCTGGAGCAGCCTGATTTTCTGGGCATGGAACATGAAGGTGTGGCCAACCTGACAGTTTGAATCTCACAATAGCATGCCATGTCAGCATGTATGGGAAGAGTAGAGTCGCCATCAGGGGTCAATAAAAAACAGATAGAGATTTCAGGAATATGCTGTGCTGTTGTGCTTTTGTTGCTGACAAAGAGAAGCAAAAATCATTCACCATGCTTCTCCAACTATAGACCATAGTCTATCCTCTGGTGTTGAATCTTTCTAACAGGTTCTCTTGTCAAAAGCAGCTCATATATGTAAGAAAGATCGATGTTGAGGCCTAAATGTTGCATATTTATCCCCTACTTAGCATTGATTTTATCATATACATTAAGGGCCTGTTTGGGCAGCCGTATTAGATAGCATTAGGTGATATGGTATAGCATTGGGTCTTGTGCCGATTTCATCCGATGTTTGATAATACAAGAAAGGTTTGGATTAATTCAGTATCACGTATTCCAATGCCAAGGGTGAATTTTGGTGGATTTCTGGTGGATCCCGGTATCCGCTACAAATGTGGGCCCCACATTGATGCATGTGTTTTATCAACACCGCCCATTCCTATGTGCCTTTTACACTTTCCATTCAATGTGCACATGCGCACAGGTGACCAAAATTAGTTGTGAAATGTGATTTGTTGATTACAATTCTATGGCCCACCAAATGCAGAATTCACGTAATACTGTTTATTTGGTAAGAAAAGCATTTGATCTCAAATGTAGAAAATGATGATGTTAATCCCATCTACTACCATGGTATTGACAGACAAGCAATTAATGAACAATAAATGATGTCGATCCAATCTAATACCATTCCATCCCTTGAGATACGGCTGCCCGAACAGGCCCGAAGTAATCCTAAGTATATGTGTTTCATGTGCAAGAAATGATTTGAAGACCAAGACCAAATTCGTGCTAAAAAGGAATTATGAAGAATAAGCCTAAAAAAATAAAGTTACAAGACCTGAATTGGCCAAGAAAATCAAAGTGTAGAACTGCAGGGCCAGAAAACAGAGATCTAAATAATTCAGGAAATGACCTTGCTATGCTGTTTTTGTCCATTTTGACCGGTCGAAGCTCAACTTTGACAGGTTGAAAACTGGCAATTTTTGGTGAATTTGGGCTGAAACTCCCTGGACTAAAAAGAATTATTTCGACCAGTCGAAGCTCAACTTCGACCAGTCGACCCGATGCGCGGAAATTCAAAAGTTCGTTGCTATTTGTTGATCCAAGACTTTGACCAGTCGAAGCTTATGTTCGATCAGTCGATGGGCAATGGCGGAGCGAGTTTTTTACGCAAAATCAAGAGGCAATGCTCGATTTTTCCTATATAAAGGGGTTTCTACACATCTAAGGCATCCTAGAAGCCCTAAAACGTGAAGGAGCAGAGAGATTCAAAAGTGGAGGATTCTACATCGCGTTTTTCTAATTTTTCATAGTTTTCTAATTCTCTCTTCTGTTTTTAAAAGATTAGTTCAACCATATTCATGGTTGGCTAAACCTCTTAGCTAGGGCTAAGAGGGGAAGCATGTAGTCGTTTCTGATGCATGACTTTATTTGATTCAAGTACTTTTGGATTTTAATGATGAATTTTCATAGTTTGGTTTGAATAAAGTTGATAATGTTGGATTAATCTTCCATCTCTTGTGATTGTGTTTACATGAGATGTTTTGATTTTCTGAGACTGATCAAATTGGGTTTGAGAGGGTTTCGATTTGTGGAATTCCTAGATTCATTGTGACTATGATGAATGCTTTGAGATCCTACAAGTTTAAGTACTCTATGTTCTATCTAGAACCGATCTATTAAAATTCATATATATTATCAGGGTTGTGAAATATGATTTAACTGAATTTATCATCCGATTAGATAGGATAGGACTCTGATTCCAATTGAGTTATCAACTTGAATTAAAGAGTTTGACATTATAGATGATTATGAGTGAATCCTTGGAATCCCTAGTGTTTGTTTTCCTGAATTTCCTTTAAACCTTTAAATTGTTAGTTTTCTGAATTTCCTTGATCTAATTCCAATTACAATCTTAATTAGTTCAATCTAGCATAGCAGTGTTTGGAGTTGTTAACTACTATCCCTGTGGAACAATCTAGGCCTCACCGAGTTATTACTACATCTCGGCCTTATACTTGGGCCTGGTGAACATCAATCAGTAATAAACATAAATCATGTCCACTTTTTCTCATGAGGTGAGTCCGAAGGGCATGCCATTCCTACTGCTGAGTAATTCTACAATCCTTAGGATGTGTAGTGTCCTCGAGTCTTTAAGTTTGCAGAGCCACCCATGGTTCAGCAATCCCAATCGCGACATGATTGCCCATTGTGGATAAACCATACCCGAAAATCTCCTCAATGGGACAATCCTAATCCTTTGATCAGCAACCTGCAGAGTAGTGTGCTTGAGCCTTAAGTTTGTAGAGGTGGAGCCCATGGTTCAGCAATCCAGATTGCAACATGATTGCCCATTGGGACAATCCTAATCCTTTGATCATCAACCTGCAGATAGGCAGTTAAGGAAAGAAATACAACAGCTGTCCACATTCAACTAAAAAAAAAAGGCCAAAGTTTGGATTGCTAAGATTTCAATCTGGGAGACTTTTGGACCACAGTCCATCTACACTCTACAGTGGGACCGTTTGTATCAACATTCTGCTAAGCAACAAGGAATGTTTGAATCATACTCGGAAAAACATTACTCTTGATGTAAAACCAACAAGGATTACTTCTCATAGAAATACAATAGATTTGTATTGATTGGAGCTCTAAAGATCATCAATTGGAACCTTTTGTTCATGCAATAGCGATAACTATGAGAATCCATTTCCTCTGTGACCAGAATATCAAATCTGAACAAACCACTCTTTCACCTATTTTTTGGATTGTGACCCATTTTCGGGATTGCAGGCACAAAAGTCTTCAAGGCCACTCTGGTGATAGAGGAAATGGTGGGGGTCATAGCTAGAATAGAAGCTATGGTGGGGGAATGGACCTCAGCTGTTAAATCTGCTTAGTCCGCCCCCTCTTGTTGGGTTGTCTGTTCTTGCTCGCTTATTTTCTTTTCTCGCTTTTGCAAGCTTTTTATAATATAATCATCATCTTTCAAAAAAAAAAAAAAAAGGCTTCAAGGCACAACTCCGAAGCACAAGGCCAATAACCAATGCCTCTTACAGCTCCAAATAGTTCCTCGCTAACTTCTACTGATGACCGTAGGTACAAATATGGCCCTACCAAAATCTTAGTGAACAACAAGCTATTTAAAGTAGCAGCCTTGGTGTCCCGATGCTCCATTCAGGTGCATTATTACACAAGATGGAGGAGCGAATTGCAAATATTTTCATTACTGGGGAACGTGTGACTGGCATATCGATGCAGCGAATCCTATACTCATCGGACAAACCCCATTAACAATTTGATTAATGTCAGGTAAAAGCCCAAAAGTGGCATGCAGGTGAAGCCATTGAAACTAGTGAAGCTAAAAGGAATGATGTAAGTACCTCAAAGGCCGTTGCCTGACCCCCATTACAAGCTAGATCTTGTTCTGTTTGTGAAACTGTCATGAGCTTCCGCTCCTCAACGATCTTGATCATTTCTGTAAGCATTGTCACATGCTTTGAGACATTCCCTTGCATCTTTCGGTACTCAGGGTAGTTGTCGACAAACTTGGCCATGTCTTCTGTAGAAAGATCAAAATAAATAACATAGATGTTAGTCATCTCTAAAGGGTAAAAGCTGCAAACTGCTAGGCCCAAACTGCTAGCCTGCCATACAAATTTGTTTTGGTGAGCTCTGCAATATCGCTCAATATGCACCTATCGTCTGAATGTTCTGGTTATTCTTCGAAAGCTGCTGGAAATCATCCACCATCTGCTTGATATTCGTTCCAAGATCTCCAAAATTCATGTACATGTTATCTTTATAAAAAGCATCTTGTTCCGATGATAAGACCACCTCCTATAAGCAGCAAATAGCATTCGGGTTATCCCTTATGAAAAAATAATCAAAGTACATAAATCAAAGAAGTACAAGTAAACCTGCTGATCCTTTTGAGTCAAAGTACATAAATCAAAGAAGTACAAGTAAACCTGCTGATCCTTTTGAACTTTGCCAATATTTCTCAAATTCACTTTATTGTCTTCAAAACCTATCAGCTCATGGACCATTGCCTGTGGAAAGGAATTTAAAAGACCCATTATTACTTAGAAAGATCAAATCTAGGCATCAAGGCTATGATGCTGAAAAGCAATCATACTGGCCCTGTTTCCATTTATGGCAACAAATTGAGTGGCAACTGGCAAGACTATAATTTTGGTTACCTGATATGTCCACTGATTCAGCAATGGAGTAACAGGGTCATCCCTCCTATCAACTACCAACAACATTGGGGAAATTTCTGTTCGTCTGAAATCAAAAAGACCGCTTTCTTGCTCGTACATAAGCTTCTGCAGTATTTATTCAAAATGAAACATGAAGAAGTCAAGGTTTGTCGCAAACAACCATAATACTCTACATGTTAACACAAATGAAACCATTGACCACACACAAAAAAAAAAAGGGATGCTCAGCAGCATCTGTCACTTCAAGTTATTAAAATGCTGCAAATTACATAAAACTATTAGATATAAGAAACAAAACCATGTGATTCTCATAATAACTTGCTCACCGCAGCTTCCTGCGCTATCCTTTTTGCAATATCAGAGGTCCGTTGATATCGAATAACAGGTCGACGTTTCAGTGCTAAGAAAACTGCTGCAATGCCATCAACTACTCGGTCACAAAAATTCTGTGAACTTGAAGGATCCACCACAGCTGGGAGCATGTACATGTGATTTGAATTAATATTTAAAGTGAAGTGGTAAGGATCAACGGCAACAAAATCTGCATAGAACTCCTGCAAGACCAAGGGAAGAAAGCATACCTCAAGATTGGATTTTGGAAATAAATAAATGAAGTTGAATTGCCAAAGCATTATGCTGTCAGTGGATTTTAACCAAAATGATTCATGATGGCAAAAGTATAAGAATTTTCAATAGCAAAATAATTCATGAAGGCGAAGTACAAGAATTTTCAATAGCAATCTCATCACCATCATCAAAGCCTTGTCACAGCTATTTCAGGCCAGCTTTATGAATCCTGTTTCACCAATCAAACCTAAAGCCCTATCCTCAGTAAGTGAACAACCCCTTCATATCCCTTCTCACCACCTCAATCATAGCTTACAAGCTTTTAGACATGGCCCAAGCATGGACTGATTAGCAAAAGAGCTTAATTTCAGGCCCAGGGGCTGGCCCTTGATCTTGATAGAGATGCCCATGCCTGGCCCAAGATCTTGATAGAGTCATCCAGGCCCAGCCAAAGGCGGGCAAGCTGCAAGCCCAATCCATTGACAGCCTTAATCATAAACGGCCAATACTTCATTATGTGTAGAATGTCTTTGTGATAGGTAATATAACACATTAACAGTGGAGAAACTTCCAAGTCCATGTTCCAAATTCCAAGAGTTGGCAGAAGTACATATTTCCATGCCATCAAACTATCCGCTCGTTTTTTGTGATTCTTGAAAATCAAATTCATTGCCATTAGTTCAAGGCATGAAATAGCAGCCTAGTGCAGCGAGAAATGATGATAATCGTATATATCAAATTTTGAAGCCATTCGCCACGAGCAAATGCCTCCCACAGAATCCAATGTGCATTGCTAGAAAACACCCAACAATCTGGTAAGAGTAGTAGTGTCTCATGATCAAGTAAGCACCATTTTCATAGAAGTTATAAGGTGTCCCTTGTCTACATGAAATCGGTATAAAGATGTCAATTTGGAAAACAAGTGTGCTGACTAAACACTCATGAGGAGAAAAGCTTCAAAATAAATGACAGTGGATCCCCACTGCTATAGATGATTGCTCAACACACCTGAACTTGTTGGACAACTTCCTGTTCATCTGAATCAGCCAGAATTTGAATTTGAGTGCTCTTCAAGATGTTAGAGAAAACTGTACAAGAAAACATTTAAAGAATAATCAATAACTGGACATTAAAAACTTTATGAGACTAGAATGGTATGTTATGTTGTGAATCTGTGTCACGAGACTCAGGACATGTCCAATGCCCAAGGCATTAGAGAATCTTACACAGGTGATACTCTCCAAATCTTGGACTAGCTATTTGGCGTCGCACATGCTGGATATTCTCCGATGTTGGGCGGAGAAAGTAAACTGCTTTGAGGTGTGCCATGGATTCATTTGACATGGAATCCACCAGTTCAACCAAAAACACCTCCTTCTGAAGTAGTTGTGACTGAGAATATACAACACTAACAATGCTAACCTGCATATCATCAGAAAAAATAAAATCCATAAAAATGTTCAAAACTTAGCATCAGTTACTAACCTGGTTCAACATGCTAACTTAGATGCAATTAAGCTAGAAACAACAGAAATGTGAAAATTATTAACTTTGAATGCATCCCAAAGGAATTAACATTTTCTTGCACTCAAAGGAATAAAGTGAGTGGACATGGACACAAGCTCGCTGAAACATATACTCGTTCCTATACAATCAGTTTATAACCTGGAAATATTATGGTAACCAAAATTTCTCAAGTCCGCTGTTCAACAGAATGTCTTTTTGTCCCACACGAAAAAAGGGCCAGCATTTGAGCTACATGATACCCATTCAGCTGATTGCTGAAGACATTGAACAGAAATTAGAAGGGCATTGACCTAAGGACAAGTGTGCAAAACAACTCCAATGACCTAGGGGTCAGAAATTAGAAGAGCCATCAATCTTTGTTCTTTTTCCAGAATAATGATGTATTTGTGTAGGCGACTAGTCAGAGGGTTAGGATCTTCTGATCTGGTAGATTTGGGGGCACATGAGATCAATGGTCTGGATCACCAAACCATAGGTCACATTCATACAGACTGGACCCAACAGTATAATGTAGATGTCCTGATGAATCATGCGCCATGCCCCTATAATTCCCCCTCAAAAACAGCATCAAGCCAAGAGGAGTGGGATAGCACCACTTCTACATTACAATCGACATGTAATTTGTCACCATTTTGATCGTATTTTTAGTACCAGAGAGATTTCATGTCAAGATAATCTGGCCTGGGACTTGCACATGTATTGATTTATGAGTTTCAACCTATGACTTCTCCAGTAACATATAGAAGTGGTCTACTTGTGACTGGTTTCTGTAAATATATGCAACTAATCCAGTCTTCACAAAAAATGGAATGCATGTGAAATCAGATTTGTTTCTACTTGCTGGAAAATAACAGCAAGATGCAGAAATTCTCTGATTCAGTTCTGCAGCAAGCACTAAAAAACATATTCTTCTGTATGTACATTCACTAATCTTCAAATGAATCCGAATTATGTTCGAGTGCAAAGATGTGACCAAAAGTAACTGAAATCATGGGTGAGTTTCCCATACTTCAATCATTTTCTCCACAAACTTTTTGTTACTTTTTTTTTTTTTTCCGAAGAGTTAGTTTCTAAACAAAACTGGTGAATGTAAATAAATTATATAATCCCAGAGATCCAAAGTACAAGATCATTCAAAAGTGTGCAAAACAGTGCTCGAATCATGGCGAGCAATGCTTATGATTTAGATTACCATCGAAGACAGAAGGCAGATATGATGCACAGTGAGAACGAAAAGAAAAAAAAAGGTAGGGCATTGGCCTGAATTGCCTCACATATACAGGATTTACACTTAAAATTGGAGTGTTGGAGATATCCCACTTCATGTGTCCAGGCAACAAGAATGTGTGATGAACTAGAAAGCATGTTAGCTTTCCTTTCTTTTCCTTTCTTCCCCTTTCTTTTCTTTTCTTTTTTTTTTTTTTTTTACTTGAGGTGATTTGATTCATTATGTGTGATGCCAAAAGAGTCTCAATTTATTGCCAACCATAGGTAAACTAACATGAGGTTGGCTAATCTGACAAGCCAACAAACATGTAAAAACATCCGAGCCACTCATTGGGTAGGCCCCACTGTGTATTTTACGCAGTCCAAAAATCAGTGTGGTCAGGAAACCCCAAACTGCAGGATTTAAAAATTAATTGTGGATAGTTGGTAAAGTTTTTCAGAAGCCCAGCCCAATTTTCCCCCTCAAATTCAGCGGCTAGCATTGTCCAGCTGACCTATTTTTGGGCAAGGTCACATCCACAGTGGGACCTGCATCATGAGTCGACTGGAACTCATGTGTTTGCCATGTTCATGCATGAGCATGTAGGAAAAACCCATACAACAGCGGGAAAACCTAACCAAAGTGCAGCAAACCAATTTCCTTGTCTGAAGCAAGGCAGTGAAAATGGAGATATGGCTTTCCATGATCCAGACCATTCACCAACTGTGTTGTGGATGGCCACTGTTCACAAATTGCAAGGATTGGAACCTTCCTCCCTAACCATCCAATTTCTGAAATTTCCCCATCTACCAAATATGCTTTCATACCATCTATTCGAAGATCACCAACTGGAAGGACAAGATCGTCCTATCAGTGAGAATTTTCTACCATGGCCAGTCCAAGGTGGGACAAACCCAAACAAATGGTCCAGAATCTGATGATGAACCATTTACACCACACATCAATTCTAGACACATTTACACAGATAAGTAATTGAAATTGATATTTGCACCCACCTTGGTTGATAGATACACCCTTTTTATCTATGTTTACTAATATAGTAGTACAATTTTGTACTAATAAATTGCCAAAACGTGGAAATTATCAAAATGGTAGTTGTAAACAGCTTCTCCCCTCAAATCATTCCATAGTATCTGAATCATCAAATCACATAGATGACACAAAATTCAACTGATTTTAATGGAAATCCCAGAAACAGGGATCCGAATGATCTGTAACATATCCAACGGTCGCAGGATCGAGAGCCATGAGTGGAAATTATAAAAAATGGCGGTTGTAAATAGTTACTCCCTTCAAAACATTCCATAGCCTTTGATTCATCAAACCACACAATTCAACGGATTATGACCGACATCACAGAAACGGATATCCGAACAATCCGTAACAGATACAACGGTCGAAAACGCAAGATCTAGAGTCATGAGTGGGCTAAAAGGAGGTGGAACCGTACCGTCTGAGAATCGAGGATGAGGACCTTCATGCCGGAGATATCCTGCAGCATCCGCCCGACGTAGTCGCGTGCGGCGGAGATCAGCACCATCTTGTCAAGGGATTCGAGCAGATCTCCGGAGAGAACTAGGGTTAGGGCTTCTGATTTCTTTTCCGTTTACGAATTTCAGAGCTTGGAAGTTCGGATCTGTTTTTTTTTCAGTTGCTGGTGCGGTTGGGTAGATCTGGTTTCTTTTTTTTTTTTGTTTTTTGTTCTGTTCTTTCTTCTTATTTTATAAGTGCGGATCGTCTATGTTGCCGCATAGAAGAGTCAAGCGCTGCCGCTTCCTTGTGATTAAATGTTCACCATTAAGAACTTCCTTTTGGCCACAAAAGTTTTGAATCAAAATGATATTTGTGTTTTCCTTTCGTCCATGTGACCTAACTAATAGGTTGGATGGCAAATAAGCATTAGTAGGCCCTATGAAGTTTTTAACGGTGGGCTTTCAGTCACCACTCTTTCCTGTGATGTGGTCCACTTGACATTTAGATCTATTTTATTTTTCGGCTCATGCCTTAAAACGAGCTGGCAAAATGGATGGACGACATGGATAAAACACATGCATCATGGGAGAGGCCATCATTAGTGTTAGACGGTGTTAGAGGGATCACTACTGAATCTGGAATCCGAGCGCGTGCAAATGGGTGTCAATGGGCCGAGCTTCAGGCCTGACATGCATTTAGAGCCCAGAAATGGGATTTTTATTTTTATTTTTTTACCTTGGGTTAGTACACACATCCCATGGTTAGTACACCGCAATGTTAGCCAACCCCACTTGGAATCCATACCAAGACCTCAGTGTTGAAATAAAGTTGTCTTCATTCAGTCAAAGACGGGTCACCTAAAGCATGTTTGGAAGTTGCTTGATGCCAAGCCCATCCCAGATGAGTATACTATTCAATCAAGCTCCACCACATTATGGTTGTGCCGAGTTCAATATTAAAAGTCCATGCAGAACATGCTTGAAGAGTTGGATCATCTCTGACAGCAGTACGTGGTCCAATCAAATCCAACCATTACTATTTATAAAAGCTTTGTGTTGGATTAAGCCTCAAGATATCATAAACATGAGAGGTTGGGATTTGGTGTACTGGGCTTCAATTTTTAATTGAATGGGCCAAGCCTATTCAATATATTCTGCAGACCAATTCTCTACAACACTTGTTCCATGCAGCGAATAAAACACCCAAGCTCTTTGTCCGACTATGTTGTACATGTTAAATCCATTCCCTCCATGTACGATCCTCAATTTTATCCCACGGCCCGAAAGTAAGCCAGATCCACTACTCAGGTAGCTCTGCCCCAAGTCGACATGGAACAATGAGTGGCACGCTTAGGTGGATCCCTGATTGTGGGGCCCACATTAATGTATTTGCATTGCATCTACGCCCGTCCATACATTTTAAAAGTGGTGATTAACCATTAAAAACTCCTTGTGTGCCACAAAAGTTTTGGATCAAGCTGATATTTGCTGCACCTTCATTCAGGTCTGTGGCCTTATCAGCAGGTTGGATGACAAAACATTCCACTGGCCTCCAAGAATTTTTAATGGTGAGTATTCAATCGCAATTGTTTCCTGTGATGTGCGCCACATAAGATTTGGATATGCTTCATTTTTGGATTCGTGCCCTAAAATGAGCTATCGAAATTGATGGACGCTGAGGATGTAACTCTAACAGACAACAGTAAGCCCCCACAGTCAGGGATATACCAAAGGCGCAACCTAGATGGAGTCATCATGGTGTGTGTTTTCATCAAGAAGTCGGATTTTTGCTTACCATGAACAGAGATTTCCCGTTACAATGCATTTGATTGGTCCATGACATTGCTGAGTTAAATGCAGTCCAAATAAGAAATTCCTATCTATATAGCAAGCAGAAGATTCAGAATCTTTCATTAAATCCACAATAGAAACTAGGTTGGATTCTTCTTTCTTGTGGCAAGTTGGGCCATGGCTGGGCAATCCAAACCGTTGGCATGCCATGGATTTGTGGATGGACCATGTTCCAAATAATTTTCAAATTGGCGGCTTATAGGTTATTGAACAGGCAGTTGAGAACAGAAGTATAAATTTAACTGAAATAGATATAGGTCTTTGAATTGTTCCAAGTTAGGAAATTTTATGGGCCATACTCCATCCAATCAAATCAACAGACCAGTGGTGATTGGTCATTAGTGGGCCACAAAAATTTTGGATCAAGGTGGCATTTGTTTTTTTACTTCATGCAGGCTTATCAACAGATTGGATGCCTAAACATTAAGGTATGCCCTAAGAAGTTTTTAATGGCAGGGAGTTCAATCACCACTGTGTGCCTATGGTGTGGTCCACCTGATAATTGGATCTGCTTCATTTTTCTGGATAATGCTCTAAAATGGTATGGAAAAACGGATGGGCGGCATGGATGCATACATCAACGTGGTCCCATGGTATCACTTCATCAAGTCTATGTGACCTGTCCACATGGTGGATGGCAAATAAACATTACTTTGGGGCCAGGGAAGTTTTTAAAGGTGGGCATTAAATCACCATTATTTCTTATGGTGCGGTCCACCTGAGATTTGGATCTGCCTCATTTTTTGGACTCATGTCTTAGAATATGCTAGATGGAGCATGTGGATAAAACACATACATCATGGTGGGTCCACAGAACCTTTCGACACTAAAAATCAAGACATTCCAAGATTTAGTGGGCCACGGCAAGTTAATATAGGATGTAGGCATGACTGTAAGTGAGCCACCGTGGTGTTTCCTGCATGAGTTTTTTTTTATATGAATGATTCATGGGACGTACGGTTCCCATGATGGGCGGTTTGGATTCTACCCGCACATTGCCGGTGGGCCCAACACAGCTCGAATTTATGGTAACTAGCATGGCCTCCACGAACGAACCATGAGCCCACTTACCATGGCTGGAGGCTGGAGTGGACTGCAATTGCAAGCATCTGGCATTTTAAGATATGCGGACAAAAATGACATGGATTAAAAACTCAAGTGAGATACACTAGAGTTGGGAAATTGAGGAAAGAAATGCCACCATTGAAACCTTTTTGGGCTCAACGTTGATGTTTATTTATAAGGTCATTCTTGGATAAAGTCGTAAAAACGAAAACCTGAACTTGATACAAAACTTTTGTGGCCATCACTGAATTCCCACTGTTTCCTCCTGTATAGCCCACTTGAGTTTTGAGTCCTCATATTTTTGCCACATATCCTAAATTGGAATCTGCATCATTTGCTCGGGTACAGTTCAGCTGGACTGTGTCAAATCTGGTCGGCTCCGACACAATCTAGCTCAGCTGGACCAATCAAAGAGAAAGCGGCAGAGGTTCTCTGCAGACGATCGAGATTCCCTAAATGGATCGTCTTTGCTAGATTGAGGTTACAAAACAGAAGCGCGGGGTAAATTTCTAACAACCATCATAGGAATTCCCACGGTTTCCTTTTGAATGCCCACTTGAGTTTTGGATCACCTCATTTTTTTTTTTTTGCCACAGCATATGCTAAATTGGGGTCACAAAACGGGCGAACGGGTAGATTTCTAACAAACATCACGGTGGATCCCACCTAGCATGGAACTTACTGCAAAAGCCTTTTGGCAGGAAATCCGCGTCCTCTGCGTGGAGATCTTCGTGGGTCCCACAAATGTACGGCTCACCATCTTCGTCAGATGGCGTGTATCAAACTGACCGTGACTCTTCCCGCCCGTACGAACATTGGCCCCATTTGGCGTCGGTAGATCCATCCACACCGACCTTCCATGATATGGCCATCTTCTACAGTACATTTACAAAACTCGTTGGACAAATCTGGACCGTCCATCTATTATTCATATATCTTGCTTGGCCGATAATTTGAAAAATAGACTAATTAGACTATCGTTTTGATCATTTTCACACATTTTTCCTTCACACTAGACATTAGTCTCTACCATTAATTGTATGGACATTAGTCGAATGGATAGGATCTTCTGATTGATTTTAGTTTATCTATGTTATCCACATATTCGAAAGACACTGAATGGACGGTCCTCATTCACTTTTCCATCGTCAAATGAACGGTGGACGTAAGTTGCATTGAAGCTAGGTGGATTTGCATCCAGGTTCATTTCCTTACGATCGGTAGTGCCGGCACCCATTCGTCGGGGAGCGGATTTGGTGAGACCCCGGATCCACCGAGGTGGGTGGGACCCTGACTGTGGGGCTCACAGTGATGTATGTGCATTAAATCCACCCCGTCCAACCATTGTCAAAAATCATTTCAAGGCATAAACCTAAAAATAAAGCTGACTCAAATTTCAGGTGGACAAAACCACAGAAACAGTCGTGATTGAATCTCCACCATTAAAAACTTCATGGACTCCACCGGAATGTTTATTTGCCATCCAACCTGTTGATAAGGTCACAAACATCTAGATGAAGAGATCACACAAATATCATCTTGATCCAAATCTTTTGTGGCCCACAAGAAGTTTTTAACGGTCAATCATCATTTTTTCTGTACTATGGCCCATATGTGATTCGAAACTACTTCATTTTTTTATCATTCCTTAGAATGAGATTTAAATACGGACGGACGGTGTCAATGTAGTTACATATGTTGAGAAATTTCTGATCTTTTAAATAATAAATAAATTGGAAAATTCGAGAATAAGGACAGGCTGAAGCATGTGAAAATCACGCTGTCCTTAAAGCGTAATTCGCCCCTACTCAAATTATTTTTGAGTCTACTGATAGGTTGCAGGCGGATTGCTTCCAGGATACGACAAGCCTTATGTGGTTCTGCGTTCAGCAAAAAACGAAGAAACCACTATGGAACTCAGTAACACACTCTGGCAGATGAAGAAAAGAAAGAGAGAATAAGATTGAGGTCTTCTTCTTGTAGCAGTAGACCACTACACTGGTCTAAGTGGCTTGGTTTGAATCAACCAAACCGAAAGGCTAATAGTCTCAGATGGGTGCTGGTTCAGTAGTGCTGGTTGTGATTGCTGTTGTTGTGTTGGAATGAACCAGACCTGTCCGGTTTATATAGGCAAGGGTGGCTGGCAGTTTTGGTCCAGAGCCATAATGGCACAAGCCGTTTTCTGGCTGTTATGAGAAACTAGCCGTTTATGGCAGTTTCTGACTGTTGTGCATGTGGGAGTTATGCACCTTCATGCTGACCGTTTAGACTCAATGGCTAGCCGTTTCTGACTGTTGGGTTAGCCACATGCAGCTGTTATTGCATGGTCTGGACCGTTACTGCATGAGCAGTTACACAAGTCCCTCTAATTGGCCCTACAGCTCTTTATAAAAAGCAGAGAGGTCTCTCTGTCAGACCTCCCACCCACAGCACCTCCTCTGTTCCGAACCCAGCCACCTGACCTATTACCTAGCCTCTGTCGCACCGCGACTCGCACCAGTCTCGCTCCAGTCCGCGAAGTCGCGACCCATCTGCGACACAATGCGCACGTGCGAAGTGCCAAGTGCGCCACTAGCGCCTCTACAGCCACACTGCCTCACGTGCCCACGCCCTCGCACCTAGCCCGAGCCCGAGCCCGTGCCCGAGACCGAGCCCGTTCGCACTGGAACACGCAAGCCACCATTCTCCCTCTCTTCAACCATAAATAAGTAAGGTGCACAACACCCTACTTATAAAGAGGTAAAAAACTTTTCTCCCATCCGATATGGGACAAAAACCAAACGTCTTTTTTCTTTTAAAATATTTTTCAAAACAACATTTTTTCAACAACATATATCACAGTGGGCCCCACAGTCAGAGGTCCCACCCACCTCGGTGGATCCGGTGTCTCACCTAATCCGTTCCCCATTCGTCGCTGCCGTCGTCGTAGATAGCCAGAGCTAGGTGGCGCCTGGTTTACTGATCAGCTCGGCTCGGCTCGGCTCGGCTTGTTTGATAACCCATGCAAAAGGACATGAACCAGGACATGCGGCATCTCGGCGTGTATCAGGCGGTGTGGTGATGTGTAGGCCACTGTGGGCCCACCTTGATCTATATGTTTTGTATCCATGATGTTCATCCGGTTTTTTAATATCATTTTAGGGCATGAGCCCAAAAAACGAAGCAGATCCAAAACTCAAGTGGACCACACAACCGGAAACAGAGTTGATTGAATCCCCACCATTAAAAACTTTATATAACTGTAGACACCCCACCTTCGGCTACACTGTTGGTAGAGATAGCTGGATGAATGGAGGACCATACCCCTAAATCCCAAGTCCAAACTCAGCCAAAGTCACCCTTGTAAGCCCCATTCCATAGCTCAGTTCAAGCCTGAACCCAGTCAACCCAGTCCTAAAAACCACCCTGAAAAACCCCCCATAAAAAGGCCAGTCAAAAAATCCCAAAAAAGTCAAACTCGCTGAGTCAACCCGTCGAGTCAAAACACCGAGTCAACCCGTCGAGTCAACCCGTCGAGTCAAACCACCGAGTCGACCCGCTGAGTCAACTCACTGAGTCGACCAGCGAGTCCAACAGCAGCCCCGAGGGAACGGCCGTACTCGCTGGAAACAGAGGAGCGGCCGTACGGGCGGCCCATGGCAGGCCGCCCGGACAAAATTACGAGAGCTGCCACTCTCTGCTGCTATAAATACCCCCCTCCCCTTCTCATTTCAACAAGCAATTCGAAGCCCTTCGAGTCCAGAGAGAGTCCATCCTTTCGAGTGCCCTTAGCCCATTTTCCCACCAAGGAGAGCCCGAGTGAGGAGAGTCTAACCCTGGTCCAGCCCAGCCTGACCACTGGTCCAAGCCTCCCAAGCCATCCAAGTCTTGATCCAACCACTCGAAGCCAACCCTTGCGACACTTCCGTCCACCCAGCTACTCTTTTCCAGCATCATCTCATTTGCATCTAGCATAAGTGCAACATTTACTTTTCTTCCAACCCCCCTGCTTCACTACAAGCACCTTGATTACTCAAGCACACATGCATATGTCTTTATATTAAGCACCTGTCAGTTCGAGCGTATGCTCTGGGCTTGCCCGTTGTTGAAACCTGCCCATCAGAAACTCTTACTGTTCAGACCTGCATTCATGCTTCACCATAAAACACCTTGATCATTCAAGCACACTGCATACGTCTTATATTAAGCACCTGTCAGTTCGAGCGTACGCTCTGGGCTTGCCCGTTGTTGGAACCTGCCCATCAGAAACTCTTACTGTTCAGACCCGCATTCATGCATCATGTCATCCATGAAAATATACGAGGATTAAATTAGACTTTCAAGTATTCGATCGATTCTGTGAAGTAGAGACCGTACTTCGGTACGGGCAGTGTGTGGGGTGCTTAACCTCTTCCCACCCTGTAACCGTGATCCCTTACCTTGAATCTCTGACCACAGATCAACAGGAGTCATTTTAGAGGAAGGAAAGAAGCCTAAGGGAAGAGATTGCAAAGATGCCCCAGATCGGCTGACATCTAAGCTTCATTAACCGATCACCGCTGAGACCAGAATATATTTGAGTGAATTTGTGTAGGTCGAGTTATGCTGTTGGTTTGTTTCGGGAGCTCTTGCTCCGTTCGGTCACCGTGTTTGCCGCTAAAGCGTGCGTGCGTGAAGAAGAAGAAGAAGAAGGCTTTCCTTTCCCTCTTGCTGCAGCACACCCTCGCGCCCTTTTAGCCACTCCCAGGTGTTATTGGAATAGTTGACTACCCTACCGTTTATTTATAATGCCACCCGGGATCCTTCCAAAGTTGCCACCCATAGTAATACGAGGTCTAGACAAACTAAAAAACTCAAAAACGGTATTTTACTCGACCGTTTTGCCTACCTGTCGGCATCTATGTTTCGTATACGTAGTACCACCCGGGGCATGACGGATATGACTCTAGCGTACATTCCGAATTATGGTCCATGAATCTTTAACATCACGTGGCATGTATCATCTCAAGTTAAACGAATTACATTGTGCAATAACTACATCAACTTCACAATCTGAATATGAGATTTGTTGAACAATCACTAACCTCTTATTCGTGGACACTTGTTTGTGGAAAGTGGACCGTTTGAGTTTTCATTTTAACCGTCCAATAAATATCCATCAATCCGATATTCAGATAATTAAGTAATTTCAATTTTTATTCTTCACACATCTACACTACGTACCGCATTTTTGGACGGTTTGATTCCACCACGTGTGTTGTCGGAAAAAAAAAATGGATAATGCTTACGATGATAAGATCTCTACTGTTGGACAAAAGATTGCCTCTGATCTCTGAAAGCGTGTTGGTTGGATTTGGACTAGAGGTTAGTCAAATCCTCACAATGAATAAAGGTAAAGAGGGTGGCCGGGGTCCAGCCATTAGCCTTATGATGCTTAAGTCAGATTAGGATTTGAGAAAGTAGAGGCAAGTCACATAGGGGGATTTGTGTGTACCTATAACAGTGAGGGGTACCCTATTTATAGGGTAATCAGAGAGCTGTAAAGGGTGAACATGGGTGTTATGTCGTATT
Organism: Liriodendron chinense; assembly: GCA_003013855.2. NCBI lineage: Eukaryota > Viridiplantae > Streptophyta > Magnoliopsida > Magnoliales > Magnoliaceae > Liriodendron > Liriodendron chinense. The sequence goes on along the minus strand of ML058348.1, from coordinate 8,049,462 downwards.
GGCCAGTGTGATTCTCGACGATGTGGATCGCACCTGTAATTACCAGAATCGTGTTTGGTTTATCGAGCTCGTCCTTGGATTGTCGTGTGCCTGTATGGCGGTTGCTACTCAGGTCGGCTTAACGGTCTCATGGTTCGAGACCGAGCTCTAGGCTTGTCAGCTATGTCAGTAGAACAACCTAACTAGTTTAGGTCATTTTGATGTATTTAAATAACCTTCGTAAAAGTTGAACTATTGTAACCTCAGCTCTCTTTTTCGTCATTGTCGGCCTTTTGGTATCGGACATTGGTGCGTGAGCTTGAGAACCTATACTCTGTCCCGTGGGCCTGTGGGCTTTCCTCGTGATCTGAGGTCAGCTCGAATTTACCCACAACAACGTGTATGCCACATGTGCAATTTTTGAGTTCGTTCTAGTGCTTACGTATCATCCATCACGGTTTGCCCAATAAAAGCTTTTGTAGCTTTTGAATTCAGCTGTTATTTAGTAGAATTTTGGAGGTGGTTCAAGCTTAGTTTGACTTAGGTAAATGGCTAGGGCTTGATTTGGGTTTGATGATGGCTGAGGCTTAGTTTTAGCTCAAATAATGGCTAAGGCCTGATTTTAACTTGGGGTTCTAAGGAACATCCATGCCTCCACGATCATTAAGTTGCTAGCTTGGGTGAAGTGTTTCCAAAGATGTGCCTTGAACTTTGCACTCGTAGTGGACAGTTTGCATGGGATCTATGTCTTCCACCAACCATTAGGTTTATTGCCTCATGTTAGCCTTGGAACAAAACTTTAGATGAGTCTAAGCTCAAGTGAGTCATATTATGAGGAAAAATTTAGATGCGAGGCATAGTTGTATGGATGGGAGGCAGTGTTAGTAGGGGTCGAGCAACGTAAGGGTGAGGGGGGGCAAACCCCCTGGGTTTTCAACCGTAAGAGTTCAATCCCGACTAGCTCATGTTGTTTGGTTCGGTTGAGCCTTCGATCTGCCTCCTTTTTGGGCTAAGCCCTAAAATGATCCGTCAAAGTAGATGGACGGCATGGATAAAACATATAAATCACGGTGGGCCCCATAGAGCTCCTAACAGGACCGTCCATCTCTAGCTAGGTCCTGCTAGGAAGTGGATTTCTGGAAGATACATTGGGTGCACCATGATGTTTTTTTTTTTTTTTTTTATCAATCCACCTTGTCTATACATTTTGTCTGCTTATTTTTTAACATATGACAAAAAACAAAGCAGATCCAAAACTCAAGGAGGCCAGACGAGAGGAAACAATGGGGATTGAGCAACTACAGTTGAAACATCCATATGGCAGTTTAATATGAGGCTAAGTTTTTTTTTTCAATTCATCTCATTAGAAATGATCTTATAAATAGTTTAGATGACATATAAACATTAAGGTGGACCTAAGAAGGTTCCAACGGTGGGAATTTCTTTTTCCACTAGTGTGAGTTTTTTATCTGCTTCATTTTTGTCTCCTGTAATAAAATAAGTAAGAAAAACGGATGGATGGTGTGGATTGATCGAAAACATCACGATAGGCCCCACACAACTTCCCAGGAGGAGATATGCCACATCGTAAGAAATCTCGAATGTGGATTAACTACTTACAGGAGATCGCTATTGAAGTGACGTCACCAAGTTCTATGGCCCCACCATGATGTATGTGTTGTATCCACACCGTCCTTTATTCCCCCCCCCCCGTAAAAATAAAAATAAATAAAAAATAAAAAATCTTGGCTCAGCCCCTAAGTGTTAGTTATATATGGGTCCCACCATGATTTATCTATGCCATTCAATCCACTCACACGACTCGTTTCACACAAAAAAAAAAGTTTTATTAAAAAATTCATACCACTTGAATTTAGAGGTTCCAGGAAGATCCTTCTTCACTTTCTATGGTACGGCACATTTTAGTGTAGGGATCAATGTCAACTTTAACATGCGGTGGTGCAAGCATTTTGAAAAGTAACATTAAGTATTAACTTTTCCAAGGGTGGTTTCGCCATGAGTGGCGGAATGGGCTTATTTTTCAAGTCACTCATATGTGTTAGACATTGGTTCATTTTCTAATAATAGTTTGACAGAATATAGTGAATCCTAGATTAAAATTTACTGTCATGGATAGCAGCAATTAAGCACAAGGAAGACACGAGTATTTGTGCCCGCCATTAGTCCCAATGTTAGAAGTTAGTTGGAGGAGAGAGAGAGAGATGTGCATTGACAGCAGTGCTTCTGCTCCTACCTGTCCCACTCCGTTGACGCTTTTAATACCTCCAATGAGACTAGAAGAGGTAACTGTAACTTTCAATTTTATAACCTCGGCCGGTCAGTGAGTCTTATCCGTTAAGGTCTTGCCATCAAGTCTCTTACTGAGAAAACCCATTTTCTTTACAACTCTAAATTTTTAAAAAGACTTATTTTTCTAGTAATAAGCCAATAAGCTTTTATTTGCATAGATGCATAATGCCCCTTAGCTATGAAGCTGTCTGGTGCTTTGGATGTGCAACATGTGGTGTTTGCACCACATTTCTATGAGCCCCACCTAAAGCCACATTAACATGATCCAAACCATTTACGGTGTTGTCCACATGGCTAATATAATTTGTGGCCTACTAATCTCTAATAATATGTGACTAAAAATTTGATATGTAAAAATCATTCACTTATTCGCCTGCTTATTCATGATTGTTCATATTAGCTTATCATGTTATGTGCGCTAAATAACTTAAACATTAAGTGAGCCCTACCATGATGATATCCCAAAATTTGGCCCATCTAATATATGGTGGCCCCGTCACGAAGAATAATGAACAACTACTTAAAAGGCTTCAAATTGACAGTAGACTGGATTGGCTACCATTCTTGCCCGTACCAAAGTTATCACAAGTATGACGTGGTGGGATTTAGGTGGATGGCAGTCAATGTCAGAAATAAGGGCCTGGTTGAGTACCAGGCAACTTTCAAATATTCGGCTTCATTTGTAATAATAGCTGTCTGTTAGTCAAATCACATCAAGTTATAAGAGTCAAAATCATCAGCTTTTTTGCAATAAATAGAGAAAAATTCATGTTTTGAGCTAAAAGGAGAAAAATTCAAGTGAATGTACGTAGATGGGTAATAATTACCATCACCATAAGAAATCTTGGTTGAAAATGTTTTTAACAATGGGCATTTAATCTGGTGTGGTCTACTTAAGCTTTGGATCTACCTCAATTTTGAGATCATGCCCTAAAATCAGCCTGCAAAATGGATGGATGGCATGGATAAGCCACACATATTACAGTGGGACCACCCGAAATTCACACATTTCTCAATTTTAGTGTCCAAAAACCAGCCATCACCGTAAACACATTTCTGGAGTTTACTAATTTAGTGCAAATAAAATTCACTTTGTAGGCCATCTTTTTCTATCCTTCCCTTATACCAAACCACTAAATCATCGTTGCAGTGCTTGCATGAGTTTTCAAATATGGGAAATTTTGCAAATTTCGCTCATTTTGATGAGATACACCGGATGAACGATTGGATGGTGTATAACCATCACCGTGGGCTCTACACAAAAGTAACGGTGGATATCCCATCTCAGTTATTTCCTTTGGTGTGGCATAACTGAGTTTTGAATCATCGTGATTTTTGGGTTCCGAGGTGAACACAAGGCAGCGTACCTAATGGACGGAGTGGATCCACCCACGGCTCTTTGTTGGCGGTATCTAAATAGGTGAGGTTACTGAGGTACCTCAAGCGCGGTTCTTAGACTAACTTTCCCTACACAGTTATTAGATTAACCGTCCATTAAATGGATGGTTAGATATAGCTTGTCAGGAAAATCAGATATGTTTTTTAATGGGATATACTCCATCCACCATGGAGCCCACAATTTGGACGGTCTGGATTGTGGGCTACACGTGACAAAATGCTAGTCATGGTATAGTCCTTTTCTCTAAAGAGAAAATTTCTGATACTCTGGTGGAGTGTGATGGTTGATGCACTCACACTAAGAAATAATGTAAGTGGCATGTCAATAACTCAAATTGAACCCTACAAATGCTAGTTCCTGATTTACATAGACCATAGACCAACAGCTACATTGATTCTGCTTTCTGATCGGACGATTGGTGGGCATTTAATGGACGTTTGTACCGTTGTATCGAAAATTAGTCCACGGCAGAAAGTTCAAGAAGCAGATTTGCATTGATCAGATGTTAGGATCTTTGGCGTAGGTTCTAACCGTGTTAGATCCTTTAAATTGGAGGGCAATTCCTGGCTGCCGGCGGATCAACTATCATAAGTTTCCGGAGTATCAAATAAAGGGTCCTTCGCAGCGAAGCGAAGGTGCGATTCTTCTGCTGATGTGTGAAAGCAGAAAGCCGAGGGCGTTATCTGATCCACTGGCGGATTATCAATACCCGTTTTACGAAACGCTACTGCTTACACGTGTCATCTTTTTATGAATCGGATGGTGGGCCTCACATGGGGTCAATCGCAATCTTCGATTGATGGCATCTGGTTGGTGAATTTGGACCATTATCTATTTTTTTATTTCAAACGTCCACTTAATAACCATTGGTTCGCTGTAATTTCTAATTAAATTTCCACATTCAGTGGGTCCCAGTATTTGGACGGTTTAGATTGAAGCAATTAGATCCCATGTGTGAGGTAGCTGTGTGCGTGAGCATGGATGGTCGTGCATTTCCAGAGATCGGGTAATTCCTCGTGGGTAGCTGTACCAGCCGGTTCCAAAAGGCACGAACCCTCTCCTTGATAAAATGTTGTGCGGTGCTTTCCACGTGTGGCTCTCTCGGCCGTCCTTTTCCAAAAAAAGTTTTTAATGGTGGACGTTACATTCCCACTGTGTCCTTCGTTCTGGTCCATTTGAGCTTTGAATCTGTATCTTTTTGGCATCATGTCCTAAGATGAGCTGGAGAAACGGATGAATGGAGCGGATATAACACATACATCACGGTGGGCCCCACAGAGGTTATGGTCGCAGGAATCCAGCTGTCGGGCTGAGCTGTGGGGCCCACTTTGATGTATAGGTTATATCCACTCCGTTCATCCGTTTCTACAGTTCATTTTAGTGGATAGATTCAAACATGAGGCAGATCCAAAGCTCAAATGGATCACACCCAGGAAACAGTGGGAAATGAACGCCCACCATTAAAAAAAGTAATCGTGGGCCACATACGTTTTGGATGAAGCTGATATTTGTATCTTCCCTTCATCCAGGTTCGAGCCACCTTATTAACAGGTTAGATGCCTAGTGGGCCCTAGTAAGGTTTCAATGGCGAGCGTCATTTTCTCCACTGTTTCCTGTCGTGTTGTCCACTTAAGATTTAGATCAGCCTCATGTTTGGTTCCACGCCCTAAAATGAGCTGGAAAAACGGATGGACGGCGTGGATAAAACGCATACATCTAGGTGGGCCCCACAGAGCTTGGGCCACGTCCTGCTGGAGGAATATTCCTGGGCGGCGCTGGAGGCAATCCGCGTCCAAGAGCCAATCAGAAACGGACAAGTGGCATCTATAATTGTTCGAGATGCACCGGACTATCTCTGAGAGGATCGAAACGGCTGATTTTCAGTGAAGAGAGAAAAAAAAGCAGCAGTTTCCGGTTTCCGGTTTTCGGTTTTCGGTTTTCTCCCCTTTCGCGGGTGAAAGAAAAGCAACAAACGACTGGTTGTCCAGGTGGATGGCTGCTTACTCTCTCTCTTTTGTGGAGAGAAGAGAAAAACCTTCCCCCTTTCTACTCCTTTCCCCCGCTCTCTTCTCCCCCTCCGATCGTCGTCGGCGCCGGAATCCGGCGGAGACGCGCCTGAGGACGGTAATTCCGGCGGAGATTCCGTGATGGTGTCAGTTTTCCGATGGAGTACGGTGCTGGAATCCAGATGTCTCGGTCGGTCGGCTTGACTGAGAGATCAGAGCTCTCGCCGCAGTCAGACGAAGGTTAGGGTTTCAGAATTTTGAGTTCTTTTTGCCAAATTTTTGAATTTTCGTTTTTTTCCCGGCATTGTGACTAGAATTATGGTTTTGGGAATGTGAATTTGGATTTGTTGGTTTTTGAGTTTTTGGATTTTATCGTTTGAATTAGAGGTGATTCCGGGAGCTCGGAATGCTGTTTGGGTTGGGTTTGTGCTTGAATTGGGATGGATTTCACTTCACTGTTGATCTCACGGTACAGGGTGTGTTTGCTTTCGTTTACTTCAATCCAGGCCGTTGAAATTGTAGAGGTGGTTGTGGATGGAGCAGAACCTGAAAATTACACTGATATGATTCATCCTAGTTTCCAATTGGACGCCGTCAAATGGATGGCCACGAAGAAAATGTTAGTTGTCTGAAATCAGATATCTAAGATCATCTCTTCAGTGTGATCTTCGGGCATTAGTCCTTCCATGATGGGGCCATGATTTCAACGGCCTGGATTAATGTGCATGCACGGCTTAATTACAGTGGTACTGGGTTGCCATACTAGCGCCTCCATGAGTGAGTTCAACACACTGGAAGAAGCGTCAACAACACCCATTGATGGCGTATTATGTGCAGGTGCAATAGTCCAGTGTCCAAATCGTCCAAATCATGAGCCCTATTTTGAATGGAACATAAAACAAAATTGCTCAGATCGGTTTATCTTAACCATCCAATTTCGCCTGTTGAATTTGGTCTGTTGACCACTTTCTATTTAACCAATCACATGGTGAGGATTACTCGTATTATGGCTCTCCTCCATCCACAAAGAAATCCACGATTCAGTTAGCCTGGAAGAGACATGCATGAGATTTCTAAAGTGAAGGTGTTTCTGACACTCCCTTCTGTTGTGTAGCAAACTCACATTATACGTTAACCCAGTTTTTGGTCCTTTTTCTTTCTTTCTTTCTTTCAATCTCTAGCTATTGTATTTCATGAATTATGCCTATTAAGAAATAAGAAGCCGAAATCTCTAGCTATTGTATTTCATGAATTATGACTATTAAGAAATGCCCATGTGTGATTCTAACATGGTTAGCATTACAGTCCCATTATCGAATAAAAAAAAGGGACCATTCCTTCTGCTTCCCAATTATGTACACCAAGTGCTGCCACTTTTTTCTCTGCCAGTTGGATCCAAGGTTTAAAGTATTGTCCTAAACCGGTACATATTGCCCAATAGGCACTGGCATTGCCCATGAATGATACAGCTGTATCAGCCCAAAACTGCTTGATACAGGGACGATATGGGGTGGCACGTGGTGTTGAACAATCCATTACCCAATACAAGGTGATGATGAACGATGCATTAGCTGATACACCAGTTTAAAACCCTGGTTGCATCTGAATTAGGGCCTCATTTATACTGTGCTCGAATTTTCTTGACATGTTTCCTATACCAATGGTGTTCTGGCTGTGTACAAGCGGAAAGCTTTGACCATTTTGGACATACAAATGCATGCAATTTTCTTTTTTAATATATGAAATTATCTAAATTATACTTATTGTATTACAGATACAATGTGGGAAATGAACATGAGATCAAATGAAGCTATGGAATCTGGACCTTATCCTGAGCGCCCGGGGGAGCCAGACTGTACTTATTACATCAGGACTGGCCTATGTAGATTTGGAATGACATGCCGATTTAACCACCCTCCCAATAGGAAGCTGGTAAAGACTGACACTGGTCTGCACTATCTTACTGCACTTGTTTTCAACTAAGTTGAATATCTGTATTAGCAAGGTCTTGTTCTGTCATTTGTATCTCCTAAGCAAGAACTTTTATTGTGGATTTATTTTGTGCTATTTCAATCACTCAAGCCCTGAATGCATGCTTGTGAACATTCTTGAGAGCTTTTGATTGGATCATTTCATCAGCTGAAATGCTTTTTTTCAAAAACTAGTCTAATTATTTTCAAGCCTCTAGTTTCCTAGTTAAATTTTTGGTTCTTTATAATTATTCCAAGCCAGTATTTTTCATTCCTCAAGTCACCTGGCTAAATTGGAACTTGACACAGAGGATTGGCATTGTTCTTTTGCAAGGATAGCTCAACGAATAACATTAGTTTTTAATGTTTATTTTTGTTGTTGCCATGTATGTGGGACTGATTTTCTTCCAATAAAGCTTTAAATCTCATGTTCTCTTTGTATGCTCTCACATGTTGGAGGGTTTTATTACAATTGATGAATTAGATTAGGTCCTGTTAAATGCCAGGCTGCTGCTGCTGCCAGGATTAAGGGAGAGTATCCTGAAAGAATTGGGCAACTTGAATGCCAGGTATGAATTTTCTCTTCCTTTCCTGCTCAAACAGGTGGGTTATCTTTCTCTTCTCTCCTTCTACATATGCATTTGAAAATACTAGCGTCCTCTGTGGCGTTTAGGGGTGTCAGTGGGCTGGGCTCGGGCCTGAAAAATCAGAATTTTGAATAGGCCCGGCCCGAAACAGTTTAAAATCCCAGCCGAGACCTACCGCAGTCCCAGCTTGTTGACAGCCCTAGTGGTGTTGGGTGTTCCATATGTGTTTTACAACATCCCTCAATATTTTTTCTCATCATTGGTTTTGAAAAGCAATGGTGGACTGGTCAGCATTACAAATGACACATTTTTCTTTCCTAACTTTTGATGTTTCTTGGTTGCTACTACATGCACATTCATTATCTTTAAAAAGAAAAAAAGTGCATGCACATCATTGTGTAACTAACCACTTAATGGAAGGGTGATATATTGTATCAAGTTCGTTTTAGAAAACTCATTCTCAAGAGTTTGTCCTAAGTCTGAAAACAAAGTTGTTCTTTGAACCTTTTTCCAGTACTACTTGAAGACAGGAATGTGCAAATTTGGAGCTGCTTGCAAGTTCCATCATCCCAGAGACAAGGCTGGAATTACTGGAAGAGTTCAATTGAATACTTTAGGATATCCACTCCGCCTGGTTTGTACTTCATATTTGCTAAGAAAATTATTTTGCTCCATATTTTTCTCTGATTGTATAGAACTTTTCATCAGCTTCTGGTAGATTTAGGGTTTGTGCTTCTTACAAGATTTATATCTTGGTAATTTTTTCCTACCTATTTTGAATGCATGGAAAGTTTGGATGACAATGTTTTTCCTGATCTTATTTTCTTTGCTGTAGAATGAGAAGGAGTGTCCTTATTATTTAAGAACCTTTCAGTGTAAGTTTGGGAACACCTGTAAATTTCACCATCCAGAACCATCTAGTTCGATGGTCTCATTGCGTGGCTCTCCTGTTTATCCTCCTGTACATTCCCCTACGACTCCTACGCAGCAATCTTATCCAGGAGAGTTGACAAACTGGTCCTTGTCGAGAGCCTCTTTCATTACAAGCCCTCGCTGGCAAGGTCCTTCAAGCTATGCTCCATTGATTCTTCCTCAGGGCATGATATCAGTACCTGGCTGGAACGCATACCCTGTAAGTCCTACTTTGCCTCTTCTCTCCTTTTTTCTGTTCAGCATGCCTGACATTGAATTTCCGCAATACTTCATTTTAGTTTTTTGTCCGTTTAATTTTCTTTACCATTTCTTTTCTGTCATTATCTTGGTATCTGGGTCAATGCTTGCAAAAGTCTAGTGCGTATTGGAGTTCTAAATTAACTTATCAAACTGGAAGCAATGGATTTTAAGTAAAGCTATAGAAAGTTATTGGTATTCGAGAAATCTGGCGAAGGAAGGTGTACCAAACATACCACTCAAAGAAAAAAAAAAAGGTGTATCAAGTTGGGGGGGGGGGGGGGGGGGGGATATGTGGATGGCAACCGATATTGCTCGTGTAGAGAGAGAGAGAGAGAGAGAGTGAGAGAGAGATTTCATATGTAGCTGTGGTTTTAATCAATGTAGTTAAAGGCGCTTGGTGCACCTACCGCTGCCACGCCCGAAATGCCTAGCGCATGCTTGGAGATTTCACGTGCAATTTTTATTTTATAAAATAAATATTATAATTTAACCATTTATAAATAGAATTGATTTTTTAAATAATCAAGGTCCTAATTTCCTCTTAGTCCAAACCATATCCCTATTTCCCCCAAATTCCCCTATTCTAAATCTTAATTTCCTAATTTCTCAAAATCCCGACCCAAAATTTCCCATTTCCCCAAATTCATCAATCCAAAATCACAATTTTGTTTAAATCCCTAAATCCCCAAATCCAAACCTTATAATCCAAATTTGCAAAATCCTCACATTGTCTAACCTATTCTTTTCAATTCGTCCATAATCCCCGACTCACCTTAAATGTCTTGTACAACAACAAAAGTTCAAATTGCTTTCAAGAAGTCCAATTTAATGACCTAGCGGCTGGCACCCTATTAGAAGAAAGAAATTAAGAAGAAAAAGAAGTGAGAAAAGTTGTTGGAATTTAGATGAAGAATATCAAGCGTTAATCTCAAAAGAAATGAGAAAAGTTGTTGAAAGAGGGCTTAAGAGCCCTTTCTTATCTATTTACCTTTATGGGGTTGTAAAACACCAAAAGAAACCACACATATGAGGTACTGATACAGGTAACTTATGTAAAAAGTAACATGTATTGCACCTATGGGTACCTCATAAAAAGTCACATGTATCGCACTGTGTCTAGGTGCACTGAGGCGCTAGACGCATGCCTGAGGCAAGCACCTCGCCCAGGGTCTAGGAGAGGTGCAACTTGCCCGAAACGCCTAGACATGGGCCTTGGTCGCCTTTGACTACACTAGTTTTGATGCAACTTTGAAGTGTATCTTTTGAGTTTCCAGCTAAAACATGTACATTCAGGCTTGGAAATTACATGAGGGACAAGTTGGGACTATAGCAAATGAGGTTCTCCAATTACTATATATTCTACTACCGTTTCATTTTCATTTCATTCTATTTATTGGGTATGGCAAGATGAAACATTTGCACCAACTAGAAGGTGACTATTTGAACCTTCTTTTAATCTCTAACCAGATACACATGCTATGCTGCCAACATTGCCCAAGGTGCTGAATAACATGCCTTTTTTTTTATGTACCGAGGACTTTCAGAAGTTGCCTACATTGTAGCCCTTCAACTGAACCAAGGGCATTTTGTCTTTTCCATTCATTCATGCAAGTAGCCCACTCCATGTCTCCTCTTTATGATTTGCTTGTAGCCCACATTGATGATGTATACCAGGGAGTGTGTGCAACAAAGGTTTAGTGGGGACACCATGATGACTTTGTGGTATCCACTTTGAACATCTGTTCTACCGGCTCATGTTAGGAGGTCCACCCAAAAATGTGGTAGATCTAAAACTCGAGTGGGCAACAACATTGGAAAAAAATGGGGATGGGTTGTCCACAATTGAAACCATTATATGCGCGTGGCCACTCCCATACCTTTTGCCATGCTCTCCTTTTTTTCTCTCTAGTCCTCTATATTCTTTTCATGTGTGTTGCACATCCAGAGAATCTTCTAATACATTTAATTGCCAGTTCAATGATCTAATGTTTTCCGTTAGGTTGTAAATGGGCTAGGTTTGGCTGGGTCCTAGAGATTCCGGAGTTGGCTTGACCGGGTTCAGGTCTTTCTGGATGCTGGTCCTTTTGGATCCGGGTTTCATTTTTTAGGACCTTGCCCCATATCTGGTGGGGATTGGGTACCCATATGGTCTTTAGGACCATGGTTTCAATTTGGGTTTAGGTTGGGTTTGCATTGAATAAAGGCATTTACATGGTTAGGCGCACCTAAATTGATGAATTAGATCATACACATGTTCCACTTTGACTTGTACATGTCATAAATAGGCTGTCTTACATGTATGTGGCTCAAGCCTCATTCTTTTTTTTTTTCTTCTTTTTTTATTCCAATGCTAGAATATATATATATATATATATAGAGAGAGAGAGAGAGAGAGAGAGAGAGAGAGAGAGAGAGAGAGAGAGAGAGAGGAGTGCTCACCTGCGCACCAGTTCTCACGAGAACTCGTGAGCACTTTTTGAGAACTCATCACACTTGATGTGAGCCCAAAATCTGAACCATCCATGTGATGCAGCATCCCAAAAAACCCCCAGGGCCCAACTTTCAACCTGATCTAGAACTCTCGTGGGCCGTAGCAGCAGGGCAAATCAAGGGAGGAAACTAGGGCTGAAAGTCGGGCAGGTTGGGTCGGGTTGGTGCTGAACCCTAACCCAACCCAAGGTTCCTATACCTCAACCCTAACCCAACCCAACCCAACCTCGGGTTAGGAATTCTCAACCCAAGCCCAACCCAAGCGGGCTCGGTCGGGTTGATCGGGTTGGTCGGGTTGGTCGGGTTGATACATGCTAATATTTTCGTTATTACATTAGTCTATTATGTTTCAATACACGCCTTATTTTTGGTACCTATGACTTTATTAATTATATATGTACTTATTTATGTAAAGAACTTCACTTTTCCTAAACAAATAAGTTAAAATACAAGTAAACATTATAAGTTTACTTGATTAAAGTATAATAAAAGTAGAAGTAACTTGTATATAGATCGGGTTCAGGTTGGGTCGGGCAACCCGAGACCTCAACCCAAGCCCGACCCAAACTTTATCGGGTTGATTTTTTCATAGCCCAAGCTCGAGATCGGGTTCGATACTTCTTGCCCAAGCCCAACCCAATGTCGGGTCGGTCATGGGTCGGTCGGGTTGAACCCGTCCAACTTTCAGCCCTAGAGGAAACTATTTCCTTTTGCCATGGCCCACAAAAGTTCTGGATCTAGGTAAAAGTTGGGCTCTAGGGTTTTTTTGGGGTGTTGCATCACGTGGACGGCTTAGATTTTGGGCTCACATCACGTATGATGAGTTCTCAAAAAGTGCTCATGAGTTCTCGTGAGAACTGTGCGCAGGTGAGCATTCCTCTCTCTGGGCGTCGTTATCACCACTGCTTTCTATCTAGTCCACTTAACCCTTGGATTTGCCTCGTTTTTGGGCTTGTACCCTAGAATGATTAGGAGAAGTTGCATTAATAAAACCCATACATCACAGTGTGACCCACAACGCCCCTGCCTGTTTTAGTAAACTCTATGGGGCCCACTGTGATTTAAGTATTTTATCCACTCTGTCCATTCATCTTAACAGATAATTTTAGGGCTGTAGCCCAAAAATGAAACATATCAAAAGCTCAAGTGGACCACACCACAGGAAAACTGTGAATTGAATGTCTATGGTTAAAAATTCTTGGGGGACCCAGTAGTTTTGGTTCAAGCCGATATTTGTGTTTTCCCATCATCCATGTCTATGTGATCTTATGAACAGGTTGGATGACAAATAAACATCACTGTGGGGCCTAGGAAGGTTTCAGCGGTGGAAATCATTATTCCTACTGTTTCTGGTGGACCATATATATATATATATATATATATATATATATATATATAGAGAGAGAGAGAGAGAGAGAGAGAGAGAGAGAGAGAGAGAGAGAGAGAGAGAGAGAGACCTGACCGGTACCCGACCCAGCCAGTTTTTAACTGGCTTCAAGACGGAGGATCCGACCAGGACCCAACAAGACCTGGTTTTTAACTGGGCCCAAAATGGTGGACCTGATCCTGACTTGATTTCTAAACAGGTCCAACAAATTGGACCTGGACCTGGACCTGGACCTGGACCTGGACCCTTCAAAATCGGGTTGGGTCCATCAGTTATCCACAGGTTGGGGTACCCATTGACAGCCCTTGTTTTCTTTTTTCCTGTCTACATAAGGTTTGCCGTGCTGAATAACTTTTACTTACGTTGTTGAAGTTACTATTATTGTTAGTGTCAGTATTTCATGTCTATCTCTAGTTGCAGTGTGATATCAGATGTTATTTTGTGCTTTCTGAAATTTGTGAGCACCACCAACATGTTTGTGTCTTGGGTATATACCTGTTAGGGGCAAATGGGGTCTGTTTCATCTTCAGAAAGCCAGCAGCAAACACTGGGAACGGGGCAATACTATGGGACCACACGCCAAAATGAAACAATGAATGCAGGAGCGCAAGGAACGTATTCTTCTTATCGTTCTGGTTCTGTACCTGTAGGCTTTTATACCTTGCAGAGGGAGAGCATATTTCCAGAGAGACCTGACCAACCTGAATGCCAGTTTTACATGAAGACTGGAGATTGTAAGTTTGGTGCTGCATGCAGATTCCATCATCCTAGGGAGAGGTTGATGCCTGCTCCCAGTTGCATGTTGAGTCCCATGGGCCTTCCCCTACGTCCAGTAAGTTATATTCTGGAACCCGTTTAACAAATCCAGAACTGATTTTCTAACATCCAATTCTCTGTCAGTTTTTTTTTTTTTAAATTCCATTTTCAGCATCTTCTGCTGTTTTATTTCCAAAAATTTGCAGTCAAGTATTGTATCATGTCTTACATTGTATTCTAAAGGATTCCTTTTTCAATGATTTTGCATATGATTCTTAAGAAATCAGTGCCTTTCAACAAAAAAAAAAACATTTTGTGTGTGATTATCGACTGAGCAAAACCATCTAATCAACAGTGCCGGATTTCTTTTTTCAACAGGGAGAACCCTTGTGTATCTTTTATTCTCGTTATGGTATCTGCAAATTTGGCCCTAATTGCAAGTTTGACCATCCCATGGGATCTTTTACATATGGACTTTCCACATCTCCTTCAGCTGATGTCCCTGTTGTTCGGCATTTGTTAGGATCCTCATCAGGAACTTCTACATTACCTTTGTCGTCAGAAGTGTCAGTGGAAGCAGGTCCAGGAAAGTCCAGGAGACTTTCACTGTCAGAGACTCGGCAGATGCCTTCTGGTGACAAAAACATCAAGGCAGAGGGATTGCACTCAACTTCAAGCATTGGCCCTGTTTCTACATTTTCATAATTCTTCGAGGATAAAGAATTCGTCTGTAAATTGAGTGCCCATTTCTGAAGATGTACAGGCATTCACGATGAGCTGAATCTGTTCGTCTGGAGATGCATTTTACTTGACAGAACACTTGAGGCTTATGAAATACACATTGCCGCATCTTGTGTAAATCTGCACATAGTATCACTTGCTGAAACAACTGATGGGAAATGCCACAGCCATTTGATAAGCCCATCTTTTTTTATTTTATGGAAATATGTAATTTTTTTTCTAGGGATTTGAGGTGGTCATGTATAAACATCCCTTCAAATTTTATCACATTCCAGTTTCAGCCTTTGTTTTTCTTCAAGGATGACCTTAGTCACTGTTCTTGGCCCACACACACACATGTAAGAAAGGGAGATGTATGTATGGATAAAGAGTGAGAACGGGAGGGAGTTCCTTTTTTTCCCCCATTTTTATTTCACCATTTGCTAGTTATTCTCTCTTCAGCCCGAACTATTATCTTGTCCTTCAATTTAATGCTTCTATACATAACTAGTACTTTGCAGAATTGTACATGGGCTGCTGCTTATTTTGTGGTCTAGACGTAGAAGGGCAGTAGAGTGAAACAGGACCCAACTTATGCAGGTGCTCAAGGAATGAAGTCATCTTTCAAACCTTATTCTCAAAGGTGATGTTTGTATCCTTCAAACCTTCTCATCACAAACGCATGCAGATCCAAGGCCCCATGCATGGCTCTGCATGTGCCAACATGGCACATTGGGTGGCCCCGCCATGTAGATGTCCTGGCCCAAGAATCTGGCTGGTCCACTCATCAAGTGGGTCACAATTACAAAACTAGTGGACGGCTTAAGGAACTTGGCAAAGTTTGTTTTAGCTATCCATTTGTTTCGATTCTTTCAAACGCCATGGTGGTAAGCAGACCAACAAGATTCTTGGCAGTATCTACATGTTAGGACCACATGATGACCACCTGATGGATCATGCAGTGTGTGCCATGTTGGGACATGTATGGAGGCTGGGCTATACACGCACATGGAATTAACCAATCTCTATACGCATACATTATAGAATATCCTCTTTTTGTTGGTTCTGCAAATTGGTGAATGCGATAACCTAGTTCATATCTGGAAATACATTTTCACTGCTCCTGATAGGTTTCTTCAATGAACTTCTTTAAGAAACTTAATTCAGAATCTTTTCAGCGGGCATTATACAATAGCAGAGAATCTGTCACAAGACTCATAGGAAAACTCGGCTGCAGCTGAACCATTCATTTGCAACATTTTTACCCAGAAGCAGTTGTACTTCCAGGTACGGAGATGGCATAGAAAACTGTTGGTTCTGATTGTTGCCCATTTCACAAACCTTTTATTCTGGTTTATGTTCATGAAATGGTTTTGCTGTCATTTTCGTTGCCTACATTGCTACAAACCAGTTTAACTTCTTTTCAGATCCATCCCTACGTAAATGAAGGGTTCTACTGTAACTTTTATGCTTTTTACAGTAATGAACTCCACGGTGATTAGTGATTGCCAAGGTCTATAGGAAAAGAATGTGAGTCCCACCTTGCTTTTAGAGTGGACATGTTCACTAGGGCCGTCAGCGGGTATCCAGACTGGTTTAAAGTAAAACTTACAATTACCAAAGCTGTTTTAAAAGGTGGGGTATAGTTCAGTTCTGCTGTCTTGGACCCGATTAAAAATTTTGTTGGGTCAGTTCATGCAGTTAATTTAATAGGGTCCAGTACTTGGTTAATTTTAATAGCAATTGTATATCCATGTGTGCATGTGTGTAAACTTCTAGAAATTAGCTGAGGTTTGCTAGGCCCACAAGCATGTAAGAGATCCCATCTATGCTATGCATGTGACAACATGGTATACGTGTGTGAGACCCAATCCATCCATTGGGTGGGTGTGTCCATGTAGATGGCCTTATCAGATCTGAACCCGACCCAAACTCAACCGTAAGTAAAGGGCATAAGACCCGGTGGGGACCCATACCCAATCAGATGCAGGTCCCAAACCTCAATTTGGTACCCATACCTGTGCCTGATGGGACTCAAACCCAACCCTCTTTTAGACAGGTTGAGTGTGGGTACACAAGGACCTGACCTGACCCAACCATTGACAGCCCTGATTCTTCACAAAAGATCACCAACAAGATCTAGCTGAATGCCTGAATTGAGACATTCTAATCCGCAACAGTTTTTTTTTGTTTTTTTGTTAGTCATGCAACGCACTCACCCTGTTAGTCACACGATGCACCCACCTTTGCAATTAGTGTATGTCCTTAGCATTTGAGCCTGAGACCTGCTAGTTAAAATGCACCTGCTGTTGAAACGCCAAGGTGTCTTCCAGCTGGGCTAGCAGGCGAGACACAATCCGCAACAATTTTTTAAAACCTGTTCTGATATTTGAAACTTAAAAAGGTTTTTGAAAGAATATATATATATATATATATATTAAAATTGATGGTGGTTATATTAATTCTTCTCGAGTTCCTCTAAAAAAACACTAATTGTCTCTTGTGATGACTGATGACTCAACCCAGTTGTCGAGTTGACCTGACCCTGACTCAGCTCTACATCGAGTTGCGGGGGGTTTTTGCGCTATGGACCAACACCTTAGGATGTGAGGTCGAAGTGTGTAGCATGATAAGAAGGGAGCAACATGTAGGATCTGGAGACCCTTTGACATTTGTTCGACTAAGTGGATCTTGATCCGATGCAAAAAGAATTTGAGTACCTTGGCTCGGTTTTCTGCTGCTTTTGGTCAATCTTGGGTTTGATTTTTCTGGATGTTAGGCACTCGGGGTGTGTTTGGGTAGACAATCAAAATGACTTTGCTTAAATTAGTGGTGATTGGGATTGTTGTTCTGGGTTGACCATGGAAAAAATAGTGACTGCACAACCATCTAGTTGTGAGTTTTGCTGATTGAGTGTGCTAGCCACTGATCGGATGGCTACTGCGGTCCATATTGAAAACAATGATATGAGAAACATTTTCTTTTCTTTTGTTTTTTTATTTAACACACACCCCAGGGCACTAGAACCCAGGACTCCAGTGTTGGAACATGGAGTGTCAACCACTGAGCCACACATGAAGACCCATGATATGAGAAACATTCAAACTACACTAAATTAGTGAAATATATAATGGCACACTTATTTAAACTATCACAATAGCAGTAATCACAGTCGATGAAGAATCTATTTCCTTGTTGGAAAAGGCACAAACTCAGTCATTCTCTGTAAGATGGTTCACGCCCATCAGTAAAATTTCTCCACTGTAGTAGGTTTGCAACGTGCTATTCTCAAGACAGAATCATCTAACATACGGTCTCATCATCCTGCACAGGTGAGAAACCCAACACCAAAGAAATCACACATTGTTAGCATGTCTCTATCATTGGCCGGTCCTGACAACAACAACAATATGAGGTTTGCTCCAATTTGGGTCATCTTCCAATAATTAAGACGACATGTACGATGAGGTTCATTGTCTCTGGAGGAAAGTCAAAGAAGATAAAAGCTCCCAATTGGATTACTTCGAACCCTTTTATAGTTTGGCTCCTTTGCTTTAAACATGAACGGTCATCATAACCATTGTATAATTGAAGGGTTGAAATATTCATTTTTTTTTTTTTTTCACAGATCATTTTAGGATTTGTCCAATATGTGTGGTTTTTGTGGAGATGGGCTTGTGTTTATTGACTACTGAGACCTCAAATGAGGTCCATGGTTCAGTAATCCAGACCATTGGTTTGTTGCTATTGAGGATGGACTGCATCCCAAATCTCCTTGATATGGCACCCTAACCTTTTCATCCCTGCCTACGAGAAGAAAATCGAGAAAAAAAAAGTGGGGTCCATGATTTACTGAAACAAGTCCCAAGATTGGTGGTTTGGATCTCTCAGCCGTAGCAATTTTTGGGCCATAGAGCCCACGGTGGAAATCCTGTAACTGATAGAAACAAAACCATAGCAAGCCCAGGTAAAGGTCCCATTATCCATCCCCTTCACAATTCCGCATCATACTGTGTTGATTCATGCTATTCGTTAGTTGGAGTCCACGGCCTTCTGGAGCTGGTTACAGGCGGATCTTTCACGACGTGGGCCATGCTCATGTATGGCTTGTGGCCATGGGAGTAACGTATTTGAACAAGCATGGGGGACCACACATGAAGGACCAAATAGCAAGATCACTCATTTTTCGTTGTAAGATCTCAACGAAATGATCGAATAAGGACGATCTGTACGTGTTTGAAGATCCTCTATGGTGATCATGCAGTCCATCTTACTATGATTCTGATGGGGTCCATTTAAATTTGAGCCTGCCTCTTAAGTCTTGATTGTTGGAGTCAATGTCTTAGAAAACCATATGTGCCCTTATCCACTAGCCATGTGGGTGTAATTGGGCAAATCTCAGCCATTGATTATGGTGACCATTAGTATTACATTAGATAGGTGATATGCCTTAGACGGATTTAGTATTGCTCTCATTCATTGGGTTTGTTGATGAGTGATTCCTCTTATAGTCCTTGAAAACTTGAGATTGGACATGATGATCATTGACTTGGGAAGTCGTGGTCCATGGATCTCAATATCCTATTAGACCATGACCATCATAGGTGCATAGAACATACCTATGGACATCAGTTCATGAGATGTATGTTCATCTTCTATTAGTGGACTGACTTGGGTTAGGATGGACAGTCTCCACCATCGGGAGCCGACTTGGTATCGGTTTATGCCTTTCCCTTACCTTATAAGAGAGTGTGAGTGTGTCATGAATAACAAATTCAGGTTCGGACATTTAGTCGCTCACATTGGTGAATTGAGATCAAGTCAACAATCTGGTGGCCCATTCGCTTGAATTGTGATCGTGAGATCAGGATTTGATGATGCATGAAGATGGTTTGATCCTTAACTTAAGGACGTGTGAGGGTCACGATCTTGAATGGTCAGCTTTGGCTTTTTCTACGAGGTCTATGCAGGAGTCAATAAAGTAAACGTGGCTGGCTAACTTCAATAAAAAATTGTTAATTTTTGCACGGGGCTAACAAGAGATCTACTAATTTGCCTAGGAACATGTTTGTGGCTTTGATCTGGATGAATCAGGAATTCATCAAGTGGCTTTTCCGCTGGACCCAATAGTTCTAATTGTTTTAATTGAATTTTTAAAGGTTTTTAACTGTTAGAACTGTTTTAAACACACTTGATGATAATCTGGTGGCCTAGATATGATGATACACTTTTGATTGACATGTGATATGATCAATGGTGGATACGCCATAACATTGAAGGGATTGAATCATGAGTTTATGCATGAATGAGGCGGATCGACGGACTTCCTTCATAATAGTTTACACCGAAGTCTATACGGTGGCGGAGAACCATACTGGGTTCACCCCTAAAACCATAATGCTTCCTTATTATTCTCATGTGTGGTCCACTTGTGTGGATAATATATGTATTTCTCGACACCTGCCAGATGATTAGACATTGGGATATCTCGATTCTTCGATACTGGTATAAATCAGGAAAGATTCATTGGTTTAAAAGATTGGCATAGACATCCCTTTTTGTACACAAAGGTATCATCTCCACCGTTTGTCTTATTGCATTATAGAAATTTGAGATGGTCCCATGATAAAATTATATTATACTATATTCCATCACAATTGTAAGCTAGGGACCCAACACTGATGAGTTGCTTTGAGAGGGTCTTAAACTCCATTCATTTAATAACCGTGTTGAACTTTTATACCCAACCCGGGACAAGGGTCCATATTTTAGACCCTGACAGCTATTGGTATTTTAGACCCTGACAGCTATTGGTATTGGGTCAGTAATGATAACAACAATCGGGGCAAACCGTTGAAATCGACTGCCAATAGTCTGACACTTTGACTAATTACACAGATATGACCCACCAGACAGAAGATTATTGTCGTCTTTCCAGATGTTTCAAAAGAAACTACTGGGTTTTTACCGAGTTTTTCTTGTGTCCACATGGAAAGAAGACTTGAACCCTTCGTGAGAGAACTTTCTCCCACTGTAGTGGTTGAAGTCCTTTATAGAGATTATGCTTTAGGGTGCATGGGCATATGTGTACCACATGCCAATTTTCACACATGCGCCTGTGCTAAGCTGCTTAATGGTTGTGGTGGAAGTGGATTGCGTCCAACCCTTGGTCGGACCTTTAAGCATCCTATTAGATCTGCAGGGCCACTGTAATGTATCTGTTTATCCTCACCATCCATCCCTTTTCCAAGATCATGCTAGCATATGGGCTAAAAATAAGGCAGATCCATCGTTCTAATTGATAGATGCGGTTTGCATCCTTCCTGTGGAGGGGCCCACTGTGATGTGTCTGTTTATCTACACCGCCCATTCCTTTTCTAAGATCATTTTAATGCATGGGAACAAAAATTAGGCAGATCCAACGCTCAAGTGGACCACACCAGAGATGACTTTGGCATTTAATGCTTTGTGCATTGAATGCAACCCAAAGCTTAATATTTAGTGCGGTCTGCTGGAAATTCGGATGCTCTGCATGAGACGTCTGTGCAACCAGGTAGCAAACCTATGTGATGATGTGGACCAATGAAAATGCTCCCAGCAGGGTTTTCCTGCTTGTAGCCATCAGAGGATCCGGACTTGTCTACTAGAGTGTTGGATCTGCCTTATTTTTGTGCCTGTACCCTATGCATGATCTTGGAAAAAAGATGGACGGCGTGGATAAACAGATACATCACAATGGGCCCCCACACAGATCGGGTCGCTTAAAAGGTCTGGCTAGGCTCAGATGCAATCCGCTTCAGGTTGTGGTGTGTGTGATTGCCAGGCATTGTAATTTTTTTATTTTTTCAAATTCAAATATTTTAATGAATTTTTTTATGGTATAGTTTTGTTACTTAGCTGTTTTTAACAGTTACAGAGACGGTGAAATTCATAACAGTTTTTTACTTGATTTTCTAGCTGCTTTTAACCATGAATGAGAGAGAGAGGCCTTGCTTTCCATAAAAACCCAAGCAAGGGTCAACCATCCACCCATAGAAGGTGGTATTTCTTTCTCCCTTTCAAACTAGAGTTGGACTCAACACTTTTGAGGTGACCCAATTGATTTGGGGATTTTTCTACTATCAACCACTACTTTTGTGTGTGGGTGAAACTAGTTTTAAAGATAGTGACCTGTTCATGCTTGGCTCTATAGTCCTTTAGCTGTCTACAGCTCACATGTTTTTCATGTTGGGGACACCTTTTGCACAGGCCTTTTTAAGTAACCTATTTGCACAAGCATGGGGACCACAGATGCAGGACCATATCGCAAGATCGCTCAGTTTTCACCATAAGATCTTAATGAAATAATCGATTAAGGACAATCCATATGTGTTTGAAGATCCTCTATTTTGGTCTTGCAGTCCATCCTAGTATGATTCTGATGGGGCTCATTTGAAATTCCAGTCTTACTCTAGTCCTGTTGAGTTGTTTTGAGGTGGTCTTAAACCCCACTCATTTGGTAACGGGGTCCAACTTTTGGACCCAGACCCACCTACAAGGGTCCAAAATTTAAACCCTGACAGTTATTGGTCTGAATATGTCTCTTGTGTAGAAAGCTGAGCCATGCAATCCTTAAGGCCCCGCCCCATCATGAAAATTGACCGGAACCATTGAAAACAATGGCCAATAGTCTAACATTGATTAATTACACGTATGTGACTTACCAGATAGAAGATTATTGTCGTGTTTATAGACGTTTCAAAACAACTAGTGGGTTTTTTTTATAAGTTTTGTTTTTGTCCCCCATTAGTTAGGAAAAAGGACTTTAAGACCTTTATAAGTGAACCTTCTAACAGGGGGTCGGGCCCTTTTTAAAGATTATGTTTTAAGGTACATAGGAGTGTATGGACCGCATGTCAATTTTTAAGCGTGTGCATGTGTCAGGCTGTGATAGTGGTGTGTGTGCTTTTCTCGTGTTATACTTTTTATCTCTTAAATTCAAATGTTTTAGTGGGCTTTTGATGCAGGTGCATCTCCATGCTAAGGTGGGGTGGCCTATGAGGTGGGGTCTGCGAGATACAGAATGGCCACAAGTGGGGCCCAGTGTCGGACAAAGTGATTTGGGGACTTGTGTGATGTGAGTTTGCCCACGAGGAGGTCTTTCGTTAGTTTGCCTTGGGAGGGCCAGTATATAGGAATATATCGGTATTTTCTCATCAACTTTGGAGCTTTTGGTGCATTGTTCGATTATCCATTGTCAACTTTTTATGCTTTTAATTCATGATAGTTTTTTCAATGAGTCCTCTTAGGGCTTGTTTGGTTTTCTAATGACATAAGTAAATAAGTAATGATTATCAACTCTTGTAAATGTGTGATGGCATTACTTATATTTGAATGTAATGATGATAATGTTACATTGTTTGTTTCACCCAAAAATCATAATAAAAATGATAGTTTTATAATATAAAAATGTAATGATTACAATTTACTTTAGGTACTTCCTTTACAATTATATTCAACTTTTAATTTACGATCATAATTCTTATTTAAACAAGCACCTAAAAATGATAATAATACATAATTTACTTAAGAGCGTGTTTGATTTTCATTTACATGGTGTAAATGGAGGCAAACGGGTGCAAGTATGTAATTATGACAATTTTCCTCCATTTGATAAAGAGAGTATTTATTTCTTATAAATACATGCAAAGAAGGATGGCCATACATTCGTGGGACCCATTGTGATCCCCGTCACATATCCATGCTGTCCATCTGGTTTAAATGGATATTTTAGAGGATGAGCCCACAAATGAGGTATATCAGAAGTTCATAGGGCCCACATCATAGGAAATTATGGTCATAAACGATTTTTTATGGTATATATTCAAACCACTATTTCACATGGCAGTGGTCCACTTGAGCTCTGGATTTGCCTTGATTTTGGGTACATGCCTTAAAATCACCTTGCAAAATGAATGAACAGTTGTGGATAAGTCACATGTATCACAGTGGGACCCACAATAAATATGTACCTTCCTTGATTTTAGTGCACAGAAAAACAAAACAATCATTGTCAACAAGTACAAGAATTGCATGGTAAGTAATAATTTTCCATTTGCTTGTATTTACACCATGTAAATAGAAATCAAACACGCCCTAATTGTTTCTAGCTGATGTAGAAGTAGTTAAATTCTTGATGATTTTTCACTTTAAATCATTAGTCATTTCTATGTGAGTGAGAGAGGCCTTCTTTCCTATAAAAATCCAAGCAAGAATTAACCATCCACTCAAAAAAACTAACATGCAAAAAAAATCTGTACAACCAATCTCTACACTAAATTTTGGGTTTGATCTGATAGTATAGCTAAAGTCTAAGTTCCTTTTAAGATGGGTTGATCTTGAAAATTTTCTATTGTGGATCACTGTACTAGTATGAGATAGAACTAACCGTTTTTTTTTGTTAATCATGCAACCCACCCACCTTGTTTGCCGCACAATGCACCCATATGGTTAGTCACATGATACACCCACCCACAGGTGGGGTTAGTGTCTCCATAGCATTTTGAACTTGAGACCTGGTTTTTAAACGCCGTAGGCGTCTTTCAACTAGGCTAGTACACGAGACACAAGATAGAACTAACCTTAAAGATAATGACCTAACTGTATTTGGTTCAATGGTCTTTTAGTAGTTTGCAACTCATAAGCCCACATGATTTTTATTAACTCATAAGCCAATGTGCTTTTTTTAATACTCGCACTCACACTACAAGGGGATTTCACCACAATGGGTACTCAAACTCATGAGCTTGTGTTGAAACTCTTGTGAGTCTATCACCCAAGCATGAGTAAGGACCCCACGAACACTGGGGTTCTTATCCTTACCTCGGTGGTATATTTCTCGGAGTTTCAGCATGTGGGTGTGATTGTGATGTGTTGCTCATTTGATTTTATTATCTGCTGTTGTCCCCCCCCCCCCCCCCCCCCCCCCAAGACTATGTTCATCTTCAAAGTGATAATAAGCTTACAAGCTCAATAATTTTCACATTGGGGACCACCTTTTTTATGTTAAGATACACAACTTGGTTGGTAAAAGCGTGACAGGAACCAAAGATAGCAGATGTCTCCAACTCGAAATGAAAAAATAAAATAAAAAGTCTTTCTTTGTCTGACTTCATTTTCTGTTCTTAACCATCTTTCAAGCTTAATAATTTTCACATTGGGGACCACCTTCTGTATGTTAAGATACACAAGTAAGTTGGTATAAGCTTGACAGAAACCAAAGGCAGCCAATGTCCCCAACTCAAAAAAAAAAAAAAAAAAAGTCTTTTTTACCAGAGGTTGAGACCGTCTGATCAATTTGATTTCAGGGTTCATGGCCTATGCACAGTGGGTCCCACATTTTGGACGGTTTGATTCTAGTTACCTGTATGCCATGTGTACAATTTAAGTGCGTGAGTATGAACCATCAAACTCTGTCAGAGTATCATGTAATTCCACACCTTCCCACTTGAAAAAATGATTGGAGGGTGATGATTTAAGTCCTTATTTCCACAATTACAAGAGGAAGGGAGAAACAAGTCCAAAGTCCAAACCCTCTCCACAACAACCCCTCTCTTTTCTCCTCTTCTCCTCCCTCCAAAAACAACACAACCTTTACAATTCTCAACCCTTCATATTGATAGAACACCCCATTTTCTTCTCCTTCTTACAGAAAGATCACCCCCACAAAATTTCAAATTCCACCCCCTCAAAGCTAGAAAGAGATGTCTAGCTTTGGGGCTTTCTCTCACCTTCTTCTATTGATATTTGCCTCTTTCATCAGTGGAGCAAGCTCTCTCAATGTGAGTCCTCCACCATCTTATCCTATCCTTTTGCTAATTTTCTGTTTTTCTATCTCTTTCCAAGAGGCTGGACCTCAGTCAGATGTGCAGCCACTCACCCACCCTACACTTGGCATAAATGCACACCAATCCGGACCATCCAAATCACATGTCCAACTGTGGATGGAGTGTGGAAAGAAAATCGTACTGGTCAGACGATCCAAACCGTCGAATTGGTCACCAGCAAGTTGACGGTTGGAAAATATTTCCAGACGTCTTGATTTAACGGTTGGGATCGTCCAGCCAATCTTTTGGGTGCTCACGATTTGGGCCGTACGCTCCTTAGTGAGGTGTTGCTGGCCGGGTTTGTTTTTGTTATCTGAGGAAGGATATGCACACTCTAGTCTAGGCTCTCAGATCATACAAGTGGGGCCCACGAATCCGTCATCCAGAGCATTGGTTTGATGCTGCCCACCATGGTCCATCTCCTAGTAGAAGATCCTAGCCACCCATTTTGGGTCTTCTTTCATTTGAGTGCGGACCAGGGCTATAGTTACGCTCAGCCGTCTATTTTTAATCCAAACATTGAAAGGCTGGATTGTCATGTCAAGGAGATTTTCGGGACATGTCTATCCACGGTCGGGTCCACAAGACCAACGGTTTGGATCACCGAACCGTGGGCTCCACTTGTACCAATGCATGACATCTTTTATATAGTAGTGTTGGGCAGGGCGTTGTGAATGGGTCAGAGATGCAGCCGTTGGTGGAGCCGGGGCTGGGATCAATGGTTCTGAATGAGACACGTAGGCGGCTCGGGAGCTTTCGCATTTGTGCTCTTTGTACGTGCTGTGGCGGCCCAAAGAGGCTGTGCGTGCCTTCTCCTTGCTGTTATGCTATCAATTGCAATATTCCAAATAGGCCCTTTGGTTTCTGTTCTTTCACACCTAAGACCTGCAATTGCTTTGGATGCCATCTCTAGTCCCTAAGACCTCTCTTTCTTTTTATTTTTTAAAATTGCTAGTAAGCCCCTCTTTTTTCTTTTTTTGTCTCTCTTTTTGGCTATTTTTTGGGTGTTTGTAATTGTGTTGGAAGTGTGAGGTTGCAAATGTGAAAATCTGTTTGTATCTGTATTGATTAGCAATTTAGCATAGAAAATTCATGAATTTACTATTATTTAAGTCTTTTTTTCTTCTTCTTCAAATGGTGAATGGTTAGAGGGTGTTTTGAGAAATTTCACAAAGTTTGGGGTTTTTTTTATGTGAAATTATGTTCATGTGGTATTAGAGGGGATGGACTTACGTATTAGTTTTGCACCATTTAAAAAATGATGGTAAATCATCCCTCCTCCAGACAGTCCTGATTGTGGTTCACGTCATGAATAGATCATATATTTTAAATTACATTGACCAAGAAATCGTAATCATCCAATTAATGGCTATCAAATGGATGATTGAAAGTAAAATTGTGGGTGGTTTGAATTGGAAAGGAAAAAAAAAAAGATGGTTAATATTTATATTCTCAATGAAATTTTCCGGTTTGCTTCACCCACATTGTGTCAGCGAGGTTTGGACGGTTTGGATTGCCATAGAACGATGTCGTGTGTCCGTTTCAAAGAGTCATCACCATTTTTTGAATGGTGTAAAACTAACACAGTAGCCTTCCGGCGATTAGATTGCGTCGAGGAGGTCCCCTATCGGATGCGGATTGTGTCCCGCCCGTCTGGACGGACTCGGTCCAGGTGAGGGCTCTGTGGGGCCCACAGTGATATATGGTTTTATCCACGCCGTCCATCCATTTTGAAAGATCATTTTTGGTTGTTGCGTCAAGTTCAAGGCAGATCCAAGGCTTAAGTGGACCACACTGTGGGGATTGAACGCACACCATTAAAAACTTCCTGGGAGCCGCAGAAATTTCAATCAAGCTGATATTTGTGTTTTCCATCCATCCAGGTCAATGTGACCTTATGAACAGGTTGGATGGAAAATCAACATCAGCGTGGGCCCTAGGTGGACGTCATTATAATCACTGATTCCTGTGGTGTGGTCTACTTGAGCCTTCAATATTCCTCATTTTTTTTCTTATACCCTAAAATGATCTTTCAAAATAGATGGACGGTGTGGATAAAACTCATACATCAAGGTGGTCCCTAAAGAGCTTCTGCCTGGACTGAGTCCGTCCAGAGGGGCAGGATTCGCATCCGCGTCCTCCGCTTGCTCCACACGTACGACTACAAACTCCAACATGCCACGTGTGTATGATTGGAGTCGTTTATCAGGCCCTGATCCACCCCACTGTGTAGGACATCTGACGAACAAGATAGTAGGCCATTCATGAAAGGAAAAAAAAATGGCCCGTAAGAAAAAGCTAGTGAGCTTTCGTAGACCGTCCATTGTTTTTATTCTCTCTACTACCAAACAGCCACTGTTGAAATTAAGAAATGTTCCCATACAATGTCGTACGCGACGTTTTCTATCCTGCCACTTGTAGAATGTTCATCAGATAAAGGTGGGTCACACCATTAGGATCACTTGAGTTGAAAGATGGATCCGTCCACTCATTTGGTGGGCCACACCAGGGTCAGGCCATTGTCTGTCCTTTTGATTTCCACTAGTGTAGCCCGTCTGATGAGTGGACCAATCTAGGTTTTGTCTCATTCGTTCTCTATGTAGTGGTCCACGTTTTGCACGGCTTGGACGTTCCACACAAGTGACGCGTTGGCAGGAAGAAATCGGACGCGGATTAGGTACTACCTTGTCTGTGCCGAGCTCGGAACAAGCTGGGGCTCTGAAGGGGCCCACTGTGATGTATGAGTATATCAACACCGTCCATCCATTTTTTCATTTTATTTTAGAATTTAAGCCCAAAAATGAGGCAGATCTAAGGCTCCAGTGGACCACACAATAGGAAGCAGCGCTGATAAAGACACACACCGTTGAAACCATCCCATGGCCCACGATGATGTTTATTTTCCCTCCAACCTGTTCATAAGGTCACATAGATCTGGGCAAAACACAATTATAAGCTTGATCCGAAACTTCTGCGGCTCCCAAGAATTTTTAATGGTTGGCGTTTAATCCTCATTTGAGGTCCGCTTGAGAATTACATCTACCTATTTTTTAGGTTTATATCCTATACTAAAAGTCTAATTTCTCATCTAGCTTATCTTTTTTTTAATACCTCTTAACGAGAAATTGAAATTTTATGGTCGAAAATGCCCCTCGGAAGGATTACCCTGGGAGCATTTTCGACCCGTTTACCCCGAGCATATCGTGAACAGAAGGGCTTTAAAATTTTCAATTTCTCGTCAAAAGGCTAAAAAAATGAGCCGGACGAGAAATTAGACTTACATCTCAGGACCATTTCAGTTAAAATCCCGTCCGAAGAAACCTTGGATTGCATGTGGTTGAGTCCTATCCTATGGCTATGGGCAAATTTCCTGCAGTTTTTGTCGGGAGACGTGCAACAAAAAGCTCTGTGGGCCCACAGAAATGTTTGTGTAAAATTCAATCCGTTTATCTTTTTTACCAGCAAATGTTAGTATTTGAACCCATAATTCATGCTGATCCAAAACTCAAGTGGACCACACCACAGGGACCAGTGTGGATGGTGATGGCCACCATCGAAATATTTTTGGGCCCACCGTGATGTGTGCATGCCATCCAAACCGTTCATGACGTGAGTCCCACCAGGATAAAGAGAAAAAAAAAAATCAAATATCAGCCTGATCTAAAACCTTAGTGGCCTCTAGAAGGTTTCAATCGTAGGCGTACCATATTCACTTTTCCCTATGGTGTGGCCCACTTGAATTTCAGATTAGCCTGATTTTTTGTTTTATTTGTAAACATTAACTACTGAAAACGATGGACGGAGTGGATTTAAGAAAAAAGTAACGTGGACCCTACAGATCTTTCAGTTGGACGGACTCCCTGCAACACTCGCAGGAAATTTGGGTCCGGAAGGAGGCAAATGGTCCTCTCAAAGCTTCTTAAATACACGTGCGGGATCTTTGGCCGTTCATCAAGTAGGGGGTCACCTCAAACATTCCCTCTCCCAAAATTCAGGCCATCAGGTGGGCCGCACGTTATTAGATAAACGGATGTTGAGAGAGAGAGATGAGCAATGGTCTGTAATCCAACATTCACAGCAGACCGTTTAATGGCTAGACCCTGACTTTTGGGCCAGTGCATGATCACACAAGTGCTGCCCGTGTGATTAATGGCCCAGATCCCGTACACGTGTGAATTTTTCTGGCCCGAGTCAGCCCTTAGAAGACTGAGCAAACTGAAATGTTGAGGTGGGTGGGAGTTGGATGGGCATTAAAAGATCAACCGCTGGCAATAATAATGTGGTGGGGTTTCGATTCTTATGACTACATCTCTCTCTCTCGTTTCTTTGTTTTTGTTTTTTAGTTTTTGTTTTTTCATCTCTCTCTCTATTTTTTTTTCCTCTTGTTTTGATTTTCTGATTTTGAGTAGAGAATTGCCTCATTGGCTGTGACAATGAGTGTTGGTGGTGGTACCCATGATCACAAGCAGCTTTACATGTGCCCTATGGTGGACCACGCCCGCTCTGATAATGGCACAATCAGTCCAGATGTTCTGAACGGTGTCCCAACGTGGAAGGGCATAGCCAAGAAATAAAGTGAGTAGTTCGGGTTTTTATTTTATTTTATTTTTTAATTCTTACAATGGGCCCGTTTGGATGCACCTTCAAAATCAAGTTTTTAATGGAGAACATGGTGGTGTAAACTTTATTCGTGGAATTGAAAATGATCGGTCCATGCATTGTATATGGAGATCTAATGACTGAATTGACGGCATACCTGATTGGGAAGCCATATTGTTGAGTAGGATTGCCTCCATTGTTGAGAAGGATTGCCTGATGTTACACACCTTACACCCTAAGAGAAATAATAAGATGAGAGAGAAAGCTTCAGATGTGTATAGGTTTGAGGACTTAACTTCAATTTTGTAAATGAATTTGAGACCAATCACAAATCTAGTGGGGCACATCGGTATGCTTGATAAAAATGTCCAGCCCTTAGGTAAATTTGGACCATTGATTAATTAGGCCCAATTTATAGAACTCTTACAATCTATGACTTGGGTCACATCGATCAATGTCTAAGGTTTATTTTCAAAAAATATTTTGTAAAACATGATGATTTTGAAGAAAACATCTGAATGGTTAATCAACTATCTGTTGAATAATATAAGTAATATTTCTACGATCTAGTCCATCAAGATTGTTAGCATTGGATCATGGTCGTCATAACAACATTTAATCTTTACGAATTAAAATAAGGCACGATCATGAATACCACCAGTCTTAATAATATAGACCAATGACATGAAAGTGTGGTATAAAAATTGCACACACAGTGTGATCATATGTGCCATTTTCAAGAGGCCTTGAAACTTTTAAATGTACAACAAGATAAGACTTTAGTTTCATTTACTCAAAAGAAAATTGCACATACTTAAAGAGAAACAAAAATAAATTTTAATATGATAATCATCAAAACTTTATAAATAAGATTCGTTTACATGTTTGTGTAGAATGGATCATGCTAAACTCTCACTAATTGAATAAATCTGTGGGATTGATAACTCCCCCGTAAATATCACATGCTCTTGAAATAGCGGGTTAGGGAACCCTTTAGTGAGTAAATCTGCAATCATTTGCTTAGTGCCAATGAACTCTATAGATACTAGACGATTTTGAACTCTTTCTTTTACAACAAGAGACTTGATGTCGATATGCCTCGATCCTGATGTATGCTTGTTGTTATTTGAGAAGGAAATCACAACTGAGTTATCACAGAATATTCTTAAAGGTTTCAAAATGTGCTCCAATACTTGCAAACTAGAAAAGAAACGTTGTAACTGTATTGCCTGATTTGAAACTCATGACAAGCAACAAACTCAGCGTCCTAGTGGATGAGGCTATTGTTAACTATTTCACACTCTTCTAAAATACAATCCTACATAGAGTGAGAAGGATAGTAGCATCGATATTTTTTTTAACATTTTCCAATATCTAATAAAGAAACAACTTATGAATTTGGGATCAAACTTTCTTTCAATGGGTTATAAAGTTTAGCCTCAGCAGTACATCCCTAGACGCAAAAGTATCAGAGACTTAATTTTCTCTCATTCCACAATTTAAAAAAGATTTTTATTATAACCACGTAAGCAACCCAATTAAGGATATGAACAACGATTTTAATTGTATCACCCCATAAAGATTTTAGCAATGTCGAATTGTTAATCATGCTATGCACTATATCCATCAGGGTGTGATTGCGCCTTCAGCTGTAACATTATACTCGCGCATCCTAAGCATGGTATACTGGGTGAAAATGTCGCAATCTTGTAGGTATTTAACGAATGATCCTAAATTGCTTCCTGATTCGTCATATCTACCATAGTACTGGCCACCACGGTTAGATCTGATGACTTCAATCTTTCTCTCAAGTTGATTTTAAACTTTTTACTTTATAGATTTTAAAAACATTCGAGGCATTAAATCTTTTAATTATAAGATAAAGTATACAAAATGAGAGTAGTTATCTACAAAAGGCTAATAAAATATACTTGTCGATTTTAAGATGTAGTAGGGAATGAATTACATATATCCGCATGTATCACATTTAAGAGTCTTATACCCATAGTTGCATATTTCTTTATAATTTTGGTTTGTTTACTCTTTATATAATCTGTACAAACTTTAAAGTTGGATAAGTCTAGAGAGTTAAAAATTTCTTGTTGTATCAGTATTTCTAATATTTCACAAGAAATATGGCATAATCATCTGTACCATAATATGAAGAAATTTTCATAATTCGGTATTCTCTTAGTTTTTGCCTTATTTTCATGAAAAGCATTTACATTATAAAAATGTAAGGCATTCAAATCCAGTTGATACAGATTATTAACCATAGTATCAGTAATTTGTAGTAGATACTAAATTTTTCATTTTCAAATTTTTTTATATTCAAATTTGTCTAAATGAGAAATGAAAACTAGATTGCGCCTTACAAAAGGCACACAAATGAATCTACTAGATTCAATATATAATCTGATTCTAATCTAAGCCTGCAGACTCTGCCTGCCTATACATCAACTTTAATGGTGTTGCCCATATATACTAATCGTTCTTCATTAATTGGTAATTGACTCTGCAGCATATTTTACATAGAATTACAAATATGAATGATTGTACCAGAATTTATCCACCAGGAATTTACCAACTTATCAGACAAATTGGATTAAAAACAGACCAGGACATGATCTTTATTATTATTTACAATCCATTGGTTGAACTTAATATAGTCTATTTTCTGATGGCTCAAGTTCTTATAAAAGAAGTAGATCTCATTTATTTTCCTTTTGTTACTCAATTGTTCTTTAAATTGATAGCCAGTTATTAAATCTGAATATCGCTTTTTAAAATCTTATTTCTAATATCCCTTTTTCATTACGTTAGTGTCCCAAAGTTATTAGATGAGCACTATGTACCTTGCTCTACTTACTAGGATTTTCTTCTTTTTCCAGGCCATGATCAATTTCCACGCTCCTTAGGAATATCTTTATGAGCTCTTTTCTTTTGTGATAATTGGACCCAGTTAAAAGGAGAACTAAATTACATTGAGTTCGAGTGCTAACTGATTACAAAATATACTTACATTAGTATAGATGTTTAATTTAATAATTAATAAATTTAATTAAATATTAGACAAAAATTCATGGTAAACATTCAAATTGATTTGGTACCTTTATCAATTAAATTATATGGGATAAAGATGGGCCCAACCAACCAATTTTGGCGAGAATTAGAAACATCATCATCAACGGGATGAAGTCATGAAATGCTAGTGAGTTTCCATAATATAAAGCTAATCATTGCAAATATTCATGTAAGTCAACCTCAAATACTCAACACATATGAGTGAAATGGGTCTTTTAACATTATATCACTGTCTGCATTGAACACAAACGCAAGCACATGCAATTCTATAACTGTATTCATAAAATCTTCATTCATTCAGATTACTTGGTGGCTAACACTACAACCGGTTCCAATCCCAAAAATTTAAACTTAGGATTGTTGCCTAATAAGTAGTTGACATTGACCATTGAAGGACAAGGAGTCCAAAAAGAAAACAAATGGTTACGTTTCACTTTTCATTTTTCTTTTAAAGACATTTATGTCAACTTAGTGGGCCCAAAATTAAGCTAAATCGAGATTCTATATGATCTTATCACCATCAATGAGTATTCCTGATATAATTAAGCTCAACATTCACAGGATAAATGGTCCAAATTGAACATTTTAATTAAAGTCAGATGGACCCTTAGATCCTACATTAGGGTCCATGAAATGGATTGCCCGGATCTAATACTTAAGTGTCCACATGATGGAAGATCCAAATGCTTAATCATTCAGCTAGTGAATGATCCAGATCATACGCTCATTATAAGGTGAACGAATGATCCAGATCTGGGATAAAACCCATAAACATGCCTAAAAGGGAAGGCCCATACATAAACTCTAAATGGGCATCTAATAGGCCCTAAAATTAGATTGACCTAAAATGGGTATGGGCCCAAAACAGGGTCATTAATTTGATCAATTTACATCCAAATTGGACCCAAAATACCTAAAACAGACCCACAAAGGAATGGCCAGACAGCCTAACACTTGGGCCCAAAACCAATTAAGAGCCCTATACCATTCAGAACATAAGAGGCGGAAACCGGCCCAGATGCAAAACAAACCCCAAAAGCCTCGAACAGGCAACCTTAGCAGCTATGGCCCATTGAATTGATATAAACAAACGAAAGCCCATCCAATACAAAAGGCCCGTTGCATAGCAAGAAAGGGGGGTACAGGTCCATCTTTATTTCAAAACCCAAATCAGCCTAGAGGGCATGCATCCAAACAAAGAAGGTAAGAGCCGAAACCCTAACCCTAATTCAACACCGCCATCTCTGCCGGCCCTCTCTACAAAGACGGACCTCCACTGGACCTCATGCCAGAGATGAGGAAGAGAAAAAGAAAGAATTGGATCCCACGTTAATTCTTCCTTATGGTGTGGCCTATTTAAGTTTTGGACGACCTAACTTTTGTTTTCCAAGGTGAAAATGAGGTGAGACACCTGATGGACGGTCTAGATCTCAAGCACGCTCTCCCCCAAGTCCCTGGTGACACACCAAAACCAGTTTTCGACTGACATTTTGTAGGAACCATTTGGGTTAGGACTGTCCTATCTGTCTGATTTTTGGGGTTATGTCACCTGTACTGTGGGGCCCAGTGTCTGGACTGTCTGGATCTTGAGATATATACACATGCGTACGATGTGTAGGTTGGATCTCGGGCTTTTTGTGGATATGATTGGATAAACATGAGGAGTGTATGACTGTGATTGGGTGAATATGGTGGGCCCCTATCCCCCTTTGGCACACGTGCTTGGAGATGACGTGATGCCCACAGTGGGGCCCACACCTACGTTGAATGCAGTGTGCCTCCATGTGCGCTGTGGGGACCACAGCAGATGCCAATTTAGGTAGTTTTGGACATTTTCAGGGGTTTTCTTAAAGAAAGAAAATTTCCATTGGACAGTTTATAGATGCCAGCAACGAAGGGGCGAAAGACCGACTTTTGGGAATCGGCTTGCGTGCGGAGTAACTCCGCACGCTCTTATCGTGCGGAGTAAACTCAGTTCGGCCCACCTAAACTGTATGTGCTTTATCTATTCCGTCCGTATGTTTTTTCAGCTCATTTTAGTGGTTGAGCCCAAAATTTAAGCATATCCAAATCTCAAGTGGACCATGCCACGGGAAACAGTGGGAATAATGATTTCCACCGTTGAAACCTTCCCAGGCCCTACAGTGATGTTTATTTGTCATCCAACCTGTTCATAAGATCACATGGATATGAATGAAGGGAAAACACAAATATCAGCTTGATCCAAAACTTCTGTGTCCTCCGAGAATTTTTCAATGATAGACATTCAGTTCACACTTTTCTTTTGGTGTGGTCCACTTTAGATTTTGATATGCTTCATTTTTTGGCACCATATCTAAAATTTTCTGTTAAGATGGATGGACGGAGTGGATAAAATACATAAATCACTGTAGGGCCCCATAGAGTTTACTCCGCACGCTAGCGTGCGGAGTTACTCAGTACCCAATCCGCTTCCCGACTTTTGCCTCATGCCTTGGGTGCGGCCACTCTTCTGGGGCCCACAACATGAGATGGTCCGAATGATCTGCACCGTAAATAAACCCAAGGCCAGATTTACTGCAAAGGTTTGTAGGTTAAGGTTAACTTACAATGCAATGTGTGGGACCCACCGTGAGACTTTTTGAATGGCCAGACTTTTGGGGCGTCCTTTCATCCTGGCAGGGATGGCATGGACGAAACTTTTATTGGAAGGTTTTAATGGCCAGCGTCCTCTGTCCCAACTTTTTCTTGATGGGTGGTCCACGTGAATTTTGGATTATCCAATTTTTGGGTGCTAGACAGAATACCAGACGCCTTTCTCTTGCGTGGTTTTGGTACAAATTCTTTCAATGATTTTGTGGTCTGGTCCATATAAAGGGACCACAGATAGAAAGGTGGAAGACTGAGTGAAGATAACCTCATATCAACACTGATGTCTTGGTATCAATTTCCAAATGGGGTGGCTAACATTATGGTGTGACTAATAGTAGGGGTGGGTGTACCAACAATGGGGTGTGTACATTCTCCAAGTATTTATTAGAGAGAGAGTTCGTGTACAGAAAAGCTTTATATATGTATATAGGGAAATGGTACTATGAGCTGTGTGGGCCACACCATGATGTATTTCCAAAATCTACTCCATCAGTCAGATGCATCATTCAATGGTAGCCCACGGGATTAAAAATCAGGTCAATCCATGAATTAAGTGGGCCACACCACAGACAACAGTTGAGAAGGGTAACCCGCCCATTAAAACCTTCATGATAGTTTATTGGGCCCACTGAGATGTGGTTCATAAATCCAGCCCATCCATTGTGTGTGTTACACTTGGATGAGGGGTCAGAGTAAGTTTCAACCACATCTAAAACTCATCTAGGCCCCACCAAGTGCTTTTCCATGTTTTAGGCATATCTTCATATGGTTTTAGATGGTATGGCCCACCTGCGTTCCGTATACAGCTGATTTTTGGGATATGCCATCACCTAAATGGGACCTATCAAATGCACGGTGTTGATGTCCAACACACATCACAGTGGGCCCAGGTCGACCTCATACTACCATTTCCCATATATAGTGAATAAGAAAGATACATGCATATTTCCAAAGCATGAGTTTTTCTATGGCACAAATGATGGACAGCTTAGATGTTTTGCATGCATTATGGTCAGGCCCAGTGAAAAGATTTATGATAGATGTTAGCCATTTTACTGTAATCACACTTCATGACAATCCTAGACTTTGAATCCGAGCCATGGTCTTAAGACACGGTCGAGTCTGATGTGACTCGCCTGAGTTGGGTCGAACTCGGTCAGTCCCTATCCAGATCGAGCCACGAGTCATCACCCATCGCCTTAACTCGGGCAAGTTGGGCTGATTCACCCATGACTAACACGAGTTGGGACTCAACTCAGGCGGAACATTTCGAGTCAAATCTATGAGTCTTTTAGTCATGAATTGCGAGTCTTCATACGTAACATGGACCGTTCCGATCATCAGATCAACCATCATCTGGGGCCGAGCGGGTGGAGACATTCTGGGTCCTGAGTTGTGGCAGAGGCAAAATGAGCGGCTGGAGAAATGCTGAGGCCATCCATGGCACACGTGTCATTATGGTAGACGTGCTAGACAAGGACCACTCATCAAGCAGGGGACTCCGTCAGCATGGACTGGCTCAAAAAAAAAAAAAAACCAGGTGGGTCTACTCTTCTGGTGAGGTGGATGACATTATAAGGCCCAAAGTCAAAGCCCAGGTGGGTCTACTCATCGATCCCTTGATCAGGTGGGCCTCAAGTGCACTTACATACATTATGCGTGTATTTCCTAACTAATTCCAGAGACTGCATATATGTAGAGTATAAGGATGAATTCTCACCAGGCTGGCTGGGGCTAAAGTGGCCAAACCACAAGATCAGTCATAAAATTGACTGGGCCATATATGCAACCCAACTCCACCCCATGGGCCAAGATAATAAGCCCAAGTCCAGTTCAAAGCTGGGCCGGCCGCTCAGACCTACTTATTCAATCAAGTTGGGAGTTGCTGAGCCAAGGATAAATTGTCTAGATGACTCATGGTCAAACCTCAGTCAGTACAAGCTAATCCGAGTTGACGGGGACGAGTCACATGGGACTTGTTCATGTCTTAAAACCATGCTAGAGAAGTTAAAACCACGTTTGGCACTTTGGATTTGCCGGTAAATGGGTGTATTTCAAATTTAAATAGCTGCCTTTTGTGTTTCAGCAGCATTAGATTTGGAGGTAGATGGAAGTAGAAGGTATTTCAAATTTATCTTTTTGATGTGTTTTGAAATCTCAACCAAATGATTAAATTTGGTTGAGATTGAATAGGAGGTGTCTCTAAGCTACTAATCCATCGAACATGACACGATTGATGATACCTCAAAATAATTCAATTTCCATTCTAACACCAAAATCGCATCAATGGGATGATTTGAACCATCCAAATGTTGGTCATCTAAATGGATGGTTAATAAATATCAATGAGTTGCCTTGTCCTTGCATTTGTGGCCCATCACCCAAGGTTCAAAATTTCCTCTTTTTTGGCCAAATTATATATTTTAATGGGCTTGGTATGTTGGGAATAGAATGACGGCAGCGAAAGCAAAAGCCGAACAACAACACAACAGAATATTCGAATTTAACAAGAAACACAATGCAACCAATCACACAAGCATTCAACCACAAGTGACAATCTAATTTTACATG
This sequence comes from Liriodendron chinense, assembly GCA_003013855.2. Taxonomy (NCBI): domain Eukaryota; kingdom Viridiplantae; phylum Streptophyta; class Magnoliopsida; order Magnoliales; family Magnoliaceae; genus Liriodendron; species Liriodendron chinense. Next base: position 8,010,935 of record ML058348.1, on the reverse strand, counting down.
GAAAAACCCAGTCAACAGGGTAAAAAATCACGGTACAAAGCGATTCACTATGATTCAGAAGATTATAAAGATTAACAGCCACAAGCAAGGAGAACTCAGAGAAAACTCAAGCTCTCTCTCTCTCTCTCTCTCTCTCTCTCAAAACACTCATCTTCCTAATACACTTAGGAAACCTTGGATACCTTAGAATACCATCTAAGTCCGGATACATGCTATATATATAGCAAACAACCCAAAAATAGAAACATCTTACGCAGATCCGTGTAACTGCATAAGAAATCGTGTACATGTCTGCCTGGTCGTGACAGGTCGAACCAACCAAAAACAGTCCAAAGGGAAACTACTAAATTTAACCCTACTGCCTCCACACTGACCGACCGGTCATGACCGGTCAGACCTGTCAAAAAACTTCCAAAGACCTTTACTGTACACACTATCCAAAACATTGACCAGTCATCGGACCCTGCACATGCACAATTTGAAGGCTCTTTCAACATGTTACAATCATTCTATCAACTAATTTGGGATATGAAAGCTGATTTAGTTAATTAAATATAAGTCGAGTGAATATATAGAACTCCAATGCCTTCCAAATACAAGCTCCTAATAGAAGATTTGGATTCCAGCACATTTCAACCAAACACAAATGAGGATTCATAATCACTTTGATTCCAATGTATTTGTGATTTGGATTCTAATGCATTTTAAATCTAAGCTCCCAAATGGCCCTAGAAGAAGAGAAACAAAAGGAGAAAAAAGTCCTAACGCAATACACAATTGATTAAGAGGATCCATGAAAATCCAGCAATGGGCATTGGTCAAGTTGGACAAAGTTCATGTGGTGGATTTGATCGTGGCCACTGCATGTCCCAAACTTTTTCCACCATTGGAATATTTCGAACCATGATACCTCAACCATTCGAAGCAACATTCACAAAATCATATTTATTCACCTAGCCCGGCATTGTTCAAGCAAATTTTGAAGACATAACGACAATTTCTCTAGCTCATGAAATGGATAAATTCAAATGTTAATGGATAAATTAACTACTTATGCAAGTAGCTAAAGCACGAGATAACAACAAAGAAAATTATTAGGGTTTTGTCTTCAATCTTGGACACCGGGGGTGTTGGGCGCCCGACGGGTTCAGGTCGAGCGCCAAGGTCACCTGAACATGGCTACAGGAATTTGAAACTGTTGGATATGTTTTTGGGTATTTTGGAGGGCTCGATAACTGTTGATGAGGGGCCCAAAATTGTGTCAGGCGCTTGATAACCTTTCTTGGAGGGCCCGAAATTCTTTAAATTTGTGTTGGAAGTCTCTGGACAGTTTTTTTTTATTTGTCAAGCGCTTGATAGAGTCAGGTAGGGCACCCTATAGTGCGCAAATTGTATGTCTGTTGTACGGAATTTATTTCTAATATTTGTTTATTCCTATTTAAAGAGGTTGTAATATAGGATCGGGATAACAAAACGAGTCCTATACGTGTTCGTGGGGATTGAGAGAGTTCTAGGGTGAGAGAAGAGCTTGTGTAAGCTTGGGATTTTCTTGTGGAGCTTTAGATCTAAGTAAGTTTTCTTCATTCTCTTGTAATTACTAATTCATAGTGAATTATTCGCTTTGTGGTATAGAGGTTTTTTTACCCATGAGGGATTTTTCCACATAAAATTCAGATTGCCTTCTCTTGTGTGTGTTGTTTTGCTTGGTCATAGCATTGTGTTTGTTGTGTTTGATTCGCTTCCATTGCCCCCCAACAAAAACAACATCGATACACTTGTTTAGAGATCCCTCGGCCGGCCGACTATCCAAAGCCTAATAACGTCTCCCTCTCTCTCATCCTCCTTGAAGATTCGTCGAGCATATGTTGTACACTACCTACCTGCCGTTGGGTTCTTCAATATTCAAGTCAGTACTCAAAAGAAAATGATCAGTAAACCAGGCCGGTTGTCGGGCTGGCCCCATGAGGGACGCCATAACTCAAGATCCATTGTGGCCTACTGGAGTTCACATGCTGAGGGATCCGATGATCAGGCCCAACCCATTTAAACGGCCTACATTTTCCAACCTAACCATGACTGCCTATTTAGCTTGGCCCAAACCTATCTTGGAAGCAGGCCCAACTCCTACAATAAAAAGTTAAAAGAGCCCAGCCCAGTTCTCGTTTCCAGCCCAGTTCTCGTTTCAGGCCCACTCAGGACGAAGCTTAGACCAAACGTTGGGGGAGTTATTTGATACGCTGGCAGAGTATGATGCTCAACACATAGAGAGACAGAAATTGTAGATGTAGAATATAATCCCACCAATCTAAGTTAGATTGATCAAGCGATCACAGAGTCTGATTTACGGGAATTTGATTTTTGAATTAGTATCGTTAAGTTTTATTTTTTTATTTTTATCTCGGTTGTCCATTAAATGTTCATCAATTAGGAGAATAAAATCCGTGAAAATTTGAATTTTCGTGCGATCTATACTGAGACACACTATTTGGACCGTTTAATTATGTTAATTTTATTCCATGTGTGCAATTTTATAGCGCCTGTTTATCAACCACCATACTCCGTCAAGAGTATCAAAGTTCTCGTACAGAAATGATACTCAGGCTGCTATGACACTTGATACGCAGACACTCAGAAATTGTACATGTAACATATATTTATTCAAATAAAAGCAACTAGATTGTCCAATCCATTGTCTCCAATTCAAAAATCCAAAATCCATTAATTGAACAATCCTAGCCTCTGATTCATGAACAATTGTCTTTGAGATATGACCTTTGGATATTTTCTATCTTAACCGTCCAATAAATGTCCATCAATCAGATAGTGAGGTAATTAAAAAAAAAAAAAAACTTAATATTTGGTCCACGATACATCCATACTGGATATCTGTGTATCATCCATCCCACTTCGCGAGAGTATCAAAATATTAAAGAGAAATAGTTTGGTAATCTGGCGGAGTGTGGTGGATGATACACAAGCACTTAGAAAACACAGAGAAATCGAACACGTGGCATACAGGAATACAAAATAAACCTTCCAAATTATGGGGTGCCAGTTTTTCTGTATTATGAACCAAAAATCACTCTTCTTTGTTAATCAAAATATTAAACTTCTGGATATTTATTGGACGGTTAGAAATGAATAACATCTAATCGTCTTATTGAAAAAGAAAAAAGAAAAAAGCAAAAAAAAGTGTCGATATAAAGTCTTTTAACCAACCATAGACATGCGTTCCATAGTTTAGTCCGGTTAGATTGAGTTAGTATTTGACAGGTGTTTCATGTCCAAGTGCTTGCGTATCAAGCTTCATACATAGTCAGAGTAACTAATAAGTAATAACTCCCCTTCTCTAAAAAAATAAAATTCCCTTCGTTTCCCTCCCCACCAGAAAATCCTCTCTCTCTCTCTCTCTCTCTCTCAAATACTCCCCCTTCGATCAAAACCCCACAACCTCATAAAATCCAAACCCTCCATTCCCTCAAACTAACGGCCAAGATGATGATGATGCCCACATCGACCCCCACCCCCACCAACCCCACCACCAGCGACGTGGAGGCCGGATTCGCCAAGCTTCAGGGCGAGGACTTCGAGTACTACATGCAGACCTACTCCATCATCCTTGGCCGCAACAGCAAGAAATCAACGGTCGACGTTGATTTGGCCTCCCTCGGCGGCGGCATGAACATCTCCCGCCACCACGCTCGCATCTTCTACGACTTCCAGCGCCGTCGGTTCGCCCTTGAAGTCGTCGGCAAGAACGGTTGCTTCGTTGAGGGCGTCCTCCACCTCCCTGGAAATCCCCCTGTCAAGCTTGATTCCCAGGATCTCCTCCAGATTGGCGACAAGAAATTCTACTTCCTTCTGCCGATCAGGAGCATCCTCGGTGGGTCCACGCGGCATGTTTCGCAGCCCCACCCGGGGCTGCATCTGGGGCCGACAATGCAGCCAGCGGGCACAGGTGGTTTTGGGAAGAAGGCGAGGGGGAGGATTCCTAGGCCATTGCCGGATTATGGGGATGACGATGACTGACGACGAGGATCTTGATGACGATGGCGAAGGTGATGGCGGGGCTGTTGTTGTGGCTGGGAGCAAGAAGTTGAGGAGAACGGCAGATGGACCGGATGTGTTCGGGTATGGCATGGGCCCCACGGCCAGGGCTGGATCGTCTTCCGGGCAATTGGGTTAGTAATTTCTCGATTCTCATTCTTTTGTTTTTTGCTTGTAATGATTTTTGCTGTTGCTGTATTAATTCAGTTGTAATTGGATTGTGTTATGGGTTTTAATCGCCACTGCATTTGGGTTAGTAATTTTCTTGCGGCATTTTTTTTTTTTTTTGGTTGGGAATTTGTTGATGTTGTTGAATCAATCATAATACGGCTATGTCTCATGGATTTACTGTCCACACAGTTGGGTTTGTAATTCTCGATGCCTTGATTTTATTTATAATTGGAATTTTTGGTTGTTGTTGTTGTTGTTGTTATTGTTGTTAATCAGGTTCATAATCCAATCTTTTCTGTGAGTTATAACTATGCGGGCAATCGGGTTTGGTTAATTCTTTCTGTGACATTTTTTAGTTGTCTTACCACTGCAATTTTTGGTTGTTGCTGATTCGTTAGTTCGGTTTGTAATTTGATTGTGTTTTTGGGGTTATATTTTTGGGGTTATAAGCGAATATTCATTTTGATTGCTATATCTTCGGTTGGGAATTTTGGGCTCTGCAAGGTTTAAAGTATTGTCTGAAACTGGCACGTATCACACGATAGCCACCGGTATCACCAATGAATGATACGGCTGTATTGACCTGAAACAGTGGCAATACGGGCTGTATCAGTGGTGACCAATATGATACCTGATATGTCAATTTAAGACCTTGCCCCTCAGTTTAAAGAGGATTATGGGTTCTGTTTATATATTTGATCCAGCGAAAAACCTTTTCGTTATGCAATAACAAATTAGTAATAAACCTCATAACTGGAGTGTAAGTGTATACCAAACAATCATATGAATGAATAATCATCGCCTTAAAAAAATGGACAATCATATAAATGAATGCCCCCTGGTTAGGATTTCAAGATGCAATGGAATTTTATAAATTTTTAGAAAAATCCATATTTTAATAACTCGTAGTTCTATAATAGTATCAAGTTTCTATGAATAAAAAAAATTCTACGGATAGAATTTTCCTCCCAACCGATGTTGCTAGAAACTGAGTAGATTGTTGATGTTGTTCCTCCAAACTAGGTCTCTCCCTGATTTGTCTCAGATGACGAAGAAGGATAAGAGCCAACACAAACCCTAGAGTGGCCTAGCAATGTGCAAGAGAACCTTCCAAGGAGTGGACCCCACATGCATGGGCATGTGTATGTGAAAGAGGAGAAGTTTCTCTCTTCTTTTTCTCTTTTCCTTCTCTCGTTTCTCTTTTTAGGTGGTGACCCCCTAGTAGGGGTGGCAATGGGCCGGCTTCAGGTTTGGTATAGGGGTATCCATACCCATACCATACTTTCTTTTGTTGTTGGTGTTCTAAGACCTTCAAGGGTTAGCATTTGGTGGTTGATGGCATGTGTAACACCACATCCTAGTGCTTGCTAGGCGGTTTCATCGCAGAGGTCTTCCTGAGTAACTTTTATCTCCCCTTTAAGAATGCATGGGCTATTAATAATGTTAGAGCTCTTCATGCAACGTACAATAAGCTTGAGAAGGTGCCACTTGATTCTTGGCCAAATCCTTAAACAATAGGAAAAATTACGGTTCATGGCAAGCAAGTCCATGGCTTTTGTAGTCTTGGGGGGTTGGGAGCTTTTAGGGTTACTCTCCTAGCATTTATTCCACATGGGATATAGAATCTCAGTTTTGATTTTCAATTTGGGGGGTTGTTGGAGAGATAACAAGATTTTAACAACGCCGTGACTTGTTTTGAGGGATCATTTGGGCCTGTCATGAAGGGAGGGCACAGGAGTCCAATTTTGAACTATTCCCCTTGTGAGGCCCGTCGTGGTTGGGGCACAACCTAGAGTTCTAATTCATGAAGTGACTCTAGTTCTGTTTTCATCATCATCATCTAAGCCTTATCCCAACCAATTGGGTTTGGCTACATGAATCCTATCTGCCATTCCACTCTATCAAGGGCCATAATCTCAATTGGACCAGAGGTCATCAAGTCTTTGCTTATCGCATCCACCACATCATTTTAGCCCTTCCCCTTGCCCTATTAGAGCCCTCAACTTTCACCAACTCACTCCTAACCGATATAGTTCTTGGTCTCCATTGCACATGACCAAACTATCTCAGTCTGCATTCCCTCAACTTATTACCTATTGTTGCTACTCGTAAGTTGCCTCGAATGCATTCATTTTCTATTTTGTATCTTTCCTTGTCTTGCCACTCATCCATCTCAACATCCTCATTTTAGCTACACTCATCCTATGAACATCATGTTGCTTAATGGCAGAACATTTTCTCCCACAGAGCATGGCTAGTCTCATAGCTATCCTATAAAATTTTCCCTTCAGTTACAATCACATACCACTCTAGAAGCACATCTCATTTCGTCCACCCCGCTTGAATACCATGGGCAACATCCTTCTTAATCCCTCCACTCTCATGAATTATTGACCCAACATAACAAAAGTGGTCATTTTGGGAAGCTTCTTCGTCAACAATCTTAACTAATTCCTTGTTCCCACTCCTATTGTTACTATAGTTGCACTCTATGTACTTGGTTTTAGTCCGATTAATTTTAAATCCTTTAGATTCTACAACCCCTGCTCCACAAATCTAGCTTTGTGTTTATGCCCTCTATTGTCTTGTCAATCAAAACTATGTCATCTGCAAACAACACACAGCATGGGATCTCTTCCTGCAAAGGCCGTGTTAACTTGTCCATAACCATAACCAATGCAAAATGGTAAGTGCTCAATGCCGACCCCTGGTGCAAGCCCGCAAAAATTACTTAAGCTGTGTAATCTGTACTTTTTAGCATCGAATGTGAACCAGCTGTTGGTTACTATCCATGTTACATGTATATCTCATGATAGGACCCGATCATTTGTAATATCATTTTTGGGAAATGGAAGTTGTCCGATATAGATGCCCTAAATTGTGCCCTGCCCAATTTCCACCTCAAATTTGTATGTTGGTGGTTGGAAGTTGGAACCAAGGTGTCCCCTAACGGTAACAGTGGCCGTAATGGCCACCACCATTACCATTATGATACGGGCAGTAGCGGCCATTACAGCCCCTGTATCGGCCATTACGGTCCTTTTTTTTTTTTTTGGTTGAAAAAAACCATTGTGGGTCCGTTAAGGTCCATTACGGGGCCATTACAGGGCGTTACGGCCTGTTTTTTCTGTAACAGCCATTACAGCTGTTTTGGCCCACATAACAGCTGTGACTGTTACCGTTACGTAACGGCCATTATGGCCGTTATTTAACCGATTTGGGACACCTTGTTTGGAACCAACAACTTGATGGACCCATCTGTGATTTTAGCACCGCATGTGAACCGACCAATCCATTGGTAAATCTCCACATGGTATGACCACTTTTATTATTTTTTTTTGAGAAAGGAAGTTGTCCTACAGGGATGCCACAAATTATGCCCTTCTCAGTTTCCACCTTACATGTTTACAATCATAATTGGAACCACTCACTTGCCTGGCCCCGCCCTAGATGGTTATGTTGCAAAAATTGTACCAATTGGACAATCCTAATCATCCAAATTACAGTGAGATGATTGGTAGGTTGGTTGGAGGTTAAAAAAGAAAACACTTAAGGAGGGTTTTGAATCAAGAAGATTCGGGTGCGATATAGGCATTGTTAAAAAGTGGTTTTGCAGATCTGGAAATGGGTTGGAAACTTTGTGGATAAAAGCAATTAGAAAAGGATACGTGGTTAAGTACAGTGAGTGGGTCCTGGTTCGTACCCTCTTAATATGGTGGGAAAGGTGTTTGAAGGAGGAGTTAAGTTTGGGAGGATGGTTGGGTAGGTAGAGAGAGTCTTGCTTCAAACTTCATAGTTATTGACTGATGACAAATATAGGTAATAGCTTCTGGAAAGGAACATTCAGTTAGTGAATGTCTTCAGTTCTTTGGGGGTCTGCTTATCCAGAATAATCATATTTGGACATGACTTGAAAAATGTCAAGGCTGAGTCATATGAGGAGTTAATGAGAGTGTTGGGGGATTTGTACATACTGTTATAAACTTATAATAGAATTTATAAGAGATTTGGAATTGGCATCCCATGGCATCTCTAGGTCCTCTTTCTTTTCTTTTCTTTTTTCTTTTTTCTTTTTTTATATCATTTTTTAATGGTGTCCTTTTTTATTAAAAAAAAATTAAGGCCTTTTTTTTTATTCATGAATTCCCTGAATGGGAGGGACATTCATTTGCTTATGTGCTCACCAGGGAGGGGGTGGCTTCAGCCCCACCTAGGTTGCATGATTTTGTTAGATGAGTTAGATGACCAGTATAAGATAAAATCCTTGATTCCTTCTAAGATAGAGAGCAAGCACAAACTCCCGAATATGCGTTCCATGTGCAAAGGGCAGAGGCAATAAATAAAGTAATATTCATTCTATTGCAACAAGGAAGATTTGGGGACACCATAGTTGCTCTAGGTGTTGTTCCTGCTCCAAATCTTTCTTCAAATTCATGCTCCTGCACCCACTTCCTAGCCATTTATGCTTTCTAACAGTTTGAAACAGATGATTTTTTTTGTTTGAAAGGCAACGACTTTTATAGCAAAACAAAGGCCAAAAGGCTACAAAACCAAAAAGGATCGCAGAGGAAGCGATCCAACTATAAAGCAAGAAACAAAAGATTACAGTCCTTGAGTTTGAAACAGATGATCACTTCAGGAATTGGGAAATTTTGTGAAAAAGCCTCCTATTCTACCAGAGATGTGAAAACCACCCCTAGAATTCTGACATTGTGCATGTAGGTCCTTACCCTCGTCAAATTATGAAACACTGGGTTGGACCTTTAGTTAATGTAACATTGATAATTGATGAGAAAGAATACCCCTCAACGCATGTCGTTTTTAAATGGTGAGCCTTGATGACTTCTTTTGAATTTTTGATGAGTTATGGAAATACACCTCCACCCAAGTAACTCATTTATTTCTTCCTATATGCCCTAAAGAAATGCTATAGTGGTTGCATTAAGAGATGAAAAAGATGAATCATGGCAGAAGTGCCAAAGTTGCATGCTTCAGTGAGATCCAGACCAATCATTAGTAGGGACCAGCTTCTTGGCTCATAACTCAGGCTGATCCAATTATCATATTGTCCACACTCATATGAGGAACGTGGATGGTTAGAAAAAAAAGTTGCTAGTAGTCCATATTTAATGTGCAGATGTTGGCCATTTGATGAGTGGGCTGTGGATTTTCAGGATAGGACTCAAGTACTGAGGGGATTGTCTGAACGTTGCAGATCCTACATGCATGTCGCATGCTGGTATCTGTGTGTGTACATGTGGTTCATTTGTGTTTGGTGCTTGAAGATGGGGCATATGGAAGTAGCTATCTTCTCCTCCCAATACTCCTTTTCCCTGTTAGTACTACACTTCTTAAGGTGTCAGATGAGATGACTATGATAATTCATTACTACCATTTTTGAAATGGTGGTGAGACGACTATTTCATCACCACCTTTTTTGGAATGCTGGTAACTCATCTTTTGATGGGGGTGATGGAGGGAGGCAATCTTAACCACCTGATATAATAGCTTTTGGATTTGGAGGATTTATCCTTTTCTTTTAACAGTCCATTTCTGATTGGCTTCAAGTGTTAGTTTCTAGGCTAAACAGTTCGATTTGCTTATTTAGTTAGAGCACCCTAGCTAGAGTGGACTAAGTGATCATGCTGTGGATGTATTTCATATTCATGTTCAAAACCATAGATGTTACCTGTGGCACTGTTTGGTATTATTCGGTCCTTGTGTTCTACGTGTAACAGATGGACTGCCATTTAGATGGCTGAGCTATTCTTGCATAAGTAATGCTTACTCACTCATGAATAAGTATGCTTACTCATTTACGAATCATGGCATGTGGATTTTTACGCTGTTAACCATACCTCTGTTATTTTAGGCTGCTTATTCCATTAAATTTAGCAACTGGAAGAATGTTATTTGGCATATTAACTTCTGTACGAGATAAGGGACTAAAGTAAGGTATTAACACTAGTTTTCTACTTCTCCCCTTTGAACAACACAACAACAACAACAAAAGAAAACAGAAAAAGAAAAAAGAAAAAGAAAAAGAACAAAAGAAGTTGGTCTTTCCAAACAATCATGAGGGTTCCAGTTTCATAAAGCCGACCCCAGGTTAAGTTTGGACAAGGTTACGATGATGAGATGTTTTTTAAGTGCATGATAAAACACAAGTTGTATGAGATAGTTTCTTCTCTCCTTTTTTTTTCCTTTCATATTGTCATGCTGTTCTTTAATCAGTGAATTATCCATCACCTGCATACTCTAAGGGGAATCATGTATTACATGCACAGTGAACTAATAGGTTCTAATGGCCATTTACTTTCTTTCTTTCTCTCCTTTCTTTTTTTGGAGGGGTTGGATCTCATGGCCATTACCTATTTTCTGCAGAGAAGAAGGGAGAGGCAAGGTCAAGGGTTGATAGGGAAGCGGATAATCATCAACTTTTGCAGTTAGAAGAGAAGGATGTAGTGTCTTCTGTAGCCACCGTGCTTTCTGATCTCTGTGGTCCTGGGGAATGGATGCCTATGGCAAAACTTCATGCAGAGGTCAGTTTTAGCATAGTCGGCTTAATGAAATTTTCTTTTAATACTATTTGTGTATGAAATTTAATATGATATCATATTACTTTTGCTAGATTTGAAATATTTTGGTTTCACCAGCATATAAAAGACCAGACCACAAGCAGTTGCTATACAATATCCCATTTGAGATGATTCCGGCTCCAATATTCTAATCCACCCTGGCCTCAGAACTAATTGACTTTGTACATGTATGATGTTCCAAATCAAAATCTGACACATCCACAACACTAACTACCATTCCAGTGTGCATGTGTGTGGATGACATGAGGGACTCCCAATCATCAATTGGGACGGTTCATTCAATAGTACCATTGTGAGCTAGCGACGGCGCAAGAATCATGCCAATGGGATGATCCTAACCCTTTTGAGTGGGGCTAATTTGTTACAACCATCCGTTACTTATGAGCCATAGATCATGTGGTAGAATTATTGAACCAAATTGCTACTTTGGAATCACAAGCAATACAAATTCCATTGAATATGTTTCAGGATGAGGATTGGACTTTTTTTTTTCTATGCGCAATCTTGACTGTCTATTTTCCGTGTTGTTGATCGGATGTTAGGATCATCTGATTTGCATGATTTTGTACCATGGCTTGCTCAGTTGCCCCTAGTTCTATGAATGAATGAACGGTTCAAATTGATGATTGGGCATCCCTCGTGTCATTCAAGAGGTTTGCGGATGTTGGGTGAGGACGTTAGCAGAACCCTATATATAGCCACACACTCACACACACCAGCACGCGTGCGCGCACACACAAAACATGCACGCACACACGAGATAGGGTGGGAGGCCCTGCACCAGCTAGATGGATAACCGCACAGTCCATTGACCCTTCTTCAACCAGCAGCAAGGGCTCTGATAGTACTTGAAAGGAGAGGCTGCAGAGAAGAAAGGTGCTGATGCTTGGTTGGAATCTCAAAGGATTCCCTTAGTACTATGAAGAAAATCCACCTCCATTCCCTCTGATGACCTCCATTTCTACAGTCTGGGCTGTTCATATGATGAGCCCACCATGTATGTGCCATGGCCAGGGCTCTGATAGTACTTGAAAGGAGAGGCTGCAGAGAAGAAAGGTGCTGAATGCTTGGTTGTTATCTCAAAAGATTCCCCTAGTACTATGAAGAAAATTCACCTCCATTCCCTCTGATGACCTTCGTTTCTACAGTCTGGGCTGTTCATATGATGAACCCACCATGTATATGCCATGGCCTGAACATCAAGTTGGTTTAGGCTGCAGGTTAGCCAGACGTTTGAGAAAATGGGGAGATGGAGAAATGGCTATGGCTGGTTTGGCCAGCAGGTGTGCCACCATGAATGAAAAATTGACTGCTAAAAAAAGAAGACTGATTCACATTCGGCACACACTTGCAGACTAACTGATAGCCAGACTGCCTGATTTCATGCCATGATGTGCTATTGCAAGATAGCATATAGAATATATCTCTCTAGGAATTGCCTTAGTGGGCTTTTGAGAATCGTGTCACGTTGACCATATCCGATGTTGGGCCAGAGGGTCGTGCTGGACCCCTGAGTCACTTTCAGATGTTTTTAGGGATATCAGTGCCCTTGCTGCTGGTTTAAGCGGCCCAGGGGTCAATGGACTATACGGTTATCCATCTAGCTGGTGTGGGGCCTCCCGCTCTATCTTGTGTTTTGGGAATTGTCTCTCTTTTGATTAATATAATTTCCGTTATTCCAAAAAAATAAAAGTAAAAAATCCGACATAATTTTTTTTGTCTAGTTCATTTCTTTTCTGTCATGCTAAAACACTCCTGAAATTCTAATCCTTTAAAACATGCCGTATTTCCGAACTTCTTGTTATCTGTTACTGCTTTAATTTTATGAAAGTAGTTTTCAAAGGGTCACAAATATTGGCTAATACATTTTTTTTTTCTACTTCTTGAAACAGCTTGTTGAGCAGTATGGTAGTATCTGGCACCACAGTAGGGTAAGGCGGTACCTTACATCGGAGGAGTGGCCAGTCATGGAAGCCAAAGGACGGCCTTGGTTCGGCCTACTCGCTTTGCTAAGGAAATACCCAGAACATTTCGTCATCAACACAAGGTCCAAGGGAAGGGTGACGTCGGAGTTTGTTTCCCTGGTTTCCCTGCTTTCATAAATCACAGCATCCCAGCCTTCTTCATTGGTGGGCCATCGGACACATCAACCAAACATAATACACAATTGTGTATTAGTTCCCTTGCGGTTGCTGGGAAAGAGAACTGATTACCTACAACCACTGGCAATATGGTATGACCCATTTTGTTGCGGCCACTGAATTGTTTGTTTTCACTTTTGCCACCGGAAATATTGGATATTTGCGAGGACAAAAGATGGTCCACAGCTGCTTGCAGGTGATCAGTTCTTGTCCCAAAATGGGGGTCATTAGAAACTTTAAATCATTCATGGTTGTGAAAGTCCGGTTGCTTAATCATGCTGTCCATATGTGATTGATGGCATGGAGTGGAATGGACAAACTGTTGTGTTCTTTGATGGATGCAAATTTTGATGTGTGGGTTCTAGCTGTTGATATTTATGGTTTTTTTATACCTCCAGTGACTGGAAAGTGCAGAATCCCAATTTCTTGTGCATTCCGAGTTGCATGCATTTTTCATCTGTGTATGATTGAAATTCCAAGCTTGGTTCAGGCGATATTCCCCGTTAAGGTGGTCTCACCTTGGAACGATCACTGTTCACTTGGTGGGGGCCCAACAAAAGGCAGGTGGCAATCACCACTCTCCATTCCTGCCCACATTGGACAGTTCCCTCTACAAAGGCCGTCCATCCAGTTGTTTAAATGGATCATTGAAGCCAAAATGTGGACAACCCTCACAGGGGATCACGTCTGCCAGGGTTGGATGGGATGGGATGGCAGGGAGGGACGCTGATTGGCTAGTGGTCGGTTCTCTGTGGACCCTACCATGATGTATGTGTTTCATTCCATGCTGCCCATCTGTTTTTCCATATCATTTTTATGGTATGACCCTACAAATGAGCTAGATCCAAATCTAAGTGGACGACATCATAGGAAAGTGTTGATTGAACGCTCACCATTAAAAACTTCTTGGCAGCTATGGAAGTTTTGCATCAGGTATTTGCTTTTTTCCCTTCATCCAGGTCTGTATGACCTAATCAACAGGTTGGATGTCAAATAAACATTACAGTGGGCCCTAGGAGGATTTTAATGGTGGACATTCAATCACTACTGTTTTCCTACGGTGTGGTCCACATGAGATTTAGATCTTCCTCATTTTTTTGGATCAAGCCCTAAAATGATCCATAGGTAGGGAAAACCCAGCTGGGAGTGACTGTGGGGTTGTGTGCGTGGGTGTGGGGTGCGTGTGTAAAAAAAAAAAAAAACTCCAAAATGATCTGGAAAAATGGATGGACAGCAATGGATAAGACACGTGCCATGAAAAAAACCCAAAACTGATCTGGAAAAATGGATGGACGGCAATGGATAAAACACGTGCATCATGGTGGGGCTCACAGAGGACCGTGGCTAGTGGCAGTGTCACTAGCCAAACCGCGTCTGGAACGGCAGGGGGTCCATTGTGTGGGGCCGTCTGGCATGGATGAGGTGTATTCCTGGAAGATGGACCCCACCTGTATGGATCAGGACGAGAGTCTTAAAAAAATTGTTGAAATTAGCTCTTTTGCATCCTGCTGCTGCTTGGTGCAAGCGTCTTCCATGTCTCAAGAGTCTCAATAGAAAATACAACATTGCTCTGAGCTGGCTTTGGCTAAGAGCGGGAGCTGATGATGTGGATCTTGCATAATGCATTCTGCAAATTGGAGAGGAAACAAAAAAACCATATGGACTCCGTTAAGACAACCTTGGCTGAAGAAATCCAGCCGTCCAGCCAACTGAGGGTCTGGGCTGATTAGCTATTGGGCCTGACAATTCAAATCCTGGGCCCATCCCTGGAAGCACGCATCCAGCCCACCGTCGTCGATCAGGTCAGGCCCAGCCAGTCATGACCCTAACCTGTAAGCTGGCCCCAGCCAGTCATGACGTCATGACCCTTAGCTGCTGAACACTTTGCCGCTTTAGCTGCTCGATGTCATTGCCAAAGCTTAGGAGTTGGAGCTGGTTTTTGAGATCTATCAGACAGTTCCTCTTTAGCTGTTCTCATCAGAAAAAAATCAGTCAAATGTGGTCAATGCCATCCTGTTTATTGAGGCTCAGGTGAACCCCTGGAGTCTATATTTGCAGCCCAAAGCCCATCCTGTTGTAGTTGGTCGGGCACCATAATGGGACCCATGTACCCAAAACCATCATAAGAGTCAGTCATCGAAAAGGACCACATCCAAAATCCGCTGACTTGATGGCCCAGTGTACACTCAGCTAGTTGAATCCATTTGGTAGAGCTATTAGAAATGGTGGAAAACAGGGACCCAAAAATCTTATACTATTGCTATTATCAGCACAACTCAATTCCAGAATGAGGATTCAAATTATCAAGATTCTTCTTTACTAAGTTTACCAAGCGCTCTTTGTGCATACAACTGTTGTTCTCGAGCCTGTTTTGCAGCCATAGCTTCCTCGTCAAGCACTTGGATGGGCAACCATTCGGGCCACCTCCACCCACCACTCTTTGGACTCTCTTGCGACTTCTCTGCAGTCGTGGGATCTTCTGAGCTCTGAAAGAGAGGTCTTAGTCGAAGAGCAGTGAAATCTAGCACGGTCCCTGCAAGTGCAAAGATGATCGAGTAGCGGACTGCACCAAGTTGCCCCCCTGAAATTGCAACCAGACGGATGTTTTTTTAGTACCTACTGGGATGTCAAAGGCAGCCTGTGATCACTACCAGTGCAGTTTTAAATTCTTCCTCTTCTTATCCAACTTGCCATTTGTGCATAAAATGAGAGAAAACAGAATCCCTACTAGGACTTGGATTACTGAGGTGCCGACCGGATCAGATAGGAAGGCAACATACATTTTGTTTCAAGTGGGTGACAAGAAGGAATTTGGATTGGGAAAAGGCATCCTTTCCACAGTTTCTGTTTTGGCCTGGGATAGTTCCAACCGTTTCCAATGAAAGAGTTGGGATTCTCCATTCCAAATAGGTCCTAAATGCAATAACCCATTTTCTATCATCCACTAATTCATAGCGTGGGCGCACTTCCATTTCATAGCGACAAATCTTGTTCTTGGCAATTTCTCAGGAGATTGACATTTTTGTAATGAAATTATTGGAACAATCTGACTTAACACAAAATATTAAAAAATTACTTAGTGTAAATTTATAAATAATTTTAAATTTTAAAACATGAGTAAAAATGAATTAAGTTAAACTTTTAACTATTCATTTTTTGAAAATCGTGAAAAATTAAGAACTGCCAAGATTTTGAAAATCTTGCAATGATATTGTTCAATGAATTCCCCTTTAAAATATCACAAGATTTTCAAAATCCCAGTTATATTTGTCACAATGATCTACACTAGTCTGGGCAACTTATCTTCCCAAATAAAGTAATAACAATCAGAATTAGTAAAAGAAGAAGAAGATTAAAACAGAAAAGGGCAATGAATTTTTTACCTTGAAGCCGCCCGAGAAGGGCTCCACTAGCAACCCCACCTATCACGGAGTTCATGAGGTCATCGGGTGCCGAAGCTCGAGTTTCTCTTACAAATTCACGTGCCCCTGTACATGCACAAGTCCTCACAATCTTATCATTCTACTATGTTATTACTGTTCACAAATATGTTTTGAAATTTTAATATCGAAGCACAAGCATAAACAATATGCGTTGTTATGAATATCAGACAGCACGAGCTGGATTCCTTTGTTAGTTTAGCACCATTTCAAAAATGTTCTCGGCTCATCCTCCTCAGGTGGTAGTAATGTACGGTTATCCAGACTATCCAAATTGTGGTTCCCATTGTGGATGGAGTGTATCTTTAAAATCGCACTAATCATCCATATTTGGGTTGGCAATTTGGATGGTCTGGATTGCTATCGAACAATGCCATGTGTATTCAAAAGAGTTGTCACCATTTTTAAATGGTTCAAAACTAACATAGAAGTCTAGTCCCAAAGAACATACTACCTCCATAGCATTGTGCATGCTCGGTATAAACATCTGTAGATGCGAAATAATTTAGAAGGACTATTTTGAACAGCACAGGGATTTACTAAAAGCAGACTAATGAAGTTATAAAAGTTTATAACATATGTATTGCAGATAAAGCTGTGCCTTGAATGATAGTAGCAGTAGAATTTGGACCTGATCTGGGCCAAGGTTAGTGAAAATCCAATGAGGTGGTCGCCAATAATACTAGCATGATTTTAAACATCGAGTACAATATGACGGTAAAATTAATGTATCAGCCACCCTCACTATGCAAATGCAATACGGGGGTGAACCAGTCCCTTATGGAAAAAATAAAAAATAAAAATGAGCCAGAAGCCAATACAGCCCATATCAGGTGCTGATAGGACCATAAAGGCCTCATGTTGGAAAATTTTTTTTTTTTTTCAACTTTCTCTTGTTTTCCCACTTCTTCATTTCAACCAAGGAGAAAGCTTAGGAACTAATTTTATACTAGATATAGGCACACTATTGGCTCATCATTATCTAAGCCTTATCCCAATTGGAGCATAACATGCCCTAGCATGAGTTTGGAATGTCATATTATTTGGATTCATGATGGAAGTTATGGCATAAGCTTGACACCGGCTAGAACCTGACGCAATTTCCTCCTTTATCTGGCTTGGGACCGGCAATGAGAGCACAAAACAACCACAGGCGCAATGTAATAGACTATTACATAGGTTGATTACAATAAAGTGCTATCTAATAGTCTATTACATAGGTTGACTACAATCGACGATTCTCTGATACACCATTGGATGCATGTTAAAAAATATTATAGATTTTGGTGTTTTATATTTTTCCTATTTTCCCAACAAAATGTCAAGATTTTTTTGTGCCAAAAAAGAAAAGAATAAAAAAATCAGCTGATACGGGCTTGCATGGTCCGCTAAGCCCTGTATTGTATCATTTCTAGGTTCGGATAAGACGCCCACTGATACTGCTATTCAAACAATTGGATACTAGAGACCAAGAAATTCTTGCTACAACAACCAATTTACATATTCTACATTCCAAGATTTTGACCTTAAACAATGCAGGCTCCCCTTTGATAAATTACTCCCACCTCAACATATACACCTGTCTTGACAGATACTCAAATCCTTATCAGGAAACTGGCGAATCCCACCTTCAACAATTTCAATGATTACTACCAACTTTGGCACAAGAATTGGTCACATCATATGCTACTCTTCCTTTGTAGGAATCCAAAATGCTTTGCCACAGAATTTGCCACAATCTACAGGTTGGACCACCTATGAGCTGCCGGAAAAACAACATTATTACAATCTCAATCCAAAAGGAAATCTCTGGAGAATTACTAAGATCTCCAAACCTTCTTAAAGAGCTTTGGCCACTGATTAATTAGAATCTCCCAAATCAGGAGGGCCAAAGAAAGAGAGAGTGACACCAAGCTGTCCCTAGGCATACACCGAGGAGATCAATTCACCCTGAATTACCTCAAACCATCAAAGATCAACTTCAAGCAAAGCAACCATTTGCTGGGCATCTCCATCTAGCCTTGATCTTCTCCTTAATTTGCTAGTGGCCCACAAATAAGCAATATCTCCGGTAGTCTATCCGACACCCTTCAGAATTCACTCTGGTGACAACCCATTTGATAAAGCGACTGCTGATAATTTTTTTAGTCTAGTAAGTTCATTATCATAGTCTCTCTCCTTCTAAATTTTCAACAGAGCTAGAAAAAACATTATACGCAAATATCCTCCCTCCTTGGAAGGCCCCAACAACAAATGGCAGACTACAGGACTTTTCTTATATGGCAATTCACATCCATTGGATGAACCTAACAGCCAATCGGGGGACTTCTCCCATAGACTATTTGGTTGTTGCTTGGACCTTTTCCCTAGATGTGCAACTGCAATAATCAAAAGTCATCCAACCAGTGGCTAAGATTACCTAACAGGAACAGTACTTCAATGAGAACTCCACTAGAAAGGAAGGAGAACTACAAACAATATATTGAGACAATAGAAGCATATTCCCCACACAATCGATAAAACATATGGTGAGGCATTTGCTTCTCTCAACACTTGGCTAGAGGCAACCTGAAGAGAAGTAGCACTGGCTTGATTTTTTACTTAACAATATAAACCAATCTCCACAGGTCCTCACACTTGCCAACAGAACAAGCTATGGCATATCTAAAATCGCCTTCAAAGATCAAAGGCCCTTAAGAAGACTCTTTACAAATGTTTATACCAAAATCAGTCACCTTCACTTCAGAAAGGTTTGAATCACCTACATCCACCGTACTGGAAAAGATTATTGCATGATTATGTATACATGAATCCTTTGAGTCCCACAGTGGCCACTTGTAGGTTTGAATCACCTACAACCACCGTACTGGAAAAGATTATTGCATGATTATGTATACATGAATCCTTTTGAGTCCCACAGTGGCCACTTGGATGGTCAGACTTCCAGCCCTGGGGGAGTTATGAATCCTGGATTGGCCAATCTTTTGTGTGGTTGAGATCCCACGCTAGAGTCACAAATTAATCTGTTGTTAGATTTACAAAGTTATAACTATAAGAAAGAGGAATGCTCAAGCGCACACATAGATGGATGAGAAAGAAGAAAAGAAGAGGACAAGATCGGATTTCTGCATGCACAATTAATTTTTTAGGGTTTTCTCCCTCTATAAGAGAAATATTTCTTCTGAAACTTGCACTTTCTTTATCCTCATTTTCATTGCTATACAGCATCTACAAAGAAATATATGTAAAAACTTGGTTATTCTAAATTAAGAAAACAATCCCAAAATACCACACATATATTGACCTAAGGGCCTATTTGTTTTCAATTCCCTCAAGTAAATACACGGTAAACAGGTAATGATGATTTACAGTGTATTTCCCTACACATATTTCGATGATGACAGCTGATGTTTGCTTTTTGTGCACGAATATTGAGAAGAGTGAATTTTTTGTAGGGCCCACTATGACATACATGGATTATCCACTCCGTCCATCCATTTTGAGAGGTGATTTTAGCACATGAACCCAAAATTGAGACAAATCCAAAACTTAAGTAGACCGCGCCACACGAAACAGTGGGTTGAACGCCTACCATTAAAAACCTTTTACAACCACGATTTCCTATGGTGTGGGCCACTTGAGGTTCAGATTTATCTGATTTTTTTGCTAATAGTCTAAAATATTTCGATAAAATGGATGGACGGTGTGGATATGTCACGGACATCACAATGGGGCCCATGAATGTACACCATTCATAATCAAATCCTTTTTACATCAAGAAAATACACGTTGAATCAAACACAGGAAAATAATAATCATTACCTTTTTACACCTACTTACATGCATTTACCCTCACTCATAGCAAAACAAACAGGCCCTAAACCTCCCTTCCTGTTGTTTCCTTAGGCCTATTTCTTTCTATACTATTAACTATAAAGGTCTCCAAGATATTAGTATATCTTATAAAAGACCCATAAAGATATTAATATATCATATTAGAGTTACCCAAGACAAAAATCTGCCAAAATGTTAACGACTCAATGACATATAAGGCTACTATACTTGAAAAATATTACTAAAGACGACAAAAAAGACCTAATTTTGGACTCATACAAAATCTCTCAAAATCTTTGCTGAATAAAGACTCCAAAGAATCACCCTAGAACCAGAAAAGGGCCTCTCTCTTAAAAATCTATGAGCATGACTCAAAATGTAGGGCCCATTGAAAGGGCCACAGTCAATGCAAATTGGGCTTTTGAGCCCAAATCATGCTTCTTGCAATTGTTCCCACTTACACAGGGTGTGACTCGCCTTGAGACCAAACCAGTACGATTCGCTTTCCACTTTGTTTCAATCTTGTATCAGTCCCATTTCCGCTTGGTGACTCATTTCATTGCCCATTGGAAAAGCAGCAAGTTGTCTCAGCTCCAAATGATATTTTAGAACCATGTTCCTCATACCTTGAGATTGGGGGTTCAAGCAACTCCACGGCTAGACCCTTGCTTGTATCCGTGTACCATAGGAGGGTATGCATATGCTTGGCAAATAAGAATCAATGATAAAGATGGAACCTTCCCAGTGTATTGTGTATCGGAGATAAACAAGGCTTGACATAGTGGTTGGATGGAATTAATGGATACTTGAGACTATTGATGCAGCGCAAGAGTAGGCCATGATCAACAATAGATAGTGTGGTCCCATCTGATGGGTCCTACTAAACATAGGTCTTATTTTAATGATTTGATTAGGTTTAAGTGTCTAGGTTTTCCCTTCTTAGGTTTTCGAAAGTTTTAAATAGTCTTTTTTTTAAATAAAAATAAAAGGGGCGTTTTATACTACCACGACACAGTACTTGATGCAGGACGAATAACCACTTGCTCTAAAAGCTCGAACTAATAGAGCGTGACGAATCAATTCCTTTATCTCATAGCCCAAGCCCCAAGTCCATGGGTACATATCACATGAACCACCCGAGTCCACGGGTGGGGCCCGAGTCCATGAGCCACCCACCTCACACAGGCCACCTACCCCGAGTGTGTCCCTGCGTCCACAGGTTACCCCACTCGAGCCCGGTGTTACAATGCCCCTGCATTAATCACCCCCGGTGAGGAGTCTCGAACACGAGACATCCCGCTCTGATACTAATTTGATGCAGGACGAATAACCACTTGCTCTAAAAGCTCGAACTAATAGAGCGTGGCGAATCAATTCTTTTATCTCATAACCCAAGCCCTAAGTCCATGAGTTAGGTCATTGGCCGAACCCTCCTTCGTGGGCTCCAAGTTCATGAGTATGTATCACACGAGCCACCTGAGTCCACAAGTGGGGCCCGAATCCACGAGCCACCCGCACGGGTGGGCCCTCAGTCCACAAGCCACCCAACTCACACAGGCCACCCACCCCGAGTGTGTCCCCGCCTCCATAGGCTACCCCACTCAAGCCCAGTGTTACAATGACCCTACATTAGTACTCAAGCTAGATCTTACTCCATTCTCCCATCACTTCTTATCATTTCACATCAGAGTTATTGGTGAGAGATCTAAAGCTTTCTGCATGTTTCTGCAAATTAGTCTCTTCATGAACATCTACAAAGTAAGAACAGATCTCTAGAAGTCATATGCCGATATGTTATACATGAAGTCTGCAGTGACTTTGCAGGCTTGTGGTTACTATTCTTTTGAAGGATACATATTGGGGTCTTTTAGGCATTTGGGGAGTAGGCTTGCCCTTAGTTTACTCATAACCACAAAGTGGACTTTTCTACAATATGGATGATTTTAGATCTTGTCAATTGCTACAGATTTATATTCTCCCCCAAAGCCACAAAAGTTTAAGACAAGAATTTAACACCCAAAACTGGTCACATCCTTGCTGAGAATTTTGCTAGGCACTAACATGGACTGAGTCAGAATGTTGGGCAGTCAAGGAGCAACATGTTCTTAGGATGAGCATAGCAGCAATGAGGATCTTGAGATAGGTGGGTGGCAAGACCAGGAAGTATAGAATTAGGAATGAGGATGAGTGGCATTTGAGGGAACTTAGGAGTAGCAGTAGCACCGGTAGGTAAGAAGATGAAGGAAAGTGGACTTAGATGGTTTGACCACGTGCAACGAAGACCAAGAGCTGCACCAGTCAAGAGTGAGTCGGTTCAAGTCAAAGGCTCTAAGAGGGCATGGGAAAGTCCCAGAAGGACATGGGTGGAGGTGGCAAGTTAAGACTTGAGGACCTATGTTTTAACTGAGGAAATGGTCCATGATAGAGTGGAATGGTGTAACGGAATTCCTGTAGGCAACCCCAATTGGTTGGGATACGGCTGTGATGATGGTGGTGGTGATTGACTTGGAGAATGTTCTGCATGTTCATTATTCACAACTATGGTTGATGGGACCTTTCCTACAACAGATGGCAACAGGAGGAAGAAAGAAGCAGGTGTAAACATCCTGACAAAAAGCAGTTTATTCTTCTTCTTCTTCTTGTTGAAGGATAACGTTAATTTTATTAAAAGAAGGAAACAAAACTACAAACAGAACTGCGCCAAGCCACTGAGATAGCGACTCAGCTACAACCCAAGAAAGAGGAGATTACAATCCTTAGCTTATCAGAAATGGAGGTCCACTCGAGGATCAGCAGCCTCACCCTTTGGGAGATAATCTCCGCTCTCTTGCTCTCAATGCGGAAACATCTAACATTCCTTTCTTCCCACACGGACCACCAGACTGCGAGAATGGCCATTCTCCATAACAGAGTTCTCTGCTTGCCCAAATGTACTCCATGCCAAGAAGCAGTTTATTCTTCTTAATTCTAAAGAAGAAAAATCCAGAAGGCAAATTTTTGTAGAATTTAGCATGCTTCTCTAGTGTGCATGCCCCACTTTACAATTCTGAATCGGGGTTGGGACTTGGGAGTATACATATGCAGGGGGAAAGGTCAATGTAGAATAACTAAGTATTCATACTTAGCCTGGTTCCTAGACAAGGCTCCTTGTTAAGCACCATCGACAGAAGGACAACATGAGGAAGACCAATTTGAGTCCTTCAAAAAACCAATCCTTGAAAGCTTCCAAACACCATTTCAACAACAAGTCAAAGCCAATCCCTTGAAACAAAAGGAAACTAAGAAACCTATGTCATAAAAGAGGACAAAGTAAGAGGAATGAGCATGTATCTGATGAAACACCAACTATTAATCAAGCTCTGATTGAATTTTCTCCCGTGTATCAAGAGTTTGGAGGGTTTTTTTTTTTTTTTTTTTGAAAGATAGCGAAATTTTATTAAAAACAAAAGAAAGGGAGAACAACGACAAGGAGGGACGCCAAGAAAGCAACCCACCACTACCCAAGAAAACTTAAATTATAATCCTTTAAAAAGGAGACGCAACAAGCCCATTCCATAGCCAACAGTCTAGCCCTTTGGGATATGTGTTCCACCAGTTTACTATCATTGTTAAAACACCTCTCATTTCTTTCTTCCCAAACAGCCCACCAAATAGCAAGGAGTGCCATTCTCCAAAGCACCATTTTAGCACTTGGTTGCACCAAATATCATGAAATTTCATCAACTGAATACATCCTAGAATAACATGAAAAATAAGGTAAAGTTAAAGAAATAATAACGGAACTAATTTAATGGGTTACTTATTTACTTTATTAAAACATTGAAAACATTAACTAATTTTTATTGGAAATAGAAAAATGTAACAAATCATTGAAAAAACTATTCAATTTTAATGTTTATAGCAAAATGACTTGTAGTGTAAGCTACATAGTGTGCAACGTAGGCTACATAGCGTACCATATGCTAATTAGCATTGTCCTGTAGGCTACATGTGACTTAAGCTATTTTCACAAGCTACGTAGTGTGAAGGCTAAGCTATGTTACGTAGGGTAAGCTATTTAAAACACTGAGGAGAACTAAAACATAAAAAAAAGGGATCACATGAAAGAAAGAAAAACACAAACGATCATACAAAACTTGTTGTATTGTACACCTAAAATAAAAGTTGCATTGGACATGTGGACAATTCAATAAACGATCTTGGTCAACCATTCATTTCATGGCTCGCTTTGCAAGACATGGGGCAAAACTCACATTGGTCGGACAATCCAAACCATCTGATCAATATCATCCACAATGATGCAATAAGGTACCACCCTTTAGATACAATTATCAAATCACTTCTTTCGAGAAATACAGGACATCTAAGTCCTACAAGTAAAGAGATCTATTTATTAATAAGAACAAGAAAAACATGAATGGTGATTGGATTGTGAAACCTGTTCAATGTAGATTAAGTCACGTGGATTTTACGAAACCAAATGATATGGCTCAAATACATAGTCAATCCTATTTCAGACAGGAACAGTTGACAATTGAATCCAATTTTTCGGTTATGACTAATATGTATATCTAAAGTTACAAATAACAGATGCAATGCAATACAATGAATTGATTTGGACAGTAAACATGTCAAATGCAATATGATACAATCGGTTGTATGTGATCATTCCTCAATACATAAACAGAACTTCAAATCCAACAATTGTAAAGAGCTGCTTTCGAGCAGGAACTCACCGCAATAGCATCCCGCGACGATTGCTAGATTGGCAGCGTAAGTTGCAGACAGGTTTGCAACCCCATAAGATTTCCGATGTTTAGAAACCAAGCCTGCTCCTCCACCAATAATCCCTAAAAAAATCCCAATTATTTATTTATTTAATCGTCCAGGGGCCACTATTTAGTAACAAAGCCCACCTACACACTACCGCATGGACCATATCTCCATCAGGTGGATCCCACTAAGCGGATGCGCTGGCCCAAAAATCAGGCTGGTGCACTTATCGACTGGGCCACAGTTTTCTAAAGCAAGCGACTGTTACTAACATTGTAGCCCAGCCGATGAGCTTACCGTCTCGGTTTTTGAGCCAGATCGTCTGTGCAAGCCCACCTGATGGATGGCTTGGAGATTCCAACAGTGCGCAACACTCCCACACGTGGCGGTATCTACATGATATTCCTAGTAGTACCCGCTTTTGATGGATCCACTCTTCCATTCTACACTTTGGCAGTAAAAATATACAAAAATGGTACGTTTGTATTACCAAAAGTACGAAAGTAGGGGTGTGTATATCAAAAGGATGGGCGTGAATATAAATTCCACTCCAACCATTGATCATGATCACTTATTCATTTTAATTCTTTTGATGATGAAAATGGATTACCCGAGGAATGAAAACTAGAGGTACTATGGTGATTTTTCAGGGAACCGAGGGCAGTTGCAAGATAGAGAACCCTAGGTAGAGATGGAAATGCGTACCTGCGATGAGGGTAGGAATGTAAATTCGTTCCTTCCAACCCTCTGATGAAGAAGAAGGGATTTTCGCTGTTTTGTCTTCTTCGCCAGCAGCAGCCATAGCTTCTGTTTCCGTGCGGAGGAGCTGCTGCTGCTTCTTCCCCTTGCGTTGAAGAGAACTGCAAAGGAATGGGCAAGTTACAGAAAAGCCCCTGTCGATTACCAGATTTACGGAGACGTATTTCGTGCGAACGGCATTTGTGGGACCGGAATAGCCTGCATTACCCGGGCGCGGATCAGCTAGTCCCACTGGGACTAGCATAAGGGGTGGTTTCAAATCTCTGTAGGCCCCACCATGATGTATGCGTTTTATCCACGACGTCCATTCATTTTTCCATCTTATTTTAATGCACGAGCCCAAAAATGAGACAGATCCAAATCTCAGGTGCACCACACCACAGGAAAACAGTGGGGATTGAACTTCCACCATTAAAATCTTCACAGGGCTCGCTGTAATGTTTATTTTCCATCCAACCTCTTGATAAGGCCACATAGATCTAGATGAAGGGAAAAAACAAATACCAGCTTGATACCAAACTTCTGTGGCCCGCAAAAAGTTTTCAACGTTAAGCGTCAATCCCCACTGTTTTCTTGTGGTGTGGTCTACCTGAGATTTAGATCTGTCTCATTTTTGGACTCGTACCTTATAATAAGATGAAAAAATGGATGGACGGCGTGGATAAAACACATACATCATGGTGGGGCCCACAGAGATTTGAAACCACCCCTTATGCTAGTCC
Organism: Liriodendron chinense; assembly: GCA_003013855.2. Classification (NCBI taxonomy): domain Eukaryota; kingdom Viridiplantae; phylum Streptophyta; class Magnoliopsida; order Magnoliales; family Magnoliaceae; genus Liriodendron; species Liriodendron chinense. Next base: position 7,984,449 of record ML058348.1, on the reverse strand, counting down.
CAGTGGGACTAGCTGATCCGCGCCGGCATTACCCAGCGCGTAAAACACCGAGGCTATGTGGGCCCAGCATGTTGTATTTGTAAATCTACTCCGTTCATCAGATGATGACCATCATTTGAACCGTAGATTTGAAAGATGACCACTGTAGAAATCTCGATGGTCCACACCATTCGAAAATTGCTCGTAAAACCTGTACGTTTATGTCGGTGTCACCCACATGAAAGGTGGTTTATTTTGGTATCTTCCCTTCATCCCGGTGAGTTACACTTGATTAACGGGTCTGATGAAAGATACACACCATGTTGGCCACACACAAACCTTTAGTTGGCATCTCATCCCAAACTAGCTGATTTTTTATTTTTATTTTTTATCTAGGGCCTAAAATCGAGGATAGAACTTGATGCACGGAGTGGATATTACATAAGAACATGGTGAGCCCCACGGAGCTTGTGTGTTTTACACGCAGGGGCAACCATGCTGTCTGTGTGAAATCCAGTCCGTCCATCGGGTGAGGACCACTATGTTCACCATACATAAAAAAGATCATTCCAAAAAATTATTCAGATGGTCCACACGTACGGAAACAATGTAAAATCGTGCCTAAAACTTCCCAAGTCACACAACATGGCCCGCCAGAGTTTTGGAACTCCGACTAAAAACATAGAAGGAAAGTAGTAGCCACCCAGTCAGGGGTTTAGTCTACCAAACTTGTTAGGATTGGGGAAACTAAGTATTCACGGACGCATAGTAATTGGTGCAAGACGGTCTCATAGTTTGTAGAGTGACGTAATTGTTGGTACGGTAACCTGACTTTTCCGGACTACTTTAACGAAGGTGGTAGGTAACGACCCGGACCAAGGCTGTAATATCAAGCCTAGTAGACGTACACGTTATCACCTATATGCTTGCTCTAGGTCCTGCAGGTAGTCCACCCGGACCACCTCTTACTCGGGATCGACTTTCCATCCATCCGGTCAGGGGAGTAGTCCACCCGATGTGTTGCATACTACGTACACTGGGTAACCGTAGAAAGGTAAAAATGGTTAACCACGTACCTGGGCAAAAAACCATATAGTGTGTACGTACGGTGAAACCGTGCACATCCTCATGGTTTGTACCCCACCGTGCAACCTAAACACCAGATCTTCTTGTACACATCCGCCACGTCTATGTGCATTGAAAAAAAATGGTGCTCTTGCTCGGCCCCAGAAAGGAATAAGAGGGCTTCAGTGGATCTGAGGTGGGTGCAACCCCTGACTGTGGGGCTCACAGTGATGTATGTGCCTCAAATCCACCCCATCCAACCATATTGACAGCTCGTTTTAGGGCATAATCCTAAAAATGAAGCTGACCCAAATCTTAGGTGGAACACAACTAGAGCTGGGCACAAACCCAGCCAGTTGGGAAGCTCGACTCCGATTGGTTTGAAAAAGATCAGCTTAGGAGTCAAGCTCCTTCATAAAAAAAAAAAAAGGAACCAAGCTCAAACCAAGGGAGTACTGGCGCGGCTCGGTCCAAGCTCGGTTTGATTTGGCTTAAGTCAGCTCATAGATTGTAAGCAGATTTTTCCTGTGGTGTGTGGTGCAATCCACTTGAGCTTTGGATATGATTCAATTTTGGAATTATGTCCTAAAATGATAGGTAAAAACGGATGAACGGTATGGATAATACATGATACATATACATGAATGCACAATGTTTCCTAGCACTTGTAAAGTCATGCTTGTGAACTTTTGTTTAGAAAAACAGGCTCTTTTTTTTTGTGTTATTTTTTACTTTTTTAATTCTTTTCTGTTTAAAATAATAATAATAATAATAAATAAAATCCACCACCTGTTTGAACTCAGCCAGCCAGTTCGAAATTTTCGACCAAACTGATCCCAAACCCGAATTGGATTTTTCTGGAGCAAACCAAACTCGAGCCCCATGAGTCGGCCCAAAACCCAAACCGGGCCGATCCATAAACTGGGGTGGCACAAAAACAAGTCAAACCAAACTAGGGCCAACCCAGCCCCACCGGGATCGTTACCAACCTCTAAACACACCCTAGAAAACAGTCATGATTGAATCCCGACCATTAAAAACTTCAAGGATTCCACCTGCATGTTTATTTGCCATCCAACATGTTGATAAAGTCACAAAGACCTAGATGAATAGACCAAACAAATATCATCTTGATCCAAAGCAGCTGTGGCCCACAAGAAGTTTTTAATGGTCAATTACCACTGTTTCCTGTACTATGGTCCTCCTGAGATTTGGATCTGCTTCATTTTTTTTTTGGATCATGCCCTAAAATGAGCTTTCAATTCGGATGGAAGACATGGATGCCAGTCACATACACCACGGTGGCCCCCACAGTCAGGGGTCCCACCCACCACCGAGGTGGGTGAGTGAAACCCACCTGACTGTGGGGCTCAGTCAGGGGCCTACCTTTCAACACCGGTGAGCCTTTTTAACTGGCGGCCCCTTTGGCAAAATATCATCCCTACCAGATGATCCTGGACATTCGTTTGGTGGCATGTACATGCAATGGTTCGAATTGGCTGGGTTCCAGTTTGTTGGTTAGGATCATCTGATGAGGGAGATCTTTTGGGTTTCTTCTCGATGATGGGGCCCACTTTAGGAGCAGTTTGGATCACTGCCTGAACTTTGAAAAGAACGTCTATGTACTATCTGTTTGCAATTGGATGGTCAGGATCATCCAATCAATACAGATCAACTGCAATGGTTCTCCAGTTCAATCAAGGTGGGCCCACCAGGTATGCGCCCTGACTCATCGACTTGGCCACACTTGTGCAATGAATATGGAACTTTGTTCAACTTCTTTCACCCAGTTCTTCACGCTCATGCTGCCCTCCTGATGAGGGGACAGTCCTGGCCACTGGGCCCAGGAACACGTGACATGGCCCACCAAACAAACCGTCTGGATCCGGCACGCATATGGCATGCTGGCGCATGTGATGGCAGCATCCCCATCCACTTTGCACCAAGTAGCCATAGGGGCCATAGTCGAAGGAGCAATCAATATGAGATAGTTGGAGTGGTCTCTAACTCAAGAGGGATAAGCAACACAACATTCAGCTGGTAAGAATCACCACAATAAGTTTGATTTTATGATTCTTCGCACATGGCCCATCCCAGTGCTGGCCCACCAGATTGATGGTCTCGATCCTAACGAATGTTTGGTGCGTCTACAGAGGGTACATCACTGCATAACTATGAAGTACGGCGTGGCTACCACTTCTGTGGGTTGAAAGATTTCAAGTCCATGAGATCCACACTGTCCATCAGGTGCGCCACCTAGTGTTTGGCCTTGACCCTGAACATCACACAGATCCAAAATTTAGGTGGACCTCACCATAGCAAAAAGTGTAAAATCATGCCTAGAATCTCTAATTTACGTGGTGTGGCCCGCCTAAGTTTAAGAACATCATGATTTTTGGATAGTCCTTTCATCCTAGTGATTCACATTAGATGAACAGATTGGATGGCAGATATAAACCACAGTCAACCACATAGCAGTTTTGATCTGCCTGAATTTCAGGTCCCAGGGAAAGCATGAGGCAACGCACCTGACGGATGGATGGATCTCATGCTCATTGTCACCCAGTTGGGAGTAGGCATGCCCCTGCCTGACTAGGCATAATCAAGCTAGCGCAGTTCTCGTTTCTGCCCATTTACCACAATCCAGCATTGCGCCAGCCAAACATGATTGGATACTTTAAAATGCAAGTTTGTGGAAATGGAACCTGGGTAACTTCCGCCACACAGCAAACACGGTCCAGATCAGCTGTGTTCTGCACCTGTAAAAGATGAATCCAATCAGTATTACATTGAAACGATGGATTGACAACCCATCCAAGTCGAATGCCACTTGGTTCAGCATCATAAAAGATATGGGGGGACTCGGTCAAATCACATGAATTGACTTACGACCGAACAAATCAGTCTTGAGCCCTTGAGTCTTAAAGCCTTGATTGAAATAGTGTAATGAAATTTGAAATTTCAAAGCAAAAAGTCATTCCTTGATTACCATGAAGGCTGACACATTTCCAGTTCTTCAAGCTGCAACAGTGAAAGTTTGCCGAAGATGCTCAAAGCTGCTATTAATGTTGTATGGATCAATGCAATTAAATTTCCCCAACCTACTATGATCATCTAAATGAGATGCATGATGTTGGAATTTTTGAAACACAATGGAATATAAAAGTTTTCAAAATCAATATTCTAGATTTATGGCTTAAGGATTCTGTTTAGATGTTACCAAGTTTCTAAAAAACTAAAACATAAATCATAAGAAAAGGATTACCTTGATTAAGCAACAGAGAAACTGTCAAATTATTGAGATACCAATCATTCAATTAGGTCACTCCAGCAATGCTAGGGAAGTCTCTCAAGGGGGTGTGACGTCCAAAGCTCTATCTCCTCTTTTCCAGGGGTGTCAATGGGCCAGGTTAGGGCCGGGCCAAGTTTGGCCTGCCTTCTTCAACACATGCCCAAATCTGGCCTAGGCCTGTGATGGGCCAAAATAGTCCAGCCCGAGATACAAATGCAAGGCCTGGACTGGGCCCGAGCTTGGCCTTTCACATAGAGAGAGGAGGAGGAGGGACAGGAGAAGTAGAAGAAGACAACAAAAGGAACTTTCAGATTTCAACTCCTCCCCATTGATATGATTTTCTCCTCCATATGTTCAAGATCTAAAACTGAACCATCAAACAAACACAGAAGCTAGAAAAATGGAAGAAGAAAAGAATTAGAAACAGGAAAAAAGGTCAATTTTGTCATTTTTCCCTTTTTTTATTTTTTACTTTTTGTGGAATTTCTTTACCTGGAGCTGCTGGAAAATTTGTAGAGCTTTCCTCATTGGAGAAGATGAGAGCCACCTTAGCATTGCAGCATAGGGGGGGTGCAGAGAGAGAGAGAGAGAGAGATGGGTTTTAGGGAAGAAAAAAAAGGTGTGAATTTTGAATTTTGGGGAAATGGATTTCAGGCAAAAAAAAATGGTGTAAATTTTGAATTTTGGGAGCGAAATTTTTTTATTTAAAATTTGAATTTTAAAAAAGTTAATGGGTGGGGATGGGGTCAAGCTGACGAGCTTTTGGACAGCTTGAGAAACGGGCTTACACTTCAGGCCTGAACCCGGCTCGCGGGCCTGATAATCCAGTCCAAGCTCGGCCCGAGGTGGGCTGGGCATAGAAGCTCGTTGGGCTAACCCGGCCTATTGAGAGCCTTACTCTTTTCCCTTTAGGATAGGATCTATATATAAGGAGGATTAAAGGTTTTAGAGAGAGAAATTATGATACTCTATCACACTACGGTCTTCAATATGCCCTACTACATTGGAAGTCTATGATCATGGTGTGCCGTAAAGGCCATTACGAGGTCGTAAAGACCGTTACGTAAAGGTTACGAGGACGTAAAGGCCGTTACGAGGTAGTAAAGACCGTTACGTAAAGGTTACGAGGACGTAAAGGCCGTTACGTAAAGGTAATGATGGTAACCATTACACATTATGGGGTCGCAAAGGCCGTTACAACCCCCATAACGGCCCGTTAACGGTCTATTACGAGGTTGACTGTAAAGGCAGTTACATCCCATATCGTAAAGGTAACGGTGGTGACCGTTATGGCCACTGTTACCATTACGAAACACCTTGTCTATGATCCTACCTCAACCATGTACCCTATATTTGATCCAGTCCCTCTATTGTCATGGCCATCCACCATTGATATAATGCCCATGCAAACCATACGGTGAACCCTAGATCTAAACCATCAAATTATCATAAAGTGCAATTAAAACCTTTTAACAGTTAAAACAAAAATTAAATGGTTGGAAACATTTTTAAAACATTTTAAAACCTTTTGAGTGTTGGGTAGGAACACCTACCCACACTCACTTTGGTGATGTGACAACATTGTACAGCGAGCCAATGCACATGCAATCAACACCTCAAACTGCTACCATGTCTCGAGGTCTATGGATTAATCAGAACTAGTACATCCTCAAGTCAATCACAGTATAAGCATGACAAGTATCCCGGTCCAGAGATTTGAACTCAATCCACCAATGCAAGTGCCCAGCAAATACGATACCAAGAACCTATTCCCATGGCACACTCACACTCCTATGTGAGGTAGGGCAAAGCCACCTACTTGTCGTAGAGCCCAATGGTGGAGACCTTCCATCCCAACTTGTCATCAGTCCCCTCACAAGATGACCATATAATAATAAGTGGCGGGTATGTCCTACAATCTGCTAAGTGGTCATGAAACAATAGAGTACTAAGATTCATGGCCCACAATTCACCCTTGGTCAATGACCGTTGTGTCCAATTTCAAGTTCTCAAGGACAACTAGAAGAATTCCACTCCTTTAACCCATGTCCACTATGATCCATGGTCAAGTTCACATCCATATCACCAATGGACAAGATCCAAATTGGTTTTCCAGGGCATAACTCCAACACATGAAGGTTGAAACACAATGCTTGGGACCACGGTTTAGTGATTCAAAAAGTTGATGTCTTGGGTTGCACTGTGGGTGGATCATTCAACAAAAATCTCTTGGCTAAGAAAGATCCTCACCTTTCAATAGGCAATCTCCTGGACTAGAAAGATCCCCACATTTCAATAGGCAATTAACAAACAACGAAAAAAGAAAACACAGCAGTTCACACTGATTCAACCAATAAAGGACCAAATACTTTGTGGCCAGGATCTTCCAACCTGAGGGATTTTTGGTGCAATGGGCCATCTATGGTGAGGCCCATCGTACAAACTGTTTTGGATCACAAAACCATGAGGCACACTTGTACAAACTGAAAACTCAAGTATACAGTTCAAACATTTCTTTCTTTCTTCTCATTCTTTTGACTGATGGATCAGGCTATACAAGCTCTTGGCCAGAGCATTGTATCATACCTCTGAAATCCTTTTTTTTTTATGAATAAATACTGATAATTATAATTATAAATTTATCGTCCCAAATCATAGTTCCCCAAAATCATCCTATGTGCTAAGAATCAGCAAAGCAAACTGATTCACGCTTTGCAACCAATCAGTTTGCATTTCCTCTGAATTGCACGAATCAAATGCACAGATTCATTACCCTTAAATATTTCAAAGTTCAGTTGCTGGTTCAAAATCCAAACCCTTGAATACCCCGAGATGTTCTTGTAAATTGGAGCTCACATCACATGAATTCACAAGATAGTTGAATGCGAGAACACTTCAAAACAAGACATAAATAAGATCTGAAGTGGCACTGGAAAGTAATGGATCAGGTTTGGAAATGGAACCAACCAAGTCTAATTATGTATTTAGAGATCATATTTGTTTTTGGTAAGGATTAAAAATAATCTTGATACTCTTAACTGTCATGATCTATAATACATGAAATGAGTTACTAGTGTCTACCAAACAAGCCCTTAGTCAATTCGACTCTAGGCATCCCAAGAGCTACGATTTGTGAACTGGAGCCAGCCTCAAGGTCTATCTCTGAAGCACTCCACCATAAACGGAAGTCAGGCTGGTCTACTTGCAATTTGCTCCTCTTTTTCTACAGTAACGTGTTTGGATTGGGTGAAAACAAGGGAAAGTAAAACATAGTTGATGACGTAAGTGAGTGCAAGATTGACATAAGCATGGAGGAAATGAAATACCTTGCACCTGTTTGTTTAGGTAGCGAAACTAAGAAGGAAAGTGCTTTCCATTGTTGTCAAAAGCGATCAGCATAATTGCATAATGCCATTCATATGGCATATGCGATGGTCGCATATGCCATCGCATATCGCATAAAGTGATCGCATAATCGCATATGCCATCGCATACTTTCAATTTTTTCAGTTTTTTTCAGTTTTTTTATTTTTTCAAAAAAAAAAAAAAAAGATTGTGTGATTGCAGAAAGCGATCAGGCATAAGTGATCGCACAAGATCACTTATGCCATTTGACAACATTGGTGCTTTCCTTTCCATTTTTCAGTGTTTGGGTTGACAATTTTCAAATGTCACCCTAGGGGAAACTGCTTTTCCCACTAATTGACTTCTTTAAAAAATGATTCTACTCCCTTGCTGAGGAAAGGAAATTGATCTCTCTTTCTACACAAACAAAGGAAATGCCACATCGAAGGAAAATTGTTTGCTTTCCTTAGTTGTCCCTCAATCTAAAATCATCTCTCAGTGAGTTAATGGAGTCAAAATATACTATTTGTCAGCTAACTCAAAAAAAGAAAAAGAAAAAAATTCCTTTGAAAAATTTCAAAGATAGCCTTGTTATTGAACAGAAAACACAACTCTGTCAAACAACCACTTTCTCTAAAAGCTCGAACTGTTAGAGGATGGCGTATCAATGCATATCAAAGGACTCTAACACTCCCCCGCACGTGCGGGGTGGAACTTTGCACGGGAATATATTGGGCAAGGGTGGAAGGACACTCATAGCTCACACCCAAGTGGAGGGATAATCACAACTCACACCATAAACAGCCCCCTGTGGAAGAATATATTACCAGTGGCATATTTGCTACTTCCAGGATTTGAACACGGGACCTTCGCTTTGATACCATGTCAAACAACCACTTTCTCTAAAAGCTCGAACTGTTAGAGGATGGCGTATCAATGCATATCAAGGGACTCTAACAAACTCGAGCAAAGATTCTCCCCAAAAAAATCCTGACGAGGATGACAGATTACGACGTGACGAAATGTATCTCATATGCAAAAATTCTGGAAAAAAAAATCATATAATGCATGAGAAATTGCGCCATTCTGCAACAAAATGTATCTCATATGCAAAAATTCTGGGAAAAAAAAAAAACCATACAATGCATGAGAAATTACGCCATTCTACAACAAATAGCAGCTGTTGTTATTCACCTCTGTCAAATATCATAGATAACAAAAACCTGATTACCTGGATGAATTCATTCTCCTCATTGCTTGACTATGATCTAGTAAAGTTGCTCCCATTTGCAGCTTTGTGGCATTCCAGAATTCCCCAGCTGTATCTAGTTTCAGGTATTCGGATGCTAAATAATAAAGCACCAATATCAAATTCTCAAATAATTTAAGCATGCAGATTCATCAGAACCACGGAAGAGGGGTGGACTTTAATATGAATATACATACACAAGAGGATTATATGCTCCTTAACTCGAGGATATGCATTGTATCCTTGGGTTTCACTTTGCACAAGTGAGGTGCAGGGTACCTGTAGGGGGGATTACTGTACTCTCTTCTTGACTGTGGAGAGAGAGAGAGATTTATGGACTGTTCTTGACTGGGGGGCAAGGGAGGGAGGGAGGGAGGGGGAGCAATTGACCAGTACAAGGCCTGTATATTAACAGCCATAAGGCTGGCCGTTACAGCCACTACTGTTATTGAATACCTCAGATGAGAGACTAAAACTAGTAACCTCAACCATCGTAGTCACTAGCCACCTTCAAGAGATTCTTTGTAAATTCCATGTAGCACAACTATTTTAATATATTTTTATTTAATGATTAAATACCAAGTCAAAGTGAAGACTCAATCAAGTCAACCCGAACAATGAGTCGAGTTTTTTGGCTTGGCGAATACGGCAGAAACAGCCATTTATTTCCAATGGAAGCCTTGTTCATCTCCAAGCTAGCCATGTCCCAGCTATTCGGTGATAGCTTTCCATATTGTTGCTTAGCAAAAATTCAATGACTGGCTACCCACCTGACATCAAACCTGCTTGTTTACCCACCCTGAGAACGGGACGACATCACTGCTGGTTAGAGTTTGTAAGTGGAATCCTTGTTGCCGGATTGAGAATTTGATGTAGCTACCATCTACCCACAGACAACACAAAATGTTATGGACTAGCTTCCCAATCTCTGCACACCAATGGCAAGAATTGGATCCTCTCTAGGAAACAGCAACATTAGCAAAGGAGGAAATGGCCCCAATGTTTTACTCTTTTCAGCTTTCTTTCTTTCGTTCTTTGAGATGATGACTAAACATTATTTAAAAGCCCGGGGAGGGGGGGTTCTCGTTGAACAGAGAAGCCATATAAATTCCTCTAAAATTTGCATTTTGAAGAGCCCAATGAAAGAAGATATAGGAGATCAAGCTCTTTAAGGAAGAAATCAATGCCAACTTATCACCAAAGATCCTTGATTTTCTTTCATGCTACAGTGCCCAGAGAACAGAAAATAGGACCATCTTCCAAATAATGTTCCCCCAATGATTAAAATGGCCAGAAGTCCATTCCTCAATACCTTGCCTAACCCATCAATTAATGACCCAAGACATGCCAAAAAGCATTGGCAGTTACACAATGCAAGAATAGGCAATCAACTGATTCCTAGCCATTCAAACATTGATACGTCTGTTCGGTATAACAAATTGCAAGGATTTTACTTTCCATAGTAATCCAAGAAAAAGCATTGACCGGAGGATAAGTTGGATCGTTCCAGATCTTTTCATATGGGAAAGATGGCTCCTAATTCACACAAAATGCCAAGAACATGGACTCAGAGGAGAAATTCCCTTTAACTGCCCACCTCCAAATCCTCCTAGCATCAGGTGAAGTCACAGTATTGGCACCACACAGCTTTTCCATCAGCAATCGATAAAACCCCAACTCACTTTCATTCTTTTTCTTTTCTTTTCTTTTTAAAACATTACATTCCACAACACCAATCCCCAAACAATCTCATAACAGTCCTAACTGTCACTCTTTGCAGTATCCCTGTTTTTGCCATGTTACGGTTTCATCTCAATCCCATCCAATGCTATATTACTAAGCCCAACCCAATGCTACCATTTAATACACAAGAAACTGATAAAATAGAAATGAAAAAACATCCATGTCAGCCGTGCACCTATCTCTATTCCAACGTTATGCAGCAGCAAGTTCTAAACTTCTAATACACCAACCCCTTTGATGCCCAACTCCTGCCGCAGGTAATAACCAGCACAAAGCTTTATTTAATTTTGTTTTATTTTATTTTGAAGAATAAGAAAGATTCATTAAAAAGAGAGAGAGAGAGAGAGAATTACAAGAAGGTGAATAGAATCCCTAGTTACAAGATTCTAAAGGTCAATCCCTTTGCTAGCAAGATCGTCACCTGCGGCATTTGCCTAATTGCCTGCTTAAAGTTTTATACATTGCCATTGTACAAATGGTGCTCAGATGTAACTTTCTAATCCTTCCCAACAATCAAGTGAGAACAACCTCAACCAATGGAATAGAATAGCATGTTTGGATGTCCCCGATCATAAACGGACTATCCTCATTGCAACCTGTCTTCAATCACAGGAAAGAGGGTGTGATGAGGACATCAGACCCTTTAGGGTTTATCAACGTAGGAGGCAAGTGACGTCTGCATCTCTTTGGCTCGATGACGGGCCCGGATCATTCGTGATGACTTGAGGAGCATGGAAGACCTTACACATGTGGTTCGAGACATTTGAGAAGACTCCACCTTGAGAAGACATGTGTAAGTTGCTTGGAGGAGATGATTGGACCGTTGGATCGCGACGATAGTGTGATCGGACCGTTGGTTCGTCATGACCCACTTTCATCATGCTATCATCGGAGGCCATTGGCCATCTTAGATTTGAGTTTATGTTATGCACTTTTACTTATTTGAATTTTGGGTCAGTGTGCGCACGTTTTTTCATGCGAATGTCTTTTTTTTTTTTTTGAAATTTTGTTAGTAGGGGTATTTTAGTAATTATGTTAATTCCGAATTTTATAAAGGGGGGTTAAACCCTAAACCTATCATTATGCTATTGATTTGATAAAAGAAAAAAAAGCTTTGGTGGCTTATCTCCCTCTTGGTGAATCTCTTCTCATCTCTTCTCTCTTCTTTCTTTTTCCTTCTTCTTTCTTTCAATCTCTTCATTCTAAGGTATTCTTACTTCTTTTCTCTTTCTTCTAATTTTCATTTTGTCAGTTTTCCATCGTCCGAAATCTGAAATTCTGAATTAATTATCATTTTCTTAGATTTTGAGATTCCCTAATCTAAAAATTCCATGATTTCTTGGACTAGTGAATCCTACTGGTTGTTTGGATGAAACCACGCAAGATCGGGAGGTCTCATCCCTCGCCAGATCCAATACACACATGATTTGAACTCCATATTGTGTGATTGTGATGATGGCCCATCTATTGCGTGTTTCCCACATGTTTTTCTTATTTATGATGATGTTGGGTTGTTGTTTACTTGCTTTGATTACGTTATTCCGATGAATCTATATGTTTTCTCACGCATGCATGATAGATTAGGTCGTCCTACATCAGGGTGTTTGATCGAACCACAAACCCACTTGTGGAATGATACTTGCTATGTAACATGCATTTTCTCTCCAATTTAAAAGATGAAATCATCCACCTTCAAATTGAGCCTTGAAAATTATGCATGCCTTTTCAAAGAAAAAAATTGTGCCCCATCCAAACTAGCCCCAAGTGAGGCACACAGGTTACCATGCAGAAAAAAAATTAGAGAGATAAACAGCAATTTATTAGAAAAACTCGCGAACCAAGGAAAGAATACAACACCCATGCAACCAAACTAAAAAGAGAAAAGCCGACCAGAGCTTACTTAACATACACCACCCAATCCTTAACTAGGGAAAAGACCTCACAAATCACCACATTCTCCCCCTCTACTGCATTTCGGAAACAACGACCATTCCTAGAGCTTCAAATAACCCACAATATAGCCATAATAAGCAGGCGCTAACAAAGTCTAGCTTACCACCCCCCCCCCCCCCCCCCCCCCCCCCCAAAAAAAAAAAAAAAAAAAACTCGTGAACAATATTCAACATAACCCAGGCCCACATGACAAGACTCTAAGAAGAAGTCCCACACCTTCTTCGCAAACGGACAATGGATGAAAAGATGATCAATCGTTTCTTCGCCCCTCATGCACATGAGACAAATATTGCGGAGGGCCATCGCTCTTCTTTGGAGGTTGTCAATGGTAAGAATCTTCTTCCGGCCCACTAACCAAACGAAAGCAGCAACCCGAGGAGGAGCTCCATAAAAGCAGTGATGAAACGGATGACTAGGAACAGAGGAGGAAGGCACCAAAGAGATGAAGGAGTGAAACAATCTAACTGAAATTTCTCATATTTGCAAATGGATCGAATAGCCCTATCGACCTCCATCTCATCCAATCTAACCAAGTAAAGGAAGGTCCAAAAGAGCTGTAAATTCTTCAATCTCCAAATTTGACATATTTCTACGGCATGGGGGACTCCACACAATTGAATCTCCAATATAAGGAGTAGCAAAACCTGTCCGGGGCGAAGAGTAGCGATGGTAGGGAACCTAATCTAGAGCGGCTGAGAACCACACCAAGAATCAACCCAAAATCTTATACGAGAGCCAGAACCAACCTTGAAGGAGATGCCCCTACTAACCACATGCTGGGTGTCCAGTGATCGCTTTCCAAGCTCCTGACGCTCTATACAGCGACGACCTTTTGACATACCAACCACCCTCTTAAACCCCATACTTGGCCGCTATTAGCGTCCTCCAAAGACTACAGTCTTCTCCACAAAATCTCCAAATCCATTTTCCCAGGAGGGCGAAGTTCATAGATGAAAACAGGTTTTATACCGGCTCATCCCTCTTTCATAGGTTTACAAACCTCCCATTTCAACAAGTGGAACTTCCTACCCTCGTTTGATTCATTCCAAAGAAAATTTCTTCTAAGCTTCTCGATTTTATTGATAACAGACTGCGGGCATTTGAAGAGGGACATAAAATAAATAGGCATATTGGACATCACCGATTTGATCAAAGTACGACGACCCCCCTAAAGACAAGAGTTTACACTGCCACGAAGCCAACCTCCTATCTATCTTTTAAATAACCCTATCCCATAAATGCAAAGCTGACTTGCCAATGCAAAGGGGAAGACCAAGGTACTTCGAAGGTAAGGATCAAGGAAGACAACCAAACGCCACTGCCAGTTGGTTCAAGTCCCTTCGGTTAACATGAATACCCAACAATTCTGATTTGCTCACATTGATCTTCAATCCTGAAACCGCCTCGAAACAAACTAGAATCTTTCGCAGGTTTTGCACCAACTCCACTTTCGCATCATAGAAAAGAAGAGTGTCATCGGCTGTAAAGGAGATGAGAACCTCTGTTACGAAGACCTGCAATATGGAATCCTGAGAACAAACCATTTTCCTCTCCTTTGTACAACATCGAGCTTAAAGCTTCCATAGCCACCACAAACAAATAGGGCGAAAGGGGATCTCCTTGCCTAAGGCCTCGAGAAGGCCTGAAAAACCCCTTTGGGGATCCATTGACCAAGATGGAGAACAAGGCCGAGCGAATGCATGTTGAAATCCACCCTCTCCATTTGGAACCGCACCCAAGCTTCTTTAACATGTAATCTAAGAAAGCTCAATCAACTTGATCAGTATGTCATTTCGATATCAAGCTTGCAAACCACCCCACTCTTCTTTTCACGATGTTTATAGTCTATACACTCATGTGCTATAAGAGCCATATCCACGATCTGATGGCCCAAAACAAAAGCTCCTTGACTCTCACCAATCTTTTTGGATAAGAGGTCCCTGAATCTGTTAGCGAGAAGCTTGGCTAAAATTTTGTAAGGACCTTCGATAAGACTAATGGGTCTGAAATCTTTAAGTTGCACTACCCCTTTCAACTTAGGGATGAGAGCTAAAAACATAGCCCTCATCTCAATCGCAAGATGGCCCCGCTCTGAGAATTCAATCATAAAGTCTAAAACATCTCTCCCCACGACATGCCAGAATTGTTGAAAAAAAAGCGATTGGGAAACCATCTAGACCTGGAGCCTTATCCCCAGACATGGAAGCCACGACAGATTTCACCTCTTCTTCTGTAATCGGTCTTTCCAGACTCGCCATGTCCTCAGGCAAAAACATACCAAACTGCAAGTTGTCCAGAGTCGGCCTCCCCCATGATTCGCCTATTAAGAGATTTTCATAAAATGAAACAATGGCCTGACAAACATGACTTTTATCTGTTTGTTTAAAGACTTGCAATTGTTTCAACAAATTTGAAATTTTTCAGGAAAAAAAAAAAAAAAACCACATGAGAAGTATAACTCAAGAGGTTTGCTAAGCCACTTGCATAATATAGAGCCCCGCCCATCCAAAAGCAAGCAAACATGCTAACATGGCATAAAAGATCCAAGCTTCCTCATGTGAGACACCTGATTAGATCTCCTCCAAAGGTCCTCAAATGTAGAAAACAAATGGACGTTTAAACAATTATTTTCTAGCCACCCATTTATTTGTACATAGTAGCTCAACTAAGGAGAGTAACATATTGCCTGTTAGGGCAAAAGATCTAAACAGGGTCACCCACCTGATGGAAAGCTTGGATCTTGCACACATGTGCCATATTGGCATCTGTGGTTGCATGTGGACGGGCAGTGTGATACGTGGATGTGGCCTTCGCAAATTCTAACATAATACAAGTAATATTTATGTGCACCACAAATGATGTGCAAACTCCTTTTTTTTCCATCTTGAATAGTAACTCAGATTTTCCTAAGAAAGAGTAGACAAGGAGAAGTAAGGAGATAAAAACCAAGGGGAGACGATGAGCAATTATCTATCCCTATACAAGGATGACAACTCCCAACATTCTTCTATTTGCTCGCGGCTACAGCCAGCAAAAACTGACTAACAACCCTATTAATAGCTCTGCACCTCACCCTTCCAAAAGCTACATCATATATCCTTTGTAACAAAACATCCTATTCTTACTCTCCTTCCAACTAATAACTCTGCCCCTCACCCTTACGAAAGTTGCATCATATCTCCTTTGTTACAAAACATCCAACTGTTATGCTCCCTCCCAAGAGACCAAAAAACTGCCGAAAGACTCGAACACCATTCATGATTTTCTCCATTTTCCTGTTTGGCCTCCATGCTAAGCCCAGATGAAAGCGCCATTTGCTCCCAGCAGAAACCAGATCATCCCGAAAAGATTATAGAACCTTCACTAAGCTTCCTCTACACAGGTTTTAAGACTCGTCCAAGTAAGCTGCAACTCAGACGAGTTGACTTGGATTTGGTGGTACCCAATCAGATTCGATATCATGAGTTGAACCACCGAGTTACCCCCAACTCAGGCGAGTAGGAACTATTCAGCCCCTGACTCGGACGAGTTGCAACTCAACTGAGGGCCGAATGAGTCAGTCCGAGTCTCTAGGTCTTAAAACCATGCTCCCCTGAGTAATCACAGTGCATAAGCAAATGATCCACCATTTGCTCATTCCAAAGACACAAGATACCTAGATACATGCATTAATAATGGGCATGATCCTGCTGCTCAAATGATCGATTGTGAGCACTTCATCCTTCCCTACAAGCCCACTAAAGGCAATCACCCTCAGCAGTCCCTGATAACACCATATGTGGGCCGTCGAGGCACTATCTATGAAGTACGGCCTACCAATAATAAGGAATAAAAAGACTTCATTGAATAGACACTTCCCCTTCTAACGCAGATCATCTTGGTCACGTTCCAGCTATTTGGGGTAAACTTTACAAATCTTGTTTTGCCAGAAATTCCTATGTAAGGTCCTACTTTACGTAAGTGAAAACCCCAACCTATCCTTCTTACAACCTCTATCAAAGCCCTTTAAACTCCTTATAGATTGCTCTTTTCCTCCTATCCTAGTTTTCTCGCACATTCTTGACAAGAGAGAAGTCTTCCCACGCATGCATTTGAACGTCTGTTGTATCTGAAACGTTAGTGAATTCATGTTGCCTGGTACTTGCCCAACACTCTCCCCCATATGGCATCGACGATGTAATAGTATCATTGGCAAGTGAATTCTCAAAAAGAAAAAAATACAAAGTTTCAATGGCATAAGGTAATCACATAACACTCCAAAGGCACATCTCCAATTCTAGGGGTGCAACTCGGTTGGGTTGGGTTGACAGCCTTGAGGCCCTTGAGGATCAACTCGAGCCCAACCTGACCTCCAGATGTGCCCAGCCTGTTACTCTATATATAGCCGACCCATCCTGACTCAACCGAACCCAACCCAAATACATGCAACTATACCCAACCCGATCTAACGAGACCAGAATTTGCTCAACCCAAACCCAACCCAATTTCAAATTGGGTTGGCGTTTTCCAACCCTAACTTAACCAGAGGTCCTTGACAAGACAACCCAACTTGACCAAGAGTTGGGACAATCAGGTTCACACTAACGCAAACCCGAGTTGCAGTCCTATCCACTTTTTCCACCTGACTCTAAAGGGATGACTAAAAATGAGTATTAAAATAGAAGTACATGATAAATGAATGATACTGTATAAAGAACAACAAAATTCATTACCAAAAATACATGCTACATTGAAAATCAGATTACAGATGGGATCGAAGGGAACTCGTGTGAATATCATTCAAATTAACCGAATTAGTATACATTGAAGTTACCCGATGTCTGATGCATTTGAGCATCCTCCAAGTGCTATAACCATCTTTTCCACCATTGATCGCTTAATAATGCAATTTCTATCAGCCATCAACTATAAATTGATCATCGTGACTATCGCCTCCAACCCGATTCTCACCATGAACCAACCCATTCACATGGTGCAAATTCTGCATCATCTGTGAAATGTATGGCCCACCTGTATGATCTGAAAGCCCGGCGGAGTGCCCTGTCCAATGTGACACTAACTCAAGCAACTGATTGGAAACAGTTTGCTGATCATGGATGATCCTTGAGTGGATCCGATCCATCGAGGCCCGATGTTGACTCATCATCCCATCCATCCTCTTCTTCCACTCCAATCGCCTCCGGTCCATTCGATCCTTCCACTCCTGCTCCTTCGCCACCTGCCTCCTCCCACCTCTGCCTCTCCCTCTCGAAACACTCCTCCATCGACTCCCACTCCCTCCTCGACTTCTCCCTCAGCTGCTCCCTCACCTCTCTCTCCTTCTCCCGCGCTTCCTCCAATCCCGCCCGATACTCCTCCCGCCGCCGCCGCTCCCGCTCCTTCTCCACATCCCGGCTCTCCAACCTCGCCTCCCATTGCTTCAAATTCGCTAACTGGGAGGACAGGAACGCCGATGAGGCCTGTTTCTCCAGCCTCTTCCTCTTCTTCCTCGACAGCGGGGTTGAGCCCGTTGGTCCCGCTTCCTCATACTCAAAACCATCATCCCCATCGCCTTCCTCACCCTCATAATCAAAACCCAACACCCCATTTTCTCCCACATCAAACCCAACGCCAAAACCGCCATCCAGTGAGCAACCAGCACCGCCAATTCGCATGGCGCCCCCCATCAAGCGGCGGGGCCCCGCCAAATCGGTGGACCCCAATTCGACATCCCCGAAGACCTCCTTATACCTGAGGAAATTGGGCCAGTGGGAGAGGCCGTCTTCCCAATCAAACTCCTCAGCGCCACCCGAATCGGAAGTCCCCTGTTTCTTGATCTTCTGCTTCACGAGGAGATACTGATGACGCATGTTCTGGACTTTGGTGGAGGCGTCCTTCCAGGACCACTGGAAAGGAAAAGCGATGGGGTCGCGGTGGTGGTGAACTGAATTAACGTGACTCGCGATCGGGCGGAACTTCTTCTCGCGGGTCTTCAACTTCGGTAGACTCCCGTCCGAGACCATGGAAGCGTATTTCTCGATGAGGGTTCTCTCTTCCTGTTCTGTCCATTTCTTTCTTCTCATAGACATGAGAGAGTATATACACTGAAGGAACGGGAGATAGAGAGAGGAAAGAGAGTGAGTATAAACCGAAACTGGATAGAAATTGGGTTTTGGTCTGTTTTTATAAGTGACGCGTTTGGATGGCTGGAAATTGGGATTTTGAGAGATTGGGGAGTTTCAGATTTCGGTCTCTGAGATGGAAACCAGAGACCGGTTTTGGTGAAATAAAGGAGAGATTTGGGGCTGGTTATATCAAAACGGCGGACTGAATTTTCAAGTGGGAAGGTTGGAGTTGGGATCTTCAGGCACCATCTCTGATCTTTTCCATCTCTCGCTCGCTCGCTCTCGCTTGCTGGGCCGACTCTCGTGATAGTTCACCACCGTTTTGGAAAGGAAAACGCTTCGTACCTCGCGTAGGCAACTACAAGTGTCACTTTCTCTAAAGTAGCTGAAACCAGTTAATTTCATAAAATCCACCCCGTCCATCATATGCATCACGCCTTTTTTAGCCTTTATACCAAATCTTAGGTTGATTCATCACTCAAATGGGTCACTCAATAAAACTATACCTAAAAATCTATACACTCATGTCGTATGGCCCACATAAGTTTTAGAATAGTGTATTTTTTTGCTATGTGTTTCATCCTGATTCGTTACATCCGATGAATGGATTAGATAGAATTTAAACACATCAGTAGGCTCTACCCAGAACTAATGGTTCGCGTTCGATCCCAGCTGTTTCTACTGTTATGGCTCACATGAGTTTTTGATTATCTTTATTTTCGGGTACAATGATTATAACAAGTCAACGTACTTGATGGACGGTGTGGATTTCATTAAGATTTCTCGCACGTGTCTCTGAGTGCGCGAGGTACCTAGGACAAGCTACGATAGCGCGGGTCAGAATCAGTTTTTTAAGTCGGAACGCGTGTTGGAGCACTACATATACACACACGCTAGTATGTGTGATAATGTGACACGTGTGTGATAACTGAGCTTTCTATCAGGTGAGATACACTTTTGATATCTTCAGGCATAAAAACCAGGTCATTCCAGGCTCTGGTGAGTCACAGAATATCAAAACAAATGAATGGCTTGAAAATAAAATTTTAACCGTCAATTTATTTTATATATTGTGTCCCCATCTAGTGAGTAAAATTGTATGATATTTTATAATAAATATCTAAGATTTATTTCCAACATTACTGAAAGATCAGATCCTACACATATATTTCATATTTATACGTGTGGCAGCGTGTGGAATTAGCAAATCCCTTGTAAAGGTAAATCATTAGGTGAAGCTATTTGATACTCTAACAGAGCAGGACGCTTGATACGCAGACACTCGAGCATCGTACCCTACTCATAGAGAAACTCAAAATCAAACGGATGAAACTATGGAAACTACTGTAGCTAAGTGACAGCCCTTAAATAAGATTATTTAAATAATCCTAACCTTTGATTCGTGGACACTGTTTATTAAAACAGGACCGTTTGATCCATTCATTTCGAACCGTACAATAAATTTCTACCAATCAGATGGTCAGATAATCGAATAAATGTAAATTTTTTGTCCCTGATGCATCTAAACTATTACCATTATTTGGACAGTTTAATTCCATTACTTACACTCCAAGTATGTAATTTTCTAAGTAATTTATAGGTGGCCGTGCATTATCCATCACACTCTGCCACAGTATCAAAATTTTCTTTTTAAATGGTGAGGGCTCATTATCTGAACTCATGTACGGCTACACGTGAAGCATAGCGTTGGAAGGTACCGGAATCCTCTACAGTACAGCGCGTAAAACAAAACCCCGCTTGTGGGGCCCACCATGTTGTATATGTAAATTCTACTCTGTCCATCAGGTTTTGTACTCGATTTTTGGACAAGGAAAGAAAAAATCAGTGACATCCACAACTTATGTGGGCCACACCGAAGAGAACAATGGGGATGGGATGCCAACCATAGGTTTGTGTGATATGGCTCATCCGAGTTTTTTAATCGGAATTATTTCGTTTGTACAGTAAAATTAATATTTCTCTTCTGATGGACGGAACGGATTAGAAAATAAAATATTGTGAGGCCCACAGATCTTGAGTGTTTGCCGCAGCTGTCTAAAACAGAAGTTTTGGACGATTCGGGTTGAAGCGAATCGTCTTCGATACGTACTTTACCCAGTGCGTAAAACACCAAAGTAGTGTGGGGCCCACCATACTATATTTATAATCCAATCCGTCCATCGGGTGGGAGTCATTATTTTCCCCGTAACTGAAGTGGATTGTATTGATAAAGAACTCATATGTGCCACACCAATTGGAACAATGTCGAACTGCACCTAAAACTTCTAAGTTAGCGTGCTGCTTTTTGCATCCTCCACCGAGATGGTGAGTCGCACCCGATGAACGGATTTGACTAGTGTGCCCACAAGCAAACCGTCTCATGTCCATTGTCCCCTGTGACGTGGCCCACCTGAGTTGCAAATATGTCTGAATTTTGGCGCCAAGGATTATCATGGAGAAAAGTACCTGATGGACGGAGTGGATAACATAGTGAGTGATCAAATCCAAGGGTAAAATCAGATGGTTACAGTCATCTTTTCAGTGTACTTACTGGATAATCCACCATCCACAAATGGGCCAGATATTTGGACGGTATGGATTGCCATAGAACTATGTCATGTGTGCGCTTTAAAAGTCAGCACCAATTTTAAAGTTGTGGTGATCTAGGCCGTCCATATGGTGGGCCAACATCAGCTTCCGATGGAGCTTGATAATCAGGACTGGTAGTGGTACGTATCCACGCCTGATGATTGTAACGTGCCAGTTTTTGGGCGGTAGGGCATAAAAATGCTCATGAGCCCAGCGATATATTGGATGACCCGTGACCAACTCTGTGGGATCGACCGTGATGTGTGTCTTTTATCAACGCCGTCCATCAGTTTTGCGAGATCATTAGGGCATGAAACAAAAAACGAGGTAGATTCCATGCTCAGGTGGACCACACCACCGTTAAAATCTTTTTAGGCCTACCATGATGTTTATTTGCCATCGAACATGTTCAGAAGTTATAGAGATATGGATGAATGGAAAACAAAAATATCAGCTTGATCCAAAACTTCTGCGGCACTAAGAAGTTTTCAACGGCAGGCATTCGTTCCCCACTCCAACAGCTACATTCCCGACGTACCAGGTAGCAGTACGTCCGGATGTATTCTCGCAAGTAGCCAGATCGGACGGAGTTTCCTGACTCAAAGCTCTCCGGGGCCACCGAGATGTTCATGTAAATTCCACTCCGTCCATTAGTTTCCACAGATCATGCTAGGGTTAGATCCGGAGAATGAGGTAGATCAAAGACTTCATGTGAGACACACCAGAAGAAACAGTGGGAATTGAACGTCCATCTTCGAAACCTTCTCGTGGACCATAGAAGTTTTTGGATCAGATGATATTTGTGTCATCCATTCATCGTTGGTGTCAATCACCTTATGAACGGTTTGGATGGCATATAAACATCAAGGAGACCCAGGAAATTTTCAATGATGAGCTTTTCCATCCCACCGTATCCCCTGGTATGGCCCACTTGGTTATGCCTCATTTTTGTTCTCTCATCCTAACATGATATATAGAAACTAATGGTCGGAGTGGATTTCACAAAGGACATTGCAGTGGGCCCCACAGAGCTTTGGATTACATAAACTCATGAGGTACAGAAACTCGAGAGAGAATTTCAGTTTTGGGATTTTTACATGCATTAGCCCTAGGTATGGCCAGTTTTAACTAAAACTTTAATTTCTCATGCAAGGTTTTCAAATTGGCCTTTTCATGAGAAATTGAAACTATTGTGGTCAGTTTTACCCCTTTGACCAGCTACTCAACGTACGAATTTACCTTTCACGAAAGTGTTTTTCCAAGGGGATTGTGGGGCCTACAAAATCAACGATTGTGGCCATCGGTTCGACAATCTGATCCGTTCATATGAGAGGATTAATTTCGAAAATCACGGGAAGTGTTTTTACACTCATTTTTCAGCTATGTGTGGTCCACAAAAGTTTTGACGTTTATCCTTCTTTCTAAATTATTTTCTAATGGAGTGATCCACCCGTACGAAGTTTTGTCTTGATATTTTCTGACGATACACTACTTTAAAAGCCTTCTTCTACGAACGGATTCGATTTCTTCTGCCATCATCCAATGGGCCCCACATACGAACGATTTTCGGTTTGTAAAGGGTGGGGTCATTGGCTCTTAGCCATTTGTTTAGGATTTCAAAAGGCAAGAGACCTCCTGCTGTCGTCATTGCAGGGGACCACCACCAGGCACGACCTCCATCGACGTAGGGGACCACCGCCGTCAACTCATTTTGTAAGAAAGCGACTTCTATGGAATCCTACAGAGCACTGTGGAATCCCACAGACCAATATGAAATCCCACAGAGCACTGTGGAATCCCACAGACCAATATGAAATCCCATAGAGCACTATGGAATCCCACAGAACACTATGGAATCCCATAGTCCAATATGGAATCCCACAGAGTACTATGGAATCCCACAGACCAATATGGAATCCCACAGAACACTACGGAATCCCACAGAGCACTGTGGAATCCCACAGACCAACATGGAATCCCACAGACCAATATGTAATCCCACATACCACTATGGAATCCTACAGACTAATAAGGAATCCCACAGAATACTATGAAATCCCACAGACCAATATGGAATCCCACAGAGTACTAGGGAATCCCACAGAACACTATAGAATCCCACAGAGCACTGTGGGATCCCTCGGTCCACCGACATTCCTCATCAGTGGACCGAATGTGGCCGTCGGTTACAACCAACAACACGAGATCGTGCCGACGAGGGATTCCATAGTGCTCTGTGGGATTCCGTAGTGTTCTGTGGTATTCCATATTGGTCTGTGGGATTCTATACTGCTATGTGGGATTTCATAGTACTTTGTGGGATTTTATATTGGTCTGTGGGATTCCATAGTGTTCTAAGGGATTCCATATTGGTCTGTGAGATTCCACAGTACTCTATGGAATTCTACAGTGCTCTGTGGGATTCCGTAGTGTTCTGTGGGATTCCATAGTACTCTGTGGGATTCTATATTGGTCTGTGGGATTCCATAGTGGTATGTGGGATTCCATATTGGTCTGTGGGATTCCATAGTGCTCTATGGGATTCAATATTACTCAGTGGGATTATAGAGTGCACGGGAGGATTCTATGTGCTCAGGGGGATTCCATAGTGTTCAGGGGGATTCCATAGTGCTCAGTGGGATTCCATAGTGCTCAAGAGGATTCCAGAGTGCTCAAGAGGATTCCAGAGTGATCAGTAGGATTCCAGAGTGATAAGGGGGATTCCATAGTGCTCAGTGGGATTCCAAATTTCTCAAGAGGATTCCATAGTACTCGGGGGATTCTATATTGCTCAGTGGGATTCCAGAGTGCTTTAGAGGATTTCATGTGTTCAGGGGGATTCCATAATGCTCAGGGGGATTCTAGAGTACTCAGTGGGATTCCAGAGTGCTCAGTAGGATTCTAGAGAAAGAATATAGCAAGGAGGAAGCAAAGAAACTAGTGTTGTTGCTCTGTTGACATGATGCTGATGCTGATGATGCTGAGCCTCCTGTGTCTTGGCAATTTTCTGAACTTCCCTTGAGGAGAATGTCTACCTTGGCATACTCTTCTCTCTCATGCTAGATCTCCTCGAGAATCACGATCACGTCCTTCATCATTGGCCTTTCATTAGGGTGGGGTTGACATAAAGGAAAGCTACACCCAATGCTTGAAGCATCTCCTCCACTTTCGAATCGGGGCCACCATGTAAGCTCAGATTAAGGACCTTCATGCATCATTTCCTATGCCTCACCCAGTCCACGATATGTAGCCCATCAGGGATTGTTGGATCGATTGTTTGATTTCCTGTTAAAACTTCTAAGACTGACAACACCATAGTTGTATATCTAACTTGTTCATAAGTTCACACAGACATGAAAGAAGGGAAAACACAAACATCAGCTTAATCGAAAACTTCTGTGACCCCAAGAAGTTTTTAATGGTAGGACATCAATCCCCACTATTTTCTTTGGTGAGGTCCACTTGAGCTTTGGATATGCTTCATTCTTTAGCTCATCCCCTAGAATGGTCTCTCCAAATGGATGGCCGGCGTAGATGTAACATATGCATCATGGTGGGGCCCAAGGTGGAGCCCACAATGGAGCCCCAACGTAACGCCCACAAGGGCTACCGCCTCTTCAAAAGCCTTCCTTTACAAGGCTTTCGAACGCAGAGCAGTCAGTCAGAGGGGCATTCTCGACCGTCATATTTTCAATTCCTCGTCAAAAGGCCAAAATGGAAAGAGCCCACGAGAAATTGGACTTTTAATAAAAATAGCCACATCTCGGGGCTAATGTGGTAAAAATCCCTTCAGTTTTACTGCTGCTAGCTGGATGGGCACCCACATGGCTGTTTAGTAAGCTGATATGAACCGTCCGTATGGCGTGATACGTAGGAGATGACCAATGTCATTCTGCTCGATGGTGCTGACAAGCCTATTCACTCCATTAAACGAACAATTGAAGAAGGGAAAAAAAAACGACGGTCCACCGTGGGTGTCAACAGATGGATGGTTAGAATCATCAGAACATGCAGCCACGTGGGTTCTATTCAGAGAGGAGTATCAACCGTTCATATGGCCTTGACCTTATGGGCGGCCGACATTTCTCATGGTGAGTAACTAGATCGGAGGTATCATCAATGCTCCGCTAGTGAAAGATCCTAGCCACTGAATCTTTACCCTTTTCTGGTTGAATGTGGACCGTTGAAGTATTTGTTGTTGGTGGTATTAGCAATCCGTACAAAAACTTTTAAAAAAAAATAGATATAGCCATTTGAAATATTATATTGGTATCATTTTTCGAACGTGGCCCATCCAAGAGGTGGGGCATAAGTAGAATGGTCCAGATCGATCAGCTAAATCCACAGAATGTACAGTTCTGATGGGGTTGTGCCTTACACATCAGCCATGATTAGTCAAGAGGGTGATTGAACGTCGAATCCGAACCCTCCATTTTATAGACCATCTCTTAAATGTGCCATATCCTGAAAGCTGGAGCATCTGAATTGTCTTAGCCGTTGGATACATCATCTAACTTTTGAAAGTGGGATGGATGCACGGGAGTGGATCGGGTTCGATCAGGTCATGTCAAGCCAAGCCCCAACCCGTTTACTAAAAGGGTCAGGAATACCGGCTCGAACCTGACGGGACCCACTAACCTTTGCTCAACCAGACCCACTTATAATTCACCAAGCCTAAGCCCAACCCAACCTAACCCATTTTATTCTAATCGGGTTGGGCTCGACCAGCCCAACTTGCTTGATATTACTATATCTCACACGTATGTATATGTACTTATCATTTGTAAATCTGCTATGGGTTTTGGGCTGGACCGTTGGGTCATCTAATCCAGCCCATTGATAAGCTATTGTGTCTGTTAGGTCGGGCTGTGTAGGTTCGATTGAAGCCTGATCCATCTAGTTAAACGGCACATCTTTTAACCAGGCCTGGCCACTACCTATTTGGCTTAGCCCAAATCAGTGATTGGCTTCGATCGGCAGTTGCGTACCCCAGGATGTAATAATCACTCGTCTTGTGGCTGATGATATGATGGTACTGACAGAATTTTAGTTCTTTTGGGCCGCTTAGGTTACATGTACATGTACACAAAGTGTCCTCGTAGGTTTTCACGTTAAAGATGTGATGAGTCCGTCGACGACTCTTGCCTTATCAGGTATTACCTAAACCATGTATTTTTTTAATTTTTTATTGTCAATCGAAGTCCCTTTAATTTGGTGCAAGTCAATTCAGTTGACCAGTGGACTCTGCTGATATTTGGGTTAACTAAACAAAATGCATTAGTTTTTTTAAAAGTACAGGTTTTATTTTCTAATCTCTTATGCAGTAATACTTAAGTGGCTCTTTTATTGTGATTATGATGTAACAAGGAGAGTCTATAAAGAGGAAAAAGCTAAGGTTTTACTATATTGTAAGTTGTTCCATCTCTTATAATTTTCTAATATTATTAATTGATCGTTGCTTTGGGCAGGTAGTTTTTTCTCACAAGGTTTTTCATGTAAAAATCTACATGCTTTCTTTGTATGCTTGAATTTTTTTCTTTCTTTTTCTATTGCATGTTTTATTTATTCCTAAATTTGCTTCCACACCCAAAGTTATTTTCTCTTACTTTAGTAAAAATAAATAAATAAATAGCTCCATACCATGGCCTTATAAACCTATATAAATCTAGGTGTCTCTCTTTTTTTGTTTTGGCCCTTGGATGTTTTTATTTATTTTTTGGATCTTTTTTGTTGTAGTTTTGCTTTGCCTACATTCATCATGGGTGAATGTTTTTCCACAATAAGCTAGGGAATTTTTTTACCCCACTTATGGTGTACAAAAGAGTTCTTCATTGATCAATAGGAATTGATATTAGATTAATATTACTTTAATTGTTAACTTCAATGTCAAAATATGCACCCAAACATGCTTCCTGAGAAGCTTTTATGTATATGAGAGATAGGTACATTTTAAGCATTGGTTTGGTCCTTAGGAAATAAAAATTCTTGATTGAAAATTAAAATTTAAGAAAAATCAGTATATACATCGCACAAATTACTATAATGCAAATAATGCAACTAACCCTAATCTAAGATTACTCTTATTCTGTCATTCAGAGTGTTTGGATCATCAATTAAGCAAAGCCTTTTTATGCTTCAATGGCTCAAATAGCCTTCAAAAATTGTCATGGCATATTTGTTGCTCGAGAATTTGAACACTTAACCTTCAGTTTTAATACCAAGTGAAACAACCACTTACTCTTAGAGCTAGAGCCTTGTAAAGGATGGTGTATCAATTTGTATCAATAGACTTTAACACATCATTTCCCGGGGCCTGAACTGATGGTCCGACCCATTCCATTATACACATGGACTGTGGACTTGTCCCAGTCTACTCAGATTCGGACTCGCTGAGCCAGGCCAGTTTACCCGTCTCATGCGAGTCACAACTCCAGCCGAACCTAAACAAGTAGGGATGAGTCAGTGAGTCACATGCTACATAAACATTTTTCGAGTGCTTGCGTCGTATCACAACCATCGAACTTGGACAAGAGACATGATCTTGTGGAGCTAGAAGAACGGCAAGGTTTTAAGACTAGGGTGTGTCTTATGTGAGTCCAAGTCAACTCAGACCCAGTCCGACCCAATCCAGTTTGACACCCCGACTCCGGTGACTCATGACACGAGTCGAGACCGAATGAATCAGTCCGAGGAACCATGCAATAGCGGCGCACATCTTGTTGTAGGTTAAGCTAGGAAGGTTTCGAGGTGGATCCATGGTTTTATGGTTTGGACGATTGGGTGAGTCGTGACTCAACTCGAGGCTGGATGAGTCGGTCCTAGTGGCCGAGTCTTTCCCCTTACTGAAGGGTTGGAATTCGTCCAATCTGAGTAAGTTTCAATGCCGTGGCCTCACTTGCCTCCACTTGTACCAACTTAAAACCCAAACAGTAATCTAAATACGTATTTTGATGATCCTGACCGTTCATCCAGAAGTTCTTACTGTATATGGTTTATACAAGTATATTTCACTTGTGATTCAGCTTTCAATGAACGGTTGATATTCATTCCACGGTGATTAGGTGTTATATGAGCCTTTACATGAACGGTAGGGATCATATGATGGGGCAGAAGGGGCAAGCCTATAGGGTGAGAGAGCTTTTCCAACAGGTCTCTAGAGAAGATGGGCTTCTATGTGGGCTTTGCAAGGGCCGGGTTTGCGAGCGGACGAGAATTTTCTACAACACTCATTGCATGGTGGCCCACCGTAATGTCTTTGTGACATCCACTCCGTCAAGATCAAGATTTCCCATAGGTGTGGCCCACCATCCCATCGGTTGATTACAAATAGCCAGTTAGAAAAATAGGCCTACCAACAACCAACATTTACTTGTAAAAGTCTCCCAAATCTGTGGTTATGATCATCTAAATAGTGTGAAAGTAGGAGGGGTATAGTACTTTTGTGGTGGGGTCCACTGGATGAATGGTCGATTTAAATAGCTCTACGGTGATATTGTGCTAGGAATTTTGAATTTTTAGCTCCTTTCTTCTGTCTCAAAAGAAACAACAGAGAGGGGAAGCTAACAGTAGATTAGGGCGTGGCCCACAATGGTGTGTATCTTCCATCCAAGCCATTCATCAGGTGCATCAGGTGCATGTGCACGATTGCTCCCATGGCGTATCCTAAGAGTCATGGTTACAAAGACTATCGGAAATTTTCCAATTGCTATCTATAGAAACCATTACATGTGATTATATAGTATCATCTCTCTCTCTCATTATGGGGTGGTGACTCTTCGAGGCATTAAGTAGAAAACGACATATGGGCACAGATGCCTACTCACACAATTGTCCACATCACCTCACCTTGTATGGCACAAATAAAGCTCATACCCTTTTGAGTCTAATAGCAACATCTCAAGCAAAAGTGTTTTCATGTCAATGAAAGGGGATGTTACGATTGCTGATGTAGATGGAACAATTTCATGTGGATGAGCTTCATCACATCCACCAGCGTTGCAACCATGTGCTTGTACTTGATGCAGGGGACGGGGTGAGGTTGATCAACATTTTTATCAGGATAATTACCTTGAATCTATAAGGCTTCCGTGACTTCTTAATAGGGCATACTTAAATTCATAGGGGAAAATTTCACCATGGGAGAAAATTGATAAAAATTAAAATTTTATTGAATAATAATATGAGATTTAACATTAAAAATGAACTTAACATCCCTATATATATCTTTAAATAAACCATAATTCGTACTTAATAAAAATAATAAGTTTTCCTAAATAGAAAATTACTAGAAATAATAAAATCTTAATTAAACACTAGCAGATTCTTTCTAAAAATCATTTCTCAACAAAAATAGAAACTTCAAAATAAATAAAAATTCTAAAAAAAAGAATGAAACATATTAAAAATCAGAATTACTAAAAATAACTTTCTAAAATCATATTTTTTTGCTATAATCATGCTTTTTTATGGTAAAACGGACAGAAGCAGCCCACTATAAAATGTTGGTTCATCACAAAACGAAATTTTAATTAGAATCCATATGTTGTGTGTCCTGTAACTACTGAATCAAAAGTTATGGTTGATCTAGGATTCACCTTCTTTTAGTCAATTCATATGAAAATTATCAATTTTGTTGACTTTTTCTTGATCTTTGTCCAGTCCATGAGCAATAATAATGTGCTTGATCCATGTCTTTCATCTAGGGGGTTCTTGTCCTACATTAGTATTGATACCCAAAATCAAGCCTATTCCACCGCTAGGTTGGCTAGACAATGAGAAATAGTTGAGTGGAGAAGTCTCACTTCTAAAATCTTTTAAATTATGTGTAGGGTCCACCATCATGTGTCTATACCATTCAATCCGCTCATCTGACGTGCCACCTCAAGATGCACTACTTCTGTAAAAATCAGGATATTCCGAGACTCAAATGGGGCACACCATGTGAACTTAGACTTTATGCATGATTTTACACCTGCCTTATTTTGTAGGGCACTTAAGTCTAGGATTTGACCCAATTTTAGGATCCATAGTGAAAATTTGACCGAATTTAATGAGCATGTGCATGGTATTCCCGGGGTCCCTGTGAGTCATATATGGTACGTCACCCACGTCCTTGCACACTATACAAAGGTATGTATTCTAATAAGTGACGCCTATTTTAAATAATCTAGACCGTTGATCTATAGTGACCCACTTTGGATAGACTGTCCCTCAAAATTCTGTAGGTATCACACAATCTTATGCTTTCAATTTTTATCCTACAAACTGATGGCTAAGAAGAGAAATACAGCAACGGTCGGTTCATCTTGACAAGGTCCTAATATTAGTTTCTAGGATCTTGCCAACCAGATTGGAATCAGAAGTTCAATGGTCTGGATTGCCAAACTGTGGGCCTCAATTGTATGAAATGCCAGCTCATGCGTGCAGGAGAAAGATGCAGGCCACGTGATGCTGCACTGCTCAACTAATTCGAATTCCCAAGAAAGATACCAATGGATAGGCGCGGATTCCTTGTGAACATTCGCAGGAAGTTACTTCGCTGGAACGTAGGTGGCGCCCACCGTGATGTTTGCTTAGAAATCCACCCCGTCCATACGTT
The DNA here is from genome assembly GCA_003013855.2 of Liriodendron chinense. Classification (NCBI taxonomy): domain Eukaryota; kingdom Viridiplantae; phylum Streptophyta; class Magnoliopsida; order Magnoliales; family Magnoliaceae; genus Liriodendron; species Liriodendron chinense. The sequence goes on along the minus strand of ML058348.1, from coordinate 7,953,532 downwards.
TTTTTTTTTTTAATCTCATTTTGAAACATGGGAACAAAAATAAGCGTGTCCAAGATTCAAATGGGCTGCACTAATGGAAAAGGTGGGTAGCAAAATTCCTACCGTTGAAACCTCCCTGGGTCCAAAGAGATTTTTATAGGACATCCATACGGTCCCTAATGTCATTTCTACTGTGTTTAATCATCCACTTTCATGCTTAGGAGGAAAAAATACAATATTAAGTGAAGCCTGTGTTTGATAGATCATGGAATAACAATCAACATATTAGATTTCATAACTAATGTCAGTCACTTGTAGGCATACACAACTTGAATATCACGTGCAAAAGGGTATATATGGATGGACAGTGTTGCATGAGCCCAACCATGATGTATGTGCTTTATCCACATTGTCCATTTATTTTTTAGATTATTTTAGGTCATGAGCCCACATTTAATTTTTAGATTATTTTAGGTCATGAGCCCAAAAATGAAATGGATCCAAATCTATGTAAACCACACCACAAGAAAACAGTGGTGGTTGAGCACCTGCCATAAGAAAGTTCCTAAACCCATTATAATGTTTATTTTCCATCCAACCTGTTGGTTAGATCAAACAGACATGTAGTTAGGGACAACACAAATATGGCCTCCATAATCATTGCTATTCACTGTTTCTTGAGGTGTCATCCAAGTGAGATTTGGATCTCTCTAATTTATTGGAAATGGACAATTGCCAGGAGATCGCTGTGCTGAGTGGGCCCACAATTGTGTATGTGTTTCATCCATGCCATCCATCCATTTTTCTAAATCATTTTATAGTATGATATAAAAATGAGGTATATCTAAATATCAAGTAGATCACACAATTTCGATTGAACGACTATCATTTAAAACCTGCTCAAGGGCCACAAAAGTTTTGTATCAAGGTGATATTAGTTTTTTCCCTTCATTCAGTACATATGACCTAATCAACAGCTTTGATGTGAGATAAAGGTTACAATCCTTGCCTAACGGCTACCATTTTCTCCACTGTCCTTACATATGATTGCTTCGACCCGTATGGAGGACATCATGTCTTTGCTTATGATTGTTTTTGCCTGATAGACATTGCTAATTGTCGACATACATTGACCATCGCGGATCGCTGATACTTACCGACCATCGCTGATATTCTGTAAGTAGCAGCGATCACCGACACTCGCTGATCGTCGCCAATTATACTCATTAACCGTTGTTGATACTCACTGACCGTTGCTGATACTCAGTGAGTATTGGTGATTGACGGCACTCATTAACCATCACCAATTGCCAATATTTACTTGGTCATTTTTAAAACGCCTCTATTTGTTGTATGCAATGGACAATTTTTTTAATTTTTTTTCCTTCAAATTTCTTGAGAAGTAGTTGGTCAATTTTTTGAATAATATTTGCACTGGGTTGTGTTTGGTTACACAAATAAATTAAATTGCAAAAATTCATGTGCTATCTATATCTATATGGTTGATTCCATGTATCCAAACAGGTCCTTAGAATATTGTGTTTCGGCGAGTTCGTAATTCATGATTAAGTATTGGATTAATAAAATTAATTGGTATATTTGATCTTTGAATCGAATAAGATTTTTGGTTAATTCACCATCCGGAGTGGCACTCAACAGATCAATGGTCTGGATTAAAAAAATGTGAGCCATTGTTAGAATTTCAAACAGGCGTAGACGACCCCATTCTTGGTGGAGCGCGGCATAGGGGATGGTTTCAAGGCTATGTGGGACCCACCATGATGTATGTGTTTTATCCACGCCGTCCATCCATTTTTCCATCTTATTTTAAGTCATAATACAAACAATAAGACAGATCCAAATCTCAGGTGGACCACACCACAGGAAAACATTAGCATTGACGCTAACCGTTGAAAACTTTTTTGAGGCCACAGAAGTTTGGTATGAAGCTGATATTTGTTTTTTTTCCATTTTTCTACTTATATGTGACCATATCAACATGTTGGATGGCAAATAAACATTACAGTGGGCCCTAGGAAGACTTGGGCGTTTAATCCCCACTGTTTTCCTGTGGTGTGGTCCACCTGAGGTTTAGTTCGTCTCGTTTTGGATTTTGTGCCTTAAAATCAGATCTAAAAATAGATGGACGACGTGGATAAAATATAGACATCATACATAGCTTTGAAAGCAGATCCGCACTCTTCTACGTGGGTTCGATGCGACTCTACTCACCGATACATGGACTGCATCAAAGTCAATGAACTCTTCTCCGAGAAAAATACCAGTTAAGTAGTCTGCAGGACTACTAGAAACTTTAGTCCTCAGGCCCACAACCAAACCAGGGTCCTCACTTGATGATCGCAAGGGTACCATTATGCTGTTTAGTCACACCTATCGGGAAGATCCTGTCCATCCAATTAAAGGGCCTTTCTTATCCTAGTGCTGGGACAAACAAGATCATCCAATGTTGGCCAATTTCAAATCAATGGCCATCCATGGTGGGTCAAAACGGATGAGCGGCGTGGATATACATCAGATACATCGAGGTGGGCCCCACGGTTACGGCCTGACCGAATCCGCTCTCTATTGTTGCGTGGGTTACCCTGCAAATGTGGTCCTGAGGACTACTGGTCTGATGATCTGTCCCGCCTTCTCCCCTTACCTAAATAGTCGCCAATGGAGAGAGAGAGAGAGAGAGAGAGAGAGTGGAGAAGCATGAAACTCGGAGCCTCTCATTTCTCCCTCTTCCTCTTATTAACGGCCACGATTTTCTCCTCCGTCATTGGTTTCGATTCACGCGATCCCAGAGGCAACATCACCGTCCGATGGGACGTCATTTCTTGGACACCCGATGGCTACCTGGTGAGTTTAAATCTAACGGCTAACTCTCTCTATTGATGTATGCCAATTTCACCCATTGAAATTGGACTATTTTTAACCGTTGGTTACCGATGCAAGAAATAATCGGATGGTAGAAAGCTTGGCCTGTGGCTCATCTGCACAGTGGTCCATTAGATCAACAGTCCCGATCACCCTGCTAATGGACTACCTGTAGATTCTCCTTGAGAGAGAGAGAGAGCAACAACACTACGCTTTCTACAGAGCCTTGCTCGCACAAGAATCTATGTCCTTTAGAGAAGTTGGCCCCATGCTATGGTCATCTAGACCATTGATCTAGTGGGCCCCACTATGAATGGACAATGCTTCAAAGAATCAATCTATGTCCTCTAGAAGTTGGCCCCATGCTATGGTGATCTAGACCATTGATCGAGTGGGCCCCACTGCTTCAAAGAATCATCCAGGGAAAGATACAACTGCGGTCCATGTTGAGAGAAGCCAAGGCATGAGATTCCTGGGGAATCTAGAGCCCACCAGATCAACGGTCTGGATCATAGAAACACGGTCCCTCATGTACGAAACCAAGGCCCGAGGACACGGTTCATATCCTACAATTTCCTTTTTGTAACTGCAAATCGCGTTTCGGAATTCGGATGCAGGCGGTCGTTAATATCACAAACTACCAGACATATCGGCCCGTACAGGCGCCAGGTTGGCAGCTGAGCTGGACCTGGTCCAAGCGGGAGGTCATATGGAACGTCCTCGGTGCGACAGCGATGAACCAAGGCGACTGCTCGCACTACAAGGGCAACATTCCATCATCCTGCGAGAAGAGGCCCACCATCGTCGATCTAACGGCTGGGGCTCCTCTGACCAGCCAGATCAAAGGCTGCTGCCGAGGAGGAACTTTGACGGCGAGGGAGCAAGATATGGAAACTTCAACGGCTGGATTTCAGCTTGCCGTGGGCGCGGCAGGGACCACCAACGCCACCGTCGCTCTGCCTCAGAACTTCACGCTTCTAGCACCACGTGCTGGGTACACGTGCGGGATTGCCAGGAAGGTGGACCCCACGCGATTCGTGACTCCTGATGGGAGGAGGGTTACGCGGGCGCTGAGTAAGTGGCCCACCCCCGAACTGTCTGTCTTGCGTTGGACGCGTCTTCGGTGGGTCACTGATTGTGGGGCCCACCTTGATGTATTTTCCTCAAATCTACGCCGCCCATCCGTTTTCAATGCTCATTTTAGGTCGTTATCCACAAAACGAAGCATATCAAAATCCCAGGGGGACCATACCACAGGAAACGGTGGTGGTTGACCATGAAAAAGTTCTTGTGGGCCACAAAAGTTTTGGATAAATCTGATATTTGTATTGTCCCTTCATCTAGATCTTTGTGACCATATAAACAGGTTGGATGAAAAATAAGAATTCTGATGGCCCCCAAGAACTTTTTAATGGTGGGTATTCAATCACCACAGTTTCCTGTAATCCAACGGAGATTTGGATCTGCTTCAATTTTGGAATCATGCCCTACAAAGAGCTGTCAAAACGGATGGACGGCGTGGATGTATGTTATATACATCAAGCTGGGCTCCACAATCAGGGCTCTGTCCGACATGTGATCTTGCTGACGCGGCGGTCTGCTTGTGCAGTGACGTGGCAGGTCCTGTGCACGTACTCAGCCTTCTTAGCGAACAAGGTGCCACCGTGCTGTGTATCTTGGTCGTCCTTCGACCATCAGATGAGTGCCACGTGTCCAGAATGTGCTTGCAACTGCAGGAACAGCTTTGACGCTTGCGCGAGGTGTGCTTTCATCTTCTCTCATATTTATTTGGAAAACTTTGATACTCCGGCAGAGTGTGATGGATGATATACAGGCACTTAAAAACTATTTAGGAATCACATACGTAGCATGCTAGTGAGACAACCCGCTCAAAATAATGGGTCCAAAGTGTAGATGTATCATGAGCCAAAAAATGCCATGGGTTGGAACCCCCAAAGGAAATGACCTAACATATACTAAATCCCAACTCATTCCTCAGAACATCATCTGTCCATCCTAATTGTACCTAGGTTCATCTTAGATTTGGAATATTGTGTTTTTTTTTTTGGTAATTCTTTCATCATGGAATGGTACATTAATTAATTGGATTGGATGGCTTAAATGCACCAAGGGTATGGCTTACAAAACTAATGGTGGGCCACGGATTTGTTGGGTTTGTCCCACGTTGGCTAGGTTGGACGACCATGGAGCTTTATAAATCATAGTCTCTCTCTGCCTAATAGCTAAGTTAGCCTTTGGGTGTAACTGGTAGCTTGGGTATGGCCTACATAAGGCCATGACCTTTATGTTGAAATTCTTGTGCACCTACCACTGAGTCATGAGCAGAGACAGATAACTAAGATGTAGGATCATAACTCGTAGGATTGGGTACTACCCCACCAGAACCTAGCTAGAGAGTAGAGACAGGATGGTCGGGTCATGGCCTTTAAGGGGTCCACCATGACCTATATTTTTATCCACACCATCCATCTATTTTGATAGATTGTTTCAGGGCAAGAGCCTAAGAAGGAGGCACATCAAAGGCTCAAGTGGACCACCCCACATGAAGCAGTAGGGATTTAAAGCCTATCGTTGAAAACTTCTTAGGGGGAATAGAAGTTTTGGATTAAAATAATATTTATGTTTTCCTTTCATACAGTTCTATGTGACCTTATGAACAGGTTGGATGGCAAATAAACATCATGGTGGGCCTTAGGAAGTTTTTAACGGTAAGAGTTCAATTCCCATTCTTTCATGTGGTGTGATCCACTTGAGCCTTCTATCTGCCTCCTTTTTTGCGATCATGCCCTGAAATGATCTCTCAAAATATATGGATGGCATGGATAAAACATATAAATCACGGTGGGCCCCGACAGAGCCCCATAACACGAACATCCGTCTCTAGCCAGGTCCTAGTACGGGTAGTAATGCAATCCGCGCGCCTGTCATGATTTTTCACTTATGTAGATGGTAGGGGTGCAACTTGGGCAGGATGGGTATGGGAAAACCCGCCCTCAAGCTGGGTCAACTCCTGGCCCAACCCAAACCCAGGCCCAACACCATATACAGCATCCTCAGCCCTAACCCATATTGGGTTGGGTCGGGCCCATAAACTTAGATAGCCCACTAACTAATAGAAGTAATCTCGTATCTTGTACTGTATATACATTTATACATTAATGCAATAAAGCTCATGTATTCATGGCTTCAATGAATCAATATCTCGAAGATCCAATCCATCCATCAGAATGGAATCCTCCATTCGCTATGTTGATTCCCTAACTAAAGAGTCAGATTGATCCACCGGTCAGGTGGGCCAGAATTTTTTACTCAGCGGCTTGGACTGACTCATTTAGTCCTGAGTCGACTCACCCGATTCAAGGGGCGACTCGTCTGAGTCAGGCACATTTAAAAGGTTGACTTGTGGTACTGATTCTAAGTTGCCATGGACGAGTCGGCCATCCTTGGTTTAAAAATACAGAGTTGAGTTGGTTAGGCCCAACCTGACCACCCCAAATTCCTCACCTGGGTCCATCCTCTGTGAGGTCCACTGAGTGGACAGTGCTCATCCGCTCTTCGATGTTAGCAATAAATAATCAAAACCCAAAAATCAAGAGCTGAATTTTGAACCATGGCCTTATTGATTGCAGGAAAGGAAGCAAGGTTGCACCAAAGGAACCCTTGGGCCCACCTGTGAAATGCACTGATCACATGTGCCCCACCAAAATCCATTGGCATCTGATGGCCGTTGGAGAAAAGGAATGGAGTGTTAAAGTCTCCATAACAAATTTCAATTACCTGATTAACTACACGGATTGGACCTTACTCATCCAACACGTCTCTCTCAATGACCAAACCAAAGTCATCCATGCCAATTACAAGCTCCTATCTCAACCTAGTAAGTATAACATCCGATGCAATGCTGATGTCACTAGTTGTATTTGAATATGTGGGTGATCCAACTATCAATCTGGACCGTTATCAATCTAATGGATGGTTTAGATCACTGATCAGATTGTCGATGTCCAAAATCAGATAGTTGCAATATATATTTGAGGTCTCACACACAACTAGTTGGACAATAAGATTATGGTCCAGCTAATAAGTATGGACAACATCCAACCTGTCAAAATGGTTGGCCACACCATAGAAAATAATGGATAGCCCCAGATTTTATCCAAAGTATATGTGTGGCCCACCTGATGAGTGTATCAGCCTTATTATTTCATCCAAATAGCTGTGTTTGAGACCTCTACGTATTCTACTCTACAAGGGAAAAAGTTCTGTTAAAAGCCTCTTATGGGGAGCAAAGGTTAGAACCCACATGATTTGGTACATACAGATGAAATTAGGATGATCCATATCATTCATCTGGTGGGCCTCATTCTCGATTCTGCCGTGGACTGAAAATCAACATGATTGGATGAAGATCCAAGTATTTGCCTATTGATTATGGATGATTGGTCCATCTTTTTTCTATTAAATGGCACATTTGGAAATCAATAATCGGATGATCTGGATCATCCAATCCGGTTTACTTTCTTGCTATGGAGAGTGGGTACTTTCAGTGGGCCCACTAAGGTATTTCTTTGAGAGATATTAACGGTGTTGATGTTTCCTGCATCATGACCAGATGGACTGGAGATGTTTTGGGGGATCAAAAATTACAACGGCGTGATCAGGGCCAGCGGCCACAACGGTTCAACGGTGAGTTGGAAGGTGATCTATGATGAGAAAAACAACACTGCCAATAACGGCAAGGTAAAGAGATTCACTCCATATGCAGTATCATTCAATGGTGATTCATGTGAAATGCCGGCCTCATTACCTTAGTTTCAGTCTACTCTGACATTAGTGTGTGTCCATGCGACCTAATGGCCACATATGTATTAGGTGTCATTTATAAATAAGGTTTTGACCTATCATTAGAAAAAGGTATGCATAATCCCATACCCACCGGTGTTATCATGAACAATGCAGTTGTATCAGCCCAAAACAACAAGATACAGCCCCATCAATATAAAATATTGATTCATTCTAAATTCTCTCTTTTTTCATTGATTCTTTTCTGATCGTTATATATATATATATATATATATATATATATATATATATATATATATATATATATATATATATATCTGAAAATGATTTACAAATCACATAAAGACTTTCTTTCTCTTTGTAAGGGTGCGTTTGGATTGTAAGTCACTTAAGTTACTTATGCCTCAAATAACTTATCTTGATTTTCACTTATTAAACTGAAGTGATTAAGTAACTTTAAATAATAAAAAAGTTAGTTAGAAGTAATCATAAACTAAATTTAGTTATCTCAAAGTGTACTTACATACTCATGGCTAAGTGATAGACTCATAAGATTTTCAACAAAGGGTCATGGGTTCGAGTACCCATTGTGATGTGAGTGCCTGTGCAATAAAAAAATTATCTCAAATAAGTTATTTATCTACTACTATAAATAGAAAAAGTTAATTATTTGGTGGTATACAAGTGGGCCCTAAATATTATTGGCCAATTTCTTTAATAATATTTCTGCATTATTAGTTGGGTTTGGTTGCCCAACTGAATTAATTAATTAATTTTGGCTTAGTTCACACGCCCCATTGCTAGTACACCCACCTATCCATGTTAGTCACATCACAATGTTAGCCACCCTGATGCCATGACCTCCATGTTGAAGCGAGGATATCTTCACTCAATCCGCCACTTGAGCTATGGACCTGTAAGTGAATTTGAATGTTGGTAGACTTTGCAGAGTTTTAACAAGAGGTCTTGGGTTTGAAACCCATAGGTGGTAAAAATCCAGTTAGAGTAGTGAGCGTAGGGTTGTGTGGGGCGTGTGTGCAAAAAAAAAAAAAAAGATACAAAGATAAAAAAAAAGGTAGTGAATTTGAATGTTGGTTACCCATATCCACACCAGGGATTCCTTCTATCCAAACAATCCCTTAGGTTGTGTTTTGGTGCAACTTAGAAATGAGATCATACCATTTTTTTTAAGAGGTCATCTCATTTTAGTTCACCTAATTATTTAGTAGAGATTATGGTTGTTGGTATAACCAAGATTATTTTTTTTTATCTTGATCAAAAAGATATATGATCTAATACATAACTATTGTTAACCAAGGCCAGAAGACCTTATTTTTAAGTGGCGCTATCTTTTGTGCCCTTTTCTTCGGAAGTGATTTGCCTAGTGACCCCAACACTAGCCAGCTAGCTAGTGTCAAATTTAGCTCTGTGGGCCTCATCATGATGCGTGTGTTTTATTCATACCATACATCTATTTTTCCAGCTCATTTTAGGATATGAACCCAAAATTAAGGCATATCTAAATCTTAGGTGGACCAGGCCATAGGAAACCGTGGGGATTGGATGCTTTGAAAACTTTTCAGGGGGCGCAGAAGCTTTGGATCAAGCTGATGCTAGTGTTTTCCCTTCATCCAGGTCTCTATGACCTTATCAAAATGTTTGATAACAAATAAAGGTTAAAGTGGGCCCTTGGAAGTTTCAATAGTGAATGATCAATCAATACTGTTTTTCTATGGTGTGGCCCACCTGAGATTTGGATCCATCTCATTTTTTAGCTCATGCCCTGAGCTGATATGGAAAAATGTATTAGATGGCGTGGATAAAACACATACATTATGGTGGGGCTCACAGAGCTTTGAAGCTAGCTAGTTAGCTAGTGTTGGGGTCACTGGCCAACTGCATCCCTTTTACTTAGTCCTGGTCATAGGCTGCTTTGCAAATTACAAGGAAATGAATTCCTTATCCAATGGCAATTTTTTTAACCTTTTTAAATTTATTTATTTTTTAAACGGTAAATATGCAACTGAATTTTCACCAATTCTTTCTTGGTAATCAAACACAGTTTTTGAATTTGCATTTGAGAACTTCATAAAATTACATTCTTAGCATCCAAACGTAAATTCTCTAGTGGCAAATGACTTCGAACTCTAAGGAAATGAATTCTAATGGTCTATTCCGTGCTCAAAATACGTGGCAATGAATTGTATTTTGTGGGATATAAATTCCATCCAGCATTTGGATTGATAGGAATAAAAGTATTGAATTGATTCAAGTATTTGAACTTACCAAGATACAACTGGATTCTAGTGAATTTTTAAATCCACTTCATTTGTGAGCCCCACGCCGATGCATGTATTTTATGGACGTTGTCAATCCATACACATCCTTTACCTGTTACACTTGAGTTGCATATGAACATAAGTGATTGGCATAGTTGTGAAATTGGTCCATAAATTATAATCCGAATTTCTCTCAAATTTTTGTTTCATGTAAAATGGTGTTTTTCTCAAAGGAAGAATTGATCCTGAGCGTTGAATTGGATGGTTGAAATACCATGTTATTTCCATACTTATAACCATTAACCGGGTGAGTCAACTCACAAGTTATCCAGATTCCTATCTTTGTTGAGTTTTTAAACATTTGAGTGAGCAGGGTGGATGGTGCACACATGTGGCAGCATTGCTCGTGAGGCCCGGCTTAATGAGTACCTGGAATCCAATTTCTTCTTAATCATGAGCTAGACTCTTTTACCAAAATAGATAAATGATCAAGAGCCAGAATACAGTGATTGTTAACCATCATAATACTAATCTTAATCATATCCCTTCTCTCATTGAAGTTGGATCGCTAAATATTTGAATTTTGACCATTCAAAATAAGCCAGACCCATAATTTCAACAACAGTCTGGATTGATTTGCATGCATGATTCATCTACCTAGGATTGGACAACACAACTCAAAATGTGGGGCACGGATTAGGTACTCCTCGAGCCTATGTAGAGCTCATGACAGGCTAATACAGCACGTGCTTAGTGGTGGAGAGCAGACATAACAGGCCTGTGTCAGGCTTGCTGACTTGGACAGGTCTCTTCTCACAACGTTCTCTGCACCAATACAACATGGCACGTACGTGCCGCATCAAGCCTGCCCCGAGCTATGCACAGACTCATGTAGTACCCAATACTGCATCCCAAAACGTGGTGGTGAACTATCACCCTACCCTATGCTTTCAATGAAGTACGTGGAAAATCAGTCTAGAACATGGGTCTACATGGTGCACGTTAGTGACACCCATCATTTAATGGTTTGCTGGGTAGAATAACTGTACTAGGGTGGGGTTTGGTCTGGTCAAACAGAGTAAAAAAGGGTAAAATGTCCACAAATCTCACCCAACAAAGGGAAACATGTGAGGCCCACCTTAGTGAAAGGCTAGAACAAGAGAGTGAATGATGGGCCATGGGCACTTGAGTAGCCATAAGTGGTCAGCCATGTGAAAACAACATGCCTTCTTCGCATCTTCCCTTCGGCCATAAAGTGACACAAGAAAGGGAGTTATGGTGATATTTACTCTGGCAAAGTGTGTGATGGTTGATACTCAGGCATTCACTAATCGTATCCTATGTATCAGATCAAAGCCACTCAAATTGTGGGACACACCATAGATAGCTTACCACTCGAAAATTTGATTGAATAAATGATTCTAACCTCTGATTAATGGGTGTTTGTCCGTTGAATATGGATTTACTGACTATTTATCTTTTAATGTACCACAGATCATCAGCTAATTAAAATCTTAATCATAATAATTGTTAAATCAACTTTATTAAATGATAATCATTCTTTAAGCTGGAGATAGAAAGAATAATAAATTTAAATAATATCTGAGTTAATAAATACTTTCATAGGATTAAGATATTTGAAGATCTTAGAGTTTTATATGAGTTTTGTGTACCATTCAAATTGGGCGGAAAAATCATGCTTTTTGTGAAATAAGAAGGTTAAGATTGATGAATATAGCTGAAATGAGAATGTTCAGATTAATAAGTGGTTAAATGAAAATGAAGAAATTTTGAAATGAATGCATTCAAGGAGAATTTAAAGAATTGTAGCAATAGGTAGCAAGATAAGGAAAAATAGACTTAGATGCTTTGGCCATATATAATAGAAATTGAGAATTGTGCTACTTTAAGAGACTAAGTTGGTACATATTGAAGGCTCTAGAGTGATAAGGGTATAGCCAAAAGAGTGATTACTTGAGTAGTAAGTAAAGACTTAATGATTTAGGACTGGATGGCACACAAAATTATGTAATATTGAATTGTTTGGTGGGATATTTCATCTGGCATTTGAAATCGATGGGAATGATTGGATTAATACAGGTATTTAAACTTTCAATTCCAATAAAAGATACAATAGAATTTTTAATAAATTTGGAAATCAACTACTTTTATAAGCCCTATGCTAATGTATGTCTTTTATCTACACCGCTCATACATATGACAATCAAGCTACATATGAATGCAGGTGTCTGGCAGCAATTGTGAAATCAAGCCTATTGATTACAATTCGGACGCTCGCTCGCTAGTTTCATGTAGAATGATGTTTTTCTTAAAAGAGAAATCGTTGCCCGACGTGGGATTGGATGGCCAAAATACTATGGTATTTCCAAACATATAATCATCGTATAATAATGTTAATGCAATGCAATGCTGTTAGTGCACTTTTCTGTGGCATACTAGTGCACCTTGTTTGTCAATTACTTAAGTCAGTGAGTCTAGTGTCGGTTGGTTCAATGAAGATGAAGACCGAAGCCTCAAGTGGCCCTGCTGCATCAAGGAAGAAGAAACAGGTAAAAGTGATGCCTTTGTGTGCCTTAACCTTGACGAAAACCTAACCCAAAACCTTTTAGTTGACTTGGACCAATTAGGTATACCCTTAGTCATCATCATTAGTCTTAAAACTCCATGAAAAACATGATAAGTTAGACTAATTTAAGAGGTGGAAAGCTGCTGTAAACAAAATAGCTCAAAACAGCAGTTTCCGATTGATCTCCGATCAATCGGACGTTGGCTCCGATAGGACTCCGATCAATCGGACAGAAGCTCCGATCAATCGAAAATTTTTCCAGCAAACTTGAAAATCCACTGGACATATTTCCGATTAATCGGACAGTCTTCCGATCCATCGGAAGGGGTCCGTCCGATCAATCGGACAGTATTCCGATCAATCGGAATATCTTTCAGAGACTTCACTGGATAGATTTCCGATCAATCGGACTTGTCTCCGATCAATCGGACAGGTCTCCGATCAATCGGACCTTCTTCCGATCAATCGGAGATGTGCGAATCTGCCCATTTTTTTACCGTTGGAAGAAAATCTATTTAAGATGGGGGATTCATTTTTGAGCTAAGAGAGGGGATTTTGAGGAGATAGAAGCCACCATTGCTAGAGATCATTAGAGGCTCTATTCCAAACCCAAAGCAAGTCATTCTCCTTGTGTTTTCATCACAAGCTTGGGCCATTCAATGACATCTTGAGAATGGACTTGTTCCCTCTTGATTCCTAGGGTTTAGACACCTTGATGATAGTTAAATCCCTTGTCTAAACACTACCTAGGAGTTCAAATAGGTGTATTTCTCTAGGAAACCCATTTCCTACCATTTGTAAAGGATTCACCATTCCCTAGCACCTTGGGCATCTCCAATGGAACATCACATGCAATGTAACTGATCTTGGAATTGAAACCTTGGCAAAAGCAGCGGCGTCAAAGATCAGGGGAGCACAAGGGGAGCTGATTCAAGCACGGGAGAGCGAGAAGAAGCAACCCAAAGGGCGCTACAAAGGGGCTCAATCCGACAAGTAAGGTTGTCTTGTTAGGAGTCTATCCACTCAATTCCCTGTGGGAGTTGAGTGTAGAGTTTGTTTGACAAACTCGACCTAGGGTCGTTAGCCAATCCCTAGCCTATTAGTTGGGCCTAAAATCTAGAGACGTCAGCCGTTCCTTGGCACGTTAGTCGGGCCTAAACATAGTCTCCAAGGGGGAGCCACCAACACGGGTGCAAACGTGTAGGTTGGGAGGAACCTGTAAACTCCCCGGTTGGGTGGATCCAAATTAAAACACATTGGTTGGGAGGAACCAGATTTAAACTCCCCAGTGAATGCCGGTGTGCTCAAAGGGGTTGAGTACTTGAACCGGGAGTGGAGTAGACAAGTGGTCGAACCACTATACATTCTTGTGTTTATGATTGATCTTGAGCACATTTCTCTTTATGCATTGTGTTTAATTGTTAATTATGTATGCTTAGTTAGGAATGTATGCTTAGCACTTGATAGGCACATCCACACTCATAAGATGTACTTTCACTACCTCAAGTAGACTTGAACTTATTGATCCATCCTCATTCAAGTCTATTTGAGTAGCATAGATTAGGTTCTTCATTAGCTTAATCATTTATTAATCTATGCTTGTTTAGACTAGGTTGTTTATAGCTTTTATCATATGCTAGTTTTTTTATTGGACCCACTTAGGCTTGGAAGCCGAAGTGTTAATCGCTTAAGTAGTTCAATTTGTTAAATTTGTTAAGTAGGCGAAAAGATTTTTAAAAAGTTCCTAATCACCCCCTCCTATACGTTTAACCATAATTCTAGTTGCTCTTTAAGCTTCCATACGTGTATGCATAGGGTGTCGTGTTAGACTACCCGACACAATTTCAAATGCATCTTTCCGAATATGCCTTAAATGATTTAAATTATAGCCTTTGATAGAGTGGAATGACCGAAAAAAGGATTCATGCAGCACACTGCAATTAATTAGGATAATGCTTTGATGATCCTAATTAGGGGTGTCATGGGCTGAGCTCGGGCCTGAAAAAATCAGAATTTTGAATAGGGCCAGCCTGACGGCCCGGCTTGAAACAGTTCAAAATCCGGCCTAGCCTACCACAGGCCCGGCCCGTTGATAGCCCTAATCATGATAATGATGGAATAATTGTCAGATCAACATCCAACTAAATTGGGTCCCACAAATTGGACGGCTTATTTTATGTTAATTTTATGAGACGTCAGCAATTTCTTAGTACACAAAAGTTGATCACGGACCAGGTTCAGGCCTGTTGGGTATTGGGTCCTGGCTCAGGCCTTCAATTTAAGCCGTGGGACCTGGCTCATTATTTGTATGTTTCAATTTATAACTAATGGCAATGGCATACCCCTGAAATAGAAGGAACAGTTACTGAAGGCCCAATTAAAAGTAGGCCATCGCAGTCGAGCCCAAACCTGGCCTACCCCAGCAATCTTCACATCCAATTGGCATACATGCCTGACGATCCAGATGATATCTTGGGTGGGCCACAGATCCCAACTGCACCCCAATCGTTGGATTGTAACTGCTCCAGTGTATGTTGACC
This sequence comes from Liriodendron chinense, assembly GCA_003013855.2. Taxonomy (NCBI): domain Eukaryota; kingdom Viridiplantae; phylum Streptophyta; class Magnoliopsida; order Magnoliales; family Magnoliaceae; genus Liriodendron; species Liriodendron chinense. Next base: position 7,938,443 of record ML058348.1, on the reverse strand, counting down.
TTCCAAAGGTGGGCCATTGATTGTTGTAAAGATGATTTGCACATTAAGTCATCACTTCATTCATCTTAACCAAAAAAAAAAAAAACCTTTTATGGATTCTACTCGGGAAGTATAGTGTGTCATACACAATCCGTATTTATGTACATACACCTCACGTACGTTTACCCTGACCGTTGAAATTGAGGGCCTTATTATAGATTTGGGATTATCTCCAAAATTACACTGATCATAGATCCTATCTGTCTGATCAGTGACCATCAAATGGATAGCCTACAAGTAACAGTTCAAATTCAATGGGCAAGATTGAAAGGCTTGAATCATCAAATTAGGATGATTTTTTGGCTACTCCTAATACATAATAAGGCCCATGGTTTCGACGGTTTGGATTTACAGATTAGCATGGAATAATTCCGGCAGACCAGTGAAGTAGATGGACAAATGCTTCCAAGTGATCTAATTTGGGCTTTTAATTTCTCAATTACCAAACAATACGTCGATTTTCAAGTATCAAAACCTGGTTTCTCAAGGGGGTATGTTTGTCTTTTCTAAGAGTGAAGCTTTTTGGGGGCCATCTTGTGGATGACATCCAAACCCTCCAACAGGTTGATCAGACAAATCCAAAATCAGGCCAACACGATAATCAGGTGGGCTAAATGTCATTTTGGGTGGTCTACATTGTTTTATACTGTGGCCCACCTATTTTTGGTTTATCTGATCATCATGATGGAGTGCACCTGTTGGACGGTTTGGATGTCATACAACGACCCCCAGAAAATAAAAATTAGCAAAGGCATTTTGGTAATTTTAGCAAAAAAAGTGAGTTTTGGCGAGTCAAAGTACTTTTTTAAAATCAGAAATCTGAAGAGAAGAAAAGAAGCCTTTTTCCGCTTTAGAAACAAAAAGGAGGAGGTGGAATCATTGGATTCCAAACCCGAGGAGATGAACAGAGTATACTTGGGTTTTTTTTTTTTTTTTTTTTTTTTTTGTACATGCGGGGCCCACGGTGATCCTTGCCATTGCTATCTTGGGTCCCATCATGGGTGGACCAATCCCCCAAAAGCATTTTCTATACTGGCAACTCAATTGCGTTTGTCTTAATGGCACACCATATGAATTTCACGGTGATCAGATGATTCTAGCCATTTGATTGATAGCCTATAAAATGGACGGTCAGGATTGTTTATGGAAGAGTAATCCAAACAAGGATTTTCAACAGTAATCCTAGCCATCCCATCCATGGTATAGAAAACAGATGACCACTAGAAATAAAAGCGAATTACAGATGGATCGGATCAGCTATTGAACTGTGTGGTGGACCTAATGGACGGTCGGCATCAGGAGAAGAATCTCAGCTTATCCACAATTGAAAGACGTAGACTGAAAGGCTACATGTATTCTGTCGTGGATATTTTATGGGCAGGGTCCTATAAGGTGGGTCCCAACAGACCAATGGACTGGATCACTGCACCATTCCAGCACCTGTACAAACAAAAACCCAAGCTCTGTGGGGCCCTCCGTGCTGCGTATGTTAATCTAACCCGTCCATCATGTGCTTCTCACATTCTTAGTACTTGGGTAAAAATATCATCTCCATCCGCATACCAAGTGGACCACACTAAAGGTGGGCAATGGAGAGATGCGCCAACCACAGGTTTCTCGATGGGGCCCACCATGATGTTCATTCCATCTAAACCGTTCATCAGACGGGAGTCACAATGATGAAGGTACTTGTGAATTTTGATGTTTTAGTCGTGATTCTATATTCTCCCAAAGGCGTGGCCCACATTAGTTCTATATCAGGCTAATTGTCAAGATAGACGGTGAATATAAGACGGAAAACCTGATGGACGGAGTGGATTTCACACAAGTGCCCCCCACAGAGCTCCTAATGTTATACACACTGCAAACCAAAGAAGTGTGGCAGATGACTCTTGAGTCCAAAAAAGACCGTTTGTTTTGTTGAGAAAGACGTTTGTAGGCCAGCTTCTCACCTCCCTTCAGTCACGCTGCTTTCACCATTCCATTCACATTTTTTCTCTCTTCCTTTGATTCTCTGCTTTCTGTTGTAGAAAAAAAAGAAAAGAAAAAGAAAAGCCAAAGACCTCTCTCTCTCTCTCTTCATCATCCCTTTCTTCCAATTCTCTTTTTCACTCACCCCAAACAATCCCAAAGACAAAGAGGTAGAAAGAGAGAAGGAAAATGTCCAAAGCCAACTTCTCTAAAACCTCCCATTTCCCATCTCTCCTTCTCCAAGACATCCTCTCCTTATTCTCTTTCATACACTCCCACCCTCTTTACTTTGCATATCTCATCTTCTTCTTCCCTTACATCATCCATCTCCTCTCCTTTCTCTATCCTCTCCTCCTCTCCACCTCTCTCCTTCTCCTCTCTCTCCTCACCATCTCTCCCCACCTTGAAACCGCCCCACGATGCGGGTTAGTCGTAAATGCATGCCAGGCAATCCTCAATGTCTTACGGACAAAGCTCGACGGTGATGATGACGCCGCCGAGCTAGGCCTTTTCGAGCCCCTGGCATCAATGGCCTCAGAGCTCGAAGCCTGCATGGGGCCCCATGCAATGCCTGAGCTTGAAACCCTCATGGCCGGCCCCCATGCATTGACTTACAGTGGAAGTGGCAACTCACCAAGAGGAGAAGAGTTAGTTGAAAGTTACTTGGGAGAAGACCCAACCAAGATCATCGGCCTAGATGGTAGAGAGAATTTTAGAGTGGCGAGCCTTGATTCTGGGAGATTTGGGTCGATGAGGAGAGAGAAGGAATGGAAGAGGACATTGGCATGCAAGCTTTACGAGGAGAGGCAGACGGTCGACGGCATTGAAGGGATGGATTCGCTCTGGGAGGTCCACGAGGTGGATTCAGCTGGCAAGATCAAGGTGAAGAACAAGAACGAGAAGAAGAAGGCGAGGAGAAAAGGTGAAGTGGAAGAGGAGGAGGAAGATGAAGACATCGACGGGCAGCTGTGCTGCTTGCAAGCTCTGAGGTTTTCAACTGGGAAGATGAATCTAGGAATGGGGAGGTTGAATTCAATGAGGATTTCCAAGGCATTCAAAGGGATTGGGTTGTTTGTGAGGAGAGAAAGGAAGATTCCTTAGTCGTGGATGTGGGTATTGGAATTTTCTACTTGTTTGTTGAAGAAATGTATGTTACTCCATATTTACACAAACCTCTTCTTGTTTTTGTTTGATTTTCATCTTTTAGGTGGGTTTGGTTGCACCAAATATTTGATATTTGGTGCAACCAAACGCACCCTTACCATTTTTCATCTTTATTGCTTTCTCTTGAGCCTTGAGTGGGATCCGATCCGAACCCGTCTCGACCAGGTGAGTGGACGGCTGTTTTCGTAAAGAAAAAATAACAATGGACTCAAAACCAAATTTAGCCGAGTAGCATGTTTCTTGAAAATTAGTACAATCTTTTCTTAAAAAATTCAATATTATTTAACATTTAAAAGTATACATATAATATAAAATTAATGTCGAGTTGTTCGAAGTTGAGCCGAGTTTTTCTGGAGTTGTGTTTTTAACAAGTCATGACCCGATCAAGTTTTCGAGCCGAGTCAACTCAATCGTGTTGAATTTAGTTTTTTTTTTTTTTTTGGAGGTTTTGAAATAGAAAATCATTAATAAAATAATTCATAATAGATTTCTTCAACAACATCTAAAATCCAACAAAAAAAACAATACTATTAGTAGGATAATCACATTGAAAATTAGTGTGATTTGAGTTAGAAAAAAGTCTAATTAGATTAGGATTCTTAAAACAATGATAAAATCACAATAAAGGAAGGAGACATTTCACGTGTCTAGCCATCATCCCAAGAGAGTTACACTAACCCACATTTTTTTATATTACATACACACATTTTTCTACTTTTGGCAATAGAATAGTACCAATATGTACTAGCATTACCAAAGTTAGAGAAAAGATAGGTGCTTGTGTCAAAAAGGGGTAGTGAAAATATCAGTTCCTTTCACCTTACTCAATTGGGAGCTTTGCTAAGCCCACACGCGTGTACAATTTGGCTAATGCACACGCCATCAGATATGCCAGCTGGATGGCTTGGATATTTCAACTGTATGCCAGGCTGGCATAGTGGACTTAGCAAAGCTCCACCGTTGGAATTGTTTATACATGCAATTAGATTTCTCCACCCTCATCAGATGATGGTCTCAAGGGCTCTGATTCTTCATCTCTTGAGAAAATCAAACCGTCCATGTTTCAAGGGCTCTGATCCTTCATCTCTTAGGGGAGAAAGGAAAAGATTGTGTGCCTAGTGTACACAGAGAATTCAGAGAGTCGGCGAACACGTATCTTCCAAATTACAATCCTAATGTGAGATTTGAAATGGATCCAAACGGGAGCGGATTGCCTGTGACCCCCGGCACATAGATATCTATGTAGCCGGGGCTGTGTAGGGGTTCAAAGGGATGTCCGTGACAAATTCACTTCGGCTATCTGTTTTGGAAGACCAATTTAGGACAGGATTCTAAAAATATTGTAGATCCAAAACTCAGATGTGCCATACCACACGAAACAGTGGGTCTTGGACACTTAGCGGTGACAATGTTTGGAATGAGGATGATATTTTTTCTTACAGTATATGTGAGTGTTAATAATTCTGTGAACGGTTTGGATGGCATATAAATATCATGGTCAGCTCCAGGAAGGTTTCAATGGTGGACGTTGGTGTTTTCACTGTTTTGTTGGTGCTGCCCATTTGATTTTTGAATATTCCTGATTTTTATTTTACTGATCTAATTTTGTCTTTAAAATAAGATGGACGTAATGGATTTATCACGGACATCCCTGTGGACCCTACACAGCCCCGGCTACAGAGATATCTCTGTGCCCGGGGTCACAGGCAATCCGCTCCCGATCCAAACACCTATCTTTAAACGGTGGGAGATAATGCGCACCAATACTCAGTGCACCCTAAATTCGTTCAAGTCATGCTGCAAAAATAAAGCACAGTGCACGTGAAATAAGAGGTCCAGACATTTGTGATAATTAAAAAAACTACCCCATTTCTGCCATAAGCAATTATCATCTTACAAAACTACCATTCCTCTTCTAACCACATGATTAGCTGACCGACTTTTCTTTTCTTAGATCTTAGTTTACCACCATTTAAAACGGGGTGAATCATCTACATACCAAACTTGTGTGGAAATCCAGACAACACAACCATTGAGCCAATCTTTGATGGAATTAAGTGTGCAACTCAAGTGGGTCATCCCTTTACTCATGGTTGGATGGTAGACTCATAAGAGTTTCAACAGGAGGTCTTGGGTTCAAGTACCCATTGTAGCGTGAGTGCATGGGTGTGTGTAGGATATGAGTGTAGGATATGAGTGCATGTGAAGGAAAAACAAAACATCTTGACCATCAACCCATCTCCAACCCGACCTCTTAAATCATCTTGAGGCTCAACCCAAACCCAAATCCACCAACACACTAAGGAGTATTGCACATGCAACGAACGAGGGAAGAAGAGACAAAGGGCAAGAAATTAAAAAGGAGTCATGCGAGCTATGTGTGGCGAGGCGCATGTGAGCTACATGCATAGGCTTTTTGTGTTTGAAATTTAAGCAACTGAGTGGCTTTTACGGAAAGACATTTAAGCATATATTGAATCCTAATAGCATTTTCGCATTCTTAAAATATCATGTTCTTTCTTTTAAATTCCTTCAATGTTCCTTGAATATTCAAAGTTTGCAAACTCTTAAAATTAATTAACTATAAGGATTAAATCATCCCTCACTATTCATGTGATATGTAGAATGGATAAGTTGGGATGGGTTGTGCCGCGTTGCCAAGGCTCTGGCCTAAGGATTTCAAATTTGGACAAAATCCAATCTCAACCCAGCCCAACTCAACCTAACCTAAAGTTCAGGTTGGCCAATCAAGTCCATCTGAGTATAACCTGAAAATGATACAAGGAAATGATGATAACCATCTGATTTTTGTCATTCAATGTGGATTGGTTGCCACCCCACAAGAAGTTCCTAACACTTAGAAATTTAGGTGGGGCCCACCACATTGTTTCTGAGAAATCCTTCCCATCCAACAGTTTTTCCACCTCATTTTAGGATCCAAGACCAAAATTGAAGTAGATCCAAAACTCCATGGAGCCACACGATAGCACATGGTAGGTATTGAATGCCTACCATTGAAACATTCATGGTGCATAAAGTTTTGGATCAGGCTAATATTTTCAGTGCTTTCATTTTACAATAAGTAGGGAGTGACATTATAAACAGTTTGGATGGCATCTAGACATCAAGGTGGACTCCTAAAAGATTACAATGGTTAGCATTCTCTAACCAATGTTTGTTGCTGTGTGGCTCACTTGAGTTTTGTATCTATCTCATTTTTTTTTTTTTTATCTGGTGTTCTAAAATGAGCTGACCACACCAACTTGGTATTGTTGGGTCACAAGCAATCTGCTTCCATTGAATTCAGCCCACTCACTATCTTTCTTTTAACTATTCATTTGATAGTCGCTGATTTGATAATCAGAACTACTAAATATGAATGAATCATGAGTAATCTTTACTGTTGAGTGTACCCATCAGTTTGGATGGTCTGCGTAGCAGTACATGTCCGCACATGCAAGGAAGATGGACTGCAACCATTTTTTAAACGGTGGTAAACTATTACCGGAGTCTTGTCTCTTTGTCTTCTATCTTTTCTGACATTAGATGGAATGGGAAGCAAGAACCCGATGCTGAGACAAGTGGCGCCTATTATTGCCCAATACCTAATTTGACCATCTGTTCCCTGGACGCGGATTAGGTGAAGTAAGGGAAAGAGGCCTAGACCGTGGGGCCCACCTCAATATATGTATTGCATATCCAAACCGTCCATCCGTTTTTCCTAGCCCACTTTAGGGCATGGTCCCAAAAAATGAGGAAGATACAAATCTCAGGTGGACAACACGTCAGGGATAGAATTCCCACCTTTCAAAACTTCTTAGGTACCACAAAAGTTTAGATCAAGGTGCCATGTGTTTTCCCTTCGTCCATGACTGTCTGTGTGACCTTATCAACGGGTTGGATGGCAAATAAACGTTACAGTGGACCTTAGGAAGTTTTTAACGGTGGGCGTTTAATAAAACAGTGATGTGGTCCACTTGATTTTTGGATCTGCCTCATTTTTTTTGGACCAATCCCTCAAATGAGTTAGCAAAACGGATGGACGGCTGGATATACAACACATACTTCGAGGCCGCACCCATGTGCATCAGTACGCACCCAGCCATATTGCCACGATACACATGACAGGGTTATCTTTCAATCAGGATCGTCCATATAGTGGTACCGACTATGGATGGAAATTGATTCCAGATAAGCATAGATCATATGATCCTATCCATCTAAACAGCTCCCTTGAAATCAACGGTATAAAAGAAAAGCAGCTAATGGTCAACATTAAGAGCCGTAAAGTGAAAATAAGTGAGAGCTATGGACTTCTGATGTGTATGATTTTTAGATCATCATCCATCCATAGTCATGCACACTGGTTGGACGGTTCAGATTGATGGATAAACAAGCCACGTGTAATGTACAGAGATGGCTCTACCAGATTGCCGTCTTCTAGCTCCACCGTTGAATGTACCGGTCCATGAAACTAGAAGCACGTGGTCCGTTGGAATAGACCAATGATCTGGGCCCACCTTGGATGGAGATGCCTCAAAAATTCTCCCAGATTTGAAGACCACCGGACCATGGGCCAATCACGTGCACGCTGGGGACATCAAGCCATTGCACCCATCAGGACTTGTCCATACTCAATGCATGGGACTCGAATTCGGGAGTGACTTTTCCTGTACCGACATCCGTGCTGGGGGGTGCTGGAAAAGCTCTGTGGGCCCCACTATGGTTATATATGTTTTATCCACGCCGTACATTTCATTTTTACAGCTCATTTTACGGCATGAACCCTGAGGCAGATCCAAATTTTAGGTGGACCATACCACAAAAGTTTTGGATCGAGCTGATATTTGTGTTTCCCTTCATCCAGGCCTGTTTGACCTTATCACGGTGGGGCCTAATAAGGTTTCAATGGTGGACCTCATAATCCCCCACTGTTTCGTGGTCCACTTGAAATTTCGATATGCTTAAATTTTGGATTCATGCCTTAAAATGAGCTGGCAAAACGGATGGACAGGCGTGGATAAAACATATGTATCACGGTGGGCCCCACAAAGTATAGCATGGTGAGCTCCTCATTACACAATCCGCGTCCTGGCCCAAACATGGGTTGGTCCACTGGATGTGTGGTCTGGATCTCGTACACATCCGCCACATTTCTATGTGCAGTGAAAAAGTGGCTCTCTTCTTCCCACCCTACACATGCAGGATGATCAGCAAATCAGGTCCACCCATATGCAGCACGGCTGCATTGATTAATTGTTTATTTCTCAGAAATCAAATCTGTTAAACAATCCTATCCATCTGAATTGCATTTGGTCCCGTGCAGGTTCCATATGGTGTTTGATAACAACATTAAGATTAATTCTAGCTTCATATATTCTAGTGCCAAGGGTGGATACTGAAGAATTTCTATGGATTTCGAAAGTCCCCTGTGATGATGTGTGTGTTTTATCCATATCCGTCAATTGGATGGTTAAGATTTCTTGATCTGAATGAGTTTCATCACAGGATCCATCCATGATAAGCCCCCCATTTTGAATGGAGAAATTTTCCTCTAAACCTCATTTTGGCTCAACAGCTAGAGCAAACCCTTGTAACTTTAATTTTCATTTCTAAACTTATAAACCTTTTTTTAGACAAAGATACCCTAGTTTTTCAGTTCACAGCATAAATTCACAAACTACATAGTGGTGGAATTCACGCTATGATCGGTGAATTTTCATTCACAATAAAAATTCAAATCCACTGATGGTGAAAATTCACTGCTCACAATGAATATTCATCGAATTCACCAATCACGATAAAAATTCACTTCCCAGTGTTTTACAGTTCATCATTCTTTGACATTCAACATTCGTGTATTTGACCACCCATTCATCATTCACATATATCATCCACATTTTCGACCTTTCATTCATCACTCACATATACATTCATCACTCACATATACCATTCACCATTCATATATGTCATTTCTAACTTCATTCACTATTCATTGTACTCGAGCAAAATTTAATGATATTTCAACTAAGAAAAACGAAGAAGAAGAGATAAGTTGTTTTAAGGAAGAAAAATGAAGAAGAAGATGAGTTTTATTTGGATTTTTTGAGAAGAAAAGCATAGAAGAAGATGGGAAGAAGATAGGTTTTCTGAAAAGAATATCAAAGAAGAAGAATTTTTAAGAAGAAAAATGAAGGATATAGGATCTTTAGGTATGAAAAATGAAGATGGGCTTGGGGGTATATTTGCCTGAAAAAAGCTCATAAGTATACATCGGAAGCTAAAGTTTTGAGGTGTTTACTTTGCCTGCCAAGCTAAAAGTGAGGTGTACATGGGAAAATTTCCTTTTGAAGGGCATAAATAACCGTACATGAACTCCACGTACGAGTCGACGCCTACTTTCTGAGAGAAAAAAATAATAATACTTACAGCCGGCTGCACGCTTGCTTACATACATCCCCATCTTTTACAGCTAAAGCTTTGGATTTGTATGACATCCAATTCATGGAAGTAGTGGGTCTCACCATCAATAAAAAAAATAAAAATAAAAATAAAAAGTGGTGGGCCCCACCATCAATATCACCTGTCTCTTAAATCAGGCCAATGGACATCACATGTTCATTGATTTCTACGGTGTGGCCTTCCTTTTTTCCAGATGATCTTGGAAATGGGTCCCACAGTTACAGTTAATCCGATGCCCTACTCTAGTGATACGTTAGCAGAAACGGATGGAGATCCATACGAGCTAGCATGTACTCAGGTGCAGGTGAGTCATTTGATGCTCCCGTAGAGTACTTTGAATTTGCATCTGTATCTTGTGTTAACTCAATCTACTACGTCCGATTCAACGAAAGCACTGTAGATAGAAATTAACCCAGGATGCGGATTGATTAGACAATTCTATGTGCTGATTCAGTGGGAAATGGTAACTGAATTATAACCGTTGTATACTTCACAACTACCACTAAATCTGCACCGATCGTATATTTTGATAATCAGGACCGTCCAAACGCCAATACCGCTATTCTTATGCAAAAAGCACTGGGGGGACTGGTTTGGCTAGTGACCCCGTTTTATCCTCGTCGTGCATCCATTTTGCCAGGTCATTTAAGGGCATAAGCCAAAAAAACTGAGGCAAATCCAGACGTCAGGAAACAGTGGGGATTGAATGCTCACCAATTGAAAACATTTTGGGGCTTCAAAAGTTTTGAATCAAGCTGATATTTGTGTTTTCCCTTCATCCAGGTCTGTGTGACCTTATCAACAGGTTGGACGGCAAATAAACATTTTAGTTGGCCCAAGGAATTTTTAACGGTGGACATTCAATCAGAATCAACACTGTTTTCCCGTGGTGTGATCCACCTAAGATTCGGATGTCTCATTTTTTGGGACGGCGTGGACAGAACACATACATCATGGTGGGTGTGCTGGGGTCACTAGCCAAGGGAGAGAGAATCTATAAAATGCAAATTGCTTCCTAAAGCAGAAAAAATTCCTCATCCCCAGTAATAAAGATTCCAAAGAACAACACCATACCTCCCACAGCCCATGCATATGATCGACAATGGAATCCGCACTGCTACAACAATGAAAATTACCAAAAGCTGGGGGGAACCCACTTTGGATTGCAAAGGGCTGTAAACCATCCATACGGAAAATTAAATGGTGGGTCCCACCAAATGGATAGTTTGAATCGCTGATTGGACCTTTTTTTTTCCCATAAACATTCTCTAATAATAGGCTATTGATCAGATGCTTAGATTGTCCAATCAGTGCCCTACACGACCTATTCCATTCTCTAATTACAAATACGAGGGCAATATAGACTATAATAAAACCATGAAGCACATATCACTTGTTCTGATTGGGACACTACGCTTTTTCAAAAACACATTATCAGCCGTAGATTGGTGAGGCCAGGCAATCCTATGCATATTTCTGGTCATCGCACTAACAGTCTACGGCCAAATATATTTTCCACATGATATCATCAAAGGTGAACTAATCAAAGGAAAATACAGTCATGCAAACCATCAACTCAAGGACAGTTACTTGATACTCTGGCAGAGTATGACACTTGATATGCAGGCACTCAGAAATTGTACCTGGCATGCATTAACTCGAATTAAGCCAACTACAATGCAGTACCAACTGTCCATGTCACTGTTCCAATATCAGATTGGTTGATCAATCCTAACCTCTGATTCTCGGACACTTGTTCCCTGAAATAAGACCCACCAGATAGTTTTCATTATCATGATACATCTAAACTGGAACCCATGCTGGGGGCAGTGCTATCTCTACCATATACAATACCAATAGCTTTTGGAAATTTTTGCTCTTACAAGTAGTAGTCTTCACAAGACTGGATAAGCAAGGGTAAATTCATCATAAAAATGTAGCTGTTTTGATACTTTACTGCACAAGTGACAACATAGATTGCACCCGTCGTCCATCACTTCCAATGCCCGTACCGACCCCATCTCTGCCAGTGTCTAATTAGGGGGTGCAATGCGAAAAGGGCTCTATAGGGCCCATCCTGATGACTATGTGACATCCACTCCATAAATATGTTGTTTCGGTTCATGTCAAGTCATCCACCAAACAATAGGCAGATCAGGGATTCAAGTGAGCCGCAGAAAGGGAAACAATGAGGATGGGATTGCCCACCATTCCCTTCTCTCTGTGTAGCATGCACTTAGGTGTTAACCCCCACCTTTCCCTCCAACTCGAAATGGGGAGTGAGGATATGGGATAACCCAACCCACCATTCCCTTCTCTCTGTGTATCACACACCTGCATGTAACTCCCACCTTTCCCCTTACCTCAAAAGGGAAACAGTGAGGATGGGATTGGCCACCATTCCCCACACTCTGTGTAGCACGCACCTATGTGTAACCCCCACCTTTCCTTCTACCTCAAAACGAAAACAGTGAGGATGGGATTTACTCATCACCCCCTTCTCTATGTTGCAAACACGTGCATGTAAACCCCACCTTTCCCTCTACCTCGAAAGGGAAACAGTGAGGATGGGATCACCTATCATTCCCTTCTCTTATGTTGCACATACATGCGTGTATCCCCCACCTTTCCCTCTACTTCAAAAGCGAAACAGTGAGGATGGGATCGCCCACCATTCCCTAATCTCTGTCTAGCGCGCACCTGCATCTAACCCCCACCTCTCTCTCTCTCTCTCTCTCTCTCTCTCTCTCTCTCTCTCTCTCTCTCACACACACACACACACACACACACACACACACACACTCACACCCCACATGTGTTGCACGTGTCATATCCCTATCTTGAATTATTCTAATACCACCTATGCAATTTCCAAGAAATTTCTAGATTGCCTGTGAATCACCCATCAAACTCTACCTGAGTATCAAAGTTTTTCTTTAAACTAAAACAGAAAATGGTCAGCATGCACAGCATTTAAACATGCATCATCCCTTGTCATCAATCTCATAAATATCCATAGTTGATCCATAGTTCGAATGAAATACAATGGTGGAGATGAACAAAAAAGCTATGTACTGTAACTCAAATGTTCAAGAAGCCCTGCGAACCTAAAAGCTAAAAGGCAACACATGTGAAACTACAGCTGCGGATATATTAACAATTGATCAGAACACATGACATACGTATATATGGCACTTAATAAGAATAACAGGAACTTGATAAAACAAAATAAACAAACCTCAGATGACAGTTTTCACAGTGGGGTGTGTCCATGTCTCTTTGGATCTAAATGAGTCTTCAGCTGCGGAACTTTTCTTTTTATTTTCCGCCTCTAAAGACCAAAATTGCACATCCGGACAAACTCCATCTCGTAGTCCACGTACTTTGTCCAAAGGGGTCGGAACTGGGTCATCGCAATGTCGAGCCACGGTTTCATGTTTCCGTTGAAATGCACAACGGCGGCATTCCGGATCTCCTCCATGCCAATGCTTGGATTGTAGCCTAGTCCCAAAACATGCCAAGATTTGTCCAACGGCTTTGTTGTGGAGTAGAACGTTATCAGGCCCGGTGGCAGGGTTCCCAATTTCCACAGGGTCCTATTCTCGTTCTGCAATAACATCAACATCTTTCACTTGTAAGGAAGCTGACCACTACAAGATAGAGAGAAGGAAGAACCACTACAATGGACCAAATAAAGAAATTTCCTAATACAATCAGGGGGGAAATAAATAAATAAATAATAATAATAATAATAATAATATATATATATATATATATATATATATATATATATATATATATATATATATATATATATATATATATAAAACCATGATTGTGCATGTTGTGAATACTCGATTGTCAAGAAAGTAGAAACCATGTCAGGAAGAAGAATTCCTGATTTGAACCATAGTTTAGAAACTCGAAAATTCGACTCGACTCGACTTGGTATCCAGCCAGGTCAGTTAGACTCAAAGACTCAATTTGACTCAATATTCAATACTTAAACTATAAATTTAATTTCACTAATTATAGACACTTAAAATAGCATGACAAAAAAATACATAGTTTAAGTCTAGTAAATGTTGTAAGTCAGCTTGGTTGACGTCATGAGTTTAAATCACACAACCTGCACTTCTTTAAATTAGAAGTCTCTCAACTCAAGTGAGTGACTCAGTTTGATTCGTGCCGAATCTGAACCTAGTCAAACTACTCGGTGAGTTTCACAGTTCATCTCAATTTCTAGTCAAGCCAGGTTGACTCGGCTGAGTTTTGAGTCGAATCACCAAGTTTTAGAACTACGATTCTAACAGCAAACTGACAAGAATACAAACTTCACAGTCCACGTGTATTCTCTTCATCAACACACTTGTTCAACTTAATTTATGTTCTATGGATACCAGTACACCATATTGATGTCATCTCAGATGCTCTTCAGAGCTTTAAAAATTGATGTCCTTGCCCCCACTTTATTGCATTAGTTCCTTTTTATTCACTGACAAAATCTCACTTGATCCATGTCGTCTCTGATGCTATTCAGAGCTTTAAAGATCGTTATGTCCTTGCCCACTTTATTCCATTAGTTCCTTTTTATTCACCGACACAATCTCGCTTGAATCACTAAGACTTCAAAACCTGGTCATACGAACTGCTCAATCAAACTGCGATTCAAGTCGAGTGACCTAAATCGCAGTTTGATTCACCGAAGCTGGGTCTTCCTCATCAAATTGGAATGACATAGTTCAATTCACAATTCGTTTTTGATAGGCAGGCCACAAGCATGTATCAGGCAGCTTTTGTAAACACTACCCCATGTGCCAGCATGATATAAGTTCCAGAATTTGTTGGATCTCAGTGATTTCGGAGGCTTGATAGAAGATATCCCGATTATTGCAATAAGATACACTGGGCTTTTAGCCTTCGAGTATGGGGTCATTCTTCAATGATCCAGACTATTTATATGATGGGCCTGGCCTTGGATGTGGTATAGACATTAGACAAAAAAATCAAATAAAATAACTCTCAAATCTGAATATTTTAACTTTTTAATCATTCAACCATTTTCTCTCAAATATGGAGTGTCCTTAACATCGGAAAAATCGAAGGGTTAAAAATTTATATATGAATGTTATTTTCAGTATTCGCCATCCACTGTGAGGCTTATAATATAAACGCTTTTTCTTTTTCTTTTCTTTTCTTTTTTTTTTTTGGTTAGTACACACCCCACTGTTAGTCACACCACAATGTGGTTAGTACACACACCCCACTGTTAGTCACACTACAATGTTAGCCACTACCACTTGGGAATCCATATCAAGACCTCAGTGTTGAAACGAGGTTATCTTGACTCAGTCTACCACTTTGCATCATTGAAAAAGACCCTGATCCAATAGTGGAAATCCTAATGTATTTGGTTGCAACACCTCAGGATGTATTCTAGCAAATATCTGAATTTGGAAGGAGCCATGCTAAGCCCACATACATGTATAAGTTCATGTAACAGCCACCACATGTGCCACGCAGGCTTGAGATAAAAGCAGTTCATCAATTGGTCATAACATTTCAATGCTCTAATGCAAAAATCACATTGCTCAACTCAACAGGTGGGCCATAATTTTACAAAAGAAATGAATCGATTAAAAAACTTTATGTGAGTTTTTCTAAGCCGTTACCTTAATTCTAACATTATGCTCATCTAACAAGCTCACTAGCCTGATTTACAGGCTAGTGGATCTACATGGTGGGACCCATGTTATGGACAGGTTGGATCTCACGACCATGAGTCATGATGGCAAATACACAAAGATCGGATGTGATCTTAAAACCACAGTTATAAACAAATAATTAATGGTCAAAGTTGATAAAGCGAAGGCCATGTTGTCATGATTTCTTTTTCTTTTTTTAAAGGCCAAGCAATCAAGATAGGATCCACCATATTGACATGTGACCACCATGAATATTGCCAAGAGATGGTTTACCAAATTCCAGTGCAATTATACAAATTAAATTAAACTATCTTGGAGTATCATACCAATCCAATGAACCATGCAAACTAAAACAACGAATCGAACAAATTTATAAAAAGAAAAGAAAAGAAAAAAAAGAACTAAATGAACCTACCCCTGCAAGCTAAGAAATTTTGAAAATTATCAAACCGTGAACAACAAATTCAAACTAGAACCTGTTGAACTATGATTTAGGTAACCATGCTCTAAAACCATTGACGATACACACCACCATGCTCCGCAGCCAATGTCTATGGCAGCCCACTCTATGGAGGCACTCACTCTGCCACTTGTCCAAATAGCCCTTCCCACCTTGAGATAGCAAGACGGCTTTCACTCTGGTTTGGGCACCCTTTCAACAGGTCACCTCTTCTAGGACTTGAACACATGATGTGTTTTTTACCTTGACACCAATTGGTAAGAACCTTACCAACAAGCTAAAAGCCCTAGGACTGATGAAAAATGCCCTAAGAACCTTACCCACTCTATGGAAGCACTCTGCTGCATGTCCCAATAGCCCTTCCCACCTTGAGATAGCAAGACGGCTTTCACTCTGGTTTGGGCACCCTTTCCACAGGTCACCTCTTCTAGGACTCGAACATATGATGTGTTGTTGACTTTGATACCAATTGGTAAGAACCTTACCAACAAGCTAAAAGCCCTAGGACTGATGAAAAGTGCCAAGGTAGGGTCTTAAATCATGGAGGACCAGAACATTGTACCACAATGTCCATATTGAGGAAATATAATATTCTACTGAAGAAAAAAAGAAGAGAAAAATTATCACTAAGACATGGACAAGCCTTTTGTTACAGGAGTGAGAACAGCTTGCCGGAAGGAGATTAAAGAATTCCCAGTAGCAACAAATTTTCATTAGGGGTGGGCCTCACGTTGGTCAATAAGACTGAAGCAGGGATAAATGTTAAATTCGAAGTTTAGAGCAAGGTTCTTGAGACTAGAAGTCTAAAATTAAATTAGCAAAACCAAGTAGTAGCAGTTATAGAGGTGAGGCTTCAGTTAAAATCGATTGCAAAGAGATTTTAAGCACCTTGATTCATCACTTTGGTTCCACATTTCCAAAGGATGGAGATACTGTTGAGGATGTTACCAATTCAATTAAAGCTCGGTGGATGAAGTAAGGATGTACAAATCCCAATGAAAACTTAGGGATTTGATTGGCTTATTGGCTATGCTATATGGACAAGGTACTGAGCAATTACAAGGCTGCATGAGCAAAGAATGAATGATTAAGAAATGAGGATGTTCGGGTGGATCTGTAAAAAGATAAGGAGTGATGTGATAAAAAAAAATGAGGATATCCCAAGTAGCCTATGAGCAGCCACGTAGGAGAAAATGATGGAGAGTCAATTGGGAGGATGTGACCATGTGCTGCAGAAGCCAGAGACAGCCTCAATAAGCGAGGCTTGAAGTATCATCCAAAACTAATACATCAGCTTTGGCGCCCAACGATACTACTGAGTCAAACCTAACATCCTGATTGATTTGTTAAAGTTATATATTTGAGGGAGATAGGTATTTAGCAATGTTTATTAACATGTTTCATAACATTTTGTGAGGTTTTTCGACCATTTTTGGACTGTTTTTAGGTGTATCGTCCAGTATGTATCAGGCATCAGTCATGAACATACAAAACCCTATATGCCAACTTTAACACTTGCCGATAAGGTAAGTAACCCCGATTAAGGTTGAAAAGTCTCATAAAAGGATAGGCAGAAGAACTAAATGTTGGTTCGAAGTGGTGGAAGGGGTATGAAAGCTTTTTCTCTTAGCAAGAATAGGCCCTCTGACGCAGGATGCCCTAATTATGATGCATGCTCATGAACACAATTAAATCAACAGAAAATAAAAGACAGTAATAGTCTAAAATTCAGAGATAACCATCATAAACTAAGAAGATCATAAAGAGACATGCAATGGAGTGGGCCATTCATCACAACCACAAAGTATGAAATTCAATTATTGCTATGGTTGGATCCAGCGAGGGATGAAACCTCCCGATCTTGCATGGTCTTAACCCAATCGATCAATGGGGATCACTTGTCCGAGGAATCAAAAAGGTTTCTCGGGTTAGGGATTTGAAAATATGAGGAATTAGGGTTTGGATCAATTCTCAGATTTAGATCGTAGGGAATAAACAAAACAAAGGTTTAGAAGAATAATAATAGAAGATGAAATACCTGAAAGAAGTTGGAGGGGCACAAGAAGAAAAGAGAAGAATGGGATCAAGGAAGAGGAAGAAGCACCATGGGAGAGAAGAGAGGAAGGAGGCAACCAAAGGATTTGCTTTTCATTAATCGATCAACTAATCTCGTTTTTAGGGCTTAGCCCACTTAAATAAGCAATAAGAAAACATAGAAGTACCAAAATACCCCTAAAAATTAAGTAAAAAACAAGTTAAAAAAAAAAAAAAAACAGTTCGCACGGTGGTCGGGCGCCCAATGACCAATTTGGTCAGGCACCGGACGAAGACCAAAAACGTCCAGAGAGCTCAGATGCATAAATCAAGAATTTTGGGCGCCTAGGTGAATTGGGTCGGGCGCCCGACGACAGTGAAAACTGTCCAGTGGGCTTCCAATCGGGTTTTCCATCATCTTAAGCACGTCTTCCCAAGGTGGGACCTTCTATATGTCAAATCACGTGTGTAGGGTCTTCAATGCTCCTCAATAGTCGCCTAGCTACAAGAAAGATGCTTGTGGTGGGCGCTTTCTTCGCTGATAGACTTTCAAGGCTAGATGTCCACATCACCCTCATGTGTAAATGATTGATGAAAGAGGATCCATAAAGACAACCAGGTCACAACAAATAGCTGGAAGAAGGTTAAGATGACATGCCGACCATAAGTCTCTGATGATATGGTGGATAATACTCTTGTATGTGTCTACCATGCATGTGGCATGCATACATGTCAATCTAGATAGTCCAAATAATCAACCACACGGTAGATGCATTGTGCCCCGAAAATTAATCTAGGAAAACTCCCAATTTTGTCCATTGAATTGTTTGTAATGATCACTTTTTCAAAATGCCTATTTGATGGCCACTAACTGAATGGTAAGCATCATTCGATAATGACTACTAGGATATGCCTGGCCCAAAATTGGGTGGCCTGGATTGGCATCTATGTATGTAGCATGTATAATGGATGTGTTTATTAGATCCATCAAACCCTGCCAAAGTCTGGTATATGGTTGGATGAATGTAGTGGTGAATGCTACATCTAAGGAAAGACAAGCCACCAGATGGTCACCCCCTCCTAGAAGTGGGCAGACACTAAACTTTGGTGGTGCCTACATTAGCAATCCCAGACCCATAGGCCTGAGGCAAAGGCCATACCCTCATGGTATACTCGGGCTCCACTGCTCAAGGAGTCATGCGCGTGCATGAAAGCCCTGTCCTTAGAAGCTACATACGTAATTAGTAACATTAAAGATGGGTTTATAGTAGAAGTAGACTCATCCAATGGCATCATGTGAGTGAATGATCCAGGTTCGGAGTTCTGTTCTTGTTGTTGTTGTTGTCATTGTCGTCGTCAACTAAGGCTTATGCCAATTAACTAGGGTCGGCTGGAAGAATCTTGTTCCGCCACTCCATATCAAGGACCATAACTCCAGATAAACCAGAGGTCATCAAGTCATTTGTTACTACCTCCATCTATGTCCTTTTGGACCTTCCTCTTTAGAGCCTTCAACTTGAAATCACTCACTCCTTTAAACCGGTGCATTTCTTGGTCTCCACTGCACATGCCCAGACCATCTAAGTCTATTTCCCCTCATCTTATTAGCTGTTGGTGTTACTCCTAACATCCCTCGAATGCATTCATTTCTAATTCTATCCTTCCTCACCTTTCCACTCATGCATCTCAACATCCCCATTCCATCTACAATCATCCTATTTCCTTGATTGCCCAACAATTTGTCACGTAAAGTAAGGCTGGTCTTATGGCTATCCTATAAAATACCCCCTTCAGTCTAATTGTTATGCAAAGATTGACATAAAACTCGATAGGCTAAACATTAGATCCATTGCCACAGGGCTAAATATTTCATTTACTCGTGCTTGTAAAGGGGTAATCCATTGCTGATGAGTTGGCTAAGGAGGGAGTGGGCCATTCAGCTCTTTTTAGTGGAAACTATTTTCCTTAGTTTAAGTTCCTGACCTTAATTAAATCTCTGTTTATCTTCTCCAAACAATAAAAAAAGAAAAAAGATCCACTTACAGAATTATAACTATTTAATTGAGGCATTACCATATGATGCTTTATCAAGTGAAATGTCAGGTCTATTCAATTCAGCAATGGCACAGGGCTGATCACGAGATGGGCCATGTCCTAATAGGTCATCATAGACTTCTTATGGAGATGGACAACTGCAATCAATGGCCCACCAGTAAAGGGGGACAAATTGGGTGGCTAGGATCATCTGATGGGGAAATATTCTGGCGGCACTTCCCAACTGTCATCGGACCCACCATATGGACATTTTGCATCACAACAATGGGACCACACATGTACAGTTTCTTGCACCGAACAAAGTCCCGAATGGGCAATGTATATTTCCACCATATGGATTTATCTGATGGGGGATATTCTGGTTGCACCTCCCATCCATCATGAGGCCTGCCATATGGGCAATTTCAGATCCCAACAATAGGCCCCACATGAACAGTTTCTTGAGCCGAAAAAAGTTCCAAATGGGCATTGTCCATTTCCACCTCCATTTAATTACCATTGATGCTGCCATCCAGACAATTTTCACAATTAATCCATTAGTAAGGAGTTCTGATGATCTTACCAAGTTCTGCCAGTAATGGTACTGCTCAGTGCACTTTTCCTTCCTCCAAGCATCCAGATCGAAAAAATTCATACCGTAGGCCCACCCGCATGCCTTCGGATTGAACTTCTCCTTGATCAAGGGATGAGAGAAGTTCATATACTGAGCGTACCGATGGAACGATCCAAAGCACGTCTCGACTGCCCCGTTCACCTTCCCATCCATATCAATCTTCCACAGCCCCGTCAGGTCCCGCTGCACGACCACATCATCATCCAAAAACAAGATCCGGTGCAGCTTCGGGTACATCTCCGGCAGATAGAACCTTAGATGATTCAACATCGACAAATACTTTGGATTCCGGAACTTCATGTTCGTGGTATCCTTTGTCGCGTTCTCAAGCTTGTTCTCAAAGTAGAACCGCTGCAGGTTGGCAGATTCCAACTGGCGGAGCACCGGGACATAGGAGGAGTTGAGGAATTTGTAGTCCTCGACTGCCTTAACCTCCACATGGGCCCCATTGTAATCTCTCATCTTGAACATCACCTGCATCGCACCGAGGTTCATCTTGTCAGTGACGACGTGGAAGACATGTTTCCACGGCTCCTTGGAGTTCTTCACCGCAGAATTCACCACGACAGACGCGGCAATGACGTTGTCAGAGAAGATGGCGTAGTGGTAGAGTCGTGGGTCCTCCAATTCAGGAGGCCCAGAGGCCGGGTCATCCACATACTTCTCCGGGTGCGCGATCCGCTCCTCCATCAGCCGCATTGCGAGGCAATGGATTGATTTCGGGATCGATTTTGCTGCAATCAGGTTCGAGAAGGCCCCTTGCTTCTTTGCCTTGGTCAGCTGCTCGTTGACGGCGAAGATGGTGTCCTTGAGCTTCTGGATCCGGAGCTGATTGTCGAACGATCCCTTCGCCTCCGCGATGATCTGGCGCGTCAGCTTGATCCGCTCCTTCACGTCCTTCTCGAAGCGGCGGAGGGCCGTCTCGTCGATGGACGACGGAGATGAGGGTAATGGACGGCTCGGATCGTAGATGGAGGGAGGCCTGGAGATGAGATCCGAGAAGTTGCGAGCCAGATCCGATAAGATGCGAAGGTGCTTGGAGTTCTCGAGCTTGAGCTTGCGCGCGTAGGCGGCGTAGGCGAGGACTAGGTTTTTGTGGTCATTGGCCTGCTTCAGGCTCTGGTCCAGACGGGCCTTCAAGGGGTCAGATTTGAGGGCCAGGATCGAGCGGCGGGTGGGGTTGGAGATCAGACGGGTGAGAGTGGAGTGATCTAGATCGGACGGTGTGGATAGGAGGAAGATAGCGGCGAGGGAGAGGAGGAGGAGGGTGGCGAGGAACAGCCGGCCGTTGGAGGAGATTCGCGCGCTTCGAAGCGGGGGAATCGCCATTTCTTCTCAGATGGAGAGAGAGATGAGAGGAAAGGGGTTTGATGATTACGCGAGGGTTTAAAGGAGAAAAGAAATACATTGGTGCTTTAAGAGAGTATAATTATCCATACACGTGCACATGGATCTTGGACAAGTGAAAGCTGATTATTTTAATCCGAACTGTCCGTATGGTGGAATAAAATTTTAATATGTTTATCGATAATTTATTGACTTGAATTTCATGAATTATATGTATATTATGATATGGACCGTTGTAGTATTTTTTTGGGATCTTGATTTAATGGACTGGATTCAGGCAGTGAGGGTGACCCTTTTTGGTGGAACCCTGTTTAAGGCCCATCCAAAGGTTGTTCACGTTGTTTGGATGGGTTTAATTGAGGTGATTTAAGGTGTTGTGTACGGTGACGGTGTGCATGTGCGTGGACCGTCATACTCTCTTCTAGCGCATGATTTACTGGATTCGACAGTGACCTACTCCAGTGCCGACGTGGGTGCCGGTCCGCGCTGGAAAAGATTTGTGGGTCCCACGATGATTCATGTGTTTTATCCGAGCCGTCCATCCATTTTGAAATCTATTTTTATGGCATGATCACAAAATTGAGGCAGATCCAAATCTCAAGTGTACGGTACCAGAGGAAACAGTGTTGATTGATCTTCCACCATTAAAAACTTCTTGGGGACCACAACAGTTTTGGGTTGAGCTGAAATTTGTTGTTTCCCTTCATCCATGTCTGTGCGACCTAATCAACGGGTCGGATGGCAAGCAAACATTACTGTGAGCCCTAGGAAGTTTTTAATGGTGGGCCTTCAATCACCACTGTTTTCCTGTGGTGTGATTGAGATTTTTATCTACCTCATTTTTTAATCTTCTGCCCTAAATTGAGTTGAAAAAAATGGATGGACGGTGTGGATAAAATGTGAAGACCACAAGCACCGACAAGTAGCCACTGGGAGCCGCGTCCCGAGGCGGTTTTGGTCCGTCGCGATTGATAGGCGCCGCTTGATGTCAGGCGCTGATGGATGGATTGCCTAACGCTGGCTGTATGAGAGGACGATATGGTGCACCAGCGGTGGATAGACTTTGTGGTAGGACGCACCACTAGGTTGACCATAACTGGCCTTCTCCATCGCAAGTGGAGCAAGGAGAACGGTGATTCAAGACAATCCACCTGGTGGGCCATACCAAGAACATCGATCATACGATCCTGTCCATTACTTCCATCTACATTTCAACGTTAAATGATGAGATGGCAAGATCGTCTATTAATCGTTGATCTTTATGAGCTATCAGCGTGACGGGGCACCATATTAACGGCTCTGATTCGCTTCCCAGGTGCTAAGCAGGACACGGATCGGATGGTCCTGCCCATGTGGTCGAAGGACCCTGCTGAAGGTTCAAATGAAGGGGGAAGTTTTGATACTCTGGCAGAATATGACAGTTAATACTCATGTACTTACAATTGCACACGTGGCATACATTGACTCAAATTAAATACCACCGTCGCTGCCGCGCGCGACTTCGCTGGATCCCCGGATCCACCGAGGTGGGTGGATCCCTTACCGTGCCGCCCGCGGTGTGATGTGTTTGTATTACATCCACTCCGTTCATTCGTTTTGGAAACTAATTTTAGAGCATTATTCAAAAACTGAAGTGGATCCAAATCTCAGGTGGACCATAATACAGTAAACAATGGTACTCAACCATTAAAAGCTTCCCGTGGGCCACTAAAGTTTTGGGTCAAGCTGATATTTGTTTGGCATCTTCATCCAGGTGTTTGCGACCTTTTCATCAGGTTGGATGAAAAATAAACATTCCAGTGGCCCCATGAAGTTTTTAATTGTGTGGATTCAATCACATGTGTTATGGTCCACCTAAGATTTGGATCTGCTTCATTTTTGGCATAATTCCCTAAAATGAACTTTCAAAATGCATGGACGGTGTAGATGTAATGTACATGCATCAAAGTGGCCCTACAGTTGGGGATCCACCGACCTCAGTCCATCTGGGGATCCACCCAAACTGCACCGGTCGCTGCCAGCCCCGTTGGAAGAGGACTTGGCGTTTTCAACAGGTCTTATGTTCGAATGCTAATGGGACACACAAACCCCACCGGTGGGTAGGGCTCTCAATGGAGTGGGTTAGATCCGAGATTCGATTCGCTGTGAATCCATATACCGGAGATTTAGATCTTAAAATAGGTCTGGTTGGTTAAATGGACCAGATTTGGATCTTAAATTAGGTCCGATTAGTTAAATGGACCGGATTTGGACCTTAAAATAGGTTCGATTACTTAAATGGACCAGATTTGGATTCACAGGAACATATCCAAGTCCGATCCAAATCCAATTAAGATCCAACTCATTGTCACCTTACTGTATGGGTTATATTCATGCTGGCCATCCCTTTTACAAATTATTTTAGGCTATGTCTCAAAATTGAGACATGCCACTCTTAGGTCGACCATACCACAGTAAATAGTGAGATTTGCATCATTTTTCTACTAAATTAAATATATTATAATATATATTTTTTTAGATTTAAAATGGAGGTGGATTCGGACCTAGATCCAACCGAATCTGCCCGAATCCAATGGTTATATGGATTTTGGATTGGAAATGGATTTAACAATTTATAAATGGATCGGATGTGGATATTACCTTTTGGATTCGAGTTGGATCCAAATCCATCTGCAAATATACGGACTTGGAGTCGGATCCAATTGGATCCTATCCCGATCCGACCCATTGAGAGCCCTACAGTGGGTAGAGGTGGGCAATGATTTAAGCCGAGCCAAGTTATCCCCGGTTTGGTTTGGCTTTTTTTGTGCCAGCCCAGTTTGTAGATCGACTGATTTGGATTTCAAATGAACTCATGCAGCTCGAGTTTGGTTTGCTCCGGAAAAATTTGATTTAGGCCAGGATCAATTTGATCCAAAATTTTATACTAAGCCAAGCTGAATTCGAACAATTGATGGCTCTTTTTTTTATTTATTTAAATAAAAAAGAATTTAAAAATTTAGAAATAACACACAAAAAAATGTAAAAGTATCTTACTATGTGATGTTTAACATCCTCCAAAGGAGTGGAGCTTCAAAATAGACATGTAAGAACAAACAAAAGCACATAAGCATAACTTCACAAGTGCAAAAAAACAATGTGCATTCATGTATATGTATTGTGTATTATCCATGCCCGTCCATCCATTTTTATATATCATTTTAGGATCCCAAAATTAAATCATATCCAACGCTCAAGTGGATCACACCAAATGAAACAGTGACCTTTCAATCTACAAGCTTAATCAAAATGAACTTCAAGCTCATATTGCCCTAGTTTGTGCTTGGTTTGTTTTTTACAAGTTTGACTCTAGGTTTGGTCTGGTTTGAAATTCTATTCGAACCAACTCAAGCTGAGCTTTTTCAAACCAATCTGAGCCGAGCTTTTCGAGCTGCCTTGGTTTGTGCCCAACTCTACCAGTGGGTGGGTGCATTGTCTGACTAACCTCGTGGGTGCGTTGCGTAGCTAACAAGGTGGGTGCGTTACATGACTAAAAAAAAAACCAATGTCGCTGAGTTCACAGTCTCAATATCATATTGGTTGAGTGGTCCACTCTCAACTATTGCTCATAGTGTTGCCAATCTAAGTAATGAATTGGCTTGATTTTTAGGCTCATGGCTCACTGAAGAAGGGTGCATCTAACTGATGGTGTCGATGTCTGAAATACATTACAGTGGGGCTTATAGAGCTCGACCTCAAGGGAAATTCCCACAAGGCGGGCCTCATAAAACCCTTTCCCATTTATTTAATAACATATAATTTTTAATATTTTATTCCCTACTTGGACTTTTCTAAGACATCCCATGGACCTAGCAATGTATTAATAAATGAGCCTAAAAACTATGCCCTGACTGGACCCACCATCCATAACCTGTGACTCAACCCTGACCCATTTATAATTTAAGGCAACCAACTCATACACTTCAAAGGCGGTGGAAGAAATGGAGATATGCCTGGAGTTTTTATACCATCATCTTGTACTATTTAAATTGAGAGGAAAATTTTACAGGATGGCTATCAAGCCGGCCATGCTTTTTAGTATAGAATATTGGACATTTAAGGAATGATGTGTCCACAAGACAAGTGTATCTAAAATGAAGACGTTGGGATGAATTACTAACAAAAGGGGGTAAAAAAAGAAGATAGAATTATAAAAGCAAGTATTTAAAAGAATTTAAGAGTAGTGACAATAGGTGATACGATAAGAGAAATTAGACTTTGATAGTTTAGCCATGTGTAACAGAAACAAAGGGGGTCTTTACTCATTGCTTACAGGTAGACCAACAAGAGTTTCAACACTAAGGTCATGGGTTTGAGTACCCATTGTATTGTGTAGGTGTGAGTGTGGGTGCAGAAAAATAAAAAATCAGAGACCAAGATCTAAGCTAGTTAAAGGTAGATTGGTACAATTTGAAGGCTCCGAGAGAAGATAAAGGCTTCAAAAGGACAAAGGTAAAGGTAATAAGAAAAGACTAGCGTAAAAATGATTCATGTAACCGACCGTAATTGGGATAAGGCTTGGATAACGATGATGAACCTGACCCCACTTGACCCATTTAATTGTAAACAAGTCGAGCTCACCAGGTGGACCCCACGCTAGTTTAAGAATGCAAGCTTAAGTGCTACAATTGAAAGTGTCATTCATGGGCCATGGCCATCACACCCAAGGGCCAAACTCACTTGGAAAGTTCCACATGTATAGCTAGGTTTAGAAGCTTCTAGATGTGCCAATATTTGGCATATTTGTGAAACACAAGTCAACAATTAGGTGGGCCTGCACATAAAAGATTCTCTAATTTTTAATTAATGAAAAAAAATAAAATACAAAGGGTGAAAAACATGGGTTGGAGTAGTATAGTATGGCTGTCTTGTTTCGAGTCATGGGTTGCAGAGTGGTGGGTCATCTGGTCCAGTCCATTAATACGCTATATGGGTTGGTTGGTTTAGGTTGGTCTAAACCCATGCCTTGCCCTTTTATCTAAATGGGCTCATTTTCTGGTCTCCTTTGTGAACCACTGTGGGGGCCATTGACAGTGGGACCTACACTTGATGGACGGCTCAGATAACAAGGTGGGAAAGCAAAGTTGCATCTGCACATGGGCAGTGCTCCATTTTTCATCTCTGGTCCAATCATGATCGGATGGTGAATGGCTAGTAGGCTATACATATGACCTTCATAAATTTTTTTTTAACAAAAATGGATCTAAAGATTGGGTCACATTCATCAGTTGGAAATGCCAATACTCATCATAATCCGATCATGATCCGACGGTGATGAGTGATGGACTTGATGTAGAGTGTGCTTCAATGGCCAGGATCACATTAAAACAGTTACTGATCTCTAATGGTTGATGATCCATGTGCATTTTTGGGTCCCTGCTTAAAAAATGTAAACATTTAAAGTCCTCTGAAAAAACCACTGTGGTGGACCGGATTACATATATCGGCCGAATACAACCCGGATATGTATGCATGCCTGTCTCAATGGGCATGATTGCTGATATTTCAATGGAAGTGTCTGCCTTTGAGCTGATCGGAGCCGATGAAATGAATTTCCTACGTGTGATGGTGGGGCCCATGTTGATCAAGAGTCGGATGTGTCTGTCAAGATGTGCGGATCTTTCGATGGGCCACTGTCCCCCATGTCCTTTGTCTTGTGGAGAAGAAATGTCCCGGAAAGGATGGTCACAAAGCCGCAGAGTTCGGTCACGATCTGAGACGCATTTTGTGAATCCCAATCCTGGATTGGAGAATCCAAACAAAGAAAAACACAGATTATAAAGCTATCACAACCCAATGTTTGGATAGAGAAAAGCAATATAAGTTATAGTGCTCCTGGTTGCATCAGGGCACTTGGATAGTCGGATCAGTCAAGCCAAACGATCTGCTAGGTTCAGCACCCAGTCCCCTCATTGCAGAGTGAAAATCAAACTCATTGGATTATCCGATCCATCCATAATTCAGACTTCTTTTCTCATATTCATCAGTTTTCCAACAGTGATTCTTTGAAATTATGAGTCCATGCTTGTTTTTTAACGTCAAGGATCTTAGCTGCGCATTTTATCGGCCATTGACCAGATGGTCACAATTGGCTAATTGGTGTGATTTTCACATGGTAAATCATGAATTGGGTTCTCGACCTAATGGACAGACCAGATCTTTGAGTTGGATTGTCCAAGCTTCCTGATGCAACTGATTGCACTAGATCATTTCTCATCTGAATACAGAAAAAATATAGTTCTAAAACAAAAGATGGGATTATTTCTACGAATTCTAAGTTCAAAATGATTTTTTTTTTCCTCCCCTCAAAACAGCTTTCCCACAACTGACAAGGTTTTAAACTGACCAGGCACATTTCAGTGGACCAGTCACAGTCCAAGCCAGTTGGGACGCCTGGTCTAGCTCTGGTTTAGAACATTGGTGACAATTGATGTTGATTAGTGCTGGTTTGGATGTCAAAATCACAAGTGAAATCGAAATGCAGCTTGGTGAATCTGCATTCTCTGGAGTGGAATTGAATGTGGCCTGGTCCATCCGCATTTTCATGGGTGTGGAGACGTTTGGCACATTCCAAATAATAGCATATATTCCTCACATGGCATGAGATGATGGGCACAGGCCCACTACCAATCAACAGGGCTCTACATATTCAAATTCAAAAGAAGAGATCAAAGGATGAAAATTAGTAGATTTCGTAATTTATTTGAATTGTTCAGATTCATGATGATAGTTATGGCATAATTTTAGAATAATTTATTGCAATCCAACTCAAAGTGCATCCAAACACACCCCAAACAAATTAAATTCCACACGACAAATTACCTTGAACATGATCATGCTGGCAATGATGGTGAAAGAAGTGAACATCACGTAGTAGACAGGAGATATGACAGCAGTGTTGAAGGTGTCCAATGCCTGCACAGACGAATCCAACAATTGAGATTCCCCACCCCCCCCCCCCCCCCCCCCAAAAAAAAAGCAATGTGATAAGACAGAAATTTTCCATTCACCATCTTCTGCTTGAGGATTTTATTCCCTTCATAAGATCATAACTTAAAAAGAGGTAAGAGAGGTTTTCAAGAATGCTGTCAGCAATCCTGAGATTGTTCATTCACGGCCACATGTGCAACCTTGCCCATCTATATGCCATGCGACGTGCCAATATGGCGCACATGTGCAAAACCCAAGCATTCCATCAGGTGGTTCATACTGAGATCTTCTGGCCCAAAAACCAGGCATGTTCACTAATCAGATGAGCCGCTGTGTATGAAACAAATGGATGGTTAAAACAGATCACCAGACTATTGCTACCATGTTCCGCATATTAGTATTCCTCACTCAGCAGCACAACATGCAAGGTTTTCAAAGATCAGTGAAGATATAGATAACCATGTAGAGAATTACAACTCTCCAGCTCTTAGAACATTCATATCCCTTGTGCTATTACATTTTCTATGGGGGAGTTGATAGTTTGCACCCCCACTATTTTTTATGCACACACCCTTTTCCTATTTGGTCAAGGACATAAAAAATAATTGCAATGTGCATATAGAGGGGGTGCATTATATAAAAAATGGGGAATGTAAATATTATTTCCATTGTACTTTTTAACATACATCATTTTCAAGATGGGATTTGACAATTCCGATATGGAACAGGTGCAAAGTGAGGCAATTTCACACTTTAGGCGGGACACAGCATATGAAACAAATAGATGGCCAGAAAAATTTGTATTCAGGTGTTTTTGGTTGCACCAAATTGGACAGATAAATCATGAAATATTATGATATTTGGTGCAACCAAACACACCCTTAACCATTGGTTTACTTTGACCATTGTGGCCCACCTGAGGAGTGAAATATCTTGAGTTGACTGGATTGATTCTTCTTCTCCCTCTTTTTTTTTTTTTTTTTTTTGTAAATAAATTTTCTTACTTTTCAGAACATTTCTGGATACCTTATTCAAATAGTTCATTTGCATGAGACAGCAGACTATGACGACGATAGTGAAAAACCAAGTCTGGAGGTAGACGAATTGATTTGTCCCCTCAAACGTTAGTTTTAAAGCAATCCCCACTGCTTTCACACACATTACCTACACCCAAGGGTAACGAAGAATATCAGAAATGTGGGAACCAAATGACAAATCTGAATTGTGTGAGAGGGTGTTTGGATGCCCCAGAAGTACCAGATCAGTGGGATGCTTTTTCCTACCAAAATTAGTATTCGATGCGTTTCAGGTGGGATGTGAGATGCATTGGATACTGATTTGGGGTGCAAAATGGCAGGAAACAGAAGTCGACCTAGCTAGTCTTTCTGTTTTCTGCTCTGCCCCAAACAAGGATGGGGAAATGGGTGATGATCCATGTCACTATCATTTCAAATTGTGATTTGGGGTACATCCAAACAATACCTGAAGCATTGAAATGTAATAAACTTGCCGTGAGAGAGCCCGTGAGAGAGCAAATTCCAATGTATACCCACATATGTGAATGACCATAACATGGAACAAACACGAAAATAAGGACAAGAACTGAGATCACAACCAGGCAAGTGTAAACAATGAAACCTGTTAGAACCAAGAACCGATCCATCAGTATAGACAATTCAAATCACATATTGCAGAAAGCTGATTTAAAAAACGTGTAACTGTCATGGAATAGAATGAACTTACAGAATGACATCAAAGACGAATTTCAATTTTACTCATTTTGGAGAGTAGATTACAAGGTTTCCCTCCGCTTTTCGCCATAAATGTACATCAAGTCCAAATCATGGGACCTATATTGTGGATGAAGAATATCCCTACTCACAGTGATCGATGATGATAAGAACCCTCCAATTGGTGGCCCTCGCATGGACCAACATTGACAGGCAGTATTGGATGATTAAGATCATCCGATCAATCTTATATTTGGGCTATGATTCATCCACAATATTCATGAATCCAAACAATATGATTCATTCACGATATGGCCTGCCTCTGTCAATGTACATCTATGCGATTTTTAAGATGGAAGAACAAAGGACATTGAAAATGGTAAGTAGTACCAAACAAAAGTATTATTAGGACACGTCGAGTTACCTGGCTCAGTTGCAAGGAACCATACTTCCTTCACCGAATGAATCGCCTTTTCTTGTGGGGCATGTAAAACTATACTCGTAGACCCAACCACACATAGAATGCAGCCAAGAACACCAAAGATATGCAATTTCTCCTTCAAAATAAAATGAGCTAGCACTGCACTGCACGAAGAAACTTTCAGGAAAACAAAAACATGGAGAAGAAATTCCCTTCATTGAAATTTTTAAGTCACAATGCCATTCCATAACAGACCTGACAATGATGCTCAGAGCTCCCAATGGAGTTACAAGAATTGCCGGAGCAAAAGCGTAAGCAGCAAAATTAGCCATTTCGCCGAAAATCACTACCAAGGCAATTAGAGTTAGAATTTAAAAAAACCACAACACTAATCTTGTGATGAGAGCAGATCTCTAATTGTAAAATGATAGATGTGAAGAAATTATTCAAAAATAAAAATAAAAAATCATAAGGGCTGTTTGGGTGCCACTTAAAAATGAGTTCATCTCATTTTAGCTATTCATAATTATGTATCAGAGCTAATATTTCTTTTTGGTGAGGATTAAAAACTAATCTTGATAACCAACAATCATGATCTCCAATACATAACGAAGATTTACTAAAATGAGATGAAATCATTAGTGGCACCCAAACAGGCCCTAAGACAATGGATTTGTTCCACGAGTACATGAAACTAGGAAATGGTACTCAGAGGTGGGAATGTGGAAAGCTGAAGATATGCACAATTGGGTTTTGTTTTACATGTGCCTGGATGCTTAGAAAGTTCCAAAAGAGGTCACCCCACAGATACATTCAACCAAATGTCGGTTTGGGGATAATTCCAAAAGCTATCTAAAAGAACCCCTACAGATCCATTTCAAGATTCAGAACGAAGATTTGTCTCCACCAAGGCACAAATGCTAAGGGTGTGTTTTGATGATCAATCAACCTCAATGCAATTCACACCTTTCATTACATGGGAAATGAGAATATTGGGTGGGTTGGCACGGTTTTAGCTTGGAATGAGAACCAAAACCCCTGATTGTGAATGCATGCATTCATGTTGGACTAGACACGCTAGTAACTGCAATTTAGTTGCTAGTCCTTTGTTATGAACTGGTCATGTATTCTTTACTGAATCAAATCATTACAATTCAGTTCAAACGAACTGAAAAATGCATCCTGCATTTCCACCCAAATCACTAGTTAGTGAAATGGCACTTATAATCTGGGGCAAAAATCAACATGCAGACGCTTCAAGAACATGGAGCTGCGAAATGAAAAACATGATTGAATCCACACCATCCATGATTTGGTGGACACCCCAAGGCAGCCTAAATTTCTGTATTCATTTAGGTTGATGGGATAAAAAAAAGTAACAATAAACATCCATGTATGTGACTTGAACAATGATACATCAGAAAACCCAGTCCAGACAAAATCCATCCATCACAAGGGTGCATTTGGAAGTACGTCCAAACCACAATTTGGCATCTGGGTCTACATAGAAAGTGTAAATCCACATGCAGTTGGTGGACTGTTAGTCTTTCCACCCACAACTAATATTTCAGCCGATTCATGTAGCGACTACTAGTTTTGGGCAGAAATCAATTCCGCCCAATGGTTCTTTCGAATCACCCAAACACACTAAATTCACCAGTAGAATGTCGAAGAAAGAACTTACTAGTAAACATCCCAACCCACCATAATGGCTCGTACAAGTACGAGTGTCCGCCGGATCCTGAAAAATCAGAGAAACCAAAGCGTCATATTCCTTTCAACATGTGACTCCTTATCTCAGGGGCCTTAATCCCCAACACTCAGATGTTCTAACAAAATGTTATTTTGGTCTACAGAACGCATTAGAGGAGCAGAACCTAAGCTCCAAAAAAGATCAAATGAGAAAGTTCTACTCCGTACGTCCACTATCAAGACCGTGTACAAGTGTGTATATTCATGCATAGATACATGCACGATATGTAATCCTTGCTCCAAAATGCAGCGGTGGATGGCCTCAAACCATCGAAAAATTCACATAATTAGAGAATTTCAGGACCAAATTAGGAGAACCCAGGTGGTGAAACCCCACTTTCCGGACCATATACATATCTCCAAACAGGCACGCAAGCATAACATGATACATATATTCGTTAATCTAAATTCCAACTCTGAACGGCCTTGAATCATCGGAAACTCATCTCATTATAGAATTTCATGACTAAATTAACAAAACCCAAATGGTAAAATCAGCAACCGAAACAGAAATTGGGGTGAAAAAATGCTCTGACTCCACAAGTCCCTGCTAAAAAAAGTTCAAATGAGAAGTTCTAGTCCATACAACCACTATCTAGACCATCCATCAAATGAGAAGTTCTATTCCATACATGCATATACACATGCATGCGTGATGAATATTCTCTGCTCCAAATACAAGTCGATCGATTTCAAACCATAAAAAAATTTGCAAAATTAGAGAATTTTTGGACTAAATTAAGATCCCAGATAGAGAAACCCTTCTACTTGGACCATGTACGTTTACATACATGCATGCATACAAGCATAACATGATGCATAAGTCAATCCAAACTCCAATGGTAACCGGCCTCGAATAATCGGAAACTCATCTCATTATAGAATTTCATGAACAAAACCCAAATGGTAAAAATCCACAATCCACACCAAAATTGGGAAAGAAAAGAAAGAAGAAACCTGCTCTGACTCCATAATTCCCTGCCCTCTTCAACCCCTTCTTCTTCACTATAAAACTCGAACCGATGAAAAAGCTCGACGAGAGAGCCAAAGCAAGGCCACGAACATTGTCCATGGATACTGCCATCTGAAACCAAGAACACCCAGAATCTAATTTCTACAAAAAAAACTAAAAAAAATAGAAAAAAATACATTCCCAATCTTCAAAAGGCAAAAAAAAAAAAAAAAAAAAAAAAAAATAGATATCTTGCCTTGAACTTCTAGGATGATGCTATGTGGCCCACCACCACCTTCACAGAAACGTGAAGGTGGAGGTTTTGGATGGTTTTGATGAAGATGGTCTGCTGATGATGATGGATGGCTGCCGGAGGGAGGGAGGGAGAGGGAGGTAGCTGTGGCCAACGGTATTTCCGTTACGTGGAGTCCAAAACAATACAAACTCCCACCACACAATTTCTAAGATCGGCTCCGGATCCGCGTTCGTTACGATTATTAGAAAAGAAGTGAGAAAAACATTTGGTGCTTTGGTGGAGTATGATGATCCGTATGCATGCGCATGGCGTATGTACACGTGGAATCGATGCATTTCAAGCCGAACTCTTCAGATGGGGTATTAGACCAAGATGAGATTGACTGGACGGTCGTGGATTGAGATTAGTTTGGACAGTTGATTGTTTCACATTGATGGCTGGGATTGTCTGTTCGGGCGTGAATTTTGAAATATACTCTTCTCATCCACAGCCCCGCCACGATTTGGAAGGTTTGGATTGGGATAAGTGTATGGAGCATGGCACGTGTACGGCTAAAGGTGAATTCAATTTTCGTGCAATAGAAACCCTGTGTGGCCCACCCTGATGTGGACGCGACATCCACTCGGTCCATTACTTGTGGCAAATCATTTAAGGACGTGAGCCCAAAACTAAGGCCGATCTAAAACTCGAGTGGGCCACACCGCAGTGAAAAGTGGGGCTGGGGACACCAACATTTTAGGGCCACCGAAGGTTTGGATCAAGCTAATATTTGAATTTTCCCTTAGTCCTGGTGGGGGCCCACCTTATGAAGGGGTCAGATGGCATAACAGCGTCCCGGTGATGGTTCCAATGGTGGCCTTCCCGATTCCCTCTGCTGCTCCCTGTGGTGTGGACCACCTGATTTTTCGATCAGCCTGACTTTTGGAATCACGTCCTAAAACTAGCTTCGTCAGCTGATGGACGGAGTGGATGTCACACATACACAGGATCCAGGGTGGGACACTCGAAGCTTTTCGGTGAACGGGCTCCCAACAACAACTGTTGTGGGCCCTCGTAGATACTAGTGGGACAATGGTTGGGTGGTCTCTAATTTCTGTTGGAGGTTGTGCGATTATAGGTGGGCAACGATTTGGCCGAGCTAAGTTAGCCATAATTTGGTTTGGCTTGTTCTTGTGCTAATTCAGTTTGTGGGTGGGCTGTTTTGAGCTTTGGGCAGACTTACATGACTCGTGGTTGGTTTGCTCCAAAAAAAAATCTGATTTGAGCTGAGGTTGGTTTGGTCAAAATTTTTAAATTTAGCTAGGCTGAGTTTGAATAGGTGGTGGCTCTTTTTCTTTTTATTCAATTAAGCAAAAATTTAAAAAGTCAAAAAAAATACAAAATACAAAAATATTTTATGACATGATGTTTAATCTCCTTTAAAGAAGTGGTGTAACTTTAAAGTAAACATGTAATAGCTTTTTTCAAACAAATACACAAGCATAATTTTAAAAGTGCAAAAAAATTAATTTGCATTCATATATATATATATATATATATATATATATATATATATATATATATATATATATCATGTATTATCCATGTTATTATGTATATGTATTATCGACGGTGTCCATTTGTTTTTATATCATTTAGGGCGTGATCCCAAAATGAAATCATATCTAAAGCTCAAGTGGACCACACCATAGACAACAGTGTGCTTATGATCTATGAGCCAAATCAAGCCAATCGAACTGAACTTAGTAATACTCTAGTTGGAGCTTGGTTTGCTTTTTCAAGCGAGTTTGACTCGAAGTCTTGATATGGTTTGGTTTAAACTTATGCTCGAACCAATCTAAGCCGAGCTTTTCCAAACCAATAAGAGCCCAGCTTTCGTGTTGGCTTGGTTTGTGCGCAGCTCTCTATGCGATGCTTTGTTCTACCGGCTCCACTTATACCAACGGCAACGTTACGTCCATGAAAAAAAATAGTGAAGATCAATGGTCTGATTGAACCCATAATGAAGATCAACGGTCCTATTTGGCTGATGATGGATATAGATAGCCCAATTACACTGATCAAGCAAATGATTAACACGGACGGTCCAGTTGGTCTGATAATGATGATCACTGGTCTGATTAGGCCGATGGTGAAGATCAATGGTCTAACTAGGCAATGATAAAGAGCAGCTGATTGTTACCATCTTTCATCTCTGTCGTCCATGCACCATCAATAGGTGGACCAATGATAATGGAAGGATTGGATTGACCCACCGTACACCATGTGTACAAAGGCAAGCAACTAAGTGGATCGGATCTCTGTAGGTCCAACCGTGATGTGTGCATAACATCCACTTCGTTCATCAGTTGTGTCCCCTCTTGTTCATGCAAAAAATCAAGATATCGTGGCCATGAAAAATGCATGTGGACCACTGTTGGTGGATGTTGATGTTGGCTTTGTTAAGCCCTTAGAGAAGTGTGTGCGCAGATTGGTGGCCTAACAGGATCTGGACAGTTGATTAGCTATACTAAGCCTGGAACAAAAAACAAACACAAAGAAAGAAAGACATATCTCTTTTCAAAGAAAATACTTCTTGTTACATTACAATGCTTTATTGCCTCTACTTGACTTTTCTAGCTCTTCTCTCTCACACTCTCTTTCTCTCTTACTTACAAATGGCTCATGCCACCTTCTTTTATAGTGCTTTGAAAAACACTTTAACTGCTAAGTCTCTTGGCTCTTAAGACTCTTAGTTCTTAAGTTTTTTAGATCTTAAGACTCTTAGCCTCCAAGACTCTTAACTCTTAAGTCTTTTAGCCTCTATGCCTCTTAGTCACTGAGATTCTTAACTATTAAGTCTCTTAGTTACTAAGACTCTTACCCCTTAACTAAAAACTGATTTTGTTTACATATTCCAACAACCACACTATAGGAACGATTGGTACAATCACACAAATTATCCATACTCACATAGGATGGCCCGCCAGAGTTTTGGTAAAATCACACAAATTATCCGTACTCAAGTATACATACATCTCTCTTGATGCGGCTAATGAACGGGTTGGATGGCATTTACACACCAATATGGGCCCACAAAAAGCATAGATGTTTCTATATGGGCCTGTAACCTTCACATTGTTCCCGGTTGTGTGGTCCACATAATTCTTGGATGTGCATGATTTTTTTAACTCAACGGCAGATATTGAAGAGTGCATGCGATGGATGCGGAGGATGTCATACACACATCATGGTGGACCCCCACAAACTCTATGCATTTCACCGTCATTAAATGGATGATTGGGATCGTCTGATTAGTGTGACTTCAGAGTTGGTCCATCTACAGTGCGGGTAGCCATTTCCATGGTTTGCACAATATGGTCGGTTTTATTTCAGTTAATATATGCCGCGTGGACAATTTCGGAGGCCTGCGTATGAAGCGCCACAAGCAGCCCGAGTATCGAAAGAGGCGTGTCCTTGAGAGAGGCTGTTGCTTTGCGGCGAAATCAAGC
This sequence comes from Liriodendron chinense, assembly GCA_003013855.2. Classification (NCBI taxonomy): domain Eukaryota; kingdom Viridiplantae; phylum Streptophyta; class Magnoliopsida; order Magnoliales; family Magnoliaceae; genus Liriodendron; species Liriodendron chinense. The sequence goes on along the minus strand of ML058348.1, from coordinate 7,901,022 downwards.
GCGCGGGCTCTCTCCCCTCCTCTCGCCTTTTCAAAACCCTCTCTTCCCCCTTTTTTCATGCCCGTCTCTTTCTCCAGATCAGAAAAGCTAAAACCCTAGAAAGGTCTCTATCGATCTCTCAATCCCTGCCGTTCATCTCCGAAACCTGCTTTCTTCTTCCGATCCACACCTTCCTATCTCTTTCTAGGGTTTCGTCTCTCCTCCTCATTCGTTTCCTCAGCTCTCTCACTTTTTTGATCTTGTGCAGGAATGGCAGTGCCGTCGCAGCAGCAACCTACGGCCGGATCTGTCCCGACTGCTCAAGTGGTACGTATCGTAAATAAGTTCATCTCTTCCTCCGATGCTTTGTGGATTGAGTTTCCGAAAATTCGCGTATGGGAACGGATTTCAGGTTGGGAACGCGTTCGTGCATCAGTACTATCATATATTGCACCAGTCGCCCGAGCTCGTGTACCGGTTTTATCAGGAGTGCAGCAAGCTGGGACGCCCTGAGGCTGACGGTTCGATGAGCTCGACCACGACCATGCAGGCAAGTTGCATATTGCCGTGTTTTTCTTCTTTTACTGCAAGCTGCGGTCTTGGGTCGGTTAGGATGATCGTTTGTTTGGATCAACTGGCGTGCCCATGGCTGTTTGGATGCTGAATCCATACCGTCCATATGCCGGGCCTACCTTAGATTGCCCCACGTTGCGAAAACTGCGTCGGTTGGGCAATCCCAGCTGTTGAACGAACCTGGGCTGTTGGAAAGTTGACATTGTTTACTATGATCGTTCGTTTGGATTAGCTGGGGTGTGCATGGCAGTTTGGTTGGTGAATCCAGACCGTCCATATGGTGGGCTTACTGTAGATTTACCCAGGGTGGGAAAACCATGTCAGTTGTGCAATCCCTGCTGTTAAATGAATGTGGGCCATTGGAAAACCAGAGTTGTTGGAGAACAATGTTGGTTACTATCATTGTTCATTTGGATTAACAGGCGTGCTCAGGATAGTTTGGTTGGTGAATCCAGACCGTCCATATGGTGGGCTTACTGTAGAACTGCTCAGGTGGGAAAACCATGGCAGTTGTGCAATCCTAGCTGTTGAATGAACGTTGGCTGGTGAATCCTGACCGTCAATATGGTGGGCTTGCTGTAGATTGGCCCAGCATGCAAAAACCACATCAGTTGTGCAATCTTAGCTGTTGAATGAATGTGGGCTGTTGGAAAACCGATGTTGTTGAAAACAATGTCAGTTACTATGGTTGTTCATTTGGATTAACTGGTGTGCGCATGGCAGTTTGGTTGGTGAATCCAAACCTTCCATATGGTGGGCCTACTGTTGGTTGGCTTAGGGTGGGAAAACCATGTCAGTTGTGCAACCCCAGCTGTTGAATGAACGTGCGCTGTTGGCAAACCAATGTTGTTGGAAAACAATTGCTGGTTACCAAGTTACCATGTTTGTTCATCTGGATTAACTGGTGTTCACATGACAGTTTGGTTGGTGAATCCAGGCTGTCCATATAGTGGGCTTATTGTAGATTGGCCCAGGGTGTGAAAACCATGCCAGTTGTGCAATCACATCTGTTGAATGAACGTGGGCTGTTGATCCTTTTGATCTCTACTGTCTGTTTTATGCCATGAATTGGACAGGTTTGTGCTGGTTCTTTCGTATTAACCAATTCAAATGCGACGGTATGGCTGATGAAGCTGGATCGTCCATCTGGTGGGCCTTGCTGTAGCTTGGCCCACGGTTCAAAAACCACATTCGGTGACAAACCCAGCTGCTGAATCCTGGGGCCTCTCAGTTTTGATCCCTACCATCCTTTTTATGCCATGGATTGGACAACTGGGGCAATATTGGTTTGCTGAATGTGGAGGCCATGCGTGATGTGCTAGTTGCAATCAATCAATATGGTTTTATCAGGCCGAGCCGCTAGGCCGAAGTCGTTTGTCCAGTGCAACCTCGCATCATAGCATGGACTGGAAATGGGCACTTGATGAATTGTACCGCTGTTTGTCATCAAAGAATGGATAATTGAAGAGGACTTTTTGATGCGGACATCAAGCCCTTTAGGGTTTATCAGCGTAGGAGGCGAGTGGCACCTATATCTTTATGACTCGATGATGACGGGCTTGGATCGTTCGTGACGACTTGAGGAGTATCAAATACCTTACATATGTGGTTCGAGACATTTGAAAAGACCCTACATTGGGAGAACATGTGTAAGTTGCTTGGAGGAGATGATTGGACCGTTGGATCGCAATGATGATGTGATCGGACCGTTGGTTCGTCGTGGTCCACTTTCATCGTGCCATCATCGGAGGCCATCAGACATCTTAAATTTGCGTTTATTATATGCATTTTACTTATTTGAGTTTTGGGTCAGTGTGTGCACGTTTTTTCGTGTGAATGTCTTTTTTTTATAACTTTTGTTAGTAGGGGTATTTTGGTAATTATGCTAATTCCGAATTTTATAAGGGTGTTGCCCTAAACCTTTTTCACTAGTTATTTATTATTAATTAAGAAAAGCTTGGTGGCTCCTCTTCCTCCTCTCTCTCTCGGAACTTCATCTTCTTCTCCAATCTTCTTCTCCAATCTTCTTCTTCTCCTTGCTTCTTATGCCCTTCTAACATTCTAAGGTAAGTTCTTCTTCCTTCTCTCTCTATCTCCATTATCTCCAATCCTTGAATCCTAAATTTGATAATCGAATCAAAATCCCAATTTCTCAGATTTTCAAATCCCTAATTCGAGAAAATCCTTGATCTCTCGGACTAGTGATTCACATTGGATATTTGGGTATGACCATGTAAGATCGGGAGGTTCCATCCCTCACCGGATCCAACCTTTGCATTATTTGAATATCTTACTTTGTGGTTGTGATGATGGCCCGCTCCATTGCATCTCTTTATGGTTTTCTTAGTTTATGATGGTTGATGTTGAATTTTTAGATTATTATTGTCTTTTATTTTCTCTGGATTATATATGTTCATACACATGCATCATAATTAGGCCGTCCTGCATCAAATTTGGTATCAGAGAATAGGTTTTACATGGTTACGTTTAGATCGAGTTACCAAATTAGGGTTTTGATTTTTAGGTCTGTTTTAGGAAATTTCCAGATTTAGAAAGTTTCCAATTTTAGAAAGTTTCCTAATTTGGAGAATTTCCAGATTTAGAAACTTTCCAATTTTAGAAAGTTTTCTAATTTGGAGAATTTCCAGATTTAGAAAGTTTCCAATTTTAAAAACTTTCCAATTTTAGAAAGTTTCCTAATTTGGAAAATTTTCATATTTGAGTCGCATCATCTAGAATTAATTAATGTCAGTTCATTATGGTTTAAATTCATTGCATTCATATTGTGAGTCACCCGGTCCGTAGAGTCTCCTCGTAGTGAATAGAGTATAGGCGTTTGAGATCTTCAGGGCCATTAAGTGTTGTCTTGTGGCCGTCGAGACCAAATGGAAAGCCGAACTCCGATGAGTTGGCCTACTTTAATGGTCGCATGGACCCACAAACATTCCTTGATTGGCTTGAAGACTTGGACTATTTTTTTGATTGGTATGATATGTCGAATTACAGTCGAGTGAGGTTTGCCAAGTGGAAATTGGAGGGCCAAGCTAAGTTGTTTTGGACAGATTTGGAGCGACGAATTGATAGAGTTGCGAGAGCCCCGATCTCACAATAGGATGAGATGAAAGAGTGGTTTGAAAGAAAAATATTTTTCTATTTCTTATCGTCAAAAGCCCTTAGCTCAGAAGAGAGTTGCCCTACCTTCCCGTCCAAACACAGAACCAATATGGTCCCCTCCTTGTAAAGTGGACCAACCCATCATTAAGGAAATCTTGGCTTATGAACATTTGAGTGTTTAACCCAATTATATTCCTTGAAGCGAGATAAACCTTAGTGAATGGCAGTTGGAAGAGTCAATCAAGTTGTTTATGATTGAAGGTACGTGCTACGTCAGTAGTGAGGAAATGGAAGAAATTAAGGCATCGAATGGCCAGTTGGAAGAGTCCAATCAAGTTGTTTATGAAGTGGAAGAGTACGTGCCTAACGTCAGTAGTGAGGAAATGGAAGAAATTAAGGCATCACTCATCATCTTTGATGATGCTGAAGTATGTACTAGTGATGAAAATGTCGAAGAGTTTGAGATCGCATCACTTCCAGGTGTCATGTGTGATTTGATTGATGCAGTCTCCCAATCTACGTCTCTTACTGTGGTGAACACAAATGAAATTGAAGAAGAGACCAGTGAGGAGATGATGATAGACACCCACATGACTTGTGATATCCCACCAGATGATTTATGGGATGAATTTTCACCCAAATGGGACATTCAACACACAATCGATCTTGTCCCTAGGTTGATCCTGTCAGGCTTTCCTCCATACCAGGTAAACCCCGCAGAAAATACAGAAATGCAGCATCAATTTGATAAACTTCTTGGGAAAGAATTCAATAAGGAAAGTTTGAGTTGGAGTTTTGTTTTGTGTGCCATGCCTGCCCTTTTCACATTAAAAAACAATGGCATATGGCACACATGTGGGCATATCCTGGCCGTCGACAAAGCTTCAGTAAAGTGTCACGTCACCTTGCAACGTATTCACTTCATGGTGGATATGATGGCCAGAGTCCCTATCCTGCATCTTGATGACATTTTGGACATAATGGCTAATGCCAGGATCTGCTCAAAACTTGGTATTAATAGTGTTCTCAAGTGTTGGGATACCTGAAAATTATCCTTGTTTATAATACTTATAATGAGAAATTATGTGTCACCCATGAGAAGTGTCCTTTTGTTTCAGTTTTTCAAGTTCTAGGTCATAGGATTGTTTATTTTGAGTCTGTTGCTTTATCAGAGAGTCCTTTAGTTTCACCCATGTCTGTCACCCAAAGGTCTTAAGAGTCAGCCTATGCATTTGCGCGACACATTCATGAATTGCATACATATACTAGACAACGGATTAATAGAAGCAATGATAGTTATATGCTTTCAGCTGATTCACACCGTAGATTACAAGAGTTTCAGGAAGGAGACTATAATGGTGAAGATAAGGCTAGAGCGGTTCTCACAGGGTACCGCTAAGAGATTACAAGCGCGTAGTGCTGGACCATTCAAAGTATTGCAAAGAATTGGGTCCAACGTTTATCGAATAGACCTTCCACCTGAAATGGGCATTAATCCAATGTTTAATGTGGAAGATCTAGTCCTTTCCCCTAATCCTACCATTGATCTTTTTTCTCTTTCATGGCCACAGTCTGAGTTTTCTTTACAACCCACTCCATCCCTTCTCCACCTATTATTCGAAAGGAAGAAATTGAAGGGATCGTGGATGAAGAGATAGTTTCCACGAGAGATGGAGGTTTCCAAAGATATCTTGTAAAATGGAAGAACAAGCTACCGCCCAATTCTACATGGTTAATAGAAGCGGAATTGCAAAGACTTGGTCCAGATTTGTTGAAGATGCACCAGAGCTTTATCTCGCCGGAGTTGAGCTCTTCTCAGACGAGGAGAATTATGCGGACATCAAGCCCTTTAGGGTTTATCAGCGTAGGAGGCGAGTGACACCTATATCTTTATGGCTCGATGATGACGGGCTTGGATCGTTCGTGACGACTTGAGGAGCATCAAAGACCTTACATATGTGGTTCGAGATATTTGAGAAGACCCTACATTGGGAGAACATGTGTAAGTTGCTTGGAGGAGATGATTGGACCGTTGGATCGCGATGATGGTGTGATCGGACCGTTGGTTCGTCGTGACCCACTTTCATCGTGCCATCATCGGAGGCAATCGGGCATCTTAAATTTGCGTTTATTATATGTATTTTTACTTATTTGAGTTTTGGGTCAGTGTGTGCACGTTTTTTTGTGTGAATGTCTTTTTTTTTGAAAATTTGTTAGTATGGGTATTTTGGTAATTATGTTAATTCTGAATTTTATAAGGATGTTATCCTAAACCTTTTTCATTAGTTATTGATTATTGATTAAGAAAAGCTTGGTGGCTCCTCTTCCTCCCCCCTCTCTCTCTCTTGGAACTTCATCTTCTTCTCCTTGCTTCTTATGCCCCTCCAACATTCCTCTAAGGTAAGTTCTTCTTCCTTCTCGCTCTATCTCCATTATCCCCAATCCTTGAATCCTAAATTTGATAGTCGAATCATAAACCCAATTTTTCAGATTTTCAAATTCCTAATCCGAGAAAATCCTTGATCTCTCGGACTAGTAATTCACATTGGATATTTGGGTATGACCATGCAAGATCGGGAGGTTCCATCTCTCGCCAGATCCAACCTTTGCATTATTTGAATTTCTTACTTCGTGGTTGTGATGATGGCCCGCTCCATTGCATGTCTCTTTATGGTTTTCTTAATTTATGATGGTTGATGTTGAATTTTTAAATTATTATTGGCTTTTATTTCCGCTGGATTATATATGTTCATACACATGCATCATAATTAGGCCATGCTGCATCATATTTCTTAGTCTTGTTTGCTACCTGAGATTTTCATCTTGGGAATTGGGATCTAGGCAAATGGTACTCACACTCAGGGGTTGGGACTTTTTTTTTTAATGATGGGTATTGCTAGAATTGATTAAGAAGAAGAAAAAACAACCCATACAACACAGAATGGGGAGGGCAGGGAGGCGCTTAGAAACAAAATGCACAGAGACAAAACCAGGAGAAAACCATCAGGAAAAAAATAAAGCCTGGACAGAATCCTTCAACACAGATTTTCAGCTAACAACTCAATGCTGAGTTGCTGACAGCACCCTGCTTTGGGAAGGAACCGGCCTCCTCATTTGCTTCTCTAGGAATGGAGACAGTAGGAGATAGAATGGCCCAATGCATGGTTCAAGAACCTATTCAACCATGTCCACTAATTTCCATGGATAACCTTTACCTTTAGCCCACAAACTTGCATTTTTTTTTTTGTCCCCTTCAATGATGTCAGTGAACAGGTTAAAAGGGCCAACCACCATGACCCAATGGAGGACAGTGATGGTCATGACCTTCCCCAGTTGATCTCACCATTAATGGTCAGCGGTGCATAAAATGCTGTGTGGATTATCCGAACTATTGGATTGATGGACTGTTGCTTGATGAATGCGCTTGCCCTTCTATTCTAGCCATCAGTTTGCAGGCCTTGGTGCGGCCATTTTTGTTCTGGGGGCTGTCAACAGACAGCCCACCAAATGAACATTTCCCATTACCAGTGCGGTCCCATGTAGGGTGTATGGCTTTATGGTACTCATGCGAGTCGCCTGCCGTTTTCCATTTGCTTATTAATCTATTTAAATTTTCTGGTTATGTTATTCTGCTATGCAGGCCATCAATGAGAAGATCCTCTCTCTTGACTACAGTGAAGTTGGGGCGGAGATAAAGACAATCGATGCACAGGAGTTGCTTAATGGAGTCATTGTCCTGGTAACAGGTTATTTGACTGGAAATGACAACGTGAGGAGGAACTTCACTCAATCTTTCTTCCTTGCCCCTCAAGAAAAAGGCTACTTTGTTTTGAATGATATGTTTAGATACATGGAAGATGTTGAACATCAAATGGATAGCCAGGGGTTAGCCAATGGCACAGCGACCCCTTTAACGCCTGAGCAGGGTATGAAAGAACAAATTCATGAATTTTACAAGTATCTGTTTGTCACTAATCTAATATAGGTTAATCATATTTTATCTGCAGAGCCAGCTCCAGTTCAGGAGCATCTTGTTTCTGAGCAAACTGCTTCATCGTTGGAGGAAGAAATTAATGTTAAGGAGGTGCATAACCCCTCCGACAATGAAGATGGATCAACTGTGGATGAAGCATCAATAGTTGAGGTGGCTGATGGAACACGAAATGATGCACAGATGGTGGCCGATTCAAGTGCTACTGCCCTGGAAGAAGTGCCAAAGAAGTCATATGCTTCAATCGTAAGGGCCTGATTTGGTGAAATTTTGATTTTTTTCCCATTTTCACAAGCTTCCAACTGTAGTTTATGTTTATTGATACTTCTGTCCACATCATATCATCACATGTATGTACGTATGTGACATGGAGTGGATGAGGGATTGCATAAACCACACAATTTAGGAGATCAATTTTTTTTTTTTTTTTGAAATGTTGCTTTTATGGTTGTCTCACTTTGCAAGGAATAATTTCTCCCAAAACTCACACTGGCATTCCAATCTCTTTGCCAACATCTAGAATGACATATAAAACCCAATTACTCTAAATTAAGAAAATTCTAAAATACGGCACATATACGGACCTAAATCTCTCTGTTCCTTTATTCTCCTATGCGTATCTCTTTCTTATCCTATTGAAGATTCCTCAATATATTAATTACATATCTTTTTACAGCATGGCATTAGCATAGCTCATTAAAGATCTTCTAAGCGTACAATCAAAACTGAAGGGACGTTCGATCAAACTGCACCTCTGGAAAGGGTTAAGAAGATAAAAATGCTGTTTAGTTATGACCTATCATTGGCTTACCAATCGCCTACCATGATCGAACCTATCCAATTTTGACAGTGCGATGGTCGGCTGTTCACGGACTAGCGCGGGGGGGGGGGGGGGGGGGGGGGGGTGGATTAATATCAACAATGTAGTTCATCCAACGATAAACCTAATCCGAATTATAGAGCTATGACACAATCAAACCCGAACGAACAAAATGTTGAATTGAATCGTACCAGTCTTTACTGGGGGTTATTACTCATTTTTTTGTACTTTCTGTTTTATTTTCCAATTATTTCTTCAATTGAGAGAAGAGAAGGGGGGGGGGGGGGGGTTGCTCAATATCAGCAATGCAGTTCATCCAACGATGAACTTAATCCGAATTATAGAGTTACGACACAATCAAACCCGAACGAACAAAATGTTGAATTGATATTCTTACACAAGGGCAAAGTATCAATTAGCTTCAACAACTTAACGTCTTTGGCTTTCTTTACAATTAGCCTTGGTATCGGATCCATTCCATCAATTGGCTTAGGACACAAAAAGACTTACCGTCCCTCTCAATGGTCCCAACAGCAATGCCACGGCCTTTCGAGTAAGACAACTTGCACATCCGTCAACACCTGATGACACCAAACTCATTGTTGGTGAAAAAAGAAATCAAGTAGTTGTGTGTTACCTTGATTTCATCCACATTTTGAAACCATGCCACTTGACAAGGCTGATAAAGCCTCTTGACATCCAACTTCAATTTTTCCACCATGTTCAACACGTAACTCTCACAACTTAGGGCTGTCAATGGATCAAATCATGGTCCAAATCCTATCCGAATCCGATCCAATTTAATCGAATTTGGATCAACAGATTGGATTCAGATTGAAATCTTTGATCCGTTTAATAATTGGATCAGATTCGGATCGACCCCGATCCGATCCGGTAACGATCTGATTATAGGGGGTATAAAAGGAAAAGAAAAAAAAAAACCTAGGCTGCACTAGTTTTTATTTTATTTTATCGGATTTACATAAAGGAGTACTAATTTGATCAGATTTACATAAAGGAGTGCTAATTTTGATCGGATTGAATTCAGATTGGATTAGATTTGGATTTCGAGAAATTTAAACGGATCGGATTCGGATAAGACACTTGTGAATCGGATTGGATTCAGTTCAACACTGATCTGGTCCGAATCCGATCCGTTGACAGCCCTATCGCAACTGCCTTTGTTGATCACCGACTTGAATTATCTCCTTTGCACTGTGGAAGCTGTCATGAAGTCATCAATACTCCAATCTTGTTCCTTTGAAGGTTTTGGAGATTAGAATGTGTCGTACAAGGAGATTTGGCATTCCATCTATGTGTAGATTCCTCCAGAATTGTCTCTCTATCTTTACCTTCATCTGGCTTTCCTTTGTCACGTTCATTGTATTTCTTGTTCTTTCTTGACTGAACTTCATCTTTGAATTTCCTTTCCAGGCAGTAAAAGGAATGACAGCCAAAATGTGAAACACTTGTAGCACCTCGTTTGATCTTTGTATGTCTAGAAGGTGTCTTTTGATCCACGTCCTTTTTCATTCATCCACCACCTTGTTCAGGATAAGGTAGGCTCAGAAATCAAAATCAAAAGAGACTCATGTCGAGTTTGTATTTCTTGTTCTTTGTTGACTGAACTTCATCTTTGAATTTCCTTTCCAGGCACTCAAAGGAATGACGGCCAAAATGTTAAACACTTGTAGCACCTCATTTGATCTTTGTACATCTAGAAGGTGTCTTTTGATCCATGTCCCTTTTCATTCATCCACCACCTTGTTTAGGATAAGGTAGGTTCAGAAATCAGAATCAAAAGAAACTCATGTCGATTTTCTTTTACAAACTTGTGAGAGGATTTTGAGCTACTCACATCTTCCTTATGTGATCTATGGCTTTTAATACAAGTTGGTGAGTCTTGTTCAGAGAATAAGCCCTTGCCATTGAAATCTTCTGCTGGATCTTGTCGTCCAACCCTCCAACGTACCTTGCATCGATTGATTTCTTGTTTCACTGAGGTTATTTTAGATCATGAGGCAGTAAAAGTTCTCCGTGTAAGCTTTAATGGTTAGATCTTTCTGTAGGTAGTTGTGGAACTTTTGATAGGGTTCTACTTGTACTTTGAGGGAAACACTTTTGCTACGCCTAAGTTGCATCCTTTATCTTTCCAACTCTCCAACCTTTTCTTCCCAATGCACTTGTGGGTCTTTTGGAGTTGGGTCCACTAAAAAAGTGCATGCCAGGTAATTATGTTGCTTAACCTTCTTCTTGTATGGCATCTCTTTCCATTTGAAAAATTGCTCTACATGAGCCAACTGATCAAGGAAGTTCTTTGGTTGCATTTTGCAAATCTCCATAGAAGTTGGGCATCTCAACTTTTACACCATAGTTGTAATCACAATCTTCCAATCAGTTGCCTCTCCTACCACGGGGACGATTCACTGGAACACAGCTAGAATCACGACCTCTGGATTCCACTACTGTGCCACCTTCCCATGTATGGGAAGGCTCACCTTGACACCGCATAGGCAGTGTCAACCTATTGAATCTATTCAAGATTTCTTGAACAACTTCTTCCTGTCCATCTTTGTCTGTTATCCATTTATTCCAAGACATTCTTCTTGTTGTTCGGCATTGATCTCCATCAAGTCCACAGTGAACTTCCCCTGATACCAATTTGATGTGGGGTGGATGACAGAGGAGAAGAGAAATGAGGTTTTGCACAAACCATACAATTCAAGAGGTTGATTATTTTTAGGGTTTTCTCGCTCAGCAAGGGAGTAATTTCTCCTTAAACTCAACACCTTTTAATTCCAATCTCTCTGCCATACTGCATCTATGGGGGCATATATAAAACAACTGAATTATTGTAAGTTAAGAAAATAATCCTAAAATACCATACACATGGACTTAATATCTCTATTCCTTTATTTTCTTTTGCTTATCTCTTTCTTAATCCTAAAATATCTTATTAAAGATCGCCTATGACATTAACATGTCCTATCAACTATCTTTTAAGCAAATCTATCAAAATAAAATACTGTCATTGACTTAATATCCCTTTAAAAATCTTTACTAATAAAGACTACAAATAATCAAAGCTAGAACTGCTCAATGGATCCATCTCTCTTAAAAATTTACAAGCACAATTCAACATGTAGGGCCCACTGGCTGGGCTGTGGGACTCACAAGTTGTGCTTTTAGCAATTATGTCTTCCTCGTATGCTTCTTGCGATCGTTTCCACTCTCATCCCAACATGTGTGGTTATTTGAAATGTGACAATTATTTGATGTTGTTTATAGTATAGTGGCCCAGTAACTTTTATATGTGAGCGATATACTTTGTTGTTGTATTAGTGTTTAGTAGTGTTTTCCAGACAGTCAATCTTGTGCTTCATGATTATCTGTTTTAGTTGAAATTATTTGGATATTTAATTACTATCAATTTCAAATTTCTTGCTGTCTTAGAATTGTCACTGGGTGCAGGTGAAGGTTATGAAAGAGAGTGCAGCAACGCTATCAGTTCCTGTTCCTGCACCTTCTCCAGCAAAGTCATCACCTGTAAACCCGGAAAGACAAGTGGCCTCCCCTCCAGCCCCAGTTGCTTCCCCACCTCCTGAGATAACCTCTTCCAATTTGAATGCCATTGAAAGCGGCAATGCTCACGAGGCAGAAGGTCTTACTGCTTGTTATCATAACCTGATTATTTCTTTGAATTACCTATCATCTTTATGATGACATCCATTTGCTTCTTGCAGCTGATGGTCACTCAATTTACATAAGGGGTTTGCCATTGAATGCCATGCCTGCCCAACTTGAGGAAGAGTTTAAGAGGTTTGGACCCATTAAGAGTGATGGTGTGCAAGTTCGAAGCAATAAGGTTCCTTGCAATTCAATTCTTTATTTAATTTTCTCTGCCTTGGTTGACCAAGTGCCATCACTTAGAAAAAAGAAAAAAAACTATTGTTGGTGCAGCAACAAGGATTTTGCTATGGATTTGTGGAATTTGAGGTGGCAACTGCCGTTCAAAGTGCAATAGAGGTATATACCTGCATATGCATGATTTGAGTGAAAATCATTTTCATGGTGTCCATTGTTTTTTCGGTTAATCAACAAAGATGAATTGATTATCAATTTATTTTTTGTTCTGTCACCTATTGGCGCTCTTTTAATAAAATTCCTGTCATGTTTCCCTCCCAAAAAAAAATCCTTCGGAGGATAGGGGCGTCAACATGAGCCTTCTGGATTCCCAATACCAGAGCCTTTCCTGATATTCGCCAGCCTAGATCTTATCCCCTATTTGTCTCACCATGGCAATCACTCTCCTCCACAAGGCATCATCTCTCTACCAAAGTGTCATCAGCATTTGCTGATTGTCTATTTGGTGTCTATTTGTACACTGATTAAATGGTTGGAATCATCCAAACAGTGGGATTTCTAGTCTATGGTCCATTCATGTTTGGACCTACTGAATGAATGGTCCCAATCTCGTCCATGTAAGCCACTTGCAGCGATGATATGGAACCATTTTACATCCTATGCTTCCAGGGGTACTGGATCAGCTCCCATATGTAACCATGTGAGATCTATTGTTGTGCTTGTAATTATATGGGGAATAGTTGAAAAGGCAGGGAAGTAATTTAAGCGTCACTGAGTTCTGAAAATTAAGAAATTTGAACATTAGAAAATTGGACGTCACTGAAGTTCTGAAAATTAAGAAATGCAAACATTAGAAAATTGGAAGTGTTTTGTTTGTTTTTGCATCTGAAAGATACCTTCTGAACAGCATTTTTTTTCCTTTTTAATGGGATTTGCTATTTAATGATAAACAATAACAATGCAAGAGTCTTGCTTCTACGATGTTGTGAATTTCTCAGGTTCGGGTAGCTCCTATTTCCCCTGCTCTTTTTCTTTTTCTTTTTCTTCTTCTTCTTCTTCTTCTTTTTCTTTTGTACTTTCTAGCTTCATTCAAGAAATTGAATCTTTATTTTCAGGCTTCTCCCATTACGATTGGTGGTCGCCAAGCATATGTCGAAGAAAAGCGCGCTTCTAGTTCTCGTGGTAAGTGGCTTGAGATACCCAATACATCCTATTAGGCTAGATATATTTTGAAGTTTCCATTCACAAAAGATGGTGGCGTCCTTGGCATATTTCATGGCAGAAAATGTTGTTTATTTAAAATGACAAGGAATCATTGGCTCCTTACTAGCCTGTGATGCATATAGCGTCTTCATGCGTCAGATCTGTACAAGTGGGGTGCATGATGCAAAAATCCAGAATGTTGAACTGATGAGCTCCATGGTGGATGGGGTATGGTTCTCCCAGATTACAAGATCGTAACCTTCAATAAGTGGACTGACAATAGATGGTTTATATTTAAAATTGACAAGGTTTAGGGAAAAAAGGCGAAGATTGGAATCTTCACAAAAGGGGGAAAAAAGAGATGGGAAAAGAAGATGAAGAAAGCTGAGATTGGATGGCAAGGAGCTTCAAGCCTGGAAAAGTTTTAGGGGAATATCCCATCCACACTGGGGCCCATCAGATCAACAGCCTGGTTTACCAAACTGTGGGATCCACATGTACTGACTTGTCTTGGGATGTTCACAAAAAAAAGAAGAAAATTTTAAGTAAGGACCTTCCAACCTAGAGGTTTTAAGGGTATCTTCCATGCACGTTGGGGCCCATCAGATCACTGCCTGGTTTACCAAATCGTGGCTTCACATGTACTGGCTTAGAGCATTAGGACACAGTGTAATCATCTGCATGCATGCAGCTGCCACTTGCAGGATCAGGGCTTGAAATCCTACTATCTCCACGTGTGTCTGTGGTACATGCAAAGATCTGGGCCTTCATCAGGTGGATGCTGCAGAGTATGTGCAATGGCCCAAAAATAGGCGGATATGGTTGTAAGGTGGGCCCCACCATGTCTTTGCAGTGACCTGAAATCTGGCAGGTCCAGTCATTTGGTGGGCCGCATCATGTGTGCACTGTGCAGCGGCCCAAAAATCCGGCCCCTTCTGGTCACAAGGAAAGGACTTGCAAGACATGAAAAATCAGGCCTGTTCTGGTCACCGGTAAAGGACATGTGAGACATGGAAAATAGACAGTTGAAGGGAGTAGATCTGGAGCATGGTCCATATTCAATTTCCATGTGCAGCCTACTTGATGACTAGACCTCTCTGACTTTCTGGGCTACTGCAGATAGACTTGTTTGCATCTCTGGCCATTCTAGTCACAGGACAGGACTAGTGTGTAAAAAAAGGGATGGTTGGGAGGAATTGAGCTACAGAGCAGCTGTCCACGTTCAATATACATTTGTGGCCTAACTGATGACTGGACCTGTCTTTCTGGCCACTGTGCATGCTCTGTGGGGCCCACTTGATGAAGGGCCTGGATGTTACATGTGCCACTTGGAGACGATAGGATCCGAGGGCTCACAAATGTACAGTCCAATTCAGTATTTCAGGAAATCGGTTCCCATTGATCCCATTGTTAGTATATCTCAAACTGTAGGTGGAGGCCAGCACATTTTGGATGGCTGGATTGGTATGGATGCAAACATTCCATAGAACTCCCTACATGCATTTAGAAAGAATTGCCATATTCCTCAATAGAACCCAAGATTGGGTCTTTCATCATCTTTCCTCTTGAGTTCTGATGTAATGAAGTGATTTGTTAAATTTCTGCAGTTAACAACAGAGGTCGGTTTCCATCTGGGAGGGGAGGCAGCTTCAGGAACGATGGAGCAAGAGGGCGTGGGAACTATGGCAATGCCAGAAGCTACAGCAGGGGGGATTTCAATAACAGGGCTGATTTCATCAACAGGGGTCCCAGTAGGGGGGGTTTTGCCCGCGGAGGAGATGGAGGAGGCTATCAAAGGTTTGATAACATGGGGTCCAATGGCGGTCGCATGAATCGTGCCAGTGGATTTGCTACAGTTAATGCAATGACCAAAACCGTAGCGCCACGGGTATCTGCTCCTGCTTGAAGCACTGGATACTTAAAAAAGTGGTGGGCTGATGGTCAAAAGGTTTAGAGTTATGGTTTTGAAGATTGTGATTTTTTGAGTGCTCGGGCAGCAAGCTGAGGGTCTGCTCGAGAGTTTCAAAGCTGTATGAAGATTTCTCTCCTTTTGCATTCTTTTTTCCCCCTCTCATTTTGAGCATAAGTTAGTGATAGGACGAAGTCTTGTGTTGGTGCGAGGTCTGCTGTGAACTATGTTCACCCTTGTTTATCTCTCTCTCTCTCTCTCTCTCTCTCTCTCTCTCTCTCATTTGGGTAAAAAAGTCCGAGTTCCGACCATGGTGGGGCCATAAAGATCGATCTTACCTTAACCTCGACCTTATAGGACCACTTTCCTGGGGGAAAAGGTACTATCAGGTCAACTTCATGGGAGCTTCCCATGAGGTCGAGTTTTGTGGACCCTACGGTGATGTGTGCAAGACATTCACACCATCAATCAAATGCACCCTTCCATGGTGGCCATGAATATAAAAATCAAGCCAATCCTTCACTTTTGGTGGGCCACGCTAGAAACAACCATTGAGAGTGGATGGCCATGGTGGCCAATGAGCCTAAAAATCAAGCCAATCCATGACTTTTGGCTGGCCATATCACAAACGACCGTTGAGGGAATGCCTACCCATTGAAACCGCCCATAGAGATGTGGTTCAGAAATGCAGCTCATTTGTATGTCCCACTTGATGAGAGGTCACACCAAGTATCATGTCATTCCAACACACTGGTGCTCCCCATCAACTACTGTTGACGTTTTAGACATGGTTTTAGATGGTGTGGCTCACTATGCTATTCAAAGGCTCTCTCTCTCTCTCTCTCTCTCCTCTCAAAGGGATGGGATTCACCCATAGTTGATGTTTTGCACTTGGAGCTTTTTGGGTGTACCGGTTTGGGGGTTTGCAAACTCTGCAGCTGTGTATGAGGCAGTCCATACGCATGTAACCACGTGTCAAGCTGGTACCACATGGAGTGGGCCACAATGTCGGAAGCATAACTTAAACAGGCATCTTTTTTCTTTTTTTTTTCTCCCTAGGCAATGACATGCACATGGGGGTACCAACTTGATGGATGGCTTGGATCCATCACTCATTTGATATTAGCAGATACGGCCCTCAATCTATTTCCAGCATGGTTTAAAAATCAGTTTCTTCATATCATGTCGGGTTCATATCGCGTCATTTTAGACCCTATCCATTGTAGTGGATCTTGTGCCATCTTTTAGACCCGTTAAGAAATCAGGTAAGGTTCCCGATCCGTTAGGAAATCAGGTTAGGGTGGGTCTCCCACTTATTGAACCCGGTAAAATTGAGTTGTCGGTTTGGGTTGGTTCCATCACGTCCATCTGATGGACTGGATTATAGCCAGGTTGGGTTTAGTTAGTATTGAAATTATTTCAATAGAAACGAAAAATAACTGATAAAATAAATATGGTAATAGGAACCTCACACTTGGTATGCCGAACTTCTTTACTAGCAGACAGATATCGTGAATAAAAGTAATAAGAAGCTCTGAGTCATAAGAAGCTCTGAGTCGAGGCGCGTACTCAATCGCCATCTTTGAGATAGTTCGCGCCCCTCGGTGCAAAGAATTGGTGCAAAAGGATGCCGACGCATCTACCTCCAGGATACAACTCCCCAGATACGTTCCTTCACAGCATGCACAAGCTATGGAGGAATCCAACACCAACACCACCCTTCCAATTGCCCAGAGAAAAAGCGAGACGAGGTTTTTCAGATCTGTTTTTCAAACCCTAACTTAATCTTCTTTTATAAAACCTAAAAAACATAACGTTAGGGAAAAGACCCGTTGAGAGAAAACGGTCGCGTTGTTTTGACGTGCCCGAGAAGTAAGGCACGTTTCGTACAATGGTAACCGGCCTAATCAAGTGTGCCACATCTAACGGTCGCAATCAAAGCAACGGTTAAAAAAATAATTTATCAATTTGGGCAAAACCTAGCCTATTAAGACTCTAAGCAAGTTGGCCAGCCCAGGCCAATCGAGGTCCGACATGCCCTGTTATAGGTTCCCAGACCAGTTTTCTCGCCGGCTGCACCCTCTGCACGTGCATACGGGCTTTGGTATAGTCCAAGACACATTGTAAAAGTCTATGTTGAGAAAAGTATATAAACCATTTTTCTTTCTCCCACTCAAATTCGATATATACTAAAGAAATCCACAAAAGGACAAAAAACATAAAAACAACGTAACAAAGATTGTTTTATTAGAAATACACATAACAGTTAGTATTAGTAGTTTAGGTATGTATATATTTAATATACGATTGATAATTTTAGCAAAAAAGTTAGGTTTTGCAAAGCCACACACCATTCACATGTCAAGGTGGCAAAGGTGTGAGCAATCTAATGCATCCAATGGGTGGGCACAACTCGAAACCTAGATCCAAAGACCCTCAGATTCGGTTCTGGGCATTCAAGAACGACCGGGACCTGGCAAGACCCAAACCGGTTAGCCCTGATATGGGCACTATTATTAGGTCCGGGATCTGAATCCGACCAGTTGACAGTCTCAAAAGAGAAACAACTTCAAACAAAACTGGGTTTTACCTTCATTGATTTTAAGTGAGGAAAAAAAAAAAAAAAGCTAAGAAGAAAATCATGTTAACGTTTATACACACGTGTATACTTTCATCTCATGGTCTCTTCCATTTCCTTCACAGATCAAACAGTTAGGAACAAAGGACGGCTGTCATCCAAAAATCGGTGACGGAACGACGACGATATGCTTCATCGGGTGAGAAATATCAGTGCCTCCGGCGTGCCTCACAAACTCGGCGGGTGAGAACAAGCTTCCATGGCAGGCGCAAACGATGCTAATCTCTGTCTTTGTGCATCTGTACAAAAACCCAGTTATGGTTTTCCCATCCGGGCCGTCCCCGGTGGTCCATACGCATGGCATTTGTGGTAGGGATGGAGTGGGAAGCTTCCGTTTTTCCTTGTCTCCTTCTCTGCGGGTGGAAGAGTAGTGCGGGTGTTTAGTCAGGCTTGAAAGAGTTGAAATGATCTTAGCTGTTGTAGAATTCATGATGTTCGATGTTGTTGGTTTTTCTTCTGAATGGCTTCTCGAGTCGCTGCCACTCGATCCTGCAATGATGAAAAACCATGAATATTAGCCTTCTAAAGTAAGATAGGTTCGTTGTCGGAGCGAATGGGCTAAGAAAGCTTGAGAAGGAGAAGCCATTCAGGACAATCCGTTAATCTGATGGTCAAATAATCAGGACTCGGTGACCCATCCAGACTCGTTCGGGTTCGAGTTGAGTTGGGACTCACCCTAATCAATGGTGAATTGGGGGCTGACAACCAAGTCCGAGTCAACTTGGATGAGTTGGGCAATCCAGACCATCAACTGGTGGGCCCCACCATCAATGGCCACAGCCCAAAGGGTTAGAATCGTCCCATTGGGGTGATTTCCGGGTCATGGTCTAAACTCTTTACAATGTCCCCCCACAAACAATCAACGGTCAGGATCACTGATACATTGGCTCCTGCTAGGGAACTCATGGCCCGAGGATCCAATTCATATATTCTCAGCAGGAGGAGAAAGTGGTGCATCCAGACAGTCGACTGGTGGACTGGTCCCCACCATCGACGCCCACAGATCAAAGGGCTAGGATCATCCCATCGGGCCAATTTCATGAGGTCATGGTCTCCATACGAGCTGCACACCATAAATCCAACGGTCAGGATCGCGGAACTCAAGACCCCAACGATCCAATGCATATATTCTCAGCAGGAGAACAACACGCATCCAGACCGCCGTCAATGGTGGGCCCCACCAGAGATGACTGACAACACAAAACAAGCGCACCAGTGGGATGATCCCCGCCATCCCATCTCCAACGGCGGTTCCATCAACAGCAATGGATGGCCAGGATCGACCGATAGTAAATAAAAAAAAGATGTATTACCATACCATGAAGAGAAGCACTCTGAGCATCCGAGACCGCAGAAGAGCTGCTGCTCACATTCTTCTCCGAATCCGACCGTTCAAATTGCGGAAAACCAGAATTCAATCCATCCGGGCCCACCGCGGAGATCGACGGTGATGCAGTAGCCGCCACATCCGGGGCCCAGCACGGCATCAAGTACAGGCAAGGCATCGGCATCGGCACGACGGACAAAGAAGGGTACTGTATCTGATCGAAATTACCAAATCTGCCATTCTTCGCCCCTCGATCTCCCAGTAACATATTGCCATTGCATGTGTGAATGCCATTGCTATTGTTGAGCTGCTGCTGTTTCTTCTCTATTCTCTTCTTCTTTGCTTCTTGGCGCCGTAGCGCGAATAGCCGCCGCTTCCGCTGCGGGTTGAGAGAATCCAAGCCATTGGATTCATCGGATCTTATGGAAGTAGTATCGGACGGTGGAGAAGCCGATTTTGTACGGAAAACGTTTGAGCCGATGGAAAGGCTTAAGCTGAGGTCCACCTCGTCTTCTTCTCTCTCCATCGTCTCTCTCGGAAGTGTTTTTCTTTTCTTTTCTTTTCTTTTCTCCCCTACCGTGAAATTCATATAAATAAGACGCTGTGATGAAGGTGAGGACGGCACGTGGCAGAGTAGAGAGGATGGACGTGGACTGGGATCCACGACAGCACCCGTTTTACGCAACGTGAATAATACTCGACTCTGTGGGGCCCACCATGTTCTATATTTAAAATCCACTCCGTCTATCAGTTTCTTTCATCAATGTTAGACTGCTAAGCTAACAATCAGCTGTATACACCACTTAGATGGCCCACACCACGTAGAAAAGTGGGTATGGATGTCAACCGTAGGTTTGCGTATTTTGCCTCCATTGTGTTTATCTGTCATCAAACCCGTTAATCAAGTGCGACGCACCTTGATGAAGAGCATACAAAAAACCAGATTGACACAGCATCTGAAATTAGTGGTTTCGGGAGCAGTTTTACATTGTTACCACTAGTGTGGTCCATATGGGACTTTCAATAGATTTATCCTAATGTACGGTGAGAACAACGGTTGTCGCCTGATGGACGGTTTGGATTTTTCGTATGCAAAATGGTGGACCCTACAGAGCTCGGCTGTTTTAGTGCTGCTTAAAACAGGTGTCGTAGACGGTTCGCTTGGAGGATGGATGGCTTGGCGGTCGACACGCGTCCTACTCCAGCAAGTTTCCCTGTTCCTGGAGTGGCGGGCCCAGCTTGCGCGTAGAAGGGGAGGACCGGAATCGTCTACGATACCAGGCGGTGGCGTAAAACACCTGAGCTGATGGGTCCCATCAAGTCGAATATGTGAAATCCACTCCATCCATCAGATGAAAGCAGTTATTTTAACCGTACCTAAATCGTATCAGCCCAAGAAACTATGTAGGTTGGACACTTAAATGATAACAATGTGAAAGTGCTACTAAAAATGCAAAGTAGACGTGGTGTGGCCCACCTGATATTTGGATGGGTTGATTTTTGTTGTTCATTTATTCATATTCCCTTCATCTTAATTGGTTACACCGGATCAACGTGTTTTATGAGAGATATACACGCGATGATGGTCCCACGCAAAAATCTATGGTTAGCATCTCATCTCTATTGTTCCCTGTGGTATGGCCCACCTGAGTTGTGGATTTAGGTGATTTTTTGGGCCCCAGGACTAGTGTCGAGGATTGCACACGATGGACGGAGTTAATTTAACACATACAGCATGGCGGGTCCCACAGAATTGGCTGTTTTCCGCTCTGCGTGAAACAGGTGATGTAGGCGATTCCAGCAGCCGAGCAGGTTCAAGTCGACACGTGTCGCGTCTGAGTTGCTCAAAAGCCGGGAAAGCCGGACTGTTTCTCGGGAATCGTATCGTGCGGAGTAAACTCAGTTGTGCCCACCTAGAATGTATGTGCTTTATCTATTCTGTCCACATATTTTTCCAGCTCATTTTAGTGGTTTAGCCCAAAATTTAAGTATATCCATATCTCAAGTGGACCATGCCACGGGAAACAGTGGGAATAATGATTTCCACCGTTGAAACCTTCCCAGGGCCTATAGTGATGTTTATTTGTCATCCAACCTGTTCATAAGATCACATGGATATGGATGAAGGGAAAGCACAAATATCAGCTTGATCCAAAACTTTTGTGTCCTCCGAGAATTTTTCAATGGTAGACATTCAGTTAACATATTTCTTATGGTGTGGTCCACTTTAGATTTTGATACCCTTCATTTTTTGGAACCATACGTAAATGTTTCCGTTAAGATGGATGGACGGAGTGGATAGAATACTTAAATCACTGTGGGCCCACAGACTTTACTCCGCACGCTAGCGTGGGGAGTTACTCAGTACGCAGTCCGCTTCCTGTTTCTCGTGCCGCTGCATTGCGCAGAATATCGACACGTGCGCATCAAATCAGCTGCTAAGTCACTAAACCTGCAACCTTTAGATAGCCTCGAAGCCCTCTCCGCCACGATTGCGTGCTTTTCGACTGAGACGTGTTAGAAAGCGGACGTGCTGCCTCGGCATACGTTGGTTTAGCGTAGTCTGACACGTGGAGGTCTTGACAGCTCATAGCATGGTGGGCCACCGTGATGTATGGATTTTATCCACACCGTCCGTTCGATTTTCCACGTCATTTCAGGTCATGAGCTCAGAAATGGGGCAGATACAAGCTCGATTGGACCATGAAATAGGGATTAAATTATGACCGTTGAAAAGTTATCGGGTGACACAGGAAGTTTTGGATCAAGCTGATATTTGTACCGTACCTTCATCCAGGTTTCTATAAATCTTATGAACAGATTTGATGGCAAATAAACATCACGGTGGGCTTAGGAAGGTTGCAACGGTAACAATCATTAGCACCACTGCTTACCACGGTGTGGCCCACTTAAACCTTAGATCTTCCTCATTTTTGGTACTATGTCCTGAAATGATATGGAAAACCGAATGGACGGCGTGGATAAAATCAATACATCACGTTGGCCCTCAGAACCCTAGCCTGTTTGGAGCTCGGGACAGGCAGGGGAAGTACCTAATCCGCGCCCATGCGAGTTCGGGGCATATGACGCGACGTTTACACGTGGAAGAAGGCAGTTGGTCAATGACACGTGGAACTGCCGTTTTGTATAAGCTGTTCATCTGGGAACAGATTAGGTGTTATCCGGGTAACAGATGTGGGTGTTACCCTTACAGTGGGGCCCACGTTGATAATATTTTGTATATCCATGCTGTCCATCCTTTTCTCAAGCCCATTTTAGATTGTGAATAGAAAAAGTAATCAGAAAGAAATATCAGGTGCACCACACAATAGGAAACAATGGTGATTGAGCGCCTCACCATTAAAAATACCGAAGGGCCTATCGTAAGGTTTCTGTAATGTTTATTTGCACCCAACTTGTTCATAATGTAAAGAAAACCTGAATGAAAAAACTTTTGAAGCCCACAGAAGTCTTTAATGGGCATTCATTCATTGCAGTTTCTAGTGGATAGTCGACCTTGAGATTTGGATATTCTTTAAGGTTTAAGAGCTTATCTGGAATGAGATGTAAAAGCAAATGGAAGGCGTAGATATACCCAAAAAAATTTAAAAAAAAAAAAAAAAAAAAAAAAAAAAAAAAAAAAAAAAAAAAAATGATGTGAGTCTCACACGGTCAGGGTAACACCCAGTCAGTTGTTACCCGTTAGCCGCTAATTCGCTCTCGTTTATCTGTACAAATGGAGGACCCTCGAAGGCTTCCCCGCCACGTTACATGCTTTCGACCTGACACGTGTCATAAATTGGACGGGATGCCTCGACATGCGTTGGGTGAGCTTAGTCTGACACGTGGCGTTCGGTAGACTGTGGACAGCTCACAGCATGCGAGTTCGGGGCATGAGCATCTGATGAGAAATTTACACGTGGAAGAAGGTGGTTGGTTAGTGACACGTGGAAGTGTCGTTTTGGATAAGCTGCCTATCTTTACAAATGGAAGACGAGTGTAAATTTGGTTAGGATGGGCCCACCTCAGAGACTTCTTAGATGGGACCCGAATCCTCTACTTCTAAAGCAGTGCGTAAAACACCCAACCACACTTTGGAATCACAGTGGTGCATATGTGAAATCTGGTCCATCCATCAGATGACTTTCCTGATATTATGACCTAGGACCAAAAATCAGCCATATCCGGATTCAGGTGAACCACACCACAGTTAACAATGGGATGGAACGACAACCATAGGTTTGTACGGGTCCACCGTTGTATTTTTCCACCGTGGGCAATTACCATGAGGCCCATAATGATATATATGTTATATATCCATGCCGTCCAAATAATGATAACCACCAATGGAACCTTCTTAGGGCCATATTAATATTTATTTTCCATCCAACTTTATGTGAAACTTTTGGGGCACTGTTTCCTTCCTATGTTGTGGTCTACTTGAGCTTTTGATCTACTTGATGTTTGGCCTAACAAAATGGGTGGAGAGAGTGATAAAAACATATGCATCATGGTGGACCTTACAAAGTTCAA
The DNA here is from genome assembly GCA_003013855.2 of Liriodendron chinense. Lineage (NCBI taxonomy): Eukaryota > Viridiplantae > Streptophyta > Magnoliopsida > Magnoliales > Magnoliaceae > Liriodendron > Liriodendron chinense. The sequence continues at coordinate 7,877,071 of ML058348.1, read as the reverse complement.
TACCATTTAGTTGAATGGTGTTGTTACTCACTAATCCATAGCTCAAGTGGTAGACTGAGTGAAGATACCCTCGCTTTCAACACTGAGGTCTTTTGGGGCATGTCAGTTATTATAATCCGTGATTATCACCACCTACTAGGATGGGAGGAGTTGCTTTGATGTGGTATAGTTTTGTTGGCCCTACCATGATGTATGTGTTATATCCATATTGTTCATTTATCTTGCGAGATCAATTTATATAAGGAAACAAAAAAAAGACACATCTAAAATGAAAATTGACCACACCACAAAGAACAATCAGGGTTTGAATGCTAGACATCAAAAACTTTCTACAACTCACAAAAGTGTTGGATAAAGTTGATATTTGAGGTCATGCTCTAAAATAATATTGTAAAATGGATAGGCAATGTGGACGTAACACAAATTAGACTAGTTATATCTACATATATCTAATCATGTGAGTATATTACATGCATATCAAAAAGTTGAAGTGCGCCAATGGTATTGGCATTCATACTGCATTACTTCCAAACTACTATATTATTAATAATCATTACCCATTTACACCACATTATTATGGATGTCAGCCATCCAAACAGGCCCTTGGAAGTTATGTTTGGTAGCCTGTACTTAACAACATATATTTAGAAAGCACTAAAGGAGAGAGTGAGAGTAGACTATGACCTATCAATCAATGATAATCGGAATTCATGTGAAATAAATAAGTGATTTTGTTATGATTTAAAAAAAAAAAGAGCTTTTGATGTGATCATATCAACTATTCTCCCAAATGCACCAACTACAGTGATTCACACTAATTATCACTCGTCATACGTTCCCAAACGACCCCTTAGATGCTTCTAGATGGGTTTAGGCACCGATCATGATTCATTTGGACCGTCCATTAATTGGTGCACACACAAATGTCTAACTGATCAAGCCCAACAATGATACCAGACCGTAGCTTTTGTTCCGGTGGGCTACCAGGTGGAAAGGCCATGTCCCAAAGACAAAGAAGAGCGGTCAGTAGTAGCCGTCCGATAAGTGGGCTGCACACTTAATGGTCAGAACAGTGGTCCACATTGGACCATTAAAAACTGACAACAAATGATGGCCCCATTAACCAATCACCAGGAGTTTTTGCCTATGGTCAACCATATCATCAGTCCTGACCGGGTGGCCATGACCCAAAGGCAACATGAGGTACATGTCTTACATCCAAGCCGTCCAACAGGTGCACCACACCATGATTACCAGACACACCAAAAATCTAGCGCATCCAATGATAGGATGGGCCAGACCGTGAAAACTTACATACACCGCTCAAAATCATCCAACAACATCAGTAACCCATCTGTTCCTGTGAAATCTGGGCGCGACTTGGGTGAGACCCCGGAACCAGCGATGTGGGTGGGACCCTGAACCTAGGGCCCACCTGGATGTATTCCTTGTAGATCCATGCTGTTAATCTGCTTTTCCAGATTATTTTGTACTATAGTACTAAAAATGAAAAATATCACAATTTTGGGTGGACTACAACATAAGAAAGACTGGTTAATGACCATTAAAAACCTTTTGTTAGCCACAAAAGTTTTCTATAAACCTGATATTTGTTTTTTCTTTTCATCCCTGTCTACGTGACCTTATCAACAGATTGGATGGTCAATAAACATTAGGGTGGACTTCAGGAAGTTTTTAATGGTCACAGTTGAATGATAATTATTTCTTGGGGTGTGGTCCACCTAAAATTTACATCTATTTCGTTTTAGGGACTGCATCCTAAAATAATACGAAGAAACAGATGGACGGAATGGATCTACAAAGAATACATCCAGGTGGGCCTTGGATTTAGGGTCCCACCCACATTGCTGGTTCCGGGGTCTCACCCAAGTCGCGCCCGTGAAATCTATATTGGGGTTCAAATATCAGAAGGATTGGATTTTATGCGCACACATCTGGGCCCCACCAGGCCCCACGAGATGTCCATAAGAAATTCATCAATTTTTTCCAACTTATGTTTTAATAGAACAAGATTCTAAAAATGAGGCAAATCCAGACCATACTATAGATAACAATTGGAATGGAACACCTACCTACCGTGGAAACCTTTAGAGGGCCATAAAAGTCTTGGATGAGACTAACATTTGTATTTTCAGTTCATCTTAAGTTAGAATAACCCCATCAACAGCTGGGATGGCATACAAACATACTGGACCGTTTCAACAATGGGCATTTCCATCCCTACTGTTTCTTGTAGTTTTGGATCTGCTTAGTTTTTTGGACCACGTACTAATATGAGCAAGAGAAACTAATGACACGTGGTGTCCTATAGACGGTGGACAGCTCACGGCTCACAGCTCACAGCATGTGGTGCTCCATAGACACAGCATGCGAGTAAGGGGCATAGGATGGGACGTGGATTGACTGCGAAAGCCTTTCGCAGGCATCTCCTGCTCTCAGAATCTAGGTGGGGCCACAGTGACGTTTGTGAGAAATCTACGCCGTCCAACTGTAATAGTGCTCTAAAATGATCTCTAAAAATGGATGAACTGCTTAGATACATAATACATACATCAATGTGGGCCCCACTGTAACCTCATGGTAAGGACCGCACCATCTTAGGTGAGGCAGGGGTCTCACCTGATCCTCTCTCCCTATATACATACTATCAGGTCAATTTCATGGGAGCTTCCTAAAAATCATTGAGAGTGGGCCACGCTAGAAACAACTATTGAGAGTGGATGGCCATGGTGGCCAATGTGCCTAAAAATCAAGCCAATCCATGACTTTTGGTTGGCCATATCACAAACAACCATTGAAAGAATGCCTACCCATTGAAACCGGCCATAGAGATGTGGTTCAGAAATGCAGTCCATTTGTTTGTCCACTTGATGAGAGGTCACACCAAGTATCATGTCATTCCAACACACTGGTGCTCCCCATCAACTACTGTTAACGTTTTAGACATGATTTCACATGGTTTTAGATGGTGTGGCCCACTACGCTGTTCAAAAGCTCTCTCTCTCTCTCTCTCAAAGGAACTCGATTCACCCATAGTTGTTGGTTTGCACTAGGAGCTTTTTGGTTGTACCGTTGTGGGGGTTTGCAAATTCTGCAACTGTGTATGAGGCAGTCCATCCGCATGTAATCACGTGTCAAGCTGGTCCCACATGGAGTGGGCCACAATGTCAGAAGCATAATTTAAACTGGCATTTTTCTTTTCTTTTCTTTTTTTTTTTTCCATAGGCAATGACATCCACATGAGGGTACCAACCTGATGGATGGCTTGGATCCATCACTCATTTGACATGAGCAAATACGGCCCTCAATCGTTTGTCCAGCAAGGTTTAAAAATCAGTTTCTTCATATCACATCATCTTAGACCCGACCCATTGTAGTGGATCTTGTGCCTTCTTTTAGACCCGTTAAGAAATAAGGTCGGGTTCTGGATCCGTTAAGAAATCAGGTTAGGGTCGGTCTCACCTATTGGACCCGCGTAAAGTTGAGTTGATCGGGTTTGCGTTGGTTCCATCACGTCCATCTGATGGACCACCTTATAGTCGCGATGGGTCTAGTTAGTATTAGTAGTTTAGGTATGCGTATATTTAATTTACATTGATAATTTTAGCAACAAATTGAGGTTTTGCAAAGCCACACAACATTCACGTGTCAAGGTGGCAAATGTGTGAGTAATCTAATCCATCCAATGGGTGGGCCCAACTTGAAACCTAAATCCAAAGACCCTCATATTCGGTTATGAGTATTCAAGAACGACCACGACCTGGCAAGACTCGAACCGGTTAGCCCTGGTATGGGTACTGCTATTATAGTCCGTTTGGTACCATGGATTCGAAGAGAAGTGAGGAGAAACCACTTGCTTTATTTTGCTTAGCATCATTGGTTTGAGAGGAATTCATGAAAATTTAAAAAGATACTTTTGGCTCATTTTCAAATCCTTTTGAGGAGAAATCCTCCATAATATGGGACCCACAGTGATGTATATTTTCCATCTGACTTGTTCATAAGGTCACAAAGACTTGGATGAAGGGATCACACGAATATCAGTTTAATCTAAAACTTTATGCATAAAAAAAGGCCTCTCTCTCCTTTTTCTTGTTTTATGGCCCACTTAAGATGTGGATCTGCTTTATTTTTTGGATCTTGGCATAAAATGATCTGTAAAAATGGATGGACAGCATGGATTTAAAAATCGAGGCTGATACAGTGGGCATATGGTGGGATTAAAATCCACACCGTCCATTCTCTCATGTATGATTTCTCTCTATATTTTGAGAGCCAAACAGAAAATCTGAAATTGATAAGAATTGGAATTGATGAGAATTCATATAATGAAATAAACTTCTCCTCACTTCCTCTCAAATCAATGGTGCCAGACAAGCCCTTAGGTCCGGATCTGAATCCGACCAGTTGACAGTTTCTTAAAAGGGAAACAACTTCAAACAAAACTCGGTTTTACCTTCATAGATTTTAAGTGAGGGTAAAAAAAAAAAAAAAAAAGCCAAGAAGAAAATCATGTTAACGTTTATACACACGTGCATACTTTCATCTCATGGTCTCCTCCATCTCCATTTTCTATAGACGGCTGTCATCCGAAAGCCGGTGATGGAACGACGACGATATGCCTCATCGGGTGAGAAATATCAGTGCCTCCGGCGTGCCTCACAAACTCGGCGGGTGAGAACAAGCTTCCATGGCAGACGCAAACGATGCTAATCTCTGTCTTTGTGCATCTGTACAAAAACCCAGTTATGGTTTTCCCATCCGGGCCGTCCCCAGTGGTCCATACGTATGGCATTTGTGGTAGGGATGGAGTGGGAAGCTTCCGTTTTTCCTCGTCTCCTACTCTGTGGGTGGGAGAGTAGTGTGAGTGTTTATTCAGGCTTGAAGGAGTTGAAATGATCTTGGCTGTTGTAGAATTCATGATGTTCGATGTTGTTGGTTTTTCTTCTGAATGGCTTCTCGAGTCGCTGCCACTCGATCCTGCAATGATGAAAAACCATGAATATTAGCCTTCTAAAGTAAGATAGGTTCATTGTCGGAGCGGATGGGCTACGAAAGCTTTGAGTCGACTAGACGCCCCCGAAAAAAACAAAGGCAGAGACTGTATAAGTAATTGACTAGGCGGGTGACTCAGTTCGAGTCATGGTGAGCCACCCTTGTATTCACCAAGTCAATCGAGTTGACTATTTTTCATCCTTAACCGTCCAAGGAAAATCCGTTAATCTGATGGTCAGATAATCAGGACTCGGTGATCCATCCAGACTCGTTCGGGGTTCGAGTTGAGTTGGGAGTCACCAAATCAATGGTGAATTGGGGGCTGACAACCAAGTCCGAGTCAACTTGGATGGGTTGGGCAATCCAGACCATCAACTGGTGGGCCCCACCATCAATGGCCACAGCCCAAAGGGTTAGGATCGTCCCATTGGGGTGATTTCCGGGTCATGGTCTAAACTCTATACAATGTCGCCCCACAAACAATCAACGGTCAGGATCACTGATCCATAGGCTCCTCCTAGGGAATTCATGGTCTAAACTCTATACAATGTCCCCCCACAAACAATCAACGGTCAGGATCACTGATCCATAGGCTCCTGCTAGGGAACTCATGGCCCGAGGATCCAATTCATATATTCTCAGCAGGAGGAACAATTGGTACATCCAGACAGTCGACTAGTGGTCCCCACCATCGACGCCCACAGATCAAAGGGCTAGGATCATCCCATCGGGCCAATTTCCTGAGGTCATGGTCTCTATAAAAGCTGCACATCATAAATCCAACGGTCCGGATCGCGGAACTCAAGACCCCAACGATCCAATGCATATATTCTCAGCAGGAGAACAACACGCATCCAGACCGCCGTCAACTGGTGGGCCCCACCAGAGATGACTGACAACACAAAACAATCGCACCAGTGGGATGATCCCCGCCATCCCATCTCCAACGGCGGTTCCATCAACAGCAATGGATGGCCAGGATCGACTGATAATAAATTAAAAAAAGATAGTATTATTATACCTTGAAGAGAAGCACTCTCAGCATCCGAGACCGCAGAAGAGCTGCTGCTTACATTCTTCTCCGAATCCGACCGTTCAAATTGTAGAAAACCAGAATTCAATCCATCGGGGCCCACCGCGGAGATCGACGGTGATGCAGTAGCTGCCACATCCGGGGCCCAGCACGGCATCAAGTACAGGCAAGGCATCGGCATTGGAATCGTCATCGGCACCGGCACCGGCACCGGCACGACGGACAAAGAAGGGTATTGTATCTGATCGAAATTACCAAATCTTCCCTTCTTCGCCACTCGATCTCCCGCTGACATATTGCCATGGCATGTGCGATTATTTACGGGAATGCCATTGCTATTGTTGAGCTGCTGCCGCTGTTTCTTCTCTATTCTCTTCTTCTTTGCTTCTTGGCGCCGTAGCGCGAATAGCCGCCGCTTCCGCTGCGGGTTGAGAGAATCCAAGCCGTTGGATTCATCGGATCTTATGAAAGTAGTATCGGACGGTGGAGAAGCCGGTCTTGTACTGGAAACGTTTGAGCCGATGGAAAGGCTTAAGCTGAGGTCAACCTCGTCTTCTTCTCTCTTCATCCTCTTTCTCAGAAGTGTTTTTCTTTTCTTTTCTCCCCTACCGTGAAATTCATATAAATAGGACGCTCTGATGAAGGTAAGGACGCCACGTGGCAGAGTAGAGAGGATGGACGGGACGTGGTTTGGCTCGTGACCCGAACACCAGCCCCGAAGCTGGTGTCAAAGTTCTGTGGGCCCCACAAAGATTTATGTGTTTCATCCAATCCATCCATCCATTTTTAGAGCTCAAGTGGACCACACCATAGGGATTAAATACATACCGTTGAAAACTTCTTGGGGCCTAATGAAGTTTCGGATCAAGCTAATATTTTTTTTCCCTTCATCCAAGTCTGAGTGACCTTAGCAACGGGTTGGATATCGAATAAACATCACTGTAGGCCCTAGGAAGGTTTCAACAATGGACATCATCCTCCCTGCTGTTTCCCGTGGTGTGGTCCACCTGAGCTTTGAATCTGCTTCATTTTAGTTTTATATTGTCAAATGAGTTCGAAAAATGGATGGATGGAGTGGATAAAACACATACATCATGGTGGGACCACAGAGCTTTGACATTAGCTCCGCGCTGTGTTCGGGTCACCAGCCAAACTGCGTCCGGATGGACGGACTAGAATCCACCACAGCACCCGTTTTAGGCAACGTTATGATTCATTGATACTCCGACGCGGATTGGCTAGTGACCCCAACACCAGGCCTCGTGTGGGGTCACTGAGCCAATCCGCGTCCATAATACTCGACTGTGTGGGACCAACCATGTTCTATATTTAAAATCCACCACGTCTATCAGTTTCTTTAGTCGATGTTAGATAGTTAGGTTAAAAATCAGCTACATAGACCACTTAGATGGCCCACACCAGGTAGAACAGTGGGTAGGGATGTCAACCGTAGGTTTACGTATGGAGCCACCATTGTGTTTATCTCTTATCAAACCCGTTAATCACGTGCGGCGCACCTGGATGAAGAGCATGCAAAAAATCAGCTTGACACACCATCTGAAATTAGTGGTTTCGGGAGCAGTTTTATATTGTTACCACTATTATGATCCATATGGGAATTTCAACAGATTTATCTTAATGTACGGTGAGATCAACGTTTATCGCCTGATGGACGGTTTGGATTTTTCGTATGCAAAATGGTGGACCCCACAAAGCTGGGCTATTCAAGTGCTGCTTAAAACAGGCGTTGTAGACGATTCCCGTCGGAAGCGGATTAGCTGGTGCACCACACACCAGCGAGATCGCTGGTGTATTTACGTCACCAATTTCGGTGGGCCCCACCATGAGGTTCGTAGTATATCCAAACCGTCCTTCCATTTGCCGACACAGTTATAAGGGTTTAACCCAAAAACAGAACAGATCCAATGATCAAGTGGACCACACTACAGAATGCAGTGGGAGATTGAATGTCTACCATTGAAACCTTCTTGGTGGTCACAGAAGTTTTGGATCAATCTGATATTTGGTTTTACCCTTCATCCAGGTCCATGTGACCTTATGAACAGTTTGGATGGTAAATAAACATCATGGTGGGCCCTAGTAACGTTTTAATGGTGCAAATCATTGTCCCCACTGCCTTTTGTGGTGTGGTACACTTGAGATTTGGATATATCTTATTTTTGGGATCATGCCCTAAACTGATCTTGTAAACTGTATGGACGGTGTAGATAAGTTAAATACATCATCTTGGGGCCGCGTAATCTTGATTTTCTTTGAACCGTTGGTTACTTACAATACGGAGCTCGAGGACTGAAGGTGACACGTACTCACACCAGTCGCGGATGGATGGCTTGGCGGTCGACACGCGTCGGACTCCAGCACGTTTCCTTTCGGAAGCGGTTTGGCTAGTGACGCTGACACTAGCCAGGTGGCTACTGGTCTGTGCTCTATGGCCCCCACCAAGATGCGTGTGTTTCATCCACGCCGTCCATCCATTTTACAGGTCATTTTAGAGCCTGATAAAAAAAAAGGCATATCTAAATATCAGTGAATCACACGGCAGGAAATCACTAAAACAGTATTGATTGAATTTCCACCATTAAAAATATCCTAGGACCCATTGTAATGTTACTTAGGTAATACAGACCTGGATGAAGGGAAAAAACAAATATTGGTTTGATCAAAAGTTTTTGTAGCTCCCCAAGAAGTTTTTAATGGCGTCCGTTCAACCAACACTGTATGGTCCACTTGAGATTTGAATCTTCCTCATTTTTAAGCTCATACCATATTTTATGGAAGAATGGATGGACGTCATGGATGAAACAAATACATCATGGTGGGGCCCCAAGAGCACCGACCACTAGCCATTGGCTGGTGGCAGGGTCACTAGCCAATCCGACTTGGTTTCCTTGTTCCTGGAGCTCAGCTAGCGCGTAGAAGGGGAGGACTGGAGTGTCTACGATACTACGCAGTGCGTAAAACACCCAAGCTGATGGATCCCATCAATTCCAATATGTGAAATCCACTCCATCCATCAGGTGAAAACAATTATTTTTAACCGTACCGAAAACGTATCGGCCCGAGAAAAAAATCTAGGTGGGCCACTTCAATGATAACAATGTGAAAGTGCTACTAAAACTGCGAAGTAGACGTGGTGTGGCCCACCTGGTTGATTTTTATGGTTCATTTATTCATCTTAACTTCATCCTAATGGTTTACACCTGATTAACGTGTTTTATGAGAGATACACATGCGATGGTGGTCCCACACAAAAATCTACGGTTGGCATCTCATCTCCATTGTTCCCTGTGGTATGGCCCACCTGAGTCGTGGATTTTTCTGATTTTTTTGAGTCCCAGGCCTAACGTCGAGGATGACACACGATGGACGGAGTTAATTTCACACATACAGCGTGGCGGGTCCCACAGAATTGGTTGTTTCCCGCTCTCCGTGAAACAGGTGATGTAGACGATTCCGGCAGCCGAGCTGGTGCATGTCGACACGTGTCGCGTCTGAGTTGCTCGAAGCCAGGAAAGCCGGACCGTTTCTCGTGCCGCTGCATTGCGCAGAATATCGACACGTGTACATCGAAGCAGCTGCTAATTCGCGAAACCTGCAACCTTTAGCCAGCCTCGAAGTCTTTCCCGCCACGTTGCGTGCTTTTGGAGGGGAGAGGGGAGACTGACACGTGTCATAAAGTAGACGTGCTGCCTCGGCATACGTTCGTTGAGCGAGTCTTACACGTGGCGGTCTATGGATGTTGACAGCTCATAGCATGCGAGTTCGGGGCATGTGATGCGACGTTTACACGTGGAAGAAGGCGGTTGGTCAGTGACACGTGGAAGTGCCGTTTTGGATAAGCTGCTTATCTGGGGAGGTGTTATCCGGGTAACGGGTAACGGAGCTATGTCGGTGTTACCCTTACGGTGGGGCCCACCTTGATGATTTTTTGTGTATCCATGCTGTCCATCCGTTTCTCACGCCCATTTTACGTTGTGACTAGAAAAAATAATCAGATCGCAATATCAGGTGGACCACACCACAGGAAACAGTGGGGATTGAATGCTTCACCATTAAAGTTTCTGAAGGGACTATCGTAAGGTTTCTGTAATGTTTATTTTCATCGAACCTGTTCATAATGTAAAGAAAACCTGAATGAAAGTAAAATACAAATATCAGATTGATCCAAAACTTTTGGAGCCCACAAAAAGTCTTTAACGCCATTCATTCATTGCAGTTTCTAGTGGATGGTCGACCTTGAGATTTGGATCTTCTTTAAGGTCTCTAGGATCTCATCCTAAAATGAGATGTAAAAGCAGATGGAAGGGCGTAGATACACAAAAAAAATTACATTAAGGTGAGCCCTGCACGGTTACGGTAATACCCACTAAGCTGTTCCGGTAACAGCTAATCCGCTCTTGTTTATCTGTACAAATGGAAATGGAGGACCCTCGAAGCCTTCCCCGCCACGTTGCATGCTCTTGGCCTGACACGTGTCATATAGCGGACGTGATGCCTCGATATACGTACTTTGGGTGGGTGACTTAGTCTGACACGTGGTGTTCTATAGACGGTGGACAGCTCACAGCATGCGAGTACGGGGCATCGGATGGGAGGCGGATTGCCTCCGAGCATCTCCTGGTCTCGGAATTTAGGTGGGCCCACGGTGACATTTGTGAGAAATCTACGCCGTCCAACCATTTTGTGAGATCATTTTAGGCGTTGCGACAAAAAATGAACGGTATCCAAGACTCAAGTGGGCCGCACTAAAGCAAAAGGTGGGTAGGGAAATTCCTAGCGTTGAAACCTCTATGGGTCCATAGTGATGTTTATATGCCATCAATACCGTTCATAATGTCATTCCTACTGAGATGAACTGAAAGCACAAATATTATCCTGATTCGAAGCTTCTGTGGCCCCACGAATACTTCAACGGTGGAAGTTCGATTGTTACATTTTCGGCCACTTAAATCTTCGGATCCCATTCATTTTTTGTTGCAACCCCTAAAATGCTCTCACAAAACGGTTGGACGGCTAGATTTCTCACAAACATCAAGCGTCTGATTTCCTGCGAAAGCCTTGGAACTTAAGAGGGCCCACAGTGATGTTTTCTGACAAATCCACCCTGCACATACGTTTTGGGAGCTCATTTTAAGTCATGAGATTAAAAAATGAACTGGATAGTGTGCCGAACTAAAGGAAAAGGTGGGTAGGAAAATTACCACCGTTGAATCCTCCTTAGTCTACATTGATGTTTATATGACATCACTACTAAGATGAACTGAAAACACAATATTAGATTGATTCGAAACTCCTAGTGGCCCACAAATATTTCAACTGTGGATGTTCAATCCTCACGTTTTCGGCTTAGGTGAGTCTTGGATTCCGTTTCAGTTTTGTTCTTATATCCTAAAAGGAGTTCCCAAAACGTATGGACAGGGTGGATTTATAAGAAAACATCATTGTGGGCCCCACCTAAGTTCCCCGTGCAGGAACTTTCTGCACAAAATCCGCGTCCCATCCGATGCAAAGTTTACTGCACCTACCTCCACCAACCAGTCACTGTGCAACTTCACGGCAAAACCTATTCGCTGTTTACCTCCTGCTCCCATCTGCCCCGCGCCTAAAGGACGCTTTCGGAACGCGTCCTTAAAGGACGCGACCCTTGGTGCCACCCCGGGTGTCACTACACAAAAATATTTAGGTGGGGCAAACAGACAAAACCCTCTAGTAAAATCCTGTATTTTTGTCTTTACTTGGCCTAGGTTCTGAGTTCACCCAGAGTGATTTCCTTTTCCACCCATCCATTTAATCATGGTAACTTTGGAGGTACCCCGGGTGTCACTATAAATTTACTGTAGGTATGACAAGTTTTGCATTGATGATGACCCTACTCGACCTTAAAAAAAAAAAAATAGGACTAAGCTTTGAGGACACCGAGGTGTTTATAAAGTTGACATCTGCAAGTTTATAGTGCAAAAGTCGGATGAACTCAGAACCTAGGCCAAGTAAAAACAAAAGTACAGAATTTTACTCGCGGTAACGCGGATTTCCTTCGAAAGTCTTTGGCGTCTGGGAATTTAGGTGGGGCCCATTGATGTTTGTGAGAAATCCATGCCATCCATCTGTTTTATGAGCTCATTTTAGTAGGTATGACTAAAAATGAACCGGACTCAAGTGGGCTGAAAAAGTGAGGATTGAACATCCACAATGGGGCCACAGAAGTTTTGTGCTTTCAGTTCATCCTAGTAATGACATTATTAACGTTATGGATGGCATATAAACATCACTGTGGACCTCAAGGAGGTTTCAACTGTATGAATTTCCCTGCTGCACGCTCTTGGATCTAGTTCGTTTTTTGTCACACGTCCTTGACTGAGGCTCACAAAACGGATGGATCTCCCCCACCTAGATTCTCCATAGCAGGAACTTTCTGCGAAACGCTTTCTCAGGAGATCCGCGTCCAACTTGGTCAGGATGTACACACCAAAGACTTCCTAGAAGAATCCTCTGCTTGTAAACAAGTGCGTAAAACGCCCAAGCACTGTATATGTGAAATCCAGTCCATACATCAAATGACTTTCTCAATACTATGACTTAGGACTAAAAATCAGTCATATACGCAATTCAGGTGGACCACACCACAGTGAACAATGGGATGGAACGACAACCATACGTTCGTGTGGGTCCACCGTTGTATTTTTCCACCGTGGGCAATTACCATGAGGCCCATTAATGATATATGTTCATATATCCCTGCCGTCCAAATAGTAATAACCATCAATGGAACCTTCTTAGGGCCACATTAATATTTATTTTCCATCCAACTTTATCCGAAACTTTTGGGGCACTGTTTCCTACGGTGTCCTCGTGGAAAAAAATATATGCATTGTTACGGGTAAAATCAAACTGACCTCTGGTCACAAAGAAAGCTCATACTTCCACAAGCTTAGGTGTAGGTCCTTCAACCTCATACACCGAACTATGGACCAATGTCGAAAGACCGACCTGAGGTCACTCAAGCCGACCTGTTTGACCTGCTTGAAGTTACTCAAGCCGACCTAATGTCCGAGGCCGACCTGTTTGACCTGCTTAAGGTCACTCAAGACGATTTGTTCGAGGCCGACCAATCTGACCTGGCATAATGGCCACACGCTGTCGGAAATCACGCCGACCATTATGGGCATAACCCACGTTGTCGGAAATCACGCCGACCATTATGGGTATAATGACCACATACAATACCTTCTATAGCTTTCCAATTATCCTATAAATATGAGACACTCCTACAAGTCAAAGTATGAACAATCTCTCCCAAGCACTCTACACTCCTCAAACCTTTGGCCTAACTTAAGCATTGGAGGGCTAACGAACCCTAGCCACCGCTCTTAGCTTTCTCTGGTGATTCGCAGGGCCCAAGAGATTTTTCAATCCAGATCCAGTCCGCTCATCTTAGGAGATTAGAGGCAGCAGTTCATGCAATGGTGGAGGTTATGTCATCTCATCTGTTGACCAGTTTTTGGCATCAACACGCATCATTATGGACCCTACTATTGGGATTGGACGCCTCAAACCTTCAAGCATGAAGACCACCGACCGGCCGGGACCGGTCGGTCATGTTGGAGATGAAGACAGCAGGTTGCTGGAGCCTTTTCGGGCCATCCGATCGGTCGGCCGACCGGCCGGTGGGAGGGTCCGACCAGTCGGGCAGTTTCCTTGTTGGACTTGGTTTCTTGCGCGGTTTTGCGCAAGGAGTTTCTAATTCCGGTTTTCTCCTATTTAAGGAGATGTAATCCGAGATTAGGGTTGCCACCAATAGGCCAAGGGATTGAGAGGGTTCTAGGGTGAGAGAAAAAGCTAAGGAGAAAGCTTGGAGTTCTCTGGGTTGAGGGAAAGGGCTGTGTTTGTCCTTCTCATGTGAGAATTAGCTTCGAGTAGCTTGGGATTTCTCTTGTGGGCTGTGATCCAGGGTATTTCTTCTGTAATCTCTTATAACTTCTGATTCATAGTGGATTGATGTCACTTTGTGCCGTGGTTTTTTACCATTTTGGGGTTTTTCCACGTAAAAATCGGTTTGCCTTCTTTTGTGTGATGATTTGCTTGTTGATTGCCAATGTGGTGTGTTCCTCGCCTGCTTTGATTGCTTCCGCTGCGGGGCTCCTAACCCCAACACCTAACACTATCTTGCTGGATGGTATTGTTACGCGCTGATCCATAGCTCAAGTGGTAGACGGAGTGAAAATACCCTCATTTCAACACTGAGGTCTTGGTACCTATTACCAAGGGGGTGGCTAACATTGTGGTGTGACTAACAACGTGGGGGTATACTAACTGTGGGGTGTGTGGACTGACTAAAAAAATGAAGAAGAAGAAGCTGGATTGTATTGGGGTCACTGCTTTATCTGCTTCTTCTGGGGCATGTTTGGATGGCTGACTTCCATGGTTATGGAGTGTAGCCAATTGAATAATGCAAGCCTGTCAATTCATAATAATCCATCAGGTATCACCATCTACTTAGATGGGTGGAGTTGCTTTGATGTGGCATAGTTTTGTTGGCCCCACCATGATGTATGTGTTATATCCGCACCATCCATTTATCTTGCGAGGTCAGTTTATAGAAAGAGAAAAAATAAGACACATCCAAAATAAAAATTGAGCATACCACAAAAAGCAATGGGATTTGAATGCTAAACATTAAAAACTTCCTACGAAGGATAGAAGTGTTGGATGAAGTTGAAATTTGGAGTCATGCCCTAAAATAATATTGCAAAATGGACAAAACAATGTGTATATAACACATAAAAGGCAAGTTATATCTACATATGCCTGACTACATTAGTACATTACATGCATATAAAAAAAATTGAAGCTACGAGAGTGATATTAGCATTTCGTTCATGAGTTTGGATCCTCTATTGGCTGCCATGCAGGAAAAACCTGTTTGGAGACTTTTCATTGGTCCACATTACACTATATGATGTGAGTGTGATAATGTCGCACTGAGAATGTGACTAGGCTGCAGACCTATGTGATGACGTTGACCAATAAAATGGCTCCAAACAGGGTTTTCTGTTTGGCGGCCAACAGAGGATCCAGATTCTCCATTCATATGCTTTACATTGGACTACTGTAGTAGTAACAATCATTACCCATTTACACTACATTATTGTAGAAGTCAGCCATCCAAACACGCCCAACTTATTTTGGGCAGCCGGCCATGAGAATCCATATGAACATGTTTAGTAGTTTATAATCAAA
Organism: Liriodendron chinense; assembly: GCA_003013855.2. Classification (NCBI taxonomy): domain Eukaryota; kingdom Viridiplantae; phylum Streptophyta; class Magnoliopsida; order Magnoliales; family Magnoliaceae; genus Liriodendron; species Liriodendron chinense. The sequence continues at coordinate 7,861,764 of ML058348.1, read as the reverse complement.
ATTTATAAAACTTCATATGAATGTGTTTGACAGCTCATGCATTTAGCAACATATATTCAGGAACACACCAGAGGAGAGAGAGTGAGAGAAGACTATAACCTACCAATCAATGGTAATCGGAATCCATGTGAAATAGATATCGTGATTTTGTTGTTATTTAAAAAGAGGAGCTTTCGATGTATTCGCATCAACTATTCTTCCAAATGCACTAACTACACGATCCCTTAGATGCTTCTAGATGGGTTTAGGCACCGATCATGATTCATTTGGACCGTCCATTTATTGGTGCACACGCAAATGTCTAACTGATCAAGCCCAGCAATGATACCAGACCGTAGCTTTTGTTCCGGTGGGCTACTAGGTGGAAAGGCCATGTCCCAAAGACAAAGAAGAGCGGTCAGTAGTAGCCGTCCGATAAGTGACCTGCACACTTAATGGTCAGGACAGTGGTCCACATTGGACCATTAAAAACTGACAACAAATGATGGCCACATTAACCAATCACCAGGAATTTTTGCCTATGGTCAACCATATCATCAGTCCTGACCGGGTGGCCATGATCCAAAGGCAACATGAGGTACATGTCTTACATTCAAGCCGTCCAACAGGTGCCCCACACCGTGATTACCAGACGGACCAAAAATCTAGCGTATCCAATCATAGGATGTGCCAGACTGTGAAAACTAACATACACCACTCAAAATCATCCAACAACATCGGTAACCCATCTGTTCCTGTGAAATCTATATTGGGGTTCAAATGTTAGAAGGATTGGATTTTATACGCATACACCTGGGCCCCAAAATTTTATACGCATCCAAACAGGCCTTAAATCATTTCACTACCATCAACAGGCTCTGGCTCCCCACTATCAGCAATCTGAAATGTTGAAACAATGGGCCCCATGAGATGTACCATGAAACCACATCTTACCAAGTTGGAAGGTTTAGAATTTTCCAATCTGAAGATTTTTGGCGCAAGGGCCTTTTACAGTGGGGCCCACCAACCATGTCAGCTGTTTGGACACTGAAAGTCTAAATGGTGTTTTACATATGTTCTGACGAGCCACACTGTAATATGCCATTTTTCATACATCATTTTATTTTTCTAATTCTTCACAACTGGGCAATCCTGGCCATCCACTGCGAGTTCTATTGTTGATTTTGTTTCCAACCATCCATTTGAAAGCTACTGATTAGTCAGTTAAGTTCATCTGGCAAGTTAAAATATGAAGATTGTTTGAAGCAGATGGATGTGAGATTGAAGAGGCTACATGGCACATGTCGACAAGGTCCCTCCGGGCACAATCCAGGCCACTCATTAGGTAGGGAAAGCATGAACATGCACTGGCCTAAGAATAAGTGTCCACTCAGAAGATTCGCCACCCTCCTATGAACATAGATAATTTTTAGCTGTTCTCCAAACCATCCATTTTTCTCGTACACCTCCTAAACGATGAGTAGACATGCTTGACTTTTGGGTTGAGACTGTTCAAGATCTGCCCCCGCTTCATGAATGGCTTGGATCTTGCGTATGCATCACCAAATGCCACTTAGATCTGCCCCAGTTCTGCAATGGCTGTAATAGCGCTGTCAACAGGTTGTATTCAGGTTGGGTCCTAGTGTCTTGAGAGCTGGGCTGATCAGATTTGGATCTTGCAGGGTCCAGGTCTCGTTTTGATGGTCCACACCTGGATCTCATCAGGTTCAGGTACCCATCTGCTCCCTGGACCTTGGTTTCAGGTCAGGTCAGCATCCACGTCAAATAAGAGCATTTTCATGGTCAAGCCAACCCGAATGGATGGATTGGATTACACTCATTTGACGCTTTGACACACGGTGGGTCAGCTTGGGCATCCATATGGGTGGGTTGAGTTGGACAAGCGGCTTAGATCTTGAGTACACGGGTCATGACACGTGCGTAAGTAGTGAATAGGTTGCAACAGAACTAGAAAGTGCACCAAAGAAAAGGTTTTATTCAAACAAGACAAGGCAATGCATGTTGCTACAGATATTAAGCTTTTGAAGCCAACAGTAATAGACTAAGATTGATTAATTGTACCAAATAAAACTGTGTTTTGGACTTACTACACAGGCGGCAGCATCACCAGCAGCTGGCCATCGACGGCACTGCAAATCAAAGAAGGGCATAAGCCAACACAGGTACCTTCTTTAAAACCCCAGTGGCAGGGATTATTGGGTCCTGGGCTGCCTCTAATTGGCATTTACTGAGGCAAGCATATTCAATACACGTGGGTCCCATGTTTCCATGACCCAAACCGGTGATCCGATGGGCCCCACGGGCAGGGGGTTGCCCCAATAGTCCCCTACATGGAAGGGATCCTAACCGCCGAACCAGAGGATTAATAACAAGGGTTAAGAAAAAAGCAACGATGGTGCACAATCTTCCAGTTGGGGGGGATTTTGGTGCATCCATGTGCTCGATGGAGCCCATTAGATCAACAAATCATATAATCTGTAGTGAGGCTAAGAGCATGAAATGCATATCTATTGGCAGTGTTCAAAGATAGAAAGGGAATTTACCTCTTGACATAGTAGTAACAGAAGTCAGCCAAAATAAATGTCTGGATGATTTCTGCAAGGAGGACCATAGGTAGCCACAAATACCCACTTCCCAAGTAGAACAGATATTGACCACGAGTATCTATGACCTGAAAAATGTGAAAGCACAACTGATCAGAATGAAAAAGAAAATCTATGTTCACTAGTAAATTACAAGTAGGAAATGCTGGTGATTAGTGGGAATGCCTCGAGTTCTAGATAGTTTCTAGGGTATACAGTGCATCATGTTATATAGAGAAATGATCACTATCAGATCATCATCTGACAATGTTCATAAGCATGATCTGATCACCATCGGAAGGGGTTTGCTAAGCCCACATGCATGTACAAGTCAGCTAATGCACACACCACCACATGCCAGCATCTATGGAGTGAGGTCCACATGATGAGTGTGCTTGGATATTTCACCTGTGTGCCATGCTGGCATATATGGAGGTGTGTGCATTAGCTGACTTGGAAGGGAATGTCTGGAACAGGGTTAGAAGATCCGGTGACTCGGATCAACTTGTTCACCCAGAGTTGAGTCACGGCTTGCCCTATTCAGGGCTGAATTGGCCCAACTCGCCCGAGTCAGTGGTCACCTGGGGGGTTGATTCGTGGTGTTGAACTGGGTTGGGTCCCACCAAATATGAATCGACCAGTCCGAATGCACCCGGTTTGGATGAATCTTGAAACCATAGTCTGGAACAACTCACTATTTCGGCACTAGTGGATCATGTTGACCTTAATCAGAAACTTTCAAACATGCTCATCAAGTTCAGAATCTTGAGGATGAATGACTATTCCAAGGATTCATGTAGCCGACCCCAAGCTACACCTGGATAGCTTGGAATGGCAGAAATGGATTCATGTAGCCGACCCCAAGCGATTGGATAAGGCTTAGAAGATGATGATGATTCAACAAGGCCTAATGGAAGAAATTCCTGCCCGCAAGATCATTTATTTCTAGCCAAAGGTCACTGATAGTCGAAGACTCGCAGTAGATCTAATTTGGAATTATTTGTGGATTACTTGTTTGAATTTCATCAGGAATAGATGATACAATGCCTTATTCACCCTTCAGTCAGGAAAAAAGAAAAGTGCTTTCTCTAATAGTATCAAAACCAAATGCCATTTACCACTGCACATGGTTGGGAAAGGATGTGGTGCAATCACCCATATTAAGTTAGCGAAATAGGGATTATTACCATTTTCAGGTTCAGACTGGGTCGGGTCAGCCCAGGGCCAACCAATTTGCTGGCCCAGGTTTAGGCCTGTTGTGTTAGGCCATGTTGGGCTTCGGCCGGCCTGGCCTAGCCAGGCCCAGACCATTGCCAACCCTAGTTAAGATGTTTAGTTGAACCAAACTGCAATTCATCCAATCCATTGTAGGGTAAATGAGCAAATTTGGGTAACACCATTTTAATTCATGGTGACAACCAAACCCCTAAATGCAACTCTGTTCATTTCAAGTCGAACTTGAAACAATAGTAGTTGCATTGTGGGCTCGTTTTTTAATGGGGCTACCCCCCCTTCTGTTTGAGTTGAATAATTGAAATTCAATTTGATTGAACATCCAAACACAGCCTTCTTTTTTTTAATGATGAAAGGGTGTCCCCGGCCCCCTTTGAGGTGAGACTATTCCCTGCAGATGCACTCAATCACCTGCCAACCACGTGCATCAGGTAAATCGCAGGGAGGGGAATCGAACTCACATCTGTGGGGAGCAAACCCATGACGCTAGCCATTCACCCAAACCCCGGGGGTGGGTATCCAAACAAAGCCTTAAGCACTAGATGACAATCAAAACTCACCTGGATGATCCAATGAGCGCAGCCCAAAAATCTCGCAACGCCTAATGCAAATACGTAATGAGCTGTAAATGGTTCAACCATCTGAAAAAGCAGTAGAACCAAACCACGGAAGAAAATGTTACCGCCCGTAACCGATATAATAATTGGTAGCATAAACAGCCCAACAGAACCCATACCTTCGCATTTTGCATCATTCGAAGTTGAGGCAGCACTGATACAGATTCCAAGTACACACAGAATGCCCAAAGGATTCTGTGGAGTATGAAATGGCTAGTCCAAGGATGGATGATCAGGGCAAGGACAGCAGAAGGAACAACCTGAAGATTGCATTAATAGCAAGAATAAAATAAAAGGAAAAAGAAGATTTAGATGAAAAAATTACAACTGATGAATGATAATTGCACTAGCACATGACCCATGAGGAGAAGTGGCAGGCATGTAAAAGGCCGAGGCAACTCATCCAGTGGGACCCAGCATGTATTGTCCAAGGCCCAAAATCAGGACAATCATCAGTGGTCGGGTGATGAGAATAACAATAACCAAACATCGGACACTTCCACACATCTCACTTATGATTTGGGATGGGTGGAGTTTTCTGCACTGCCCAAATTGGCAACCTTAACTTGTTGGCTTACAATTCCCGCCAGCCACAACTTTGTGCTACAACCAATAAAAAGCACTCTAAGATACTGTAACAGATATTGTTGTGCCAAATCATTTCCATTATAATAAATAAAGCTCTTTTGTGACTGAATGAGAGCAACAAATGCCGTTCAAAAAGATGATAACAACAACAACAATAAGAGGCTGTGTTCACTATTTGTTCTGAACAGGGTACTTCCCTGTTTGGAGCTTGGCTGTAGATGTGGGGCCCATTGATCTGACAGCCACCATCATGGATGGACCATTCCCCCAAAATCTCCCAAATTGGAAGATCCTAGCCATCGAATCTTGGGTCTTTCCTCCATTAAATGTGGCTTCTTCGTGCATTTCTTTTGAACCATGTATTTCCATGCCAACAATAAGAAGGTTAGAGTTCACCAATTGCGACGATGTTCTTGGAATGGTTCATCCATAATGGAGGCCATTGAACCAATGGCTTGGATAGAGCAACCATGGACCCACATCTACAAACTAAGTTCGGAATAGGAAAGTTCCCTGTTTGAAACGAATAGGGAACTCGGCCTCTAATAATAAATACAAAAATCATAAAATAGCAATATGTGTTTTACCATATAGTATATCGGCATGTTGTCTAGTTCCTCGATGTAGCTCGCCTTCAGCTTGAAGCGTATCATATATATAACCCAAAGTGTTGAGATGAGTGTCGCAAAGTCAAGCAATGTATGAATGTCATTTTCCATGACAAAACTGCAATATAGTCTTGCAGCTAGGAATATAGCTGTGAGCTCTTGAGACTTTAGAGAAAGACCTGCAAAAGACACCAAGTGTCAGAAATGTGGTTATGAAAAATAACTAAGACTGAAAGATAGTAAAATACAAAAAAAGAAACATATTAGAGAAATCTTTACGCAATTAAAACTTAAAAAAGGTAATTGAAAATACGAAAAATCTTGAAATAGAACATCTTCCTCGTCTTTAAAAGAAGAACAATTAGGCATTAACACACACTCTAACACCAACAGGATGTCTCCTTCAACAACTGGTTTTATAATATTCAATATTGTCTGGAGTTGGTTATAAGTCCAAGGGAGTTTATGGTAGAGCTGGAAGAACCAGAATTTAGTAGAGCCATCTCTCCACAGGACGTGCAGCAGGTTGATGTATCGGCCGGGTCCATCCATATACTCACACCGGTTCGGGTCCATCCAATATTTTCTACAGCTTACCCACTGTATATTTTGTTGGGAATCCCTCTGCATGTGGAGGCGAGACCCATGTGGGGCCAGAGGCCCAAAAGTAAGTGAAGGGCATTTTGGTCTTTTGCCTTGGCCCATTTGCTTAAGATAAAAAGCAAAAGAAAAAGGGATTTTTGAGATGAGAGTCATACACAACAACTAGCAACCTTTTTTGGGGTTTTTTTGTTTCTCTTAGAGAGGAGGATTTTTTAGGAAGAAGATCAAGGCTTTCTCTACAAGGCCCTGGTTCGAGTCTTTTTTCGATTTCAAGAGGTTGTTCATCTCCGGTATAGTGTGGCTTCCATCCATAAGCTCCAGGTTTGTTGGTTATCTCCTCCAGGGGCTGGTTAGTGGTTTCTTCTCTACAATCCCTTGTTGATAAGAAACTCATTTCTTTTTGTTTGATGTTTGTAATGTGTTGTACTTGGTTATCCAAGAGAAGAGGGTGTTCTCTTGAAGGTTGTTGTATGGTGAATTTTGGGCATCCAAGAGATGATGTTCTCTTGATGATTGTACTTCTGTTATCTTGATAGTGGATTTGTTGTTGGACTAGGTCATGTGGTTTTTTCGCTTTATATTAGAGGGTTTTCCACATTAAAAATCTGGGTGTCTCTCTTGTATTATACATATTTGATGATATGCTTGTTTAGGTTGGAATTGATTATCTTTCATTAAATCTCTCAATATTGTTAATCTCATTGATTTTCACAATAGTTGGGAAAGGTGTTGTTTTTCCCTACATATTTGACTACTAAATGTTTCTATTTTCCACCATCACTTTAATGGCCACATATTAGATGGATAAGATTGTCTAACAGGAGTAATTTTAAGACACAAATCGTCCATGCTAGGGCCCTTTCATACGGACAGAGCCAATTTGCAAATAACCCTGCCATGTGTACTGAATAGAGATGGCTCTACCATATTCCGGTTCTTCCGACTCCACAGCATCATTTCTCATTGTCCACATCAGTATTTTATATATTCTTGACTAATAAACAAGACTTTTGGCCCATCTTGAGATATGCTACTGCTGAGGACTTATATGATACTCCGCCAAAGGATGCATCCCATGGTTTGGTGATCCAGTATGATGGGCACCACGGTTGATGGAATGCAGCCCAAAATCTCCTCATTTGGACAATTCCGTCTCTCCCATCATTGGCCTGCAAACCTTAAGGAAATAAATGCAACCAGGGTTCATATTCAACTGAAACAGGGGAAGATTGGATGGCTATGAACTTCCAATCTGGAGGTTTTGGGATCGTGGTCCATCGATAGCGAGCTTATCACATCAATGGTCGGGATCAGTGAAATTCCAAGGATACTATGCATATCCTCAGGTTGAGGGATTAAATTTGACTACTTGATTGGTGAGAAAATGCGAACAGCTAACACTCTTGACGCACAAAGACAAAAACCTTATGCTCCAGCATAGCGAGCTTCATCTCACATCTAAGTGTGGATAAGATGTCACATCAAACTGGTAAATGAAGACATCACATCTTCAAGGCTTCTCATCAATTTCCACCACCACCAAGTCATATTGACCACAATTATATTTTCTAGGTTGACGGAATAGGCTTCCAAAGAAGATAACCATCAGCTTCATGCAATACATACTGACCTATCTTTCTTCAAGATCCTTACCTTGGGAGGAGATGGTCTTTCTCCTAATTCGATTGCATGTTAACGAGTTGGACCCTCTTTGTCTAGGGCAACAACTGCCAGTTGTTGCAAATGACCAACAGGGCTAATAAAGCCAAGGGAAATGGCCCACAGTGTTGAAGCTTGGGAAGCCACAACCCACAACTCGTTGATTCAAACAAAAGCCCTTGATTCTTAATGGAGTGTCCCGGTGCCCATGGGGCTCATGTGATTAGGCCATTAGGTTCAGTCTAATGCACCATTATTCAGACATGAATGTGGGTCCTACATGATTTGGATAAGCTCCATTCATCTCCTTCCATTGTTACACAAAAGTGAAGCGAACTATAGTTTATTCATGAAACTGAAAGAAGACTCCACAACCATGTTCACCCATGATAACATAGCTTATTTACGTAACAAAAACCTTAGATGAAAAGAAAAGTATCTAACATTGGATTGGTGGATTATTGGACAGTAAAAAAATGAAAAGTATTCAACGGTCTTATTTCAACAAACAAGTGCCAACGAAGCAAGGGATTGCTCAACCAATCTGATTTTTGGTTCCACAATTGGATTGCTCAACCAATCTAAATAGCGATAGTCAGTTCCAAGATTTAGTCACTTCAATTTGAGTTGATGCTCATCACGTGTACAATTCTTAGTGCCTGCGTATCAAGCTTCATGCTCTGCCATACTATCAAATAACTAAATGCAGATTACATGTGCAGCAATGACGTGCTGCCAACAAAAATGCGCCATATGCGCATGGCAGGCGTGGGACCCATAGTAGAAAGGGAAAATTCATCTTTTCATGCAAGGGAATTTTAACATTTCACTATAAGTCTCACATCTACAACGCGCACATGGTGCATTTTCATCGGCAGCACGTCATTATTGCATGGGGTGCGTGTAGTGCAGTCTGCACCACCGCTTTTGGTAATATTAACATAACCAACTTGATATGAAAGAAAAATTAATATGACTAACTTTTGGTAATACAACGCCACAAGTTTGTATTATGAGAAATGTTCACATACAAAGTTACATGGAAACTAACATACAATACTCTCTTTTCCTCCCTCTGCCAATGTTTCACTTATCTATAAAATCCGAGCAGTGCAATCGATGAATCGTACTAGAAAGATCCCAATGGGTGAAACCAGGATGGTCCAATTCATCAGACATGCTAAACTTTTGAAATCAACGGACAGCCGATGGCTTTACTCAATGGTCGTGTGTGGCCCACATCCCAATGAGTGGATTGTTCCAATTTTAGCTCCAGGTGATACTCATGGTATGTCCCACCATTTCCACGGCTCCAATTTTCCACCAAAGCCACACATTAGCAGGAAATGAAAACGTAGTATGTTAAAGTTCCAAACCCATGGTCAGATTAAACGTTGTATGAATATTTCTCTTGTAATATGTTGAACACCCAAAAGCAGAAAAAGGGGTGTATCCATCAATAAGGATGGGTGTAAATATCAAGAGAAAAAACTTAGTTACTCTGGCAGAGTTTGATGGACGATATGCAAGCGCTTAGAAATTGCATACGTGGCATACATGTAATCACATCAAACCGTCCAATTGTGGGTCCCAGTTTAGATATATCATGAACCAAAAATTACTCTTATTTGATTATCTGACTATGGGTCTGATGGACACTTATTAGACGGTTGAAATAAAAATAATCCAAAGGTCCTATTTCAATATATAAGTGTCTGAGAATCAAAGGTCAGGATTGTCCAAACAATATTATTATGGGATTGTGACCTAATTCGAGCTAATGCATGCCACGTCTGCAATTTCTGTTTGCCCGCGTATCAAGCATCATCCTCCGTCAGAGTATCAAATAACTCCCCTAATATCAATACCCTTTTACTACTATGACCAAGTTTCGGTAATACAACAGCACAGCTCTGTACGAATTGGAATTCCAAAAGCAGAAAAAAGTGGTGTATTTGGGGTACCCTTTTACAAGAAAAAGACATGTTGTGACCAAAATACCCCTGATGGGGTGGAGATATCAATTTCAAGGGGGTTGAGAAATCCGTACCGGAGCATGTCTTTTGCCTGGTGAGTTTGTATATGAGGACGATGATTCCAGCGGCGTGTATGGTTTCTGAGGCCACAAAGAAGTGTCCCTGGTCCCGCACCAGGAATTTGAGGGCGATCAGCGAGCAGAGCACCGAAACAACGGCCAGGAACGTCTTCACCTTCACGGATTGCCGCCTGACCCATCCGAACAGCACGTTCACTGGGTCCCTCGTTGCTCTCCTCCTTCCCATCGCTTTTCTGCTGTCGGATCGAGATCGGACGATCGAGAGAGAACGGAAAAGGAAGGATTCTTCAGAGAGAGAGAGAGGCGTTTTGAGTTGTTGGAGAGTAGGAACACGAAGACGACATGCAATGAGAGGGATAGGGAGAGAAGGAAATTTATACTCTGGCAGAAGGTAATGGATGATACGCAGGCGCTTAAGAATTGCTATGATATTGAATACGTGGCATACAAGTTATTCAAATTAAACCGTCCATATTATGAACTTCAGTTTTTGACTCGTTATGAATGAAAATTACGCTTTTCTGGTTATCTGAATATATGATTGGTGGAGATTTATTTGACGATTAAAAGTGAAAAGTTCGATGGTCCTAATTCAACCAAAATGTGCTCAGGAATCAGAGGTTAGGATTATTCAAACTATCTTGTTTTGGGCATATAATTTAGAGACAGTGGGTTTCACAGCTTAGACGGTTTGATTTGAGATAGTACCTGAGACGTGTGCAATTTATGGGAGCTGCGTATCGAGTTTCGTACTCAGTCAGAGTATCAAATGACTCCACCAGGATACATACGGCGAATGTAAGACATGCGTTTACTGTTTTCTATTAATGGACCAATAGGAAGATGAAACGTGGCGTGATAAGGGATCCTTTGATCCGACGCGGAATCCGTCCGAGCAAATCTGTGGAGGGCCCACCTTGACGTATCTCTTTATCCACTCCATCCATCTCTTTTCTAAGATCTGTTTAATCAACAAACTCCAGAATGAAGCAGATCTAATGCTCAAGTGGACCACACCACAGATTACTCTTGCATTTAATGCAACCCAAGCTTACTATTTGGTGTGAACCATTTGAGTGTTGGTTCTGCTTTATTTTTGGGCTCATGACTTAAACTTATCTTAGAAAAGGGATGGACGGAGTAGATAAAATGACTACATCACTGTGGGGCCCTTACAGATCTAATCCGTCCGGGCGGGGGCAGGAGGCAATCCGCGTCCGGATCCTCTCGGGTCGGACGCGGATTTCTGCAAAAAGTTCCTGGGAACTTAGGTGGGGCCCACCGTGATGTTTGTGAGAAATCAAACCCGTCCATACGTTTTTTAAGCTCATTTTAGCCCATGAGACCAAAAATGACCCTGATCCAAGATAAATTGGGCACAAACCATGAGGATTAAACTTCCACAGTTGAAATATTCGTGGGCCACAGAAGTTTTGAATCAGGTTAATATTAGTTTTTTGAGTTCATCCTAGTATGAATGACGTTATGAACGGTATGGATGGCATATAAACATTACTGTTTAACGGTAAGAATTTCCCTACTCACCTTTTCTTTTAGTGCGGCCCACTTGAGTCTCGGGTCCGGATCATTTTTGATATAATGACATATAATAAGCTCACAAAACGGATGGACGTGGTGGATTTATCACAAACATCACAGTGGGCCCCACATACGTTCCCAGCGAAGGAACTTCCTTCGAAAGGCTTTGGCAGGAAATCCGCGTCCGGTGGGGTCAGGATGCGATCCCGGAGTTGAAGCGTCCAGGTCGGCGACGGAAGGTAGCTCCGGACGCTGATTGTGCGGTGAACCCAACACGCCTCATCTCAGTGGCGCCCTCCTCGATGTATGTGTTGTATCCACGCCGTCCATCCATTTCTCCGAATAATTGTAAGGCAAGAGTCTAAAATTGTAGCATATCCATGTCTTAAGTGGACCACACCACAGAAAACAGTGGGGATAGTGACATCCACCATTGAAACCCTGCCTAGGAATGTTTATTTATCATCCAACCTATTGATAAGGTCACAGAGACATGGATGAAGGGAAAATACAAATATATGCATGATCCAAAACATCTGCGGCCCCAAGAAGTTTTCAATGGTAGGCGTTCAATTCCCACTGTTTGCTGTGTTGTGGTCCATTTAAGCTTTAGATAGACTTCAATTTTGAGCTCATTACTGAAACGAGCTGGTAAAGCGGATAAACTGTGTGGATAACACACATACATCACAGTGGACCCCACGGAGCTGCGTGGTGTAGAGTTCACCAGGCAATGTGCGTCCGGTGGGTCCACGTGTGAATGGTTGCCGAATGCGTGAGGAGTACATCGAGTCCGTTCAGCGGTTAGATCGCGGATGGTAAGTGCATAGACTCAAAATGTAGGTTGATCTGACTAATGGGTAAGAACTTACGTGCAATTTCTCAAAGCTGTTAATGGGTGTAGCCCACAAAATTACGTGGCCCGAATCAGGCCCGTTAGGTTTAACGGGCCTTAGGCAGGCCCTGGTCTGTAGGCTGTAGCTGGCAAAACAAATAGACCAGAGCCCGGCCCAGGCCTTTGATGGTTAAAGTAAACAGTCCAGAGGCCAGCCGGTGATAATGGTGCACGGAGACTGAGCTTGACCACTCAGTTTCCTGCAAGACATGGGCCGTTCATTAGGTGTGCGATGCACCCCATCACCTATGAATTATGATGTATGACAAAATGCCCTCAAAACTCAAAAGCCCAGTGGGTCAGCCCAGTCCATTTTTGTGTTTTCAGTTTATCCCATTAGGAAAGACCTTATGAACGGTTTGGATGTCATATAAACATCACGGTGGGCCTCCAGAAGGTTTCAATGGTAGGCATTTCCCTCCCCACTTTCTTCCTGTCACGTGGCCCAGTTGAGTTTTGGGTCTGCCTCATTTTTGCCCTCATGAACTGGAAAAGAGACAGACGGAGTGGATTTCTCACAAACATCACGGTGGGTCCCACCTGACTTCCGGAAAGTTCCTGTGGTTGGGATCACAGGCAATCCTCGTCCCTCATCCATGTAGACATTCCACGTTGATCACCCATGGGGCCCCAACTAGCAGTTTAGATGATTGTATTTAGGGGTGGCAATGGGTCTGTCGGTCTGGCCCATAGAGCCGGACCATGCCCCTACACTAGGGGCGCCGATTGGGCACTACCCCCACCAGGATCTAGCTAGAGACGGACTGTCTTAAGGGCCCTATGAGGCCACCGTGATATATGTGGGTTATCCGAGCCGTCCATCTATTTTGAAAGATCATTTTAGGGCATGAACCCAAAAGAAGGGAGATCCAAGGCTCAAATAAACTCCACGAGGAAGCAGTGGTGACAATGACCCTACCGTTGAAACCTTCCATTAAGGCCTACCTTGATGTTTATTTGCCATCCAACCTATTCATAAGGTCACATAGACCTCCCTGAAGGGAAAATATAATTATCAGCTTTACCCAAAACTTCTATGGCCCTAAGAGGTTTTCAGTGGTAGTCATTCAATACTCACTTTTTTCTTTGGTATGGTCCACTTGAGTATTCCATGTGCCTCATTTTTTGGCCCATCACTAAAATGATTTTTAAAAATGAATAGATGGCTTGGATAAAACACATACATCATGGTGGGCCCCCACAGATCCCTGACAGGACCGTCCGTCTCTAGTTAGGGCCTGGTGGGGGTAGTAGTACCCAATCTCCGCCCATACACTAGGCCCAAGGGTCAGGCCGAAATCAAGGCCCAGTCGATGTCCGGGCCGGGCCGGGCCGGTCCAATAATAAATATTCATTTTTCCAGGCAAAGATGATTCAGAAACAACGATCCAGATTTAAGCGTGCACTCTTGCATGTTCTATGAGGATCTATAGATAGTGGTTTTTTTTCCATTACTGCTATCCAAAGTGCGACCTGCTAGATGAACGGTTCAGATCGCCAGTTGGTGGGCCGAAAAAGATAAGATTTCATACCATACTTGTTGATGGAGTAGCTAGATCCGTTGATTTGCGCCTAGTCCATGTAATGGATATAATTACCATTTTTTTCGTAGAATGATGGTGACTCGTCCATCATTTACGCGGCATGCACGTAGCAATCCGGGCCGTCCAATTCCTGGGCATCGTTTTCTAGGCAAGGTATCACAATCTTACGGTAAAAATGTCTCCCACCAGCCCTTCTGCAGGTCATCAGTACCGTCAATAAGGCCAGTCCCCTCATCAGGTGTGCTAAAACATTAGAATCGATAGAGAACTGATGATCTGACGCAACATAAGGTGTGGCCCAGTTAATGGTTGGATCAGCCTGATTTTCTAGGATGTTGATCTGCATGTTGGGGACTACTGTTTCCATGGTACTGATTTAATACACAAATGGCATGTTGGCGGGAAGGATGGTACGGTACCATAAGTTGGGGTACTCCTATTATTAATTCCCTTCCTAGGGACCACATAAAAGATCCGCATGGATTTCTCTTCACAATGCTTGGACCATCGGGCAAGTATTCGCTATCGTCCATTTATGTAGCCAAAGTCAGCATGATTTTGAATCTATTGTCTGTTTGCGGTGGGCCCCCATGATGTGGACGGTCCAAATTGAGTGTACGTACGGCATTTATGGTTGCTAAGTCACGTCATTTAAAAGAAGGTGAACAACTCTGGCAGTTGTCTACTTGTCTTGCTCTTTGTTTGTTGGGCAAGCTCCGGTGGTACCGGCCCCACCATAGTTTGTGGTGGTACCGGGATTTTTTGGGGTCCATATATTGTTTTCATGACATCCAAGACGTCCATCAGATGAGACAACTCATTTTAAATCTACGTATAAATATTGGCTCTATTTATGAATCAGGTGAGCCACCGGAAAGTATTAGTTTTAGAAGGACATGCACCCTTGATTTGAACCAGGGCTCATCTGAGTTGCAAAACCGCTTTATTTTTTTCTCCACCCATAATACAGGTCAGATGAATGGTCTGGATAGAAGTTTAGATGTCATGTAGGCCCCACAACCGCCTAGTACCACCATAAGCCATGGTCGCATCGGTACCAACGGGAGTATCCTTGCTCTATTGGGCTTTTTTACTGCAATAGCCCTGAGGTGGGGCTATTTTTAGCATCTTTTCCGTTTGACCACCGTATGTCCGCGAAGAGGCAGAAGCCCCGTTGGGCGTTACAAAGGGCTCCACTGTTGTGGGGTCCACCATAATGCATATGTTACATCCACATCGTCCATCCATTTTTAGAGACCATTCTAGGGTATGAGCCAAAGAATGAAGCAGATTCAAAGCTCAAGTGGACCTCGCCAAAGAAAACAGTGGGATTGATGTCCTACCATTAAAAAATTCTTAGGGTCACACAAGTTTTCTATCAAGCTTATATTTGTGTTTTCCCTTCTGATATTTGTGTTTTCCCTTCTTGGATGTCTTTGTGAACTTATGAACAGGTTTGATCTCAAATAAATATCATGGTGGGCCTTAGGAAGGTTTTAACGGTCACATCATTGTCCCCACTATTTTCTTTGGTGGGGTCCACTTGAAAATTGGATCAATCTCATTCTTTAGTTCATGACCTAAAATGATCTCTCCAAATGGATGGATGGTGTGGATACAACACATACATCACGGTGGGCCCCACAAAAGTTGATGATGTTACTTCAATAGTACGGTAGCCCTCTAACTGCTCCTGCGTGCATCATGAAGAGGTGGAAGCCCTCTTGGGCGTTACAAATGGGCTCCATCGTGGTCCCCACCATGATACATATGTTACATCACGCCGTTCATCCTTTTCGCTGGATCATTTTAGGCCATGGGCCAACTCTCAGACAAATCCAGATAGCAGGTGGGCCACACCATAGATAGCAGAGATTACTTGATTATTAGATGAGCCACACGTGTGGCTCACTTAAGTCTTGGATCCCGTTCAATTTTGGTCGCAACGCCTAAAATGATCTCACAAAACGGTTGGACGGCGTAGATTTCTCACAAACCTCACGGTGGGCCCCACCCAGATTCCTTTCGCAGGATTTATCTCCGCGCCCGATGTATAGCTGATCGTACAATCTGCATTTCAATCTTTTAAATGGGTGGGGTCAATTTGGTTATTAATTTTTAATTCTAGATGGATTTCTGCCATTTGATTTTAATTAAAGAGGATAGAAATATATAATATATAAAGAGGATAGATAAAAAAAAGTAAGATAGTGCTCAACATAACATGAGTGGAGTCCATTACATGGCATGCATGAAATGGACAGGAAGAAAAGAAAGAAAGAAAGAAATTATAAGCGGTTGTATCATAAGTTACGATACAGCCATTTTATTTCCACCAACATGGCATATATGTAAAATATCCTATCTGTATAAAAGGTGGGCCACACCATGTTGATAACCTGATATAAAAATCAATCCGAACCGTTCAGTGGGTGGACCAACACCAATAAACTAAGCCATACCATCTGTAGTCCATTGATGTTGATGTTGTGTCCCATCGATCAACCTGATGTTTATATCCAGTGATCATCATGACATGGCCCACCTATCTGATAGATAGAATACTCTACGTATGTAATACGTTGGAGAGAAAAAATGGTTGCATCATATCTTATGATACAGCCATTGTATCTGACATTGATGTTGTGTCCCATTCTTTGAGTAGATTCAGCTGATTTTCATGACAGGTGATCATCATGATGTGTCCCACCTTTTGGTTGGATAGGATGTTTGACGTATATGACATATCGGCAGAGGAAAAAGGTTGCACCATAACTTATGATACAACCAATGTATCTGATCATTTGTCAAAGAAATCCTGATGTTTTAAATCTAATATAATATAATATAATAAAAAAAATGTTTTAATCAACAGAAACTCTATAAGAAACGACCCATCAAGATAATATAAAGAAATGAAACTTGGATATAAGGTAGTTGTCCAGATGAAAAGTCTAATTGAATATCCTCCGATCATTGGTCCATCACCCAACCATGGCCCACTCAACAATGGAAAATGATAGGGTAGATGAAAGGATTGATAATCAGTTTTGCATACTGTAGAGAGAGAGAGAGAGAGAGAGAGGGGTAGACCAAAGGCTCAAGTGGACCACATGGTGAGGATTGAACTCCTACCATTAAAAACTTCTTGAGATCCACGGAAGTTTTTTATCAAGCTTTTATTTTTTATTTTTATTAATTTTTTAACTCGTAAATAAGTTGGATCAAATAAAAATTCCAATGGCCCTGAGAAGGTTTCAACTGTGGATATCATTATCACTACTGCTTCTTGTGATGTGGTCCACTTGAATATTGGATCTGCATATTTTTTTTACTTGATGCCCTAAATTGATCCCGTAAAATGAATGAACGGCTTGGATAAAACCCATATATTATGGTGGACGTCAAAGATTCCTGCCTAGATGGATTAATGTCTAAGCGGGGCAGGACGCAATCCACTTCCATTTGTTAGGTGGGACATAATTAACTAAACAAATGTACATGTGTGAAAAAGTCAGCAAAAGCTTGTGAACCCATCAGCTTATTTACAATATCATGGCACACCTATTAAGGCTTTCATTGGCATTGTGGATTCGAAATGCTCAAAGTAGAAATCCCTTATATTTGAAATACCCTGGATGTAGAATCCTTCAATTGTGATTGGAACCTTGATTCAGAATCCTTTGTAATTAAAAAATAGCTATGAACTTAATTACTAAATCAACTTTAATATACTTAATTAGAGGACAACTGAAAGATGCCTAGGCATTTTAACAGCAAGTCTCATTCTGAGTGCTAAGGAGACTAACCCCACTAGTGGGTGGGTGCACTGCCCAGCTAACAAGGTGGGGGTGTGCTGCTTAGCTAACTTAAAAAAAAAAAAAAATATATATATATATATATATATATATATATATATATAATATTTGACACAATGATTATAATAAGTTCATTGAAATATATACTTTAGCAAAAAATGATAAAATTCTAAACATTAGATGGGCTACAAGCATTGAATTACAATTGAGCGACTAAACAGTGATTTTTAACCGTTGATTTATGTAGGCAATGTTTGGATTGCTCAAATCATTCTATTGAAGTAGTTTTAGTGATGCAGTTGATAATCTAATTATCTTGGAATATCATTAGTGAGCTAGCCTAGTAACACATATGCCATAGTGGGTGGGCCACAGGTCTACCTGCACGTTCAGAGTACGATAAATCGGAATTGGATTCTGGTCCTGCCCTTGATCGTCCAGGTAGGCCCTTTGGGGCCCACTGTGATATATGGGTTTTATCCACACCATCCATCCATTTTTCCAAAACATTTTAGGATATGAACTCAACAATAAGGCAGGTCCAAGTCTTAAGTGGACCACGCAATGGTGATTGAACGCCCACCATTAAAAATTTCTTGGGAGCCGCAGAAGTTTTGGATCAAGCTGATATTTGTGTTTTCCCTTCATCTAGGTCTATGTGACCTTATGAACAGGTTGGATGGCAAATAAACATCATGGTGGTAGGTGTCATTATCAATATTGCTTCCTGTGGTGTGGTCCCCTTGAGACTTGGATTTGCCTCATTTTTTTTGTTCATATCCTAAAATGATCCGGAAAAATGAATGGATGGTGTGGATAAAACCCATACATTACGGTGGGCCCCACAAAATACTGCCCGGATGGATGGTTGTCGTCCAGCCCGGGGGACAAAATTCGCTTCTGATTAAATCATACACATCAGTACGTGATCAAATTTATGTTGCACCCATTTCATGCAAATGGTGCACACGGCTCTTCAGGATTAGAAGATCCTGGCCATCAATTTTTTGGACCCTTCTCTGGTCATTTCATTCCAATAAATGCTTTGGCACTGCAGTGAGTGTTCCCAAATTCATGAATTAGTAGCTTGCTTTTCAAATGATGAACTCCTCAAACTCAAATCCAAATCCAAATCTTTAGCGAATTCGAAATTTGTACAAATTCATGGATTTTTAAAATCCATAAATCTCATTTTCCAAATTCAAGACAGGATCCATTCGCATTTACAAAGTGACATTTTACGTGTTCTAGAAGCAATTTATTAAATCATTAAAAATTCCAATGGCCCCTAAGAAGGCTCCAACCATGGATATCATTATCACTACTACTTGTGATATGGTCCACTTGAGCATTGGATCTGCATTTTTTTTTTACTCAATACCGTAAAATGATCTAATAAAATGGACGAACGGCTTGGATAAAACCCATATATTATGATGGACATCAAAGAGCCCTGATTAGACAGATTAATGTCTGAGCGGGGCAGGATGCAATCCACTTCCATTTGTTAGGTGAGACATAATTAACTAAACAATTGTACATGTGTGAAAAAGTCAGCAAAAGCTTGTGAACCCATTAGCTTATTTACAATATCATGACACACCTATTAAGGCTTTCGTTGGCATTGTGGATTGGAAATACTCAAATTAAAAATCCCTTAGATTTGAAATACCCTGAATACAGAATCCTTCGATTGTGTTTGGAACCCTGGATTCAGAATCCTCTGTAATTCAAAAATAGCTATGAACTTAAATTATGTCCTATATTTATAGGAATTTAAATTTAATTACTAAATCAACTTTAATATACTTAATTAAGGGACAACCGGAAGATGCCTAGGCGTTTCAACAACAGGTCTCAGGCTTTGAGTGCTAAGGAGACTAACCCCACTAGTGGGTGGGTGCATCGTGTGACTAATAAGCCCACTAATGGGTGGGTGCATCGTGTGACTAATAAGCCCACTAATGGGTGGGTGCATCGTGTGACTAACCAAGTGGGTGCATTGCCCAGCTACCAGGGTGGGTGTGTTGCATGACTAACTTTAAAAAAAAAAAAGGGTAAAAATATAATGTTTGAGACAATGGTTATAATAAGCCCATTGAAATATATACTTTGGCAAAAAATGATAAAATTCTAAGCATCAGATGGGCTACAAGCATTGGATCACAACTGAGTGACCAACCACTAATTTCTAACCGTTAATTTATGTGGGCAATATTTGGACTACTCAAATCATTCTATTGAAGTAGTTTTAATGATGCAGTTGATAATCTAATTATTTTGAAATATCATTAGTGAGCTAGCCTAGTGATACATATGTCACACATTTGATTATCTTACCTTTAAAAATGAGCAAAAGAAAAAGGAGAGGATTGAAAATCCAAGCAAAAGGGAAGGATTGTAAAACTAATCAAAAGTGAGGATTTGGAATACCCTCTAATCCACCCCACCAACACAAGTGTTGAATTTGAAATACCATCAAATCCTCTCAAATCTGTAGTGCCGCCCACCTTTATCTTTAGGGAATAACATCTATGTGGTAAGGTCTACCTAATGGACAGCTTGGATATTTCACTTATCTGCTGCATTGGCATATATTGTAGTTTGTAGACCATCAATTTTTTGGACCCTTCTCTGGTCATTTCATTACAATAAATGCTTTGACACTACAGTGAGTGAGTGCTCACAAATTCATGAATTTGTAGCTTGCTTTTCAAACGATTAACTCCTCAAGTTCAAATCCAAATCTTTAGCAAATCCAAAATTTGACAAATTCATGGATTTATAAAATCCATAAATCTCATTTTTCAAATTCAAGAGGGGATCCATCTGCATTTACAAAGTGACGTTTTACTTATTCTAGAAGCAATTTATTAAATCATTATTACATTAATTAAATACTCTAGGTGGAAGTTTCTATCATACTTTTAGGACTTGTAGTTTGTATAAGTGGAACACACAATTCAATAATCCAAATGTTGGGACAAGGACCCATTTTCGACCACACATAACAATATCAAAATTTAAAGAAAATAGAGAAAAATGCAAACCACAACACAAAGATTCCCCCCCCCCTCTCAAACTATAAAATATATATTACCCCAGATAAATTAAAGTTTACATAAAACTCCATGCAAAATTATGAAATTACCATCTGGCCGGGAGCGTAACACCCTGGTCCTCGACCAAAAGGGGGAGTTGGCCCCTCATGAGCTTAATTCGGAGCTTGACCCATGAGAGTGCTAGTTGGATGAATGATTATCAGACTCCACAAACCCTAATACCATTAATGTAAAAAAATAAATAAATAAGATCCCCAAAATCTTAATCATTTAATAAACGATCCAACAAACAAACAATGGAGAATGGTTGCTCTCCAACGATTAACATTTAACCGAAGAAGAAGAAAAAAAAAAGTCCAAAGCCAAGATCTCTCAATCAAGAAAATTTATGGTACAAGTCCACCCTAGTTTGATCCCTAAAATCATTGAAACATGAGCCCCACTTATATAAATTGAAAACTTGAATATACTTTGAAAATATTCAAGCCCAATTGAGCATGAAAAAAACCCAACTAAAACCCATGTCATGGTGTCACCGATTAGCCTAGCTGGAAGACGCCTTGGCGTTTCAACAGTAGGTCTTAGGTTCGAATGTTGAGGAGACACACTAATTATATTAGTGGGTACATCATGTGACTAAGAGTGTGGGTGTGTTGTGCAACTAATTGGGTGGGTGTGTCGCATGACTAACAAAAAAGAAAAAAGGAAAAACACCCATGTGATGGAAATGAAAATTAAAAAATAAAACTGACGACATGAAAACAAAGCAGATGAAGCAATGGAGACAATTCTATATTGAAAAGGAATAGAAATAATCAAAGAAAGATGCTATCAATGAGCTTACTTCTGCATAACAAATCATAAAATTGTTGAAAAAGATGCCTTTAAATAAGAGAAGAAAATCTATGGATGATCAAGAGTAGCATAATTATAATATAGTATGCCAGGTTTGTGTGCATGCGCGCAGCATTCATGAGAGCTAGTGCACGCTTCTCTCTCACCATCCAATAATGGTGGGCCAGAATCTTAAATCCATTTTATAATGGGATTTTGTACTCTGCATTTTGAAATCTTTATTAGTTTCCCTCCATACACGTCTGCAGTTTTTGCACCTCTTGATTGAATATTATGGTGTGCGACTGATGGGTTTCGAAGCTGTACTCTGCGTTTTCAGTTTTAATAAGTATTGTTTAAGAAAAGGCATGTTCCATTGCATCATTAACCGGCGTAGGATTAAAGATCAGGTGGGGTGAGTAAGAAATTCAATCAAATTAATGTTCATTGTTCGAAATTTGGCTAGCTCACCCACCTACTAAGTTTATTCTAGGGTTTCGAATCAAAGCATGGGCATATGCAACTAAAAGAGAGCAGTAGATCGTCTATAGCACTGAATTGGGTGTGTTTGGTTGCATAGAATATCATGATATTTTTCACCAACCATGAACTTTCATGCTAGAGAAAGTAATAAGGAAGAAGATACTGGATCTAATACAATGTTAAGAGTAAAATCCAAGTTAATATGCAGTGCCTACCATTATATGTTAATGACATCCATGCCGTCCATCGATGAGGTTATTTTCCTCCTTGGTGCCTATAAACTTACAATTGGACAGGATTTGGAATTGACTTTCTCCCCTATTTCCATTAGTTTTCAATGAAGAGTAAAGTACAAATATTGTATGTAAACAAGCAAACACAGTAAGAATAAAAATATGGTACATAAAGTCTATGGAACCATCCAAATATACATTAACAATGCCTAAGATCTAGGCCGATCAAAAGCTTAGGTGGGCTACACCATAGGGAACGATTGGGATGTGCGATGCCAATATTAAAAACTGTCCGGATTGTATGTGGGTCATACTGTTATATATTTCATATAATCCATTCAGAATATCATTCGACCAGGATAAATGGACACCCAACAAATAAGGGTATCTTAAAAACTCAAGTTGGTCCACAACATGTTAATTTTGATGTTTTAGGAATATTTTACATGGTGTGGCCCACCTAAGATCGATTTGAGTTTTAGGTGCGAAGGAGAATAAGTCGTAGCACACAAGATGGACGGCTTAGATGTCACTAAACATCTCAATGGACCCCACATGTCGATTTGTACCTTAATCTTAAGCAAGAAATGTTTTACTCTATCCAGCCACATCATGAAAATTTCTGGTGCATACTCATCCTAATCCAGATCATTGGCCTACTGCGTCCTATTGTGGATAGACCATGGCCTAAAAATCATGTAGATAAGAAGTCCTTAGCTGTCAATCTTTTGATTTTTCTTTCCTGAGTCGCATGTGGAATTCTTTGAATGATGTAAACATCAATCACAACAGTGAGAAAAATCATGGCCTTGGCAATTTTTCAACACCCCAAATTTTAATATTATTTTCAAGAATTTGGGTTTTTCTTGGCTCAAAAATTATGTGGGGAAAATTAAATATTAATAATTAATAAAATAAAAATAGATGGTGAAAATGAGGATACAAAGAGAGAGAGAGAGAGAGAGAGAGAGGGTGTGTGTGTGTGTGTGTGTATGTTTTTTCGGAAGAGATGAGGTTTGGAGAATAATTCCAAATTTTGTTGGACGTGGACCCTTATGAAAATGATGGGATTTCAAGGCAAGGGATTCTCCACTCTGGAAGCATCATCCCTTCTATTGGTGGGGCCCAAAGCAATGAAGTATGTAGAGCCATCTCTCCACAGCACATATGGCAGCAAGATGCATCAATCAAGACCGTTGATCTATCCATACTGTTGATGGCATATGATTGAAAGTACACCCCCAATCTGATCAATGGCCTTCAAAGCGATGGCAGAAAACAAAAATAATTATAATTTTTACAAAGTGAAGAAAATTAATGGATAGAATTGTCTAGAATTTCTTACATCTTTGACATAGACCATCCATCATGGGAATCATAATATGGACGGCCCTGATTAGTTCATGAACTTAACACGTAACCTGTGGATGAGACGGATCTACAGTACTTTGGTTCTCCAGGATCTACCGTATCATCTCTCCCTCGCCTCTGAGAAAAATCAAGTTAGCGCTCGGCAAAAATGGACCACCTAAAGCAAAAGGCTACACGGCACGGGCATACCATCTACACGCCACCAAATGTGCCTGCCCGGAAGTTGAGTGCAATATCCAAACCGTCCATTGATTGATTTCAAACTTGAATATGTTCTTTCCAAAAAATCGTGCTGGTCCACATATGAGGTGGGCCACGATGTTATGAAATTATGGACGGCTTAGAAAACGTCATCCGTACATTAGTTCCATCAGCTGCTTCCCTGCGTGATTAGAGGGCTGTGCTTATTCTCAGGATAGTCAGTATGCAGTGGGGTACCCTGATGGAAGGACTAGATCTAGCACATGTGGTCCATGCTGGCACGTATGGTGGTGCGTTCGTTAGCTGAATTCATCGTTGTGGCATGGAAAAGCTCGATGATGTCATTCATGAGCGTGACTCGGGTGTGATCCCGGAACCGGAAGCGGACTGCGTACTGAGTAACTAACTCTGTGGCCACAGTGATTTACGTATTTTATCCCCTCCGTCCATCCATCTTAACAGAAAATTTTAGGTATGGTGCCAAAAAATGAAGCATATCAAAATCTAAAGTGGACCGTACCACAAGAAATGTGTGAACTGAATGTCTACCATTGAAAAGTTCTCAGAGGACACAGAAGTTTTGGATCAAGCTGATATTTCTATTTTCCCTTCATCCATATCCATGTGATTTTATGAACAGGTTGGATGATAAATACATCACTGTAGGGCCTGGGAAGGTTTCAACGGTGGAAATCATTATTCCCACTGCTTCTGGTGGCATGGTCCACTTGAGATTTGGATATGCTTAAATTTTGGGCTCAACCACTAAAATGAGGTGGAAAAATATATGGACGGAGTAGATAAATCACATACATTCTAGGTGGGCCCAATTGAGTTTATTTCGCACGATAAGAGCATGCGGAGTTACTCCGTAAGTAATTCGATTCCCCGAAACCACCAAGGTGGGTGGGACCCTGACCGTAGGGCCCACCTCGTTGTGTGGCATCGTATATCCACGCCGTCCATTTATTTTTTGAGCTTATTTTGAGGCATGGTCCCAAAAATGAAGTAGATACAAAATTCAGGTGGACCATACAACAGCAATTCAATTAATACATCGAGGTGGGCCCCACGGTCAAGGTCACGCCCACATCGCTGCTTCAGAGTCGCAGCCAAGTCGTGCTCATCATTGATGTGTTTGTTGGAGAGCGTGCCACTTTGGCATACACGTGCCACTTGTGCAAGCAATCTCGGCAGTGGAATAGTTGGCCCATTTATGGATAGGTCATAACCCAAAACAACAGTGATAAGGCTGTGTAGACACCTCACCTTCGGCTACAAGATTGGTTGAGATGGTTGAATGGATGGAGGTCCATACCCCCAAACCCTATATCCAAAACCAGCCAAACTCACCCTTGCAAGCCCCAATCTCAATCAACTCACCTCTAAACATCAGCCCAAAACCCCCATAAGAAAAATTAGTCTAAAAATCCTTAAAAAAAGTCAAACTTGGTGAGTCATCACGCTGAGTCAAATCACCGAGTCAACTCACTGGGTCAGTTCAGCCCTTGCACCTTGTCAACTCATCTTGTCAGTCCATCTTTCAAACCTAGTTAACTCACTTAGTTCCGAGCTGCAGCTTCGGAGCAGCTCCAAACCTCGAACCCGGGGCTTTCTTGCTTCAAGTTCAGAGGACGTACGCTCCGAAGCTGAAGCAAGGAATCCGTACGGGCGGCCCTCAGGGGAGTTGCCACCCTCCGCAGCTATAAATACCCCATCTTTTCTTGTTTTATCATCCATCAGCTTCAAGTCTTCCTCTGTGAGAAACGGCTCATCTCCACCCATTTAGCTCATTCCTCCACCAAGGAAAGCCCGAGTGAGAAAAGCCTAGCCCTGGTCCAGCCCAGCCTGACCCTGGTCCAAGTCTCTTAAACTACCTCAGTCTCAATCTTAGTCGCTCGAAGCAAATCCTTGTGATACCTCCGTCCATCCAGCTACTTTTATATCAACATCATCTCATTTACATCCAGCATAAGTGTAACATTTCTTATTCTTCCAACCCCCTTGCTTATCATTCCACTACAAGCACTTGATCAGGTCTTAGCGTATGCTATGAGATTTGCCTGCTCACCCGGAACTTACCCATCAGAAACTCTGACCAATCAAGCATACATTATGCATATCGCATAAAGCACCTGTCAGTTCGAGCGTATGATCTAGGGCTTGCCTATCTAATTGGAATCTGCTCATCAGAAACTCTTATTGTTCAGACCCATATTTATACATTACATCTATGAGAATGTACGATGATTGATTCAGACTTTCAAGTATTAGTTAAATTTTATGAAGTAAAGACGGTACTTTGGTACCGGCAGAGTGAGTGCCTAACACCTTTCCAACCTGTAACCATAATCTCTTACCTCAAATCTCTGACCGTAGATAAAAAAGAGTCATTTTAGAAGAAGGAATCCCCAGATTCCCTTCTCTAACGTTTCTACGAGGTCTAGTCGACTGTAGATTCGAAGTAACTGGCTAGTGACAACTCTAGTCTTATACGAACTAATCCAAACATGTCCAGCTTAACGGTTGCTATTATCTTATTGACTTTTTCAGGAGTTCTTTATTCGCTCAGTCACTTTTTGCCGAGTAAAGGTGGGTAAATTGAGTAAGGAGGTGGTTCCTTTCGGGCTCACTCTTTTCGGATCGGGACCAGGTCGGGTCGGACTGGGACCAGGTTCAGAAAATTTGATGGATTCAGAGTTAGAATCAGCGAGCTTCGTTTAGGAACACTATGGAGGTAGGTAGGTCGATGAGAATATAATACTTGTAGAGAATGGAGTTTAGATACTTCATTTCTGCCATGAAACCATGGCCGTCTCACTCACGGATTGTGGAAGGGTTGGACATTGGTATTAGAGAATGGAGTTTAGAGACTGGCATCTATTTTTTCTCAGTAAAATCTCCTACCTTAGGGGTCTAAGGGAAGAGATTGCAAAGATGCTCCAGATCAGCTGACATCTAAGCTTCATTGACCGATCACTGTTGAGATCAGAATATGCTTGATTAGGTTTGTACAGGTCAAATACCCAACGATAATAGAATAACTGAAAAAGTCCTCAAGAAATAAGCGAGTCAGTGACAAACGACGATTCACACAACCCCTTTTCAGAAAAGAGAGTCGGAAACTCAAAAAGGCGAGTGTCCACAGGCTGGTAGCTTTCCAATCCCTTGCGATGAAATGGTTAGTTACCTCAAAGCTGTTGGTGGACATTCAATTGTCAAAACTCAAGCAATGAAATGATCAGGATCGTATGGTAATTGGATTTTTTTTATGTTTGGCCCATCCATGTGGAATCACCCATGATTGACGATCCTGATACTCGCGGGTATTCTGGGGACATGTAGCACGTCACAAAACTTGTATGAGGCGAGTTTTATAAGCGCGTGAACCTTTATTTTAGGTACAAAGCCGTGACAACTGCATTTTGGTTGAATTCCTAAAAAGAACCTACTTTTAAACCTTTCCTAAAGCCCTAAGGTTTAAAAATATGGTAAAAAAAGACTACTATTTTTTACTTGGACCAACGCCCGTCACAAAATTCGATCCGTTATCTTTCAAAAAGACAATTCCACCCTCTTTTTAACCGTACGTCCTCGCGCTGTGGATGCGAAATCCACTCTATTTCTGAACTATGCCGTGGGCCTATAATGATATGTGTGTTTGATCCACATCATCCATCCTTCATGGATCATAATTTCAAGGCATGACACAAAAAACGTGAAATATTGAAATCTTACATGGACCGCAATTAAAACCTACCATTAAAAAATACTAGGGCTTATTTCCTGTGGTGTGGTTCACCTGAGATTTTTATATGCCTCATATTTGGTCCCATATCCTAAAATGATCTCGAAAAATAGATGGATGGTGTGGATGTAACAGATATGTCATTGTGAGGCCCACAACTATTGAAGTTCCAACAGGGAGGGTTGACTTTAGCGGAAAGTTCCTACGTTGGGAACTAAGTAGGACTCACTGTGATGTTTGTGATAAATCTACCTGTCCATCAATTTTGCGAGCTCATTTTAGGATATCCAAAAAAAGTTATCCTGATCCAAGATTCAAGTGGGCCACACAAGAGAAAACAGCGGAGCTTATCAACCACCGTTGAAATATTCGTATGCCACGAAAGTTTTTTATCAGGTTAACTTTTTGCTTTTTCAGTTCATCCCAGCAGGACTTACCTTATAAACGGTTTGGACATCATGTAAAGCCGAAGGTGGAGCTTAAGAAGGTTTCAACGGTGGAAATTTATTTCACTAGATTTTCCTCTGTTGTGGCCCACTTGATTCTTGGATTCCACTTAGTTTTGGTCTAATGTCCTAAAATGATCTCAGAAAACGGATGGACGGGGTGGATTTATAGTAAACATCATGGTGGGCCCAACTAAGTTCCCGTTAAAGGCTTTCCTTGGAAAACACGTGTCCATTGTGGTGTTGGGATGCGGATTATCTACTGACAGCCCAGTAGTAAGATTCCTTATGGAAGTGACGTCACTAAGTTCTGTGGTCTCACCATGATGAATGTGTTGTATCCACATTCCACACCGTCCATCCATTTAGAGAGATCCTTTTAGGGCATTAGTCAACACCGTCCACCCATTTAGAGAGATCCTTTTAGGGCATTAGTCAACACCGTCCATCCATTTAGAGAGATCCTTTTAGGGCATTAGTCAAAACGGACGCGGATTGCCTGCGAACATGCATCTCCTGCCATCGGAATCTAGGTGGGGCCCACCGTAATGTTTCTGAGAAATCTACGCCGTCCAACCATTTTGTGAGGTCATTTTAGGTGTTGGGACAAAAAATGAGGATCCAAGACTCAAGTGGGCCACGCTAAAGCAAAAGGTGGGTAGGAAAATTCCTACCATTAAAGCCTTTATGGGGTCCACAGTGATGTTTATATACCATCCATACCGTTCATAATGTCATTCCTACCGAAATAAACTGAAAACACAAATATTATCCTGATTCGAAACTTCTATGGCCCCACGAATATTTTATATGTGGAAGTTCAATTGTCACATTTTTGGGCCCACTTGAGTCTTGGATCCTGTTCAGTTTTGGTCTCAACGCCTAAAAGGATATCAAAAAACTGTTGGACAGTGTAGATTTCTCACAAACATAGCAGTGGGCCCCACTTAAATTCCAAGCGCAGGAGATGCCTGCGAAAGGCTTTGGCAGGCAATCCGCCGTCCTAGTCAAACAATGAGGCAGATCCACAGCTCAAGCAGACCCACCATAGAAAATAGTGGGGATTTAATGCCTACCATCAAAAACTTTTTGGTGCCACAGGGCTTTTCAATTAAGTGGATATATATATATATATATATATATATATATATATATATATATATATATATATATATATATATATGTCTGTGTTAACTTATGAACCGGTTGGATCTCAAATAAACATTATGGTGAAAGTTTAAAAGATGGGCATCATTATCCCCACTCTTTTTTGTGGTGGGTCTTTGGATCTACGTCATTTCTTGGATCATGCCCTGGAATGATCTCTTCAAATGGATGAATGGTGTTACATACATCATGATGGGGCCAATAGGACTTGGTAAAGTCACTTCAATAGTCTGCGTCCTTTGGTGTAGGGTCGCTATCACATGTCATGCTACCGTATAGGTTCCAGGAAGTTTCAATGGTGGGTGTCATTATCTCTACTTGAGCTTCTTATATGCAGCATCTGCTATATCTTTTGGTTCATGCTGTGAAATGATTTAACAAAATGGATGGACAGCATGGATGTATATGAAGAGGACTACAACGCCCAACACCTCACCATGGGGGGGTGTTGCTAGAGAGCCCAGATAAGGAGAGAGGTAGGAGGGTTGCTATGTTTGGACATGACTGAGAGACGTAGAAAGAGGCTCTGGAGGTTTTCTTTTCAAGGGTGGCATTTTCTTTTTAAAAATATAGCATTGAACACAAAACGGTATTAGAAGTCAAGCGGTTTATGAACTAACGGCAGAAAAGATAAGCAAGTTTTAATAAAGGTTTTAAAAGCAAGCTCTTTCTTGAAAGTCAACCAAAATGTAGGCGTCTGTACGGAATTGTCCCTTTATTTTACGTAGCATTTTGCTTTGTCCTGATGGATAGAAAACCTTTGATACTCTGGCATGTAACGGATGATATGCAGGCTCTTAGAAATTACACGTGTCATTTAAATATTAAAATTAAACTGTCCAAATTAATTTATGTCACGTTTAGAATGACGAGTGCTTGAGTATCATGTGCCATGTGCTGCCTGAGCTGAGCATATTAGTAACATGTGTGGAGTGGTCCGAGTGGACGCGGATTGGCGTTCCGGCTACAGAAAGTTCCTGTAGTCGGAAGCTGTGTGGGGCCCACATAGATGGATATCAAAAATCTACTCCGTCCATCAGTTTTTAAATAGAACAATAGGTGATGCTTCTAAATATTAGGAAAATATAAAACTCTTGTGAGCCACAACACACGAAACAGCAGGAGCTGAACGCCCACTACTTGAAACTTTGTTGAGGCCAGAGGAAGTTTTTTATCAGGATGATATATGTTCCTTCAGTTTATCTGAATGGAAGTAACCCTATTAACGGTTTGGATACCATATAAATATCATACTCGACTCCAGAAAGGTTTAGACGGTGGACGTTTCCGTTCGCACTACTTCGTGTGGTGTGGTCCACATGAGTTCTGGATCTGCCTGAGTTTTTCAATTCCAACATATTATGGTCTTAAAAAACGGACGGACGGGGTGGATTTGTGACAGGAATCTCTGTGGACCCCACGTGGCTTCCGACTAGAGGAACTCCCTGTGACTGGCACAGGCAGTCTGAGTCCGTATGGAATAGGAAAAAAGGCATGGAACTCATCGGGAGTACCGAAATCGGATGCTCATCCTTTGGGACAGGAATTGCTCACTGGGTGGGCCACCGCGGACATCCCCACGTGCGAAACTTCCACTGATTGGACGGTAGAATGGTGCAATGGAAGTGGATTGCCTGGTGGCGGGCGCTGTAGGGCCCACCATGATGTATGTGCTTTATATCTACGCCATCCATCCGTTTTTTCAGTTCATTTTAGGACATGAGGCAAAAAAATGAAGGAGAACGAGAGCTCAAGTGGACCACATCACAGGAAACAGTGGGGATAATTATACCCACCGTAGAAACCTTCGTAGGGCCTACCGTGATGTTTATTCGACATCCAACCTGTTGATAAGGTCCCACGTGTGGAACACGTGATGGGAGAGGTTCATCTGTTTGCGGTTTCGTGGGCCACACGATGAGATAGGCCTGCGGGTTATGATTACGTGTGGGAAAACATTGGAATCGGATATCCTGTGACATTTCTGTTCCCGGGGCTGTGGGGCCTGCAGAGATGTCTGTGACAAATCCACTCCGTCCATCTGTACTGCAAGACCACAATATAACAGGATTCTAAAAAGGAGGCCGATCCATTCTTCATGTAGGCAATACCATACAAAATAGTGGGGATTGAACGTCTGAGGGCGAGATAATTTTTTTATCAGGATGATATTTGTGGCTATATTTTATCTGAGTGATAATAACCATATGAACGGTTTGGATGGAATATAAACATCATGATCAGCTCTAGGAAGGTTTCAAGGGTGGACGTTTCCGCTCCCACTGTTCTTTGGTGTGGCCCACCTAAGTTATGGTCTTCCAAAACAGATATAAGAGAGTGGAGTGGATTTGTCCAGGACAAATCTGTGGGCCTCATACAGCCCCCGGCACATGAATATCTCTGCACGATCTCCACCCTAGGTTATTCGAGTGATCCATTGGATATGACCATGCAATTGATGTTCTTCTTCTGCTTGTAGGATCTGAACCGTTGGCCTCTTTATTTTAGACCATACTAGGGTGATAGTTATCCACCGTTCTCAAAATGATTGCAGCTTGACATGGTACGTGCAGTGGCAACACGTATACCAATCTGGACCGTTGAAATGGCTGGCATGTCAGAAGTGGACCATGACTTGCAAATCACACCGGTCCGGAGCATCCAAATTCAACACCGTCTATTTATATACTACAATTGAAAGGGCTAGGATTATCTTATCGTGGAGATTTTTTAGGCCATGATTAATCCACAGAGAGTCTCAGACTGAACCATGGTCCAGATCACTAAACCATCGGCCCACTTCTCCAACCTGAAAGCCGAGTTAACCTAACCATGGCCGAAAGCCGAATATGCCGTGGATCCTTCGGGCTCGAGCATCATACAGTTTCTCTTTAGCAGTGCACCTGTGGGCCACCGCATCCTATTTAAGAAAGCAGATGTGGGGACCATCGTGATTTAGGTATTTTATCCACTACGTCCATCCATCTTAAAAGATAATTTTAGACTTGGATCCCAAAAATGAAGCAGATCAGAAGCTCAAGTGGACCACACTAAATGAAAAGTGTGAACTGAATGTCTACCGTTGAAAAATTCTTTGGGGCCACAGAAGTTTTGGATCAAGCTGATATTTTTGTTTTCACTTCATCTATGTCTGTGTGATCTTATGAACAGGTTGGATGACAAATAAATATCTCTGTGGTGCTTAGGAAGGTTTCAACGGTGGAAATCATTATTCCCACTGTTTCATGTGTGGCATAGTCTACTTGAGCTTTGGATATGCTTCAATTTTGGACTCAACCCTAAAATGAGATGGAAAAAGGGATCGACGGCGTGGATAAACCACATAAATTCATAAATTCACAGTGGACCCAACATAGTTTACTCAGTACGATCACAGCGTGCGCAATCCGATTTCGGTATTTAAGCCATCCACGGACCACGGTGCGTCAGTTACGTAACTTGTGGGAATCACAACGGGTGTACGTACCACATGGGCACGTGGCTCTTTGGGGACCACAAGTTCAGATAGTCTCACACTCTCACTTATGTACATAAGTTTCCCGAAAAGATGTATGAGATGGACGGTGGGCTTTGCATCACGTCCCATATTTGGACGGTGAGGATAGTGTTAGTGTGGTTGTACATGCAGTCTTACATAAGCACGTCACACGTGAGTTCCACTTTGGAGCCTGCAAGGGCCGTTGGACCTTTTTCTTTCGGCGGCATTATGTGTTTCCTTGGGTAATGCCCAACTCCGTTAGGCTGATGCGCCGGCCTGGTGCTGTTTTCATAGGCTGTGGATATTTGTCAGGAAAGGGACCAGCATGAGGTCTCACTAAGCAGATGGCCGAGCCTCTTCCTTTTCTCTGAAGCTGTGTGGTACACTTTTTACGAATTTTTTGGCGCATTCATTGGTACAATGGAAAGCCACTAAAAGACAGGTAAAATCTTATTTGCGACTAAAGTATGGCAATAATAGCGAATGAAATTTTACTGTCTTGAGAATATCTTTTACCCCTGGTCCTTTAATGCCTTCAAGGACATGTTGCACACCATCGTAACTAAGAACCGTATGCATTTATAGATTAATAATAGTTCAAAAAGACCGTTGGACATTTTCTTTCCGCGGCATTACTTGTTTCCTTATGTGATACCCAATTCCGTAAGGCTGGTGCGCCGACCTGGTGTTTTTTTCATTTGCCTGTGGATATTTGTTAGGAAAGGGCCCAGCATGAGGGCTTAGTCTCACTAAGCAGATAGCCGAGCCTCTTTCATTTTTCTGTACCTACGTAGTACACCTTTTTTCATTTTTTGGTGCATTCATTGGCACAATGGAAAGCCGCTAAAAGACAGGTAAAATCTTATTTGCGACTAAAGTATGGCAACAATAGTAGATGAAATCTTACTCATGTCTCGAGGATATTTTTTACCTCTTATCCTTCAAGGACATGTTACACATTATTATAGCCAAGAACACTATGCATTTATACAAATTAATTATAAGCAGATTAAATACTCTAAAAGACATTACGTGGTAGCTATGCCTCACGGGGTGTAGATGAACTTAAGAGGAGGTGTTAGAGAAATACATATGTGGGAGCATTAAATAACTTATTTGTCAAATCTGAATGACGTAAAGACTCCGTCAACTTTCTTATGTGGAAGTCTAGTGATGTCATAAGAACTCCAGCAACTTTTTTATATAGGAGTCTAGTGACGTAAGAACTCCAACTACTTTTTTATGTGGGAGTCTAGTGATGTGAGGACTCCAACTGATGCACGATGCGAGAGTCTCTCTTATACACTTGGTCGTATGCGACAAGCTACGTATGATGCAAGAATCTCTCTTGTACACTTGGCCCTGCACAATAAGTTACACTTATGTGGAGAATAAGGAGATTTGTACAACTGATCGAACAAATCCTCCATGACCCTAAGTAAACTTGAATATAGATCAATAAACGCCAACACAACCAAATCTAACTTTACGCTGTTTATTCACCATTGACACTTATCTTTTTATTTTATTTAATTTAGCATGTCCATAGCATGGTGCCCTAGTTTTTAATTCTTAGTTTATCTCTCCACCCTTTATCCACGACATCTCGCTGTAAAGAATATCGCTGCTTTCTTGCTACATGTTAGGTAATTCTGCCGACCATTTCGCCACGAAGTTTGGTTAACACTAGACAACAAACAGATAGTCGAATCATGATCACCTCGCCATATGCTCGGTTCCCGCCAAGGTCTTGAACCGACTATCACTCCACTGGTTATCTCGCTACAAAGCCCAATTTTCCACTGAGCAAAGAACAAATTGTTGAAGATTCGCCCTCCGTCAGCTGTCTCATTACGAAGCTCGATTTCGATCGAGCAACAAACAAACACCACCCCATACATCATAATCGTCCTGCTATGAAGATCAGTCTGCATTGGGCAACGAACGGATAGCCATCCCTCAAGCCAATCGCGGGTCTCAGATGTAAAGATCATTAATATAACACTTTTGGCTTCTATCTTCTTTCTTTATTATCTTCATTATTGAACTACAAACACAATCATGTTAAAAGAAAAAGTCTTTAAAACATAAGGCAAAAGAAGTTCATTTGTAAGGACTAACTCTTACCCTTCTACAAATTGCCCGATTGCTATTATAAATGGTGGTTGATAGAGGAACGGAGTTCCTGAATTTGGTCTTAATTGGTTCATCTCAATGTAGGGGCATTGGTGTGCAATCAAACTTGAGTCAAGTACGATTCAAGCATGCCCACACTATCCTAATCATACATATTAGGCCCTCGCTAATGCGCATGCCGTCATGTTTGATTGACTTGCATAAACACCACGTACTTAAGTGAATGTCAAGAAAATAATCTAAACAATGGGATGTGCTTGATTAGTGGCTGAGATCTTTCTCGTGTGCTAGTGTCCACATGCAAGCCACGAATTCCAAAATAATGTACTTGCACAAATTCTCTTAGTCTGAGGGAGCATCTTGCTGGGCAGCATTTTTAAGGGATATCATCCATGGGCATGGCTTTGATGGATCATTGATTATGAATCCGTTCAGAGAGACGGAGGGAAGAGTATAGAGAAATGGAGCACTTAGAAGGAGACAAAAAGCTTTCAAAGAAATAGATATAGAAGCTTTGCCTAAACAAATTTTGAAGATAGATATGTCGAGATATAAGCGATCAGCCCCACAATGGAAGCGAGTGAGGAGTAATCAAACAAAGAACAAACACAAGGTAATCAACCAAACAAATCAACACACCCAAGAAGCAATCGAATTTTACGTGAAAAAATCCCTTACAAGTAAAAAAACCATAGCACAAAGCGACACCAATCTATTATGAATTAGAAGTTACAAGAGTAATGAAGAAACTTATACTAAATTCAAGCCCACAAGATAAAACCCAAGCTCTTCAAGAGGAAAACCAACAGTAGCATTTCCTCTAAAGTTCTTTCTCTCACCCTAGAACTCTCTCTTAACCCTTGCACACCTAGGATACCTAATTCATGTATTACAACAGCTTATATAGCAATAAACCCGAATTAGAAACATCTTACGCAAGAAACTGCGCAAGATCGAGCAAAAACTGAGCTACCGACTTTGCAGTCCGTGCATGGTTGGGCGCCTAACAGATTCAAAATCTATCTAGAGAGTTCCAGCAGCAAATCCAACCAATGTCGAGCGCCTGACTATCCATCGGGCACCCTACCAACAATGGTCGGGCCCCCTATAAGCCAAAAACAGATATAGTGATTTCAGCAAAAAAACAAACTTCTAGAAATCAGCCCGGATGTCCTTGGGTGGGCACCCGACCACAGCCCACCGGGCGCTCGACACCCCTTGATGTTCAATGATTGAAGGCAAAACCCTAACAAGATAGTAGCAGTGCGACCCTTTTATTCTAAAGCTATTGGTAGTCAAATACATACCAAACTTTTAGTGCCTTGAAAAATGATTTCCATCCACTTATCTTTTAATTAAGAAGCCAAAAATAACTGACAATGCCAAAGTCAAT
The DNA here is from genome assembly GCA_003013855.2 of Liriodendron chinense. Lineage (NCBI taxonomy): Eukaryota > Viridiplantae > Streptophyta > Magnoliopsida > Magnoliales > Magnoliaceae > Liriodendron > Liriodendron chinense. Next base: position 7,825,449 of record ML058348.1, on the reverse strand, counting down.
TAGTAGGGTTGGAATTTGGGACACCCAACCATCCATTTTGACAAAAAAGGATGTCTGATTTTTCATTTTGCCTTTCACATCTTGAATCAATCCATATTCCACTCCGCAAATTCCCCACACACTGACAATATTTACACTCACACTTTTGTTCTAATTTTTTCTTTAATATTTTGCTTACCCTAGCCCTAAAAAGCTTGCGAAGTATGACTTAACTCTGCTTGCTTTCTTTATTTTACTACTTCATTAAGTGTTATTTTATTTTGCTTACATAGGCCTTAAAAAGTTTGTGAAATGTGACCTTATTCACACAACATTGGAAGTTCCTCTGGAGAAGGAAAAAAAATAGCACTGTAAAGTAGAGACTGTGTGTTGCATTGGCAAAAAATTATACATAACCCTTTCATTTTTCATAACCGAGGCCCTTATAAAAAATCTATAACTATAAACTAACCACAAGATTCACTTGAGTTGGGGATCTTACAATTTTTAAACTGTTAAGTATTTCTACAGTTTGTAACTGGCGGTAGATTTCAAGTTTCATTTAGCTAATGGTAACTCCGAGTCAAATATATTTTTACTTTTTAAGTCAACCCTACTTTTAAATACAAACCAAATTAGAATGAATTGACTAAAAAAGCCAAAAAAGTTTATGCATCATTCACGAGAGGCCGTTCATGTAAAATCTCTTTAATTTTTAAATAACCAAAAGATTAAAATATTTCAATCTCAAAGTTTTGTTTTCCTAAGTATCACCATCTACTATGAGGTCCATCTCATGAACGTTTTGTGTTATTTTAAAGAATTTAAATCAAACGGTTGATGTCCCGATGTATCATATTTCAATGCATGCGAATGCATTCTAAGATGAAGGAATGACGGCGTAAGTGCAAATAGTGACCACCCAAAAACTGATCTTCCCACACGTCTCAATGAGACACCTACTATTCCAAGACCCAATGTAACATGTCTTTAGAGATACCTGCCGTTCATTCAGGTGGTCACATCATGTTGGGTCCACCGTGCAGATCCATAGCTCAAGTAGCTCGAATGAAAACGACTGCCACCATTGAAACCAGCGTTCGCCCACCACTCAAAGTGTATTTTCTTGTAGCATTAACATTCGGGAGGTGAGACATGACCAAAAACAGGTTAGGCCCTAACCGTGGGCCCACCTTGACCTATGTATTCTGTATCCACACCGTCCATCCATTTTTACATATTATTTTATGGAATTATCCTAAAACTGAAGCATATCTGATTATCAAGTGGACAATAGCATAGAAAACAGCGGTGATTGAAAGCTCTACCATTATAAACTTCTTAAGGCGCATCATAATGTTTCATTAGTGTTTATTTGCCATCCAATCCGTTGAAAAGATCACGTGAGCCTGAATGATGGAAAAAAAAAAAAAAAAAAAAAAACAAATATAAGCTTGATCCAGAACTTTTGTAGTCCATTGATAGTCAATCACCACTATTTCCTGTGGTATGGTCCACCTGATAATTGGATCTTCATCATTTTTTATATAATGCCTTCAACCAAAAGAAAAAAAAAAAGATGAACAATGTGTATACAGAATACATATGGTGGACCCCATGGTGAGGGCCACACTCACTAAAGGCACTCCCATGCATATGTGGCAGAGATTTTCACACACGCAAATGGGCATATATAAAATAAAATCCCACGATATCCTCACTCTTTCCCTGAAGTGGTCGTGAGTACAAGCTTTAACGTCGCTCATATGTAAGCTCATGTCTTGAAATGACCCTATTCAGTACCCTGCAAAATTACAAATGCATATGTACATGAAACAAGCATTACAGTAGGTCCCACATGCCTTGGATTCTAAGCAAGTCACGCAGGTTTATCAAAGCATGCATCATGGTCCACATGATGGACGGACGAGACTTGAACCTAATCCAGGTTACATGAATCCATGTAATATGAGGCTTTTGAAAGCTTGAGAAGGCCACTGTAATGTTTATATTTGTTTACACTTGATCGGAGACGTTGAATCTAACAACAATGGTAATATTATATGTACCAGTGAAATTTTAAACCAAACGGTGTTAAATCTATTCCATTCATCTGTTTCTAGAGCTCATTTTATAACATAGGATCAAATAAAAAAAGTAATTCGATGATCAAGTGAGCCACATGATGAGGAACATTTGAGACATAATGCACACTACAAAGGCTTTCTTAGTGGCTAGGAATATATAGATATTTGTATTTTTCCTTTCAATCAAGTCCTAATCATCTTGTGAATGCATTAGATGACCTATAAACATCACAGTGGGCCCTAGAAGAGTTTCAACGGTTGGTGTTGTCATATCTCTTGCTTTTTGTATGCGACTCGCTTTCACATTGAGACAGGTCAATCTATGATCAGTGGAGAACATAGATTCCAGACTTAGGTAAGTAGAAGCTGTTAAGAACCTAACTTGTACGCCAAAACCCCTAGGAATAAAGCTATTAAAAAAGCCTTGGGATTATAATATTCCATCATGCTCTGCATCTAACATTCATAGCAGCCCACTCTGTGGTTATACTCACTTTGATTTCTTTTTCGAGCAGCGTTTCCTACATCATGGTGGCTTTCACATTTTACCCTTTTTGTAGGCCACCTTTAAAATAGATGGTGTGTTCGCTCTTGTACGAATTGTTAAGAACCTAACTAATAACATCTTAAAAGTCGTAAAAGGTGAAACACGTCAACCTAGGTTCTTTAAATCAGTAGTATTGTAATGAAGGCTGTGGGTCCACCATGATGTGAGTGTGCTATTTATCTATTTTGACAAATTATTTTTAAAGCCCGGTGCAAAAAAAATGAGGCAGATCCAAAGATCAAGTGCATAAAGAACTGATGGGGAGACATTTAAAAAATTATTAATAGCTGTAAAAGTTTAGATTCAGTAAATGTTTGTGCTCCCTAGTTCAACTTCTGTGATTTTAAGAGCAAGTTGAAAGGAAAATAAATATCATAGTAGCCATCATTATCACCACCTTTTCGACTTGAGCCTTTGATCTGCCTACTCTCTAGGGTCATGCCATAAAACGATCTGCTAAAGTGGACAGACGGTGTGGATAAAACACATACATTGGGGTAGGCCCCACAGAGCCCTTGCCTGGAACCAGTCCATCCAGGCGAGGGAAGGACACAATCAGCGTCGTTCGGCGGAACAGAATCAAAGGGAACCGTCCGATGAACCGCCTCGATCTCGCACACGTGTGTAATATCTCGCTCGTGTACGAGAGTATCATGGCGCGAGTAGACCTAGACTAGTAGATAAATGCAAGCATAGAGATATCGGATACAGGGAGAGTGAAAGAGAGAGAGATGAGCAGTTGCAGAGTTATCTCAGGAAACCACAGCAGCCTCTTCCCAAAACCTCAAATCTCCGCCAGAAAATCCATGGAAACCCTCTCTTTTCCCAATTTCTCAAACACCCATCTGCCCAGATCGCAATCCAAACAGATTGCAATCTTCTCCCCTGAGAAAAATCCAAACAGGGCCAGCCGGCTGGCCTCTCTCAGGACCAGAGCTCTGAAGACAGAGGCTAGCTTCTACGAATTGCTAGGAATTCCAGAGAGTGTCAGCTTCTCAGAAATCAAGCAGGCCTACAAGCAAATGGCCAGGAAATACCACCCGGACGTGTCGCCGCCCAATCAGACGGAGGAGTATACGAGGAGGTTTATTCAGGTGCAGGAGGCTTACGAGACGCTTTCTGATCCGAGGCTGCGGGCTATGTACGATAGAGATCTGGCCCGGGGGCTCCATCTTGCCTTCTCTGCAAGGAAGCGGTTGGACGAGGTATCGGTTTGAGTGAATTCCGTTGATTTTGGAGGTTTTTCGTTGTTGTTGTTGTTGTTTCTATCGATTGAATTGGTATTGACGGTTTTCGTCGTGGAAGTTCTTTTATTATTTGGAAGATGATCGAGGGTGTGTTGGTTGAACCAAATTGGACTGATTAATCATGAAATTTCATGATATTTGGTGCAACCAAACGCACCTTTAGCTATTATCAGATGTACGTTGATTTGGGTTCTACTGAATTTGTGAATTTATTTAGCAGTAATCTGGTTTTCTTCTTGATTATCGACCTAATTTAGGTTATCTGGAATTTGGGTACTTTTATTTTTTGAATAATTTTTGGAATTTAATCAATTTTGAGTTATCTGGAATCTCTCTTTCTTTGTCGCCCCGGGATTGATTTGGGTTTTCTAGAGTATGTGATTTTTCTCGATTTCTAGAACGACTTAAATTTCCTTCTTCTTGAATGGTCGATAGACTCAAAGTTCATTTGTTCATTACCTTGAATCCATGTTTTTCTTCTGCTTTTCTTGCATTGGGATTGTTTTTCTAATTTTGGAGATTGGTTTCTGATTTCATGTATTCAGGTTGTCTCGAATCCTTTTTCTTCGCTGCCATCGTATTGATGTTGATTTTCTACAAGTTGGGGTGTTGTTTTTCCCTTCTAATTTTAGATGGATTTAAAATTTCAACAGTTCAGATTATCGATTTATTGGTATTGGTTGGGTTTTCCAGTGTCTAGCTGTTCTTTCTTTTCTATTTTTGGATTGGTTTTGATTTCATAAATTCTATTGTTGCAGCATCAATGCAATGTTATTGATTTTAATTTTTTCTACAATTTGGGGTTTTTTTTTTCTATTTCTGGATTGGTTTGAATGTATTCTACTCTGGGCATCTAGAATCATTTTTACTCAGCCTCGCGAATCCCGTGGCAATGGCATTGATTTTAAATTTTTAGAAGTTGGGTCTTTTCTATTTTTGGATTGGTTTTGTGTGTGTGTGTGTGTGTGTGTGTGTGTGTGTGTGTGTGTGTGTGTGTGTGTGTGTGTGAAGATACTCGTTTCTCTTCATCATTGTATGGATACTGATACCAATTTTCTAGAATTTGGATTTCTCTATATTTTACTGCTTTGGAATTTGATCGATTCATGCTATCTACCCCTTTTCTGTTGATTCAGGACCTGTTTGGGTGTTACTTAAAAATGGGTTAATTTCATTTAAGTTAATGGTAGTGGGGGCCATGGATTGGCATGCTTTTTGGACACATTGCTAGATATGGGAGGTCATGCATGATGATCGGAGTGGATGTTATGAACACATCATGTTGGGGACCACACAACTCGTTTACACCACAATTGTGGTGAAAACATTTGCACTTGATCATTTTCCAACAGTAATTATGTATTACAAATTATAGTTTATATAATTTGTTGACAATCAGGTTTTTTAATCCCTAAGGGCACTAGCCATAATGAAATTTCATGATATCTGGTGCAACCAAACGCTCCCTAAAAGGTTTTCTTCTATTTGCTATTCATTTCTACTATTTTTTATTCTACTATTTCATTTTGAGTAGTCATAATGAAATTTCATGATATCTGGTGCAACCAAACGCTCCCTAAAAGGTTTTCTACTACTTGTTCTCTTATAGTATGCTTTCTAAGGGGTTTTAAGTGTTACCCAATAAGTTTTTTACTATTTGTTATTCATTTCCCCACTTATCTGAAATCCAGTAATTTTGGCTACCATGGTATTGTTACTGACATGACTGCTCTATAATCGCTGTTTGGTTTTTCTTTGAACACGTTCTGTATTGCTTCTGTTCACTTTTATCTAGAATACAGATTTTTCTCCGCCACCATATTTTTGTTGATTTGACTTTACTAGAATTGGGGATTTCTTTGTGATTTCATCATCGTGTCATCTCGAATCCACCCATTCCTTGAACTTTGTTTACACGATAGCACAGCTTGGTGAATGGAATGAATTAGTGTATTCATTAGTCATAGCTTGTACCAAGAACTGTTCCTATTCTATTAATTTGGGTTGAACCAGGTTTTCTTTTTTCTTTTTTATCTTTTTTTTTTTTTTTTCCAACTGTATTGTATTGCTTTGGTGATTGGGCGTTGTCTCTTTTGGATTAGGACTTGGAGGTGAAAAGCGAATGGAGGAATAGGTGGCAGGATCAAGTGGCGGAGTTGAAGCAGAGGAGCATGAATAAGGATTCGGGGGATAACATGTCATGGGGAGCTCGGATGCGCAGGCAAAGGAATGGATCATCTGCACAATAAGTTATTGTTTCTTTGATCTATGTATATGCATCTTCTTCTTTTGTTTTCTTTTTCTTTCTTTCTTTTTTTTTTTCCTTTCTTTTTCTTCTGCCAGGATTAGCTATACGCATATGATGGAAATGCATAATGTACAAATGTAATAAATTTTCTTTTTTGACCGTAAATTTCCAGGAATCTGCGTTTCTTGTTGCCTGTTTGCACATCTGTGAGATTTTAAGACATTCTGTTCCTCGTATATGAGTTGGGTTATGAAGGATCTTCATTTGGATATGCAAATCATTCCATCAAATTGCACAGATAGAGAACATTAGCTTTGTTCAACTCTTTTGATTTTTGGATTATGTGCATTCATTCCTTAATTGGGTCTTGCAGAAACTTCACGGAATTTCATCATCATCTAAGCCTTATCCTCAGGACCGGTTTTGTTTTCCCCGTGCATCTATCGTTTGTTATCAACTGTCAATTCAACTCTTTATCGGCATGCATTAATGCTGATGCTTGCTTTATGGATTCAATTCATCATGCTCGGATACTGTATTCAATTTCTAATGTCTGTCTGTCTTTTGTGTTGTTTTGCATGCATTTCAGTGTCGCTGTCAATTATTGTGTCTGATTTCTGTATAAATTATGGTCCTGATGCCCTGATCTGCCATTCACTTGGAAGGGGATCTGTGTTGATATGGACCATTGATCCTGATGAATGATGCTGGATAGGGATGCCCTAGAAATGTCCAGGTTGAAAATTAGATGGGTTAAAGGAGACACACACACAGCAGCAGCAGCACTGTGGAACGAAGGCCAACTGTGGAATGGTTAGGATCCTCAAATCTGGAAAAAAATTGGGGCATCCACCATCCACACCCCTTTGGATGAAGGGTCTGTTTCCATCAGGCCTATTCGCATCAATCATCCAGACCTTTTAATTCTCAAACTTCTGATCTTGCTTCAGTTGACGACTTTTTACTGTTTATTCACTATCTCATTAGTTGGGAAGTTTCTGGCAGGCATTCAAACAGCTCGTCGTTTGCTTCACTAACGTGTACCCTGTAAGTATAACATATCTGCGTCCCTTTGATTGCTTCCATTTATGTGATTTTACTGTTGTAAAATTTCTCCGTCTTCTGGTTCTTCAGAGGCCGATGCCGTGGAGCTGTGTCATGGAATATGCGGCCTTCACAACGGCTGAAATTAGTAAGTGGCCCACCCAACTCTTGTCTGACATGCTAATTACACTTCTAGATGGATCCTATTCAATAATTTGCTGGGTACCCGCTTCCTCCAACAATAAGCTTATCTTTGTTCTTATGGCTATCCAGAATCGTTGAAATTGTGGGTCCTATTGTTGATGGAGCATGTCTCTAAAATTGCACTGATCAAACAATCCTAACCATCTTGTTGATGGCTATCAAATGGATGGTTAAAAGTAAAACAGTGAGTATCCAAATTCGAAGGGGAAAATCAGATGGTTCTTATGATCTTCTGAGTGCAATCTCTTGCTAATGCTCCATCCACAATGGGTTCAGTGGTTTGGAGGGTCTGGATAGACAACATGGTTAAAAGACTTTGGTGACTCAACCCGACTCTTTCAGCCCCGAGTCAAGTCAACTTGGATGAGTCACATCAGACTCTTCTGAATCTTAAAACTATTGACAACCATGACAGGTGCACCATCTAGGAGTCAGTGCCATTTTTTCAAATGGTGCAAAACTAACATAAGAGAGTTTAGCCCTGGAAATGATTATAGAATCTTGCTTTCAGAAACCGATATTGAATTAAAATTACAAAGAAAATAATTCCATCTCAGCCCATGTTTTGAAGTCACTTTGCGAGTCTGGGCTATAAACAAACATGATATTAGGTGTATCAATGAATTCCATCTCATCCCATGCTCTGATTGGTGTGATTTTTGCACAATGGCCGGCTCTTAGGTGGATCAATGAATGAATGGTTCAGATCAACAATAGGTCACCCTGTGTTGCCATTTAAAAGCTTGGGGGGTGTTGGACATTAGGAAGAAGCAAGCAAATGTAGCTTGGGTTGCTAGTTTCTAGTTTGAGACGTCAGTACCTCCACTGCAGCTGCAGCTCTCGGGTTGAACCCACTTATAGCTTTTTATAAAGACTTGCTTTTCAAGCAAGTCATTAGAGTCTAGACCAAGTCATCCTGACGCTCGAGTTTCATAGTGACTCTGCTTGAAATCTTGCTAAATTTCAAGCTGACTAACCGAGTTTTAGAACTATTGAGTCACCCTACTGACATTATCAGGAGTTGATTCAGGGTTACCTTCAACAGCCGCTTCTAGTACTCGGCATTTTTACATTTGGAGTTATGATCCGAGACCCAAACTGATGCAGGACAGCCCTAAATATGATGCATGCTCATGAACACAAGTATTCAGCGGAAGTAAAAGCAATTATAATAATGAAATCTAGCATAATCATCATAAACTAAGAAAAACAGAAGGGAAACATGCAATGGAATGGGCCATCATCACAACCATGAAGTATGAGATTCAAATAATGCATAGGTTGGATCCGGCGATGGATGAAACCTCCCGATCTTGCATGGCTATACCCAATCGATCAATGTGGATCACTAGTCCGAAGAACCAGGAGGTTTCTCGGATTAGGGATTTGAGAATTTGGGGATTTAGGGTTTGGATCGATTCTCAAGGTTTAGATCATAGGGAATAATCAAAGCAGAAGTTTAGACGGATAATAAGATAAAATACCTGGAAGAAATTGGAGGGGCTCAAGAAGAAATCAGAAGAAGAAGATCAAGAGAAGAGAAGAATCACCATGAGAGAGAGAAGATGCAGGAGGAAGCTCGAAGAGGCTTTCATTAATCAATATCAAAAGTTAATTTCGTGTTTAGGGCCTAACCCACTTAAATAAGCAAATAAAACAAGTAGAAGTACTAAACTACCCCTAAACTAAGCAAAAACGCGTAAATAAGCAAAACTGCGCAAAAGTTCGGGCGCTCGGTCGGGCGCCCGAAGACGTCCAAAAACGTCCAGAGAGTTTCGAGCGCTCGAGAGGCCAAGGTCGGGCGCCCGAAGGCAATGGTCGGGCGCCCGAAGACAGTGGTCGGGCACCCGACGAACGCCCGAAGTCTTCAGCTCTTCAGTCCTTTTCTGCAATCTTCCTACGCACGTGTCATCCCTGGATGGGGTCTTCTATGTGTGTGATCACGTGTGGAGGGTCTTCAGCTCCTCAATAGTCGCCTATCCACAAGAATGGTACTTGTGGATGACGCTTTTTTCGTTGGTACACTTGAAATGGTCTTGTGTCCTCATCAACTCCCCTCGGGTAAGAAAAACTCGACCCCGACGAGTTAAAACTCTTGTGGCGCTCTAGTAAGTCTGGATCAACACGCTGCACTTCTGCTTCAGTCAACCACGTAGATTCAGAAGGTGGTTTGTTCCTCCATTTGACAAGATACCTCTGGAAACCTCCATCTCTCGTAGATACTATCTCATCATCCAAGATCTCTTAAATTTCTTCTTTATGGACAATAGGTGGAGGGAGGGGTGGAAGGGGTTGTGAAGCAAAATCAGAATAGGGCCATGAATGAAGTGATGGATCAATGGTAGGGTCAGGGGAAAGGACTAGATCTTCAACATTGAAAGTCAGGTTAATGCCCATTTCAGATGGAAGGTCAATCCAATACGCATTGGACCCAATTTTCTGCACTATCTTGAATGGCCTAGCACTACGTGCTTGTAATTTCTTAGTGGAACCCTGTGAGAACCGCTCTAGCCTTATCCTTACCATTACAATCTCCTTCTTGAAAATCTTGCAGTCTACGATGAGAATCAGCTGAAATTTTATAATTATCATTACTCTTACTTATCCGCTGTCTAATATGCATATGCAATTCATGGATATGTCGTGCAAATGCATCGGCTGACTCAGAAGACCTTTGGGTGACAGACATGGGTAAGAGATCTATTGGCATTCTAGGTTTATACCCACTAACAACTTCAAATGGACTCATCCCTGTAGATCGATTTACTGACCTATTATAAGCAAATTCAGCAGTTGGTAAAATTAGGTCCCAAGTTTTAACATGTTCACCCACTAGACAATGCAGAAGATTTCCAAGACTACGGTTCACCACCTCAGTTTTATTGTCCGTTTGTGGGTGGTAAGCAGTAGAGAATTGCAAACGAGTTCCCATAATGTGCCATAGTGTCTTCCAAAAATAGCTAGTGAATCGAACATTACGATTAGACACTATGGTTTTAGGTAACCAATGGAGACGCACCACACCATCAAAAAAGATACGAGCAACATGAGACGCATCTGACGTTTTCGAACATGGGAGGAAATGCGTCATTTTAGAGAAACGGTCCACCGCAACAAAAATGGAATCGTGCTTTTTGATTGTCTTGGGAAGCCTAAGCACGAAGTCCATACTAATGTCCTGCCACGGAACACGTGGCACTGGCAATGGCGTATACAGCCCGGTATTTTGCTTTCTCTGCTTTGCCAATTGACAAGTACGACATTGCCTTAAAACTTTGGCTACATCTCGCTTGAGACTTGGCCAATAGAAACGATCTTCCACAAGGGCAATGGTCTTATCACGACCAAAATGGCCAGCTATCCCCCCTGAATGAAGCTCCCAGATGAGGAATTCACGAAGGGACATACGGGGAATGCAAAGTCTGTCTCCCTTGAAAAGGAAGCCATCTTTAAGAACATATTCGCCCATAATACGCTGGTCACTAGAGAGCGACGCATAAGTATCCCCAAAATCAGGACATGTGGGGTATTCATCTTTCAGTTGCTCAAACCCGACTACCTCTACACTCAAGGAGTTGAGCAACGCCACTCTTCTACTAAGGGCATCCGCTGGTTTGTTTTCAACCCCGGCCTTATGTTTCAACACAAACGAATATTCCTGAAGAAACACTACCCACTTGGCATGCCTTGGGTTGAGTTTCTTCTGAGAATGCAAATATCTCAAAGCCTCATGGTCAGAAAACAAAACGAACTCCTGCGGTAGGAGATAGTGTCGCCAATGTCTCAGGGATTGCACTATCGCATAAAATTCTTTGTCGTAAGTGGAGTATTTTTGTTTTGCCTCATTCAGCTTCTCACTGAAATAGGCCACTAGGTGTCCTTCTTGACTCAACACTCCACATATACCAACACCAGATGCAACACACACTACTTCAAAGACTTTAGAAAAGTCAGGTAGACGCAACACAGGAGCTTCTACCATTTTGCCCTTAATCTCTTTAAAAGCCTTGACTGCGGCTTTAGACCACACTAATTCTTCCTTTTTCATGCATTCTGTAATGGGAGCCATGATCGTGCTAAAACTCCCAATGAACCGACGATAGAAAGTTGCTAGGCCGTGAAAGCTTCGCACCTCATGAATGTTTCTCTGTTCTGGCCACTCAACTATGGCCCCGACCTTTTCAAGGTCTGCACGCATCCCTTCAGATGACACTATGAATCCTAAGAACACAACTTGGCTAGACATGAATGCGCATTTCTTAAGATTAATGTACAACTTTTCTTTCCTAAAGACGCTACAAACCTTCTTTAAATGTTCAAGGTGTGATTCCTTAGTGGTACTGTAAATAAGGATGTCATCAAAGTACACCACTAGGAACTTTTCCATGAACGGCCTCAAAGCTTGTGTCATCACCCGCATGAACGTACTGGGTGCATTAGTCAAGCCGAAGGGCATGACCAACCACTCATACAACCCATCTTTTGTTTTAAACGTAATTTTCCATTCATCCCCTGGGCGTATACGGATTTGGTGATATCCACTCTTGAGGTCTATCTTAGAGAATATAGTGGACCTGGCCATCATATCAAGCATGTCATTAAGTCTAGGTATGGGGAACCTGTACTTGACAGTAATTTTGTTTATGGCACGACTGTCCACACACATGCGCCACATGCCATCTTTCTTTGGCGTCAACAATGCAGGCACGGCACACGGGCTCATACTCTTTTGGATGAAACCCTTTTGCAGAAGCTCATCAACTTGCCTCTTTAATTCTGCATGTTCTGCAGGGTTCATCCTGTAGTGAGGAAGATTCGGTAGAGTAGACCCTGGGACAAGATCAATGGCATGCTGTATGTCCCTCATAGGTGGCAGCTCATTCGGTAAATCTTCAGGAAATACATCACTGTATTCCTTCAGGACCGAAGTCACCTCACGGGGTAACTCTAATGGAATCTCAGGTGTAATCTCTCTAGCCACAAGGGTATACACCATAGAATCCTCCTTAGTCTCTTTTTTAAACTCTCTTGCATTTATTATATATAGAGACTTAGGCTTGGATTTCCCCACTCCTTTAGGCTCACTTGCCTTCTCATCCCTTTTCTTCCCTAGTATGCTCTCAGGTGGCATAGGGTTAAGTTTGATCTTTTTACCGTTATGCATGAAGGTACACGCATTAGAACGGCCAAAGATCGTGACATCATTATCGAATAGTCACGGTCTACCTAGGATAACATGCCCCACATCCATAGGTAGCACATCACACCACATGGACTCCTTGTATGACCTAAACTCGATGGGGACTAGACATTGATGGGTGACAGGTATGGATGTCTTGTCAACCCACGAAACTTTATATGGGTCTGGATGAGGTGTGGGTTTCAGTTTCAAGCGCTCTAAGGTGTTAGTGGAAATCACATTCTGAACTTCCACTGTCCACTATCACCTTACAATTCTTTTCGCCATACTTGGCAATAGTGTAGAAGATAGTGCTTCGACGCCAGTCAGCACTACTCCTAGACTGAGCTAGCACACGCCTGACTACTGCAAGCGTTGCTTCTCCATCTAACTCTTCATCATCAGTAAGTCCTCCTTCAGGGTGATACTCTTCAACTTCATAATCACCTTAGTCATCTCCACCCTCGTGAGACTCGCCTATAACTAAGGCTTTCCCACGGTTCTTCGTAGGACACTGATTAGCCATATGGCCCAGATTGCCACACTCGTAGCATCTCACTTGGCTACCTCCACTAGGACCTGCACCAAGAACCCCTTTGCCCTTGTCCTCCCTAGGCCTAGGCGGAATGGTCGCCTGTGTCCTAGGTTGATTGCCAACATTAGGTCTCGTTCCCTAGGAACTAGATCTAGCGCTGGAGTCTCGGGACTCGAAACGACGGACAACATGAGTCTTTAGGTATTGCTCTAATTCCTGCACGACTTGATATGCCTCATCCAAGTCCGTTAAGGGCCGAGTCATAAGCTCGCGCTGAAGATCCGTACGAAGGCCCGTCTTAAAACGCGAGAGCGTTACTAGAGGGTCTTCTTGGATATCACATCGCATCACATATTCTTCAAACTTAGCGATGTAATCAGCGGCAGACATTGAACCTTGGCGCAATGATTGCCATTGGTCAAGGAGCTTCTGACGGTATGAGAGGGGAAGGTACTTCTCCTTTAACTTCTCTTTCATCTCATACCAATGTGTGATAGGGGCTCTACCAACTCTTTCTATCCTACGCTCGGTGTTGGTCCAAAAGAGCTTGACTTGACCCACAAGCTTCATCTTAGCAAACCGCATTTGACGTTTTTCTGACATGTCATACCACTCAAAGTAGTGGTCCATGTCAGCAACCCAGTCAAGGAATGCCTTGGGGTCCAAGCGCCCATCAAAGCTCGGGGCCTCGACTCTAACATTCTTCATTGCACGCTCATCTGGATTATAGCGGTCTTGATGATCATATGTGGCTCGTGCCTCTCGCACAACACCACGACCGTTACCACGATCCCTATCTTCACCACCTCCATGTGTGGCAGTGCGTTCCTCTATGATTCCTCCCACTTGGGAGTGCGCATCATCCCCAACAGCGGGGTTTTCCCTTTGGGACGCCTCTAATTGCTCAACCTTGGTCCTGGTAATGGTGATTTGGTCCTCAAGGCGGGGCAAAATCACGCTTGTGACTTGCCTCTAGGGCGGTTATCTTTTGTATCAATTGAGCGAGTTGCTCAGATAACTGCTCGTTACTCATGGTAGGTTGGAGTCCAAAACCTCTACCTCTCCTAGTGGGCATACAAACAAGACTTGAACCAAAACTCTACCCAATTGGACCACTAGGTGTATTGACTCACAAGATGGATGCGATGGATGCAAAACTAATATGAACCGACTCAAATAAAATAAAACGGAAAACGACTCAAATTTGGAAATTTTCCAAATTAGGAAACTTTCTAAAATTGGAAAGTTTCTAAAATTTGAAAACTTTCTAAATCTGGACTTTCCTAAATTAAACCTAAAAATCAAAACCCTAATTTTTGATAACTCGATCTAGACAAAACCATGCAAGCCTATTCTCTGATACCAAATTTGATGCAGGACAGCCCTAAATATGATGCATGCTCATGAACACAAGTATTCAGCGGAAGTAAAAGCAATAATAATAATGAAATCTAGCATAAATCATCATAAACTAAGAAAAACAGAAGGGAAACATGCAATGGAATGGGCCATCATCACAACCATGAAGTATGGGATTCAAATAATGCATAGGTTGGATCCGGCGAGGGATGGAACCTCCCGATCTTGCATGGCTATACCCAATCGATCAATGTGGATCACTAGTCCAAAGAACCAGGAGGTTTCTCGGATTAGGGATTTGAGAATTTGGGGATTTAGGGTTTGGATCGATTCTCAAGGTTTAGATCATGGGGAATAATCAAAGCAGAAGTTTAGACGGATAATAAGATAAAATACCTGGAAGAAATTGGAGGGGCTCAAGAAGAAATCAGAAGAAGAAGATCAAGAGAAGAGAAGAATCACCATGAGAGAGAGAAGAGGCAGGAAGAAGCTCAAAGAGGCTTTCATTAATCAATATCAAAAGTTAATTTCGTGTTTAGGGCCTAACCCACTTAAATAAGCAAATAAAACAAGTAGAAGTACTAAACTACCCCTAAAATAAGCAAAAACGCATAAATAAGCAAAACTGCGCAAAAGTTCGGGCGCTCGGTCGAGCGCCCAATCGGGCGCCCGAAGACGTCCAGAGAGTTTCGGGCGCTCGAGAGGCCAAGTTCGGGCGGCCGATCGGCGCCCGAAGGCAATGGTCGGGCGCTCGACGGACGCCCGAAGTCTTCAGCTCTTCGGTCCTTTTCTGCAATCTTCCTACGCACGTGTCATCCCTGGATGGGGTCTGCTATGTGTGTGATCACGTGTGGAGGGTCTTCAGCTCCTCAATAGTTGTCTATCCACAAGGATGGTACTTGTGGATAGCGCTTTCTTCGTTGGTATACTTAAAATGGTCTTGTGTCCTCATCACAAACACTGGGCTTCTTGTGTGCAATAATAACCTGCTATGGAATTTGAGAGTCATTTTGCTACTTAAGCTGCCAAGGGAACAGGGCAAGTTGAACTGGTTTTAGCTTGTTGCCTGTTGGGAGGATAGTCTCCTACATTTGCTGAGTGGCGCCATTATGTATGCACACACATCGGACCGGCTCTATCTTCGAGCAGAAGCGTGATGATGGATTGGGTCACATCAATGAGCCTGATGCGGCCATAAGTACTAGCGCTAACTTAGCGCACGTCAGAGACTCATGTGTATCATCTCTTTGGCCACCCAAACTGGCTTTTATCATTCATGGAGCATGTTACTACTAACTGCCCAAGATTGATGTATTTTTGCAATTGACGGACTAGATCTCTTGCATAGATGATGATCAAATGTAATATTTTATATGTAAAGAAGCATTAAATGATAAAATTTCAGATTTTATTGTTTGTGCTTTATAGATTTTGATATTGTGATTGCATCTTAGTTTTATTAGTGAGAACTGCATTCTGCGATGATGCCATGTGACCCACTTTATGGATGCGTTTCTTCAGTAGATCTTGTGATTGCACGTGTATATTTATTATGATTGCACATGCATATATCTGTCTTTATCACATTAATAATTGATGGTGATAGGACCCCTGATCAACGTTGATGATTGATAGTGATGATCAGATCCCTTATCAACACTGCTGATCGATGGTGATGGTCAGATCCTTGATAAATACTGATTATCGATAGTGATGGTTGGATCCTTAATCAATGTTGATGATTGACTGTGATGATTGGATTGTAATCAACACCAATGATTAATGGTGATGGTCAATAATGATCGTGGATGTGGAGATGATCAAATCGTTGATCATGTTATTGATTACATATGCATCATCATCCATGGATTGCCCTAAGATGTTGTTGGGCTTGTCTCAAGACATTTAGATATAGAAAATCTTAGGGCAATTGATTATAGAAAATTTAAAAGTTGTTAAACCTCTCGATGATGTTCTCTATGCTTTGTGTTTGCAATGACCTTATATGTGCAATGCTATGCACAAGACCTTGCGATGCAATTACTCGGGATGGTCTCATTATTAAGCCGTTAAACATATATACTATGTTGCCTCAGAAATAGCTTAGATACACTATATTACAATTGGTTAAGTGTTTTGAGTCCAACATGTTTTTAAAGAATCTAGGTGCTTTATCAGGCAATGTGAGCTTGTTTTCGCCGAGGATGGATAACATCACTCTTATTGATGTGTCAAAGGAACCTAGATACCATCAGAAATTGCAAACCTACTAATTAAAAAAAAAAAATCTACCTTTATGATTGAATAAGAAATAAGAGAGTAGTGCTTTATTAAATGTTGGTAGATCTCCTAGTGAAACCCATTCTTAGAGATCACTGTTAGGCTTTATTCCTTACATTAGTGATGTAATGATTATCTTTTTATGTTCATAATATGTTTTACTGTGCACATTCATTACTAGGTTTATAGATCATCAACATTAGTCTTGTGATCATAAGTTGTAGTGATTATCTTTGTCAGCAGAGCCGTCTCTCACTCACACAGGTCACTGGCTTTATATGTACAAGAGGTACATTTGGGGTGATGTTCACATATTAAGATAGGTGTGAACCTGCCCTCTATTGTAAAGAATAGAGGATGAGGATTTGCAAAGCGAGATATCTTATTGGCCTTTAGTATCAAAAATTGAAAATGAGACACAACAAAGTTGATAATATAATTATATTCCGCTGCACTCCTACATGATGAACATTTTGCCCCGATATTAAAGCCATGTCATGAGGGGATGAGATGAGTTAAACCTCACATGTAGACCCAATATATGTTTAGCATTGTCTACTTTACAACATGGATTGTAGCTATGTGCGTGAATCTTTATTATTTACAGATTACTTTGATTCAATTTAATCATTGCATCATGTGAGTTATCAATCCCATAAGTAACACTTGTGTCCTTAGCTATCCTCCTATTTTGTATATGAGGATACGATTGAGTATCGCTATTTTAGTGTATGATGAGGACGGTCTCAAGATTGACTACACTTGGTTATGTTGGGAAAGTAGCTTCATCAATTCCAAATTATACATTTACATGGGGGTTACTCATAACAAGAAGAAGAAGAAGAAGAAGAAGTTTTCAGAATTATAAATACACACTAAACTTACTTGTGTTCTAGAAAGTATTGGTATTGTTCAATAATTTAAAAAAAAAAAAGATTTTGATCAATGTTCGCAAGAAGTTAAGAGTTCGTAAAATGAAGCCGATAAGTTGGATAAATATGCCTATGTTGGTTTGAGTACTCATTCAGGATTCAATTTGATCCGGTGTGATTATGCATACTAAAACATGCATTAATGAAGTTTGGGTTATTGAATGTTGGTAACGTGATCACTTGGTACTTGAACACCTATGAAAATATGATATGGTTGGTTTTACACTTCTGATTCTTTTAATCACGGTATTTTGGTTTTGGTTATTATAAGATGAGTAAGATTGACGATCTACATTGTGCCCCTTGCATGATGTACTTGAGTGGGGGATATTGGATGTGGGCCCACTTGCAGCAATCGGGTCTAACAAGGTTTTCCCTTGGAATATCTCCAGATGAGTATTCCTTTTTCCACTTTCTCTTAAAGTTCTAACATGCATAGTCCTTTGTTTAGTAGCGAGATTACTTAATATGCTATTCACTGGTACACTTTATGAGTTGGTGCCCACATGCCATGTTTGCATCCATGTTCATTTTATCAGCCCCATCGTACTTTAGTGGGGTAATTGTTTTGCCCATGCTCATGTAGTGGCCCTACCGTATTAATACCCCTTCCCACTTTCATTTGAAATGTCAATATCGCATTTTGTGCGGTGATGTGATCTTATTGACTTATTGTCCCGTCTGAAATGTATCATGTCGGTACCAAGAAACCACCAGGCATGCTTGAAATGTACCATGATGGTACACATAAAAAAAAAAAAAAACCAGGTGGGTTTGGAATATTATCATGTCGGTAGCAAGGAACTACCCACATAGCTGTCCAGATATTTGAGAGTAGGGACGTAGATTTTTATATTGCGAGAAGAAAAATTTTGATACTCAGGCAGTATGATGGATGATACACAGGTATTTTAAAACTTGTAAATTGCATATGTGGCATGCAAGTAATTCAAGTAAATCATCCTAATCATGGGCACCAATTTAGATGTGTCATGAACCAAAAATAAAGCTGATTATCAGATCTTTGAAAATTTTACTGGACAGTTAAAAATGAAAACTTTCCAATGGTCTTATTTCAACGAAAAAGTGACCATGAATCAAAGGGTAGGATCGTTCAACCTATATGATTTTCGAAGGTAACCAAGCCACATTGGGTTCCATACTTCAGCAGTTAATAAGTGCCACGTGTACTATTTCAAAGTGCCTGTGTATCAAGCGTTAGAAGCAGCCAGAGTATCGAATGGTAGACTTGTCTTTTCATGAGAGGAGATGGCAGTTGGGGGCTGTGGCGGGCCCGGTCATGGATGGGATATGTTTCAAAACTCAGATGTTAGCGTGTCTGGTGGGCCCTGCCAGTTGTGTGTTTTGAAAATCAGACCTTAGCTGTCCATCTAATGGGCCCCACCATGGATGGGTTGTGTCCCGAAAAGAAGAGGGAGAGAGACTAGATACTCCGTCAAGACTGTGATGGTTGATACACAGGCGTTTATAAATTGCATATGAAGCGTACATATATATCCAATTACACTTTCGGAATTATGAATACCTTTTAGGTGCATCATGAGCCGAAAAACATGCTTATTTGATTATCTAGCTATCAGATTTTTGGACGTATATTGGACGGTTAAAATTTAAAAAGGGGTCCAGGAATCAGAGTTTTGGACCGTTAAAAAATTTTGATTTTGGAATTTTAATTCTACGACAGTAGGCTGCACGGAAATGTGAGTTAATGGATGACACATATACAATTTCTGGGTGCCTGCATATAAAGCGTCATACACCGCCCGAGTATCATATAACTCCCCAAAATCAGACCATAGATGTCCGTCACCCCCATCAAGTGGGGCCTTCCATGGATGGGTTGTGTTTCAAAAACGAAAAGTCCGACCTTAGCTGTCCATCACTCCATCTAGTGGGCCCTATGATGGATGGGTTGTCTTTTAATAAAAAATCAGACATTAGCTGTCCATCAATCCAGCTATTGGGCTCTACGATTGTTGGGTTGTGAAAAAATCAGGCGTTAGCTGTCCATCACTCCACCTAGTGGGGAGTCCTGCCATGGATGGTTGTGAAAAAATCAGGCATCGACTGTGAGCTACTTTTGTTTTCCACCGTTGCGTTGAAGGCGTTTGATCTGATGGCTGTTATTGTCCGATTTGTGTCCGTGGGGAACAGTCCGTTATCCACGGTAGAGGTGATGAGATGTCCGGTCACGATTCAGATGCTCTACCATATTCCTGTTGTTCCCATGTTATATCTTACATCTCCTCGGGCCAACGGTTCAAATAAAATGGATGCGCAAAAAGAACGGACCAGATTTAATATAGACTCCGGTGTGCAAAATTTACAATTGGAACTGACGAGTCTGCAGGCAATGGGGACATATAGTTGGGCCCACTTGATGGACGGCCTTGATCTTGCACGTGTGAAGGGAATAGGACGGGGAAGGCTTGGTGGCCAGCACCAGCCACGGCTTGCTTCGTGTGGGTTCGTTGCACCGTATTGAGCGCGTGACTGAAAAATTGGAACCGCTCAACTATCGGGTGGGCCACATGGAAACAGGTCGAAACATGAGACGCAAGGAGAGTGGCAGTTTTGGCTGGATGATTTGCTCCATCCATTGTGGGAGTGCACCAAAAGACCAATGGTCTAGATTAGAGAGAGCAATTTCGGCTCCTTATGTGGCATGCATCAAAGGGCATGGGTCTCACCTTGGATCAGCTCCACCACTTTCAAACATGCTTTGGGGGGGGTGCAGCTTTGGTGGATCCCTGAATGTGGTGTCCACTGTGTGATGTGTGTCTTACATCCACACCGTCCATCCGCCAAGCTAGGGCATTATAGAGTTTGGTGATTGGTCAGCTAATGGGGACAAAGGTCTGAACCTTTGGTCAGCTAATCTGCTCCTTGCTTTTCCATGTTCCATCGATAGTGGTGACACGTGACTTGATAGAGTCTTACTGCAACAAAGCCTCGCTATCTCACCAAGCATTGCTTAGGGCCTGACTGGTTGGGGTCACTCTGGATGTTTATGAAAAATCCACCACCTTGTCCATTCATTTTTCATACTAATATTAGTGCGTGAGATTAACTATGAGGTAGATCTAATACTCAAGTGGACTACATGATAAGAAATAGTGGAGATTGAATGCCCATCATTGGTGTTTATGCCTAATTTAACTACAGCAATTAAGCTACTCAGATGATGTCACATAGCAGTAAGATCATAATAAGAGATGGATGAAAGATCTTTTCAACTATTCTTATGGTCAAATTTAATCGGAATTAAAAAAGTCCTTGAGTAGCAAAAAAAAAACACATCCAATTAGTTAATGTTATGGGACGTGTATCATGTATGTATCCCTCTCACATGGTGAAGTTAACTACTCAGCGTAGTGACCTTACAACCAACAACAGGTATCAGTTAAAATATAGCCATGGCTAGTGACATATTCAGCTAATGCACCTTAGTATTACACGAAAGAAACTTTTATGGCTAGAACCATTTAAGATATGACTTGATGTAACAATAACACTTAAGTTTGCTGATTTTCATGGTGCATAACACACTTTTGAAAGGCAAAGTGGATAACAATCAACTACATGTGACATTATGAGAAGAACTCTCATCTGCATAGTGGGTGCAGGACATGTGCGCAATCAAAGGTCAACCCATAATAAACAACTAGCACATGTAATGTTGCATAATAAGTTGCAATTGCCTACGAGTTAAGACAATTATTTTTACATCAGTAAATGTAGAGAAGTGACTACAAAGCTCCCTCTCTAGCTAAAACTTAAGATTTCTGTAAATAGCTAGAAGATTAAAAGGCTTGGGCCCTCACCAACCCAACCCAACCCAACCCAACCCAACCAACCCAACTGTATAACACAACATTGCTTATTTCAACTTAGAGCTCAACTTAGTCTAATTTAGTCCATTTATACTACTATGCTAGATTGACTTTAGCTTAAGAGTATTGTAATCCAATTCGTCTATACTGCTATGTTTCACCGACTTAGCTTAAGAGTAGTATAATTTACTTTATCTACACCCACATCACTAACCAAGGGAGGTTTTTTCCTTTTTTCTTTTTAGTCTATGCCAAGACAATGGACAAACTTTGCTTTGTCTTTTTAGTGTAATTTCCTTTGTCTGCCCCTAAGTTGTTAGACTAAGGGAAACATTAGCTCTAGAACTTGGGCGCGGATTTCCTGCGAAAGCCTTGTGCAGGAAGTTCCTGCGCTGGGAACAAGCTGGGGCCCACAGTGATGTTTTCTGATTAATCCACCCCGTTCATCTGTTTTGGGAGCTCATTTTAGGACGTGAGAACAAAAATGAACCGGATCCAAGACTCAAGTGGGCCTAAAACGTGAGGGTTAAATGTCCACAGTTGAAATATTTGTGGAGCCACAGGAATATCGAATCAGGATAATATTTGTGTTTACAATTCATCCCAGTAGTAGTGACGTTATGAACGGTATGGATGTCATATAAACATCACTGTGGGCCCCAGGGAGGTTTCAACGGTAGTAATTTACCTACCCACCTTTTCCTTTAGTGAGGCCCACTTGAGTCTTGGATCCGGTTCATTTTTGTTCTCATGTCTTAAAATGAGCTCCCAAAACGGATGGACGGGGTGGATTTATCAAAAACATCACTGTGGGCCCCAGCTTGGTTCCCAGCGCAGGAACCTCCTGCAAAAGGCTTTCGCAGGAAATCCGCGCCCCTAGAACTTTGCCATCTACAGTTTGCTGGGGATTTTTTCTTATCTGTAAGTTTTTTTTTTTAATTAATGTAATTTCATTCCTTCTACTCTTATACTATTTTAATCAATTAATCTTTGTTATCGTTGTGAGAAAAAAGTCATTTTCACTCAAATGCAAAAAGAATTCATTAGAAAGACAAACCTTCACATTTGCAAATCACCTAATCTTTTTTACATGTGGTTACATAGATGGTCAAACTACTAAGATGACCGCCCATGGTCTCTTTATCTATCTCAAAGCTTTAGGTTAAAGGCGATCAATTAGGATTAAGCTGCATTAAGCTTTGGCATACTTGGCATCACATACAAGTACAATAATCGAATTTCAAGCCAAACAAATAGGGGCCATAGAAATTTTATATAGGCTAAGATTTTCATGTTTTCGATTCATTTAGTAATAAGAATGACCTTACGAAAGATTTAGACGCATATTTCAAAGGTAGGCATTTACCTCTCCACTTTCTTTTGTCATGTAGATCACTTTGAGTTTTGGATCCCCCTCATTTTTGGAGTCATATTCTAATATGAGTTGACATGGTGGATTTCTCATAAATATCATGGTGGACCCCTCCTAACTTCCAACAATAGGAACTTTGTGCTATTGAAGAGGCGACGAATATTAGTCGATCGTCAAGCTAAAGAGTTAGGTGCTCTTCAATCAATAGGACCTTGAGCATGACTTAAATACAGTGGGGCCCACAACACCAATGGTCTAGTTTACAGTTGATGGGTGTTCTAAATGAAAAGTTAAGGGTTGTTCAATCAATATGGCTTCCTGCATTACTTGAATACAGTGGGACCCACAGCACCAATAAAGTCGGTTACAGTTAAAAGGCTGTTGGATCTACACTACTTCATTGCTGATTTCTCCTGATAAGGTCAAGCACATACATAAGCCCTGACATGGCAAGGTTGATCGGTACATGTCCAAAAATGAATGGAACTGCTTTCGAACATGCTTTGCCCAGCTTGTAAGAGGCTATGACATGACATTTGATTGGTCCAGCTTCATACGATGTACCTATGTGCTCTGCCCCAACCACTTCTACATCTTTAATAACAGAATGTGGCCCAATCAAATGTCACCACATCAAGCTCTTCCAGAACTAGTTCTACATGATGAGATTTGATAGGCTAGCCTAGTACAACCCAATTAAGTACCACTTTCACCATAGAAAACAATTGACAACTATTAAAAAAAACTTAAAATTCATGTGGTGACCATCATGTCAACCATATTGGACAGGTTGGATGCCCCAGTCATGCCATGGAGAGGAGTTTCAATCAGATGATCCGGACCTTGCATTTTCTTTTCTTTTTTTCTAACCATGTGGGGGTGCTCATGGCCCAAAATCTGCTATGATCTGAAAGCACCCAACCATCAGATCGATATCTCAGTCCAATGAATTCAGCGTTTCCTATATGAGAAAAGCATAATCTACCTCAGTGGCATGCTATAGCATGTCCACACCACATTAAAGCATGGTTGTAGCTGGATCAGGTGAGCCCCACAATGATGGATCGAACGGATGGTAAGATGAGGCAAGAGAGAGGACTTGGGTTCCCCTTCCCAGAAGATATCCTATTTGAAAAACCGCATGACTTGTTGTACCGCTACTTGTTCCTAGGGAGTGTTTGGATGCAACGGCGCATTGAATTGCAATCACTGATCCACAGCTAGCGTTGATACCTAGCAATTGTGGGGGCCCACATGGTGTGCACCGTCCATAGGTGCAACCCCACATGCACAAAAATCAAGGCCGATCAACAAACAGGTGGGCCACAACAATGAAAACAATGTACAGCAACCCAAACGCCTGCTCATTCAAGTGGTGGAGCCCGCATCTACATAACATCTAACCCATCCAAAAGATGGGTGCCACCATTGATGGGGCGCCCGAAAAATCAAGCCAATCCAATCATCAGGGGGGCCCGAAACTTGAATTTCAAAGGTTTTTAGCGATTTTACATTATTTTCCAATGGTGTGGCCCACTACAAGGTTTGATCAGCCTGATATCGGGCGAGTCTAGCCATCAAGATGGGAGGCACCTGTTCAACGGGTTGGATGTCATGCACACAACACGTGGGCCCCACAACAGGTAGATACCAGTACCATGTTTCCGGACCCTAGTAGTAAACATCATCAGAAATTATGAGATTGGTACCGCTAACAAACAATTTATACCACCATTAGGTTGGTCACCAATAGAACAATCCCCCAACCATAGGATCCATGGCCTTCAAAATGCCTGAAATATGAGATGTATAATCAGCTTTCTTAAAATAATACTCAAAAAACCCACACATAGCAAAGATTAAAATAATAATATGATAACAAAGGCTAAAACCATCCTCAAAAATCTCCCAACCATGAAGTAGTAGGGCTTGAAATTGGAGAGAGAGAGAGAGAGAGAGAGAGAGGTAGTTCCACTTCATTTGTTGCCCTTCTTTTGCTTCCTCTTCTGCTTCTCTGAGCATTCAATAGAGTTGCAAGCAATGAGTAACAGTTTAAAATATAAGAACTCATGTATACTGAGAATCAACAACAACAAATGGCAAGTGCACCTGGGGGACGCAGTGAATTGGGTTCCGGTGGGGTCGGGGTCAGCATAAGCCTGACCCATTTAATAAAAGGGCCAAGAATTCTGGCCCAAAGCCAACCGCAACCCATCACCCCGTGCCCAAACCAAACCAACCTACTTAATTGTAATCCGCGGGTCTGTCCAATCCAGTATAGCCCAACTCAATTTTAAGAGTGAAACATGTGGCTAAAGGTATGCCTAACCTGGTCCAATCGTTGCTTTTAGACTCTGGGATTAGACCTCAAGTCGGGGGGGTTGGAGGTGACTCGAAGGGGGGGGGGGGGGGGGGGTAATGGTAAATCTGAGAACGGCTCCTGCAATGCACATTGAGAGAGGAAGGGGGAGAGATGAAGACGGTAAGGGTGAAGGCTACAGGCAGAAAGAGAGAGAGAAGGCATGGACTATATGGAGAGAATGCGTGGAGAGGAAGAGACAGGGCAGGCTACCCACAGAGAGGGAGGAGCTAGTGCAGGCCACATGTGAAAAGAGAGGGGTTTTGAGTCGGTAAAATCTAATCTATTGCTCAGGCTTTTTGCCGGTAATATCTGAAGAGCACATTGGCAACGAGCTATATGCTTCTAAATGGGCGTAAATATAGTTTGACTTTATTTTAAATCCCTTCCCATGTCATTCTAGAATCCAATGTTAAAGATTCTTTGAAGACTACTCACAGGGGTAAAATTGTCCATGGCTTCTAATGTTATATACCGTTGCATTATCCATATTTCTATACTTATGCTATTTTCAGGCTTTGGGTCTGGTCAGGTCATCCGCCCAGCCTATTGATGATCTACATGGTGGGGTCTGGTTGGGTAAATTCCAACCCGAGCCCAACCCATTTACTTAAATGAGCACATTTTTTAGAGAAGCCCAACCAGCTATCCATTTAGCTTGGCCCAAACTAGTGAGCTAACCCACCCATTGCCACTCCTAGGTGCACCTCAGAAGCACTTGCAATTAGGGTTGCTAGTAGGCTGGGCTGTACTCTGGGCAGACCAAAGCATACTCAAGTCTGGCTCATGATCTAAGGACCTAAACCCAGTCCCAGCCATGACCAAGTTTGGGCTTAGGCCAGTAACGACAAACACAGCCCACCAATGTTGAATAAGCCTAACAGGGCTGAGCCTACATGTTGGGCTTTTACGCAAAGATAGAACAAAGGTTCAACAGATTCAACTATCGAGCCTAGAATTGAGGTGCAGGCCCAACCCACAGCCATTAAGGTGAAGCCCAAACCCAGAATGGGACAGACCTGGAAAAGGCCAGTAAGCACAGTTTCCACCCAATTCACAACTGTGCTAAATGAGATCTGGGCAACAAAAAAAAAAAACCACAACGATGATCATAGCCATCAATCCACGGAAACTTTCTCATGATGTGAATTGTTGGTTATTTTTGTTTTTAAGGTTGGGATAGTTTAATGGCGTATTTTCAATGCTTGGGCCATCGCTTGTGGGGATTATTAGTGATCTTCATGATCAAGATATATGTTGTGGAGCAAAACTTCAAGTACTCCATAGGGTGTCTCGGAAGATCATAACCATTCAATCAATAGAATCTTGCTTCTGAGCTATAGTGAAACTGTTAGTTAGCTTTTTTTTTTTTTTTTTTTTTGAATTTTTTATTCTCAGTTCTTTGGATGGTTATGTTCGTCTAATGGGGTAATTTCAATGCATGGGCCATACGATGTGGGGATTACTCTTGAGCAGCTTGATCAAGGATTCAAGATACATGCCATGGAGAAAAACTTAAAGAGACTGTGTGTATCTCGGATGATCATAACCATTCAATCAATGGAATCTTGCTTCTTAACTGTGTTGAACTGTTGGCTATTTTTTTGTTTTCAACTGTCAGTTCATCGGATGGTTAGAATTTTCTAATGGCATATTTTCAATGAACAGGCCATCCATCGTGGGGATTACTCTTGATTGGTTTGATCAAGATATATTCCGGGAGCAAAACTTGGAGTGCTCCACGGGCATATCTCGGATGATCATAACCATTCAATCAATGGAATCTTGCTTCTTAACTGTGGTGAGCTGTTGGGTATTTTTGTTTTTAACTCTCAGTTTGTTGGATGATTAGGATCGTCTAGTGGGGTATTTTATATGAAAGGGTCATTCATTGTGAGGATTACTCTTGATCAGCCAGATCAAGATATATCCCGTGGAGCAAAACTTGAGTACTCGACGAGGTATATTTTGGGTGAGCATAACCATTCAATTGAGGGAATATTGCTTGTAATGTGAACTGTTGGTTATTTTTGTTCTATAGCTATCAGTTCTGATGGTTACGACAGCCTAATGGGGTACTTTCAAAGCATGGTACATCCATTGTGGGTATTGGTTTACTCTTGATCAGCTTGATCAAGATACATTGCATGGAGCAAAACTTTGAGTGTTCCAGTGTATATAGAAAAATGGAGAGAGAAAAAGAAAGCTACCTAATCTTCTTTTAGCTTCTGATTTAGCAAAGAACTCCATCCATTCATCTGTCATAACAAAAACTGGTTCTTCTTCGTCTTCTTCTTCAACTACTTCGTCTTCTACTCCATGGAGTTCTTCTATCAGATCCTCCTGCAACCTATATCCAACAAAACCCAGTCTGCCAATCAAGAAAATAATGGAATTTTGATCACAACTGATTGGGATTGCAAGCTTTCAATGAACAATCAAGGAATTGCAAACAATATTCACCAAATCCTCTTTGAATCCGCATTACAATATTCTCATATCCAGCTTGAAACTTGAAAGTAATTCAATTGCAAGGTAATGGGATAATATGGTGCTAAAAATGTATTTCTTTTTTCGTTTCCAAATAGTAATGGTACTTTTGAGGCCCACCTTCAGGTGACCTAAGCCATTCGTCTTGTGGTGAGCTTCATTGATAGTTTGGATCATGAAAATGTTGTTGGAGTATTTCAATTAATAATAATACAAAAGATAATTGGTGTTTTTTTTTTTTTTTTCCAAAGAACAAAAGTTTGTCCCACATTGGAAAGGGAGGAGTGGATAGTGCTTATCATGGTCTGCCATAACAGCCATTACGGGGCCGTAAAGGCAACCGTGGCAACCATTACACATTATAGGATTGTAACAGCCGTTATGAAAATAATGACTCGTTTTGCCATTATGGCCCGTTACGCCCCCCGATAAGATCGTAACCAGCCCTGTTACGGTCCATTACGGGGCATATACAGGTTCTTCGGGAGGTTTTTCCAATAAGAAAGAGGCCATAATAGCCATTATGACCCGTATCATAAAGGTGATGGTGGTGGCTATTACCATTAAAGAATACCTTGGTGCTTATAAAGTATTCCACTCCATAATTTTTTGAAAAATGCTCACATTATGCTCTTGACTGTTCATGCTCATGAGGCAGCCCAAGGGGCAAGCTAGCTAGAAGACCAGTTAAATGGGTGTGTCTCAATGAAAGTGACAGTTTACTAACAGGCATATTAGTTAGTTAGGACTCTCTCTCTCTCTCTCCCTGGGCACACGAAGAAAGTTGTTTTCCAGTGATTTTGGTGTTGGGTTTTTCAGTCTGTGCACATTGTGAAACTCCATACTCTGGGTGATTGTACCTTAAGGATAGCACGCTAGGAGCCTGCTACGCCAGTCGATCTCACCAAGGGTTACAAACTATCTCGATCTCGCCAATGGTTACAAACTATCTCAAAGAGAACGACCTAGTCCATGCTTTGACCCGGCAAAAAATCTGAATCATCGTCATTTGTATTACTGCTTTCATCGATCCTCAAATCAGGTGTGTCATTCCATTTAATAACCAATTTATTTTATCGGGGTTCTTTCCCATGGCATTAGTTTCAACAACAACAAAGGTGACTTCTGAACCGAACAATCTCTCGCTCAAGCATTGTTATTCATTCAATCACAATTTGGTTGTCCAAACTATCCAACTAACTATTGTGATTCAATTCAATAGTGCATCCATAGGCAGCATAATTTGGGCAAGCTGGCAAGAAATATTGAGAGAATCAAAACCCATAAAAGAAAGCACTGGAACTTGGGAGCACCTAAAATTGCAGTAGTTCTCGGGCATCCACCTTATACGAAGCCGAACCTCTGCAATCGGAACCATCCACTCAATTGGTCTGCCTGCGGATGGCCCACAATGCAAAAATCTCACTGACTGAGGATCTACTAACCTCATTAGCCTATAAACAGATAGCTAAAACAAAGACGCCGGTGATTACTATCCAGCAAGCCAAAGCCCATTAATCGGAAAGTTAGAATCAGTGATACTTTTGCATGATGGCCATCCACAGTAGACCCATCAGATGACCGGAGGACTACAATTTTGGGTTCTCCCGCGGACTACCAAACCAGTAAGCCATGACCGACCTAAAGGAAAGGAAAGAAGAAGAAGAAAAGGAGAACAGGAATAGACCGGCTTACCCGTATCCTGAACCGGCAGACCTGCCATGAAAAGAAACCGCCGGTTCACCATCTCCTATGGTTGGAGGGAGAGAACCGGGTTCAGGGTCGTTGGAAATCGGAGGCGGGAAAGCAAACGGCGGAGGGCATGTGTGGTGGTGAAATCTGGGGTGTAAGGGGCAAAAGGAGGGAGGAGGGAGGTGGTGGTGATGGTGATGGTGGTGGTGGTGGCGGTGATTTAAGAAGCAAGGTGGGCCATGGAGGGATCTTCCGAAGAGAGGACAGGATAATGAATGGTGGTGATGATGGTGGGCCAGCTGTGGTGGGACCAAGGAGTCTTTGCACCCGCCCTCCATCGCGAGTTGGGAAAGTCCTGCTTCGCTCTGGGATTGCTTTTTAAAGGGTTTTAGGTCCAGTGGGACTGGACAGATGTAAGGTCCAGTGATGTGTTCGCTGAATCCAACCCGTCCATAAGATGGGTCACCTTGGAAAACCTCCAGGTCCCAAAATGCAGCCTGATCCAAAATTCAAATGGGCCACAGCACAGGGATCATGTTGAGAGGGAATGCTTGCCATTTATTGGACTGGGGGGTCCACCATGTTGTGTATATTAATCAAGGACGTTCAGACCCTTCATCTGAACGTCCGGACAAAAGTTAGGTTGTCTTGATATTCATGCTGGCCTTTGTGAAATTCAAGGGTGGGTGTTCAATCTAAGCTCGTTCCCGTTGCTGTGGCCCACCATAGTTTTGGATCGTGATTCATTTTGGGCCGTGTTTGTTTTCGGGGGTGACACATCCCATGAAGGGGTTGGATGTTGTGGATACATCACGTGGGACCCACATCTGCCCGGTAGTATTCTGGGTTCAAGCATCCACTAATGGGGCAGGGCAGGAGGCCCTTTGCAGTTTAGAATCAATGTTCCATTCTCGGGCCCGAGAAGGGTCCGGTAATTAGAGCCCAACCCAGTGACAATTAAATGGGTTGCGTCGGGTCCGGTCGAAGATCTGGGGTTGATGAATTGAGTCAGGCCGCCCATACGGTAATGGGTTTTCGTCCGTTTGGGCCAGAACTATGGGCCTGTTCAGTTACCGGATCACCGGACTTGATCCTACCCGAACCCAGCCTGAGCCACCCCTAATTCCTAAGGGTGGCAATGGCCCAGGTGGCCTACCCAACCTGGCTTTGGATCAAGCTTAGACCATCAGCTAGCCTCAGCGTTAGAATTAGGACTTAGCCATAATTCTAATTATTCTGCCAAGCTTTCGTGTGCAAGCATAGGGTGTCGTGTTAGATTACCGACACAATTTCAATGACAACTACGACACACATGACAATCATGAAGATCGTGGTTGTCATGTGTTAAGAGTTATAGGGCCTATTGCGGACATATGTCGAATCCCCCATGTTTGTTAAATTCAAAAACTAATTTAAGTAAGTGGGCCAAAGAACGAGTTATATCCTCATGTAAGGTAGACCACACCATAAGGAAACGGTTGGGAGTGAACGGTCATTGTTATCGATTGTTGTGGACATAAAGAGCTCATATTCGATTGAAATCAGTGTCTTTCGAACAATATAGTGGTTCACATAAAAAATGAACAGATTGAATCTCCCTTCCAATAGGACCAATCACCATGTGATAGCCATATGATGCATTAAGATTGCGGCTATGAAATTTCTACTACAAGCAAAAGCAAGTATAAGATTGTTCATAAAGGCAAAGGAAACAATGAAGGCTAATTTCTTGGAATAGCCATATTTTGTAGCTATTTTGATAAAATCTCCGACCTGGTTAAAGGTCAAACCCACCTTAAAGAGACCCAGGTTACAACCAAAGGTGCATAATCTAGTCCTAACCCAAAGTCCTCCCCACTTGACCCAATCCAAATACATGCGATTATTCTTTACTTAACCCTGAAAATAGCTCAACCGGAATGCAAATTGGGCTGGCGTTTGTCAACCTGAACCCCGACCGCATGCAAATTGGGCAGGGCCGCAGGAGTGTTCCAAGCCCAACCCAACCCAACCCAACCCAACCCAACCCAAAGGACATCGACAACCCATCACAACCCAACCCGGCACAACCCAACTTGGGTCGAGTCATTGCGGCATGGCGCACACGTTGGAAAGCTCAGATCCCACACAGGTGTTTCATATACGCACAGTTCCCACACACGTGGAGAACTATCAAACCCCTCCCTAAACCCGAGCTCGCACTGTACTCTGGCAGTATGTGATGGACATACGCAGGCACATATACAAATTATCAGAAATTCCATGCGTGGAATACCTGCAATAGAAATTAAAATGTCCAAATCATGAGTCCCAGTTTATATATATCACGAAAAAAAAAACCAGTTATCTGATTATCTGAACATCGGATTGGTGGACATTTATTGGACCGTTAAAAAAACAATATCCAACAGCCCCATTTCAACAAACAATTTCCCATGAATCAAAGATTATATATTTCAAACAACACGATTTTCGAATTGTGACCTATCGACGCTAGGATCCACAATGCAGTCAGTTTAATTTGAGTCAACTTTCGTAACATACACGATATACGAGTTCCTGCGTATCAAGTGTAGTACTCTGCCAGAGTATCAAATGACTCCCCATAAATTCTCACCCCCTCTGCAGCTTCTATCCAAGACATCTCTATTCCGGAAAGAAGATGGCGGGAACGATTCTCTTCTTCCCCTCCCCCACTCCATCTTCTTCTACTCTCTTTTCTGAGAAGAAGCTAATCTCAGCCGTCCATTCCACCACAATCTTCCTTCCCTTTCATCACCACCACCATCGTCATCGTCATCGTCATGAGCAGCAGCGACTGGTAACGAAGAAGGAGAAGAAGGAGGAGCAGAGGTCGGTTGCAGTCTGCAGTTCGAGCTACGAAGTCGGTGGAGGCTTCACGGACGGTGAGGATTTCGCCAGGACAGCATCAGCTCTCGGCCGTTTCTACGAAGAAGAAGAAGGAGAGGAGAAATGGGACTCTTCCAGATATGAAGCGCTTCTCAAAGGCGGTGAGCAGGTCGCTTCTCTCCTCCAGGAAATGGTCGATCTGGTAAATGAATCCCCTCTCATACCCATACATACATACATACATACGTAAATGCGTACATACATACATACATACGGTGGCAGGTTCGTATATTCAATTGTCATTATCCTTAAGAACTTGAGAAGTTCCGGAATCCAGTCGGTTGGATTACAAGTTATGGTCCGCCCAGTAGATAAACTTCGAAAATTTCATGTGTGTGCAACATCCAACCCGTCCAATAGGTTGGCCCCACCATGAAAATCACCATATGAAAAACTCAGCCACATACACTCATTGAGTGGACCGCATGTTATTTTGAGATATGGCTAAGAACAGGAATAGGTAGGATTATTTGGTCAGTGTGATTTTAGAGATATACTCATCTGCCATAGAGCCCACAATTTGGATGGCCTGGATGGCTGTACATCAGTGCCACATGTGAGGATGAGTCCCCACCATTTTTTCAAATGGTACAAAACTGAGATAGGAGTCTAGCCCCAGACCTACATACATACATAAATAGATAAATATATAAAAACATACATACATACATACAACGACACATTTGCATTTTCAATTGTCATTTTCTTCAAGAAACTGGCCTTCTTTTTTTCTTTTTTTTCTTTTTGTCAATGTTTCTCAAGTGACCAACATGTCCATTTTTCAAGTATTGAATTCTCGAGCACAACCTCAGGATGCCCCATGTGGCAGAGATATCACAACTGTTCCTAATTGTGTGAATTTTCGAATGCCCATTCTGGAATACATGTTAAGATTCCCAAGATGGTGGGAGAAATGTGCTGGTTTGAACTGTGGTCACACAATCTGTTCCCTGAATTAGTACTTGCATTTTCACGGTTACCCTGTGTGCCCATTTTTCCAATTAATGCGTAATCCATGTATTGAATTGCTGTATGCTGCCAAAAATTTGCATTTTTCCCAGTTCTTTTGAATTGCCCAATGCCCCACCCAATATTCCATCTTTGTTCTTTTTTGTGTAATCCCATATGTACGTATTAGGCAACCCATGTACTTACAGCCATATGTGCTGAATTTGCAAGTGTTTCAAACACCCAAGATGTCATCATCTGGGCCCAACCATGCAGTTATCTCACTCAAAATTTACGTGCGTCCTCATATTGGGTGGGCCACTGTTTGAAACCAAATGGGTGGATAGGAAAATTCTTGTCCAAGGTTTTCTAGGCCGTCCATTTCTTTTGGATATTGTGGCCCAACTGATGAGTGGACCAACGGATTTTTGTTTTGGGCTGCTGGACTCACCAGCTGGACAGCTTCTATCTTGCACATACATGATGGAGGTTGTGGAATACACACATGGGGATTACAAACCTCCATGTAGATGCACTTATGCAAATAATATCATCATGAATATGAGGAAACTCAAGAGCTTTGCATATTTTTTTCCCCAATCTCCTTGACATGTCCTCCTGACGACCCATCATGCCCATTTTCATTCTTTTCATCATCATCTAAGCCTTGTCCCAACTAATTAGGGTCATCTACATAAAATCTTGTTCTGCCATTCTACTCTATCAAGGACCATATACTCAGTTTCATTCTTTTCATATGTTGACATATGGACAAGTACATACTTAGGCAGGTGTGTGCGTGTGTGCGCCTGTGTGTAGTTGGAGGATATGAACATGGATGAAACATCGGAGGCAGCGGCAGTGGAGTTAGTTGCCCAAGGAGTCATTGGGAAGAGAGTCGATCAGATGGAGTCTGGATTTATGATGGCTCTTGATTACATGATCCAGCTTGCTGAAAAGGACAATGATGATCAGGTATGTACTTGCCATGCCAAGATTTTGTTTTCCACCATTCCAATTGTGTAACACATGATTGTGCAATTTTCGAGAAATTGTTATAGAGATTAAAAAGAAGAGAATGGCTGAGAGAAACAACCACCAGTCATGTTTTGGGTTCTCAATTATATTGGGCCTTTTAAAGAGATTTGGTATTGACTTAGAATACCTTTGTCAACAAATGTTACTACAAAAATTGCAGAATATGTTGAATGCCAAATGCAGTGTTAGTCTTGACTAATTGCTTTAGATGCTTTGTAGCATGGCTTTAAGACTCGTCCGAGTTGGATGTGACTCGGACAAGTCCACTCTGCATTCGGCACTTCCTGATTTGGTTCGATGCCAAGAATTGGCCTGACTTGGACAAGTCCACTCTGCTTTCAGCACTTCCGGATTCTGTTCGATACCACAAATTGGTCTGACTCAGATAAGTCCAATGCATTCAGCACTTCCTGATTCAGTTCGATACCACGGATTCCCCCTGCCCCTGATTTGAGTGAGTCGTGATTCAGCTGAGCCAATACACCTTCCTGATTCGAGTGAGTCGTGACTTGACTGAAGACCAAAGAAGTGGATCTGAATCTCCAAGTCTAAAAACCATGCTTCATAGTTGTCACTTGGAACTGGGAAAGGCTTTTTTGGACATCTGAAATCTAATCTGAAATTTAAGCCACTGCCATCTTGACATACATTGCTTGAAAGTATTCCTTCGCGTTGCCACAGCCTGACGGAGAAACTATTTAATACATTTGGCAAATTGGCATATGTTGGATGCCTTCTGTATAAGTGAAGAGTGCGAATAGGTCTGGTGTTCTCCCATGGGAGATGATCATAGGTTAACATCCAATCATGCATGGGATGGGAGTTGACCTGAAGCAGAAGCAGCTACGAATTCAAAATTCAGCCAAGACTCAGTTTCGGTGGTCACCTTTCTGTGTCAGCCCCGCCAAATATATATTTTCAGACTGAGTTGGAGTGAGTCTTTCTAGTTTCTGTTCCTGGTTGCAGTCCCAGACTGAGTTTTGATTCCTGCAATAAGCTGAGGAAATACATAGATGAACAAGCTCCATGTGAAAGGCCAGATAACATTTGGGTCATATTCATTTAACTCTCATCCTTGGAGATGCGGAATCCAGATGAAGAGAACAATATTGTTGCGTGCTTTAATTGGATTTGTGAGCAATTCAAGACCCGAAATAAAAATGAGAACACATAAGAAAGGGAAATTGGACATTTTATGGCGCATTCAACTCTGTAGATAGGATTTCCCCCTCCTGGCAGTAGAGATGGTGGAATAGTATAATATGAAGAGAGTGAAAATCTTTACCAAACAGTTCCGTTCAAACTTCAAAGAGAACAGGTATTTCTGTTCTACCCTACACAAAACAGCCTCTTTCAGAAAACTTTAGGGCCTATTTGGTAGACTCCTGAAAATGGGTTCTTCTTATTTTAGTTAATCATTATTATTTATTAGAGATCAAGGTTTCTAATATATAATTATGATTAACTAAATGGAATTATTTACTGAAGATCATGATCTCAAATCCATAATTATGATTAACTAAAATGAGATGAACACATTTTCAGGCATCTACCACAGATGCCCTTAGCCAATATATGATGTTCAAGATGCAACACTCTACTAGCAAGTGACTTGTTGAGGTAGCCTACATGATAATGCCAGTGAGATATATGACATTTTCCACTTTTGGTAATGCTGTTAGGTAATCTACATTTTCCTCTTTACATATGTGCAGTAGTGTCTTCTACCTTATTATTGACTGGGGAAGTCTAATAACCCATGCGAAGCGCATGTAGTCCCTTATGGGGCATGTGGCACTCAAGTTATCTATGCAAAAATTCATTGGGCGAGTGCCGGTATGGATGAACCTTGTTACACAAACCATATGAAATGGACAACACTGCACAAATGGACATCTGTTTAACGGCCCTTTCTTGTTCAAAGCAGATGGTTTCCAAATATTTAGTTTCTAAATCCATTTTCGTCTGTCAATTGGACTGGTGAGATTGTCCAATCGATGAGACGTTCCTGCCATTTTCTGTCCACAGCGTGATTCACCCTAATGAACTGTTGTGCTACATGTTAGTGAAGAGCACCAAAAGGAAATCGGTGCTCTCCATTTGGATCGGCTTCACCAAATGGGCATTTAAGTTAGAGCAGAGCTATTGTCTGATTTAAGTTTCTGTGTTTGTATGTCCTGTTATTTGGTTTACACTGGCAATTTGATGTCTTGCTTTTGGGTGTCCAGCGCAAGTCGCTCTTGGAGGTGATCAAGGAGACTGTATTGTCTCATCTTACCAAAAAGTGCCCCCCACATGTGAGCCTGTCCTTTTTGCATATCTTGTGATATTTCTTCACTCTAAGAAGTTCCGTGTTCGACCATGACCGAACCTTATACTTAAAAAGTACTGTTCTGGTTTGGGAACAGGTTCAAGTGATTGGTCTGCTTTGTCGAACTCCTGAAAAAGAAAGTAGACATGAATTGTTGCGCCGAGTAGCTGCGGGTGGTGGTGTATTTACTGGTGAGAAAGGTGCAAAGGTTCAACTGCCAGGGGCGAATCTGAATGATATTGCTAACCAGGCAGATGATCTACTGGAGGTACGTAACCAATATTTTGCATGAAAAATGTCCGCATGCTTTCCATTTCATAATTTGGATTTGGCATCAAAGCATGTGAGATTTTGTTCTCTACTTTTATGATGTATAGTTTGATTTGGAATATCTATATATCGTGATGAATGATGTGGTCACTTTTTCCATAGTGGAATTACATGATAGTTGACAGGATATGAACATCATACTTGGTTTTCAGTTTGTTTAGGTAGGGCCCATGTTTGGGGTTGTCAGTTTGGCCTGTCATGGATAGGCCATGCCCTAAATATCTTCTTTATTGGACATGGTACCCACCAATTTTGGGCCTTTGTTCAACTGAATATGGACTTTGCTGTCTTCTTAATATATATTTTCAGGTCACAGATTGAAAGGTTGGGATGGTCCAATCTGGCAGAGTTTTGGGTCTTAGTTCATCAATGATGGGCTGCATCAGGCCAATCGTCTGGATCACGAAAAACATGAAATTCACTTGTACAAACTGAAAGTATACTGTGCTGAACCTCTGCTTGAAGATCATATGATTCCTCTTTCTATAATTCTGCTCTCTACCTCTCTCATTTTGGTATACCTTCTGTCTTTGGACTTCTGATCTGAAACCATTGGCCCTATTTTTTACCCTTAAAGTTTCAAAAATCGGATGTCATTGATGGTATCAGTATATGATCTCTTCAA
Source organism: Liriodendron chinense (assembly GCA_003013855.2). Classification (NCBI taxonomy): domain Eukaryota; kingdom Viridiplantae; phylum Streptophyta; class Magnoliopsida; order Magnoliales; family Magnoliaceae; genus Liriodendron; species Liriodendron chinense. The sequence goes on along the minus strand of ML058348.1, from coordinate 7,787,879 downwards.
ATTCCTGCAAACTAATCCGAAATGCATACCTTTACTTACTTTCAGTAAAATGTTAGAAACCAAAATGGTTAGTTGGGGAATGCGAACAAGACACGTCGTGTGAGATGAAGGGTCCTCACTGCACACATGTGAGAAATTCAGGCATTTATCAAGATGGTCCTACTTTGAACATATCAACGTCATCATCTAAGCCTCAATCCTAACTAATTGGGGTCAGCTACATGAATCCTTTTCCACCATTCCACTCTATAAAGGGCCATAACTTCAGTTAGACCATTGGTCATCATCTTTTCTTACTACCTCCACCCACGTCCTTTTGGGCTTTCCCTTTGCCCTTTTAGAGCTCCTAAACAGCACAATTCTTGGTCTCCATTGCATATGACCAAACCATCTAGTCTACTTTCCCTCATGTTATTACCTATTGGTGCTACTCCTAAGTTCTCTCATCTATCTACTTTGAACATATCCTGACCCAAAAAATTAGGGTGGTATGCTTCTCAAGCAAGTGTATCTTCAATCTGAACCACTGGTTATTTTTATCTCTTTCCATGTTTATTGTACAAATGTTGCCACTTGAGGAATGGACAAATCTGACTTTTTGACTAGGTTATACTCACGGTGCTCTCTCACAATGAATGGCCCAGATCTCGCAATAATGTGCCATGTTGCCAGTATCTATTTGTCACTTGTGCATAAGTGGTAAAAGTACATTTCATGGTAAATGGAAACAGATGTTGAAATACAGCAGCAAAATTTAACATGATTTATCAGATGTGGTTGCCAAAAAGTTCAGTCATTATTACGATTGAATTTATAAGACAGAGAAGGATGCACTTCCGCATTTGCACTTCCATGATCCAAACCCGAAGCTGAACATGCAAATTCATAAAATGGCATCACATAACTTTCATGACCTGTATATGGCTCGGGATTTTTCAAGATTCTTCTAAAATGCAGTTAATTGTTAATTATCTGCGCAGACAATGGAAGCTAGGCCGTCAATTCCAGATCGGAAGCTACTCGCAAGGCTTGTTTTAATCAGGGAGGAAGCCCGGAATATGATGGGTGGTGGAATATTGGATGAAAGAAATGACCGTGGTCTGAGTACGCTCCCCGAAGCAGAGGTCTGAATTCATCCAAAGTTCCGGTTTTTGCTGATCAGATATAACATTTCTGATGAATTTCATTAGGTTTTGTCATGTTATTCTAATGTGGTAAAATTGTTAAAATAGTTAGTGATGCAGCATAGTTCTAATCATGAGCTTTGCTAAGCGCTTCGTGTACATCCAAAAATAAATCTGGTACACAGCATGTGGGCCCCAATATTGGAAACAGGTGGATGGGTTAGAAAACTTCTGCCAAGTTTTTCAGAGCCGTGCATTTGTTTTGCCAACTGTGATCTTACCTGACCAATTGATCAGCCTGATTCTTGGGCTTGGGCATCAATATAGTGGCTCCTTTGTGATGGATGGATTGGATCTCAAACCTATCGTGCCATGCTGGCAGCCTGACACATCTGTGGTGTGTGCATGAGTTTTATTGCGCATGTATGTGCGCTTAGGAAAGCTCTATAATCATTTTTGAATATGGTTGATAGAAACGGTGGTCTCAATTCTCAACTTGCAAGAGCTGTTAAAAAAAAACTCAGCTTTCACAGCTATGGCGAACTGAAATGGTACACTACATATGCTATTTGAAGGGGAGCTCTTACTTTTAAAAATCCATTCTTTTCAAATTGCATACACATTTTGAACTGGAAGGGTACAATGGTGTACTATTTCAATTCCTGAAAGACTGGCCTGCATGCAACACAATCGGGATTGGTCTAGATATCATTTCATTTTTGGGACACTCCACGCAAATTAGATGGTACTGGGAAGATGTTGGCCTACGCAATGCATGCATAAAATCAATCCATCCATCATATGCGTTAGCCCGTGTTACCTCCAGGCCCTAAAATCATGCTGATCTGTGAATTAGGTGGGGCACATGACATCACAGTAAACAAGTTGGGAAGGAACGCCCCCCCCTTAATTAACTTGGAGAACCCACCATATTGTATATATGGAATCAAGTCATTCAGACCCTTCATCTTGTCTGGATGAAGGGTTGGGCTGAAAATCATGCTGTTTCAAAATTCAGTTGGGCCCTTGTGTAAATCTAGTGTGATTGTCCACTCTCACATTGTTCCCTGTGTTGTGGCCTCCTTGAGTGTTGGATCAAGCTGATTTTTGGCACCAGGGAGTTATACGAGGTGACGCATCTGATGGGTGGGTTGGATGATCGTCATATATCATGTAGGCACAGTATCACAGTAAGCTTATGGTGGTACCGACCCCACGTAATTTTATCATAGTTCTTTTTTGTAGTCTTCATTGCGGACTCTCCGCATATTAAATCTGTGTCAGGTCTGCCTTCAAAATATTTGAGGATATCCTATCATGCTTAGTTACTGCAAATGAATATAAAATCTGGAAAGAATTGGACATGCTCTTGGAGACCATTTCAGAGAAATGGTATTATACTGCCCATGTCATATAAGTTCTATGCAGTTCCATCCTCACCATAACAGGGGGCAAAGTTCTCAGACTACGGATTCAATTGCTACCACAATCCAATCCCGATGATTTTAGGTTATGGCTCATCCATCCGGTGGCCCACCAAAACACGAGTACCATCACCAAAAAATTGCTGTAGGCTAACTTTCCCTACAAATTACAATCCACCCATTTTTACAATCGTCTTCCCTTGAAAATGTATGATAGTTTCGAGGGCAAAAATGGAAATGAATTTTCAAAGGCACAAAAAATGGGTCATCCCGTACTTGTGGTTGTAGGTGAATTCTCCCAAGACAATGATCCCTACAGATGTAGCCAAGTGCCACTTGTACAAACGTAATAACAGACAATTTCTTTCTTTCTTTTTTTATTTTTATTGTTTGAAGGATATGGAACCTACAATTTCATGAGTTGGCATGGTGGCATTTGATTCCTCTTTATTTGAGTAGACTGCAACAAAAGATGAGCTGGGTCATATTTGCTTGCATTTCTTCTCTTTATGGTAAGGCATGAACACATCTACTCTTAAGTGCAGGTGAACTTTCTAACCAAGCTGGTTGCTTTGAAACCTGGAAGAACTGTCCAAGAGATGATAAGCAATGTAATGAAAGGCAAAGATGAAGGTGCGGACAGCTCTGACAAGGATGAGGAAGATATTGCTGCCAGGCATCGGGCATCAAGCGGAATTGCAGGCAGGGTTAGTTCCATTTCACTCAATACTAGAAGTGAGCAGTACTGCAAGAGAAATTCTCAAGTTATTCATCCACAGATAGACTTAAGAAGCGATTTGTGGCACTTGTGGCAGCCTGACAGACATGTTTGAGATCTGGATCATTGATCGGCCATGGCCCCCTGTTAACATGTTAACATTCCCTGGATCCTAAATCAGGCTAGCCCACTCATCAGGTGGAACACGCATGTGTATTAATGTTAGGCCTTTAGGCCAACTGTCTCTTTTCCCCCCTTTTCTAATCGACATTTTTTAGTAAACATGCCACTCTGATATTTGGGTCAGAGTTGTTCAAGAGTGAATGGCTCTGATCTCTCACACATGCTGGGCGGGCATTTTTTCCACAACTGCCTCTTCAATGTGTTCTTGCACTAATTGCATTAGCATTCCTTGTTCTATTTAAAAAAAATAAAAATTGTGTGGATCGGATGGCACACTTGCATAATTCCTGACACTCTGCCTTATTAATTATGATTATTATCGGGTTTTCCAGGCCAGTGTCACCAAACGTAAACCACGTCCTGTACGCCCTGGGATGTTCCTCGAGACGGTTTCCAAGGTAGAAATTTCATTTCCTTATTTTCTGTGAAATCTTTATACTTGAATTGTATGGACTGATGCAAAACAAAAATGAAAGAATGAAACATCCAACAGTATCAGCCGATTGGGTTTTGGCTCATTATTTAGAGACATTATACGGTTGTCAACCCAAGAATGTCTGCAGTTGGGTTTTCAGTTTGTACAAGAGGGAACCATGATTCAGTGGTCCATACGATTGATATGATGGCCTGCATTTTGGATGGCCATGCCCCAAAAATCTCCCAAGGCAGTAAAATCCTAACCCTTCAATAATTGCGGCCTGCAGATAAATTTATGAAAGAAAATGCAGGAAGGGTACATACTCAACTGAAAAAGGCCGAAGATTCAATGGTCTAGCTGGGATCCCACATTCCAGAAAATCTTTTGGTTTTTGGGTTGGGATCATATCTATGATCGAGGCTGTAAAATTCTAACCCTTCAATAAATTGTGGCCAGCAGATAGATTTATGAAAGAAAATGCAGGAAGGGTACATACTCAAATGAAAAGGGCCAAAGATTCAATGGTATAGCTGGGATCCCACATTCCAGAAAATCTTTTGGTTTTTGGGTTGGGGATCATATCTATGGTTTGGATCACTGAAGCATGTTGTTTCAATACCAATAGATATTCTCATGTCGAGTAATAATACCTCTATCATTTAACGAGCACCTTGTTCTAAATCTCTCCCTCTGGACTCAAAACTTGGCGAGGTCAACTCAACTCAGCAAGATTTTGAGCTGAGTCATTAGGGAACTCGGCCCAGAGAGTGGCTTGGCCCTGACTCGGATAGACTCGTTGAGTTGACTTACTAACTCGGTTGCCTCAACTCATCTCGCAATGACTTGGCACAAGTCACTTGCTTTGTCAAAGAGATTTTTAATAAAAGTAGGATGGAGTAGAGAGGTGAATCAAATCCTCTACCTCTGTGGGGATGCCTAACGCACTCAATGAACAGGCCAAGCAACAGCTGTTGCTTTTCTGTCTCATTTTATATTCCTTATATAGAAATAACTATATCAAATATTCTTTATTATTACTTATAATTATTACCATCCACTGGGATAAGGCTTGGATGATGATGATAATTATTAACCATTGAGTCGAGTTGGTTTGAGCGTAATTGACCAGCATGAACATAAGTTTAGTCGATTTTTTGGGTTTTTTGAACTATGAATGAGCATGTATATAAGGACCTGTTTTTATATATTTCCTCTCATTTTGTGCATGTTAGGTTTTGGGTGGCATCTATGCTGGAAATGTATCTGGCATTACAGCACAGCATCTAGAATGGGTAACTGAAAATCTTCTACTTTAGAGTCTTATCTACTCATAATACTTCAGTGAATGTGGACGGGACCATGCAAATGGAGAAGGGACTTCACCTCACGTGTGAAAGATCTAAATCACCCATCAGGTGGGGACTTGTCAACCTGGGAATGCTTACGCTAGACCTCACCCGTTGATTAGTATGGATCTCGCACTGGCAGACCTTGTTTCGTGGGTTATGTAACCATAGAGAGGGGTTTATCTAACAGGAAGATGTCTGTTTGGCCACAGTCCAGCCAACAGATCATATGTTGAGATCCTATCTTGGGCTGCCTCCTGGCCGGGATGGATCATCACAGTTGACAGTGCTTATCGAAAACACCTCTACAATGAGAGAGATTTTAACCAGGATTATCTCCTTAATCGCAGTTATGGCTTTTAATGCCATGTGTCCATCAGTTGGCACATGTGCAGATGGGCAAAGCCTCTTCTCCATCTCACTCATGCGGTCCTTACTGACAGCTGGCAGCTCTCATCCTTCCATAAATCAACTCATGTATTTTTCTTGCTTACAGGTTCATCAGAAGACTCTCCAAGTTCTTCAGGAAATAGCTTTTTAACTATGCTTGAAGACATTCTCTTGCCGTGGCCCATTAAATCTGTCTTCTTGCTAACTCCACCATACATGAACAAAACAGAAAATAGGCGTCATTTTTCTCACCGTATGAAGAGGTTAGTAGTTGGTCACAAGATTTGTAAAAAATCGTGTATCACATCTTGTTCAAAATCTCAACATTTCAAACATTTAGAACTGTCTTATATAGGTAAACTATATATGAGCATGAAAGAAAAAGAAACGGAGAAAAAGAAAGAAATATTTCAACTGTAGTTGAGTTTTTTTTTTTTTTTAAATGGTTTTACTTCATATTAATTACTAGAGAACTAGTCATGTGTGCCAAAGTTTAGGATCATCTTTCATGGCTTGCTGTCCAGACCTATAAGAAAACATTTGGATCATTCTATACATATTGCTAGCCTCCCTCTCGCTTTCTCCATTCACACATTTACATGCGGCTCACGTCCTGATCTTTCAGGTTTTTGGGTCATCTGAAGAACTGCACGACGTGGCCTCCACTGTGAATGAAGATGGGGAAAATGAGGCCAGTCCACTCATCAGGTGTCTCTCTCTCTCTCTCTCGTCTTGAAATTGTGATGTGAGCAAGATTGATCGTCATCATGGGGGCAAGCAAAGTTCTGTCCTGAACAGTCTGTTCAGAGCGGACAGCCTATTCCTGATGTCTTCCCATTTTACGCAGGGGAACCAAGACAGATGAGGATTCCTTATCCCCAACAGTAGACTTTTTTTTAGGATAGCATGTTGTAGCGAAGAAGTTAAGAAGTCAAGTGTTCCCATTTTCGTATTTGTTGGAACATGATATTCTGTACACATGCCTTACATTTGCTTCTTCTACATTAAGAGGTTCAAATGCCCCACATGTGCTGCCATCAATTTTCAAGCACTCGCATGTGCCATTATTTCAAATAATAATTTTCATGAATGCTTTGCAATAGGTTCTTAGATTTGGTGGTGTTGTGCAAGACTAATATGGAAAAGAGAAATGAGATGCCCCTCTTTGGAATTATATGGAACAAGTCTATGGCAAGTGCATTGCACATGGAATGAGGGATTAGAGAGAGAGAGAAAATGGTAGAGATTAAGAGGGGAAAAAAATAGAGGGCAGAGAAAGGTGGTGGTTGCTCGCTGGGGCATGCTAGAGAGAGAGAGGGAGAGAGAAGAATGGTGGGCCGTTCATAATCGTTGCTTCCCCTACTGTGGCCCACTTGAGCCCCCCAGTCTGCATACCTTTTGTTTTGGTGTCTAATGGGAATTAATGCAATAGATGTATATGTTATACAATTCCTTTATCATAGTATCTCTAATTAGACGCTTCATGCGGACTATACATTGAGAAGGAGCTTAGTGTTCCCAATAGATGTTTTAAGATGAAGATTAGGACATTGCATTTCTCTCTTAATCTGTCCACTTTTCACACTACTGATGAAATGGTTAGGATCCCCCACAGATAGAGTTGATGAAGTCCACCAATGATGGAGCCCCCCCTGAAGTTCTCCATTAAAATCGTAGCCTTCGGTATTTCTTGTCAAATGAATGTAGATGTTGGCTTATCTCGTTGTTAAATATCTACATGTAGATTGTTGCTGATCCAAAGGTTGTCGGACCATTCCATTTGGGAGATTTGTGGATCATCATCTACCCAATGTGGGTCCCTCCAGATTCACGGATTAGATCATGGAACCATGACCCCACATCCATCAACTCATGTCTCTAAACACGATCCACATCTGTTGGGTTTAAATGGGCTGGGCTGATGAAATAAACTATCAATAAGCCCAGCGGGTCCAAAACCTACCTAGACACGGCATGTTTAGATCCGACCAGTCCAAATTGAGGGTTGCATTGTGAATGTGGGACGACCATGTGAAATCTGGCTCGTTCAGGTGGGTCCCACTGAGAACATGGCCTGGCTCAATAAAACAGGCCGGTCCATCATAATGTGTATACGTATCTGTCAACATACCTGGCGACTGAATGGACCTGATCTTTGTCCCAGCGCAGGTTTGTGGCAGTCCCCACCTGGTGAATGGTGAAGATCTGACATAGGTACTAACAACCGACAACCGTGCTCACCCACCTACCGGACTCCTTAAAACGATTATCGATCGCCCTCTCTCTGCCAGTACGGCAACATACCTATGCGGACCTAACCGGTGGTCAGATGTATCTTAACCTGCCAACGTTAAGTGGCATATGAAGAACGTGAGCCTAAGCCATCACCGGGGAGCACATGGGTAACACCACGACCTTTTCGACACCCGGGATGGTACTATATACACAAAATAGTTGCGGCAGGTAGGTAAAACGGTCGAGAAAATCCGATGCTTGCTAACTTGCGGATAGTAATTTTTGAAGGATCCCAGGTGACATTACAACTAAACGGTAGGTTGAACAAACTAGCCCGACAAACCTAAAAAACTTTGCCGATATTTCTAATCATTTTTGTGTAGAAGGTTTTCTTTCATAAAACTAACCTATGTATTATAGAGTGACTATTGAGTAAAGAACTCTTTGTGTTCAGTGACATTATTTCCAGGCAAAGATGACGAAACCGCCTAGTTTGGCTGCGAGGATGGACGGCCCTAGAGTTATAGATCTACCCACGTGGGTGGATCCGTGATTCACTGAAGCTATGCCCAATTTATCCCACCCTAAATACCATGCAGGAAGTTGGAATTATGTATCTAATTATCCGATTTACTATTGTAACTAAAATTTACTTCAATTAAGCTACAAATTCTTGAAAGGAGGTGTATTATGATCTTTTTGTAAAAATTTTTGTAGAATACTTAAAATACATCATTATTTATAGAAATGCCAACCAATACAAGGAAATCCATGAATCCAAACAAGCTTGAGTGGACGAAGGTAAAACACAAATATCAGTTTAATCCAAAACTTTTGTAGCCCCAAGAAAATTTTAATGGTGGCCCTTCAATCACCACTGTTTCCTGTGGAGTGTTCCACCTGAGATTTGGATGTGCCTCTTTTCTTGGATCATATCCTAGAATGAGCGGGCAAAATAGATGGATGGCGTGGATAAAACACATACATCATGGTGGGGTCCACAGGGCTTCTGCAGTGCTGCAACTTGTAACTTTGTGTACGGCACCCTTGCGGATTTCTGTTTGTACAAGTGGGCCGACGGTTTAGTAATCCAAGTCGTTGGTATGACGGGCCTTAGAATGGATGGCTCATGGGTCCGGTTCCTTAGCTCATGGTAGACAGATAGCCTCTGTTTTAACACTGGAGACCAAGGATAGTAAAAAATCCGAATTCTTCGTTAGGTGCACCAAAAATAGACGGTTAAGATTAAAAAAGAAAAAGGTAAAGATGGTCCCATTCCTAAGGGTCTTTGCTTCATAAGCCATCCACGGTGAGGCCCACTATATCAACGATCTTGATCAATGAACCGTCGACCCCACCTGTCGAACCGAGAGAACCCCAACTCCCCAAGGGTACTGTCCAGACATTTGGCCCCATTACTGTATAATTCTTTCCCGGAGGTTAGCTAATTCCACACGCGTGTAGGTGCCCTGGATATTCTCACACGTGGCACACGTGCCTCGGATCTTTCCATTATGTGAGCTGGATTTTCTTTCCTAGAAACAAGGCCATCTCACACCTCAGATCCATTGCAGCATCGAAAACAAATGGACGGCTTGTTTGTATATACTGTGGCCCATCTCAGATGAATAACTGCCCAGTTTTTGAGCCATAAGATCTAAGGATTATTTCCAACCTGATGAAAAGATCTGATCTCTCACACGTGTTTATATTGCCACATTTTCCTGCCTGTGTATGGGCGGTGCTCCACACGCGCGTGGGATTAGAAAATCTCTTTAGTTTCCCTAATTCCATGCTTTTACCGCCTTCGATTTCATTTCCCCCCTTTTGTTCCCAAACGCTCCTCTCTTTCTCCCTACACAACTGAAAAATCCTCAAAACACAAATCCAAGTCAGTCAGTTATCAAACACAATCCTCCCCGAAAGTAAACACCATTTTGTCCGCGTTTGGGTGTCCAATGGATTTCTCTTGCAATTCCTAAGGTACCACAAAACAGAGTTCAAGTAACTTGTCACCTTTTTTTGTGATTGTTTCTGTTTCGAGTCGGATTAAACGCTTTAGCGACGTGGGAGCAATCCAACGTTGGATAATCCACTTGGTTGCAGCTTAGGCGCGTTTGGATGCAATATCGAATCGAATTGCAATAATTGGTTCGATGAAGTGGCGATGTTCCAATTGCAGTTGTCTTCTTTAGTATCTGTGTTGACGGGTTGTGCTTGAAATTGCGGTTGTGTGGCTCCAAGTTGGAATTGAAAGGAATTTAACTGCCATTTGTGGGGTGATTGTTGTTATGAACATTAAAGGAAGGTAATTACAAGTTGGTTATTTCCTCTGTATTGAACTAATTATTGCTATTCAATTCAATAGTGCTTCCAAATGCGGCTTTAGTTATTTCGATCTGAACCAATTGTACATCCAAGTGCTGCCTTAATACCTCTCCCTGCATGTTTCCTTACATACAAAAGCTCCCATTCACCCCCTTCAAACATTCTCTTCCCATGATTGTATTTACTTCAATGTTATCCTCTCCTCTTTCGTCTCTTTCTTCTTCTCATGTTGGCAAACAAAACCCAGAAGCTGTAACACATACTGTGAATCAAATACACCGGTTGATTACACGACCCAACTGGAAAGGTGATGAGAGTTTGAAGCCGCTGGTTTCTCATTTAACACCTGATGCTGCTGTTAAGGTTATAGAGCTTCAGTGTGGGAATACCGATTTGGGACTTAACTTTTTTAAGTGGGTGTGCAAGCAGTCCACTTATTGTTATGATTTGGATAGCAAGATATGTTTCTTGAAGTTATTAGTTGCTTCAAATCTATTTAGAGTGGCAGAACGGGCAGTAGTTATGATGGTTAAGGAATGTTGTAGTGATAGTGGTAGTGAGGGAGATGAGATTATGAAGCTAATGGGCGCACTTTACGAGCTGTGTGGAATGGGATTTAGGCTCAGTTACCCATGTTATTGCACTCTTTTGATGTGTTTGGCGAAGTTGGGTAAGGGTCCGATAGCGTTTTCAGTTTATTCGAGAATGTTGGTTGATGGGTTTGTTCCGGGGTTTGTTGTTTACAAGACCATGATCAATGCGCTTTGTAAGAGCAGTAATGTTCGGGCAGCTGAAATGTTCCTTTGCTGGATCTTGAAAGCAGGTTTTGATCCAGATACTCATGTTTATACTTCTTTGGTGCTGGGATATTGTAGGGCGGGGGTGCTTTGCGAGGCGTCTCGGGTATTTGAATTGATGTCTGAAGAAGAATGTAGTCCGAATTCTGTTACGTACTCAATACTAATTCACGGTCTTTGCAAAGACAGTAGGTTTGAAGAAGCTTTTCGGTTGCAACGGGTAATGATTGAGAAAGGCTGCAAACCAAGCGTTTATATGTATACAGTCCTCATCAAGGCCATGTGTAGTATTGGATCTATCAATCGGGCATTTTCTTTGCTTGATGAGATGGTTGGAAGCGGATGTAAGCCAAATGCCCATACTTATACGATATTAATAGACATGTTATGTAGGGAAAGCAAGCTTGAAGAGGCTTATGGAATGTTCAAGAAGATGCTTGAAGCTGGCTTATTTCCCAGCACAATTACTTACAATGCATTGATAAATGGCTACTGCAAAGAAGGGCGGGTTGCTTCTGCTTTTGAGCTTCTTAGTATGATGGAGAAACAAAACTGTAGGCCTAATATACGGACATACAATGAGCTTATCAATGGGTTGTGCAGAGTGCAGATGGTGTACAAAGCGATGTCGTTGTTGAGAAGGGTAGTTGATAATGGACTGCTACCCAACAGCATAACCTATAATATTCTAGTAGACGGGTATTGCAAAGAAGGCCGACTTGATATAGCTTTCAATCTATATAATATTATGAACTCCATTGGTCTAGAGCCTGATGAATTCACATTCACGGGCCTTATTGATGGGCTTTGTAAAGAAGGGAAACCGGACGAAGCACATAAACTTTTGAGTGAAATGGTAGAGAAGGGAATTTGTCCTGATGAAGTGACTTTTACAGCTTTGGTTGATGGTTTTTGCAAGAATGGGAAGATGGCGAGTGCATTTTCACTACTCGAGAGTATGGCTGAAAGTGGCTGTCCACCCACTACTCCTATATTCAACTCATTTATTGATGCTCTTAGCAAAGAAAATAAGCTGCTCGAGGAACACATGATGTTTGGTAAAATGCTGAAGTATGGCTTAGTTCCTTCTGTGGTCACATATACAATACTAATAGATGGGCTTTTTCGTGTGGGTGAGGTTAGCCTATCCTTCAATGTTTTAGAACTGATGAAGCGAGCAGGCTGCCCTCCTAATGTCTATACTTATACTGTCTTGATCGATGGTCTTTGTCGAAACGGAAGAGAGAGAGAGGCAGAGATGCTTTTCCATAGTTTATGTGATTTGGGTGTACTTCCAAATCACGTGACATATACTGTACTAGTGAAAGCACATGTTAAAGCTGGGAGATTAGATCGTGGCTTTGAGATTCTAAGTATCATGATTGAAAATGGTTGCCGACCCAACCATCTCATTTATTGTATGCTATTGAAAGGATTACTTGTGACGGGTAAGGGTGTTGAAACGGGAGCAACTCTAGGATGGAATGCAGTGAGTGGATTAGGAATAGAAGAGCATGGAGGCAATTGGTATTCCAGACATGTCTTCAGGGAAATAAATATCGAACACGCGTTCGAGCTTAGAGACAAGATTGAGAGGTGTGGCAAGCTTACTGCCGATTTGTACAATGTGTTAGTGATTGGGTTATGCAGAGAAGGAAGAATGATGGAAGCCAATCAAGTAATCCAAGATATGGTGAAAAGGGGGTTCGTTCTTGATAAGGCTGCTTATGCTTCTCTTATTAAAGGATACTACAACGAGTGTGCATTTGATCATTGCCTTGAGTTTTTGAACCGAATGCTTGAAAACGGTCATGCGCCATCCTTTTCAACGTACTGTGCTGTGATTCAAGGACTATGCAAAGAAGGAAAGATCCAAGCAGCACAAGCATTGGCCGCTGACCTTTTACTGCACAGCGGTGTCACGGATGATGCTGTACTCACACTGTTGATGGATTTTTTGATGAAGGGAGATGAGCCTGATGGCTACCTTGAGCTTCTGAAGCAGATCGAGCAAATGCACCATAAAGAGCGACCAATGATCTAATGACTACATTGTCAGTGGGGGAATCTTTCATATTCGAGATGATTTGAACTTGATTTCATAGCCATGGTTTCTCTAGATTGTATGTTTCTTTGTCCATCTTAAGTTGTTGAAAGTGCCAGGTTTTTCTTGTTACCCTTCATTTCATAAGCAATTATATGATCCTCTACACGAGGATTATTATATACTTTCCTTGGCTCATTAGTTTGTGCAGGTGGGGTTCTTGATCCGGTTATCCAAACATTGATCTAATGGCCCTACCATTCATGGACCGTGCCCAAAAATCCCCCTGATAGGAGAATTCTGACCCTTTAATTCATGGCCTGCAACTAGAAAGTTATGAAACAAAAGCGGCAATAAGTGCACATTCAATTGGATGGTTAGGATCTTCTAAACAGGGCAATTTTTTTTGGAAATGAGCCATCAATGGTGCTATCCGTCCAATTAAATGTTTGGATCACCAAACCATGGGCCCCACGTATACAGACAGAGGACTCAAGGGTTTTGGGCATATCCATATCCTCGGGTTGACAATCATATGATTCCTATTACTATAGTGCTACACATTGATAATGCGTCTTCCTTTCATGATGTTACATAACTCATGGGTGTATTCTTTTGATAGATAAACAATGGTGAAGGATTCAAAGAGACATGGTGCTTATGGATATCAGGAACATGACCAAAGAGCTATACTCTACATGTTTTTTTGACTCAGTGACTTGTCTTGATTAGTTCAGCTTCAAGTTGATTCGCGACTCACTTGAGTTGGGGGTAATTAGGCCTAACTCGCCTGAGTTGAGGTGGAATCAGTTGGTGAGTTGTGGTACCTTCCTGACTCATTCATGACCGAAACTAAGTCGACACGGGTAAGTCAGATACAACTCGAACAAGTTGTCAAACCATGATATTCTACCCTTGCAACAGTCTTGCTTCGTGCCAGCAAGTGAATTTGCACCACGACAGGTTTACATTAATACAGTGAGATAGAATGTATCAGCGTGTATGCGATGCTATTGTCAAAATATCCTAGGTGAGAGATGGATTTACCAGACTTAGCTCTTTCAGGTGATAATGAGTCTTCTTACTGCACTACTGCATTGATACTCAAGATGTAACCATGAAATGAGGAATAATGTGATGTGATTCGTGCACTGATAATATGTATAGTCGCCTAGGGTCATTGTGCAAATTTGGGGCCTATGGTTTGGTGTTCCAGATTGTTGGTCTTGTGGGGCGCATAATGGGTAGACAATGATTCAAAATCTCCATGATTAAACAAATGATCCTTACCTTTGAAACATAGGTTGCCTGCAAATAGATGGTTAAGAAAAGAAACATAGCAGTAGTCTGATTTCAAATGGAGAAATGTAAAAAATTGGATGGCAAAGATTTTTTGGTCCAGAAGATTTGTGGGCCACAGCCCATCCACAGATGCCTCCATCAGATCAACAGTTTGAATCACTGACCGTGCACCCTACTTGTACAAACTGCAAACCCAAAGATACAATGCATATCCTCAGGTTGAGGATCATACACTTCCTTATATGAAACAGGTCATGCTAGAGCTTGGGTTTTGTATTTCAATACCTGCTTTCAGAACATTGCTCATTGTTGCCTTTCCTACTCAATGACAGATATGGATTTCACACTTGGATTATGAGTCATTGGTGCCCAACAAAGCCTTCTGATTCAAAGGTATGATCTTACATTTTTCTTTCTGTTTGCAACAAGAATCTGCCGTATGCTTATATTACACAGAGATCTACACCATTGATGAAGATTGACAGTCCCTTGATCTCACATGAAACTAACCTGTATTGACATGGTGCCCACACCTATTTTGTTCGTAGTCGGTGTCTTGTTTTGAAGCTTGATGGTTAAAATGCTTACCAGCTCTTATGAAAAGAGATGCTATTGTGCGGATAACATCAAGGAAGTTCTATGTAGCCCCGTCCTCACAGCATATGTGGCAAACATGTGTGCTTATCCGGACCGTGGATCTGGTGAGCCAGCATGTGGGATAGGCCATACTCCAAAAGCATGGGGATGAGACTATACATTAGAGCCTTAGCCTGCAGAATGCATGGTTAAAACTGATTGTCTAAATTCAACCAGAAAAACCACGACAACTGGACAGCCAGAGTTGTCCAATCACCACTCAGCACATCTTGTCGTAGGTCACCACATCAACTGTGCCGATCACTTCTGGGGATGGCAATGGTCCTCATTTGGGCCTTCTGGTGCAAAGCCTGAGCCCAACATGAGCCTAGCAAGGCAACCTCAAGCCTGAGACAGAAAACAGTTTGGTTTGGCCTGGGCCTGAACAGGCCTGAAATTGATATATATAAATAAAAAAAAATAAAAAATAAAAAAAAAACCCTTTTCCCACTTGAATTCTCCAAACCACCCCATTGATCGAGTGGGTTACACAAAGAAATATGCACTTAGACTAAGAAACCAACAATCTACATTCAAGATGCATGGTTGCCCAACCGAGGTTTGGAATTTCATATTTGTAGGATATATGACATGTACATATGAAGTCAGCTACTGCCGGCCAGCCCCAAGCGCAGCCTGAAAATTGGTCTGGCCATGGTTGTTGGGCCCAAGACTGGCCAACGGACCAGGCTAATAGGTCCAAGCCCAGTCGAAAGCCAGGATGGGCTTGGCCCTCCCAGCCCATTGTCACCCTTAATCACTTAAAATGTTTGCCACATGTACCTTACGTGACTGCAGAGAAATTCTGTGATGCAAGCTGTGTGAAAGCATATGCTTCTTCTCAGCCCAAACCATGTTTTTTTCTTCTCGATCCTTCATTTTGCTCTCTGCCTCCATTTTGTTCTCCTTTCTCTTCCACATGTGTGCACTGATCTCCTTTCTTCTTCTTCTTCTTCTTCTTCTTCCCATAAACGAATTCCCATGTACCTATCTAGAATATTAAAGGTCCCTATGTAATAGCCTTAACATTTCTTTTGGGGTTCTATTCCACAGAACTATAAGATATTGTGTTCCTAATACAGGGACATTAATGTCCAATCAATCAATCTGGAAATTCCATTATGTCCAGCCACATGTCCTGGGTCACCATGCAAAGATCATGTTTGTCAGAGAGTTCTAATCTTTTGACCAATAGCCTATAAAATTGAAGCTCAGGATTTGCTTGTGGAAAATAGGTCCAATCAATTATCTGAGCCATCAGTTTGTTGAGCCTACGTGGATCCTTTTTGGGTCCAAAGAATCACTTTCATTAGATGTCCTAACCATCACATTTGTGGCTTTGAAAATAGATGGCGACAAAAAAGAAGGCCAACTTTTGAATGGAAAGGATTATCTAATTCGTGTCTTTTTTTTTTTCTTTCTTTCTTTGCAGTGGCCCGTTAGTAATGGACCTAATGGACAGTCTGCATCAATGGTTTAGATTGCACACATGCCTTGATGCAATAAGAGCGCCATATCTTATAGTGCGCTGGGAGCACATGAACATTTCTTTGATTTTTCTCTATATATTTTCTTCTCTATTATGAATCCCAGAACACAGGAACATTTCTCTTATTCTTCTCTGTGCATTTTTTAAACAATATTATTTTGTTCTATATTATAAAATACATTTGTTGGTTTGCTACTTAACACCCCATTAAATATGATGGTCATTTCAATAGGATCGTTGCCTTCGGTCATAGTTTGCAAACCAGGCGGGTCCACCTGAGACTTGGCCGAGTCAACCTGTCCCAGTCAATGACCTGGTCACTGGGTTGGGAAAAACTAGGTCTGCACTGGTCAACATGTGACTCGAGCTTGGTTTCCTGAGTTCACCAGGGACTTGGTTGACCAGGCCAGGTTGAAATGGGCCAGCCAAGTCTCCCTTGGTATTTTGGTAAAAAAAAAAAAAAAGAAAGCTAGAGAGATGCCTATTACCCTTTCCTTTTTTGTTCTCTCTTTTCCCTCGTTCCCCTTTCTGTTTCCATATAAGAAGAAAGAGGAGGGTATGCTTCTTTTTTATATTTTATTTGCCATATTTTTCTGAATTTTCATTTTCTCAAAGAAGAAGAACTAATGCATTTTTTTTTTTTCTGATTTTATATATCTTATTTTTCTGAGTTTTCTGTATTACTTTTCAAAGAGGAAAAATAGAAGGAGAATGAGAGAGAGAAAAGAAGAGTTTTATTTTACTGATTTTATTTTTTGAATGAATTTTCTAGTTTTTCTTCTGATTTTATTTTTTTTAGCAGAAGAAGAGGTAGTTGTGGTTCTATTTACTTTTTTGGAGCCAAGTCACCGAGTCCCGGCTGACCCGGACCTGGTAACTGACTGAATCCCAAGCTGAGTTCTGGCCAGCAAACTTTGCCCTGGGTGACTCAGAGAGTCAACTCAGTGACTACCCCAGCCAACCTTCTTTCTGTTTTTCCTTTTAACTTGCTGAATTGTGACCATGTGCTTGAGTCTCTTGGGCAGTTGGGTCAGTCCTGAACAGTAGCAGTTTTTTTTGTAATTGCAATTTCTTCACCTCTTGCACACTTCTAATGGATGAAATCAATCTCATCAACCCAATGAGTCAACTCAGGTGACCACCCGAATTTTATCTTTCTTCTCATCTTGAATCTCTGAAAGTCTGATCATGCACCCAAGCCAACTCAATCAGGTACTCGATTGACCATGCACCGAAGCAAACACCTACGGAAGCATGCACACCAAGATATTCTGCAACGGTAAGGGTGGCCATAACAGCCATCACTGGTACCTTTACTATACGGGATACGGGCTATGATGGCCGTTACAGTCAAGGTGTTCCAAAATGGCAACGGTGGCCATAACAGCGACCACCGTTACTGTTACGATACGGGCCGTAACGGCCGTTACGGACCCCATATCGGCTGATACGGCCCTTTTTATTTTCTGAAAAAAACAGTTACATGACCATTACAGGACCGTTATGGGGCTATAACGGTCCGTTATAAGCCGTTATAGGACAGTTACGGGGCCGTTACAGCTTGTTTTTTCTGTTACGGCCGTTACGACCCCGTAACGCGTAACAGCCACCACCGTATCGGCCAATACATAACCGTTTGAGATACCTTGGTTACAGTCCCCTTTTTATTGAAAAAATCACAAAAAACCTGTATCAGCCTCGTAATCGATCGTTATGGGGCAGTTACGGCCTTTACAGGGGTGTAATGGGCCATTGCGAGCAATTTTTTCTGTAATAGCTGTTACGGGCTATAACGTGTAAAGGTTGCCACTGTTACATCTACGTAACGGCACACCATGATGCACGCTCACGTTTTCAGGCCACCCTAAACACAAAAAAACAAACCTATGCCTTTCCATTTCATGCAAAGCAATTACTTCACCCCCAGTTTGGGTTACAACCAAACAGCACCTAAATCTAAAACACAACATACAAACAAAAACTAGCTTTTCCATTAACGAAAAATTCAAATATTATCCAATATATATCCTATAGCATCCTTGTAATTATTCCATAAGCTCATAACCATCGTCCAGGCTGTCTGAGAAGCATCCTCCAACACCTCTGGAAAGACCTTCACCAGTTCATCAAGCGCCGTCTTCGTCTTCTCCACGAGATCTCCAACTGCAGAGCCGGTCGAACTGATAGACCCCGAAATGGATTCGATAAGAAGATCAAAAGCAGTAGAGATGAGAGAGGAAACTGCATCCATCAGAAGCTCTAGAAGGTATTCAAAAGCAGCCTTCACCATATTCGCGGCATACTCGAGCAATGTGCTGATTCCTTGGCCTGGGGCCCGTAGTCCTTGAATGGCTAGGATTATAAGGCGAGCTCCACCCTTGAAGATTACAAAGGACACAAGGTCAGTTAATGTACTCAAAGCCCAAAACATGATTTTTATGAGAAAAACCACCATTTTTCTTTCAGCTTGCCAGGGTCAGAGATGAATGTGGTTTTTTTAGTATAAGCTGAGTTGAAGTCTTACCGTGCAAGAATCAAGTTGAGTTTCAGTTTAGTTATAGTTTATTTAGATGAATTATATGATTCGTGGCCCACATCATTGCAGAGTCTATGTGGGTCCATTTCTAATAAGTGGGGCCACTTGGTTCGCAATCCAGGCCATTGATCTGTTGTATCTCATTGTGGATGGACTATGTTCAAAGTGTCTCCTCAATAGGACGATCTTAACCTTTCGATTTGTGGCCTACATTGACGGTTAAGAGAAAATGATAATGGTTGGCTTTCAATTTAAAAGAGGTCCTAAGATTTCTCTCTGGTATGTTCAATCTGGGAGATTTTTGAGGTGGGGTCCATCTACAGTGAGACACAACAGGCCAATGATCTAGATTCGAAAACTGTGGGGCCACTAGACTGGAAACTGGTGTGTATTGTGCAAAGGTGCGGACCGCCTGTCCTATAATTTCTCAATTGACTGAGGGACCACATGATCTTTCACCCAATGATTTGCATAGTATTTTTGGGCCGTTGGTTTGTGTGGGGCTGTGACTGGGAGATCCAGACCATTGATCCGATGTGGTTCACAGAAGATTAAAAGCATCCCTGATAGGACAGTTGTGACCGTCCGATTGGTGGTCTGAAAGCAGATGGTTGACAAGAAGAATCCTTGTACTAGAAAATGGCCTAAAGGCCATTGTCAGTATCGTCAACTCTGGGAGGCTTTTGAGGCATGGTACATCTACTATGTAGTTATCTGATCAATGGTCTGGATCACCAAACCATGGGCCCCACTTGTGTAAACTGAAAACCTGAGGATGCTATGCACATACTCAGGCCGAGTATCATAAATATTTCATCTTAGCCTATTTCGTAAACGCATGCCTTTCGAGTCTTTCCTTGGCGCACACGCGTGGCAATGAAGCTCATGTGCATGCCGCACGTTTTATCATGGCTCGATGGGTCTGAGATCCAATCCACCCTTGAGAATGGTACCACTATATTTGATGCCCTAGCGAAGAATAATGTTGATCTGATGGTCCACTGGACCACAGTTAGCAAAAAAACGTACGGCTCTAAATAACGTGGCTGAACTTTTCTAACCCATCCACTGGTTTCCGATAATGGGGTCCACATGCTGATTGGATAGGGTTTTATTTTTTGGGAAAACTTGAAAAGGTTGAACCAACCTGATGGATGGATTAGATCTTGGTTTAAAACATTGAGCCCAAGCCCAAGGACTTTGTTTGGCTGGACATCAACTGGCTGGGCCCAGACCGGAGAATAGAAGGCCTGAGCCGGAAATGGGTCAGGTTTTTGCAGGCTTGACCGTACGATTTACTAGTAAGGTAGCCCAAACACTGTCCATTATTCAATTTCCACATATTGTGTGTAGATATACAATATTATTATCACAGTGTGGGCCCCACCTCGCCTGATCTGACCTGATGGATCAACGACCTTAACCTGAGCCTGGTCCATATGTGTGAGAAATGCTCCAATGCTTTTGATCACTAACTTGTAGTGCTGCTGGTTTCATTGGGACACTTGGTCTAATAATTGATCCAGACCGTTCATTATATCTAATGCGCATTTCATGGGCTACCATGTGAACTTCACACCAATCTGACAAATATTAATTTGTTGACTGATGGCCTTTAATACAGACGGTCGAGCTTCTTCACACAAAATAGGTCCGATTAACAATTTGACCCATCTATATGTTAGGGCCCATCATGGATTGCTTATGATTTTAAAGGATCACTTTTGTTAGGGAATCATAGCCATACGATCCATGGTTTGGAAAAGGGATGGCTGGAGGAAATGAGGCCAAATCAAGGATGGATTGGATAATCCAATCGGGGTTGTTTTTGCATGGTAGTTCATAAGACGTGTTCTTGAGTGAATAGACGGTTTGGATTGATCTATTGGACTGTCCAAGTGAATGGATGCAGCTAGGTGCACTATAACTTCCAATGCTCTGAGAGGAATAGACCATTTGTCATTTTGTAGGAAGCGGATTGCGTACTGAGTAACTCCGCACGCTAGCGTGCGGAGTAAACTCTGTGGGGCCCACAGTGATTTATGTATTTTATCCACTCCGTCCATCCATCTTAACAGAAAATTTTAAGTATGGTGCCAAAAAATGAAGCATATCAAAATCTAAAGTGGACCACACCATAAGAAAAGTGTGAACTGAATGTCTACCATTGAAAAATTCTAGGAGGACACAAAAGTTTTGGATCAACCTGATATTTGTGTTTTCCCTTCATCCATATCCATGTGATCTTATGAGCAGGTTGGATGACAAATAAACATCACTGTAGGGCCTGGGAAGGTTTCAACGGTGGAAATCATTATTCCCACTGTTTCCCGTGGCATGGTCCACTTGAGAATTCAAAATTTTGGGTTCAACCACTAAAATGAGCTGGAAAAACATATGAACGGAGTAGATAAAGCACATACATTCTAGGTGGGCCCAACTGAGTTTACTCCGCACGATAAGAGCCTGAACTCCGCACGCAACCCGATTCCCATTTTGTATTAGGCTGTCGTTGGTTATAAGATTATTTTATTGATATCTAAATTAATTATGGTAAACTAAAATGAAATCTATTCTTTTTAAAGTGACATCCAAACAGGCCCTTGGCAAGCTTTGATCATGTCAATGTTGTTGTAACTTGCAATGATGGCCCGATTCTATAGGGCGTGTTTGGATGCTTGGATTAAAATAGTACAAATGAATATTTAGATGAGAGGACCAAAATAGATGGACCAAAAAGAGCGCTCAACTCTATAATTCACTGTCATTTAAAAAAATTGACGACTCATCTCCTCACATTCAGGACTCATTACATGACAATCCACTCCACCTAAATTGTAGGTCGCATTGCGAATGGAGCATCTCTAAAATCAAATAAACAAGTAATAGATCCAACTACATCACAATTGACTAACCAAAAAAAAAAAAAAAAAACTGATTAAGATTATAATATATGGGGTTTTTCTCATTAAATAAAAGAATTTCTCTTTATTCTAAGCTGTCCATCTAATCTGATATTGAGACATTACAAAAATCATTTTAAACTACTAACCCATTACTAATAAAAGACTTGTCATCCAAGTCAACTTCATATTATGGATATGAATGACTCAGTAAGTATGTGCAAAATCTGGGCCATTCATTAGTTGGGCACATCCCGAAATTTATGTGGACCAAGTGAGAGAATGTTAAAACCACATACTATAATGGCGTGGACCACATGTTGTGTGTCTGGGCCGCACCACTGTAGTGCACGGTTCTCATAGTCTAATCATAGTTAGCACAACTCTATTTCAATAGTTTATGTGTGGCCCACTCAGTCAATGAGCTCTACTTAATGAATGGCTTGCCGCTCGCATGAGTACACATTTCTCTACTTGTATTGCGTATGATAACTGCTCAATTTCATCTCATTCCTTGAGAATGATTTAACAAGGGCCGTTGAAGCTAATGGGCTCAATAGCCATTTACCCGGCTGAGTTCATTACTGAGTCAACCCAATTTTTTAACCATGAGTACACTTGCCGTCCCTAGGTGGGACTGACCCGGATTGAGACCAGGGGGAGTTATTTGGGAGTGGATTAGGTGCAACCCCAGCCTCGCCGAAGATGGTGTGGCCCTTACTGTGGGGACCACTTTGATGTATGTATTCTACATCCACACCGTCCATCCATTTTGCCAGATCATTTTAGGACATGGGCCCAAAATTGAAGCAGATTCAAATCTCGGGTAGACCGTACCATTGGAAACAGTGTTGATTGAACATCCCACCATTCAAAACTTCCTAGCGCCCACCATAATGTTTCCGTACTGTTTATTTGCCATCCAACCTGTTGATAAGGTCACATAACCCTGGATGAAAGGGAAAAAAAAATCACATTGATCCAAAAATTTGTGGCCCATTAATGGACAATCACCACTGTTTCCTATGTTATGGTCCACCTGAGAATTAGATCTTCTTCATTTTTGCGCTCATGCCCTAAAATGATCTGGCAGAATGGATGGACGGCGTGGATATAGAATAAATAAATCAAAGCAGGTCCCACGGTAAGGGCCACACCATCACATTAACCCAAATTAAACTTACTAAATTTTGGAGCCTACCTACTCTCTCTGACTTAATGTCCCAAAATCAGATTGGTGGTTTTCTCATTGAAATAAGACCGTAGGATACTTTTCATTTTAACCATTTAATAAACGTCCGCCAATCCGATTAAATAAATGTAAGTTTTGGTCCATGGCACCCTTAAAAAAAGTGGGACACCTGATTTGACAAGTTACTTTAAATAATTTATGTGTCACTTCATACCAAGCGCAAGGTAGAAACACCCTAGCAATTGGTCTTTGTACTTTCTATTTTAGGGGGCCCACTGTTTTCACCGCTGTGATTGATTTGCTTTGACCAATTTTCCAAATTGGATTATTTTAAATCCCTAAAATGGTGTGGCAGACCAGTCCCATGGGGGCAATCCTGAAATGCAAAATGTTTTGCCCCATCCAAATAAGTGGGTCCCCTCTAGGTTATGGAATATCTAAAAAATCAGCCATATCTAGAGCTCAGGTGGGTCACACCATCTGAAATCGTGTGAAATCATGCCCGAAACATCTAAAATCACTTGGTGGGGCCCACCTGAGTTTCAGATACGACCAAAATTTGGTGCGACCCCTCATCCAAGTGGGACACACAATGGATGGGCCAGATGTCTAAAGCATATATCAATGGGCCTTATAAATGATCATGAAGGTTTCAATGGGTGAATATCCACTCTCAACTGTTGTGTGTAGTGTGGTCCACCTAAGTCACAGATTGGCCTGATTTGTAGGCCCATGGCCACCATCAAAAGGGACATATGATTGATGGGGTGGATATCTGACATAGATTACAATGGGGCCACACAGCTTGACCTTGCGTGTGAGAGAATGATGTGGCTTATATGTGAGCCCGTGCTAATAATACAATTAAAAATAAATGTGTGAGATAGAGGCATAAAAGCTTGGTAAAAGTGCTTGCCTAAGTTTCCCCAAATGAGATTTTTTACTTTTGGGTCATGCTAAAAGGACTACTGTGCATAGGTTTTATAAGAGATACACAATTGACTTGAGCTGGAATTGCAATATTTTCAATTAACTTGATGAAAATAACATGATATTGCCATTTGAATTTTAGGGCTTATTTGGTAGCTTATAAGTGAAAGTAAATGGGAAATGAATTTGGAGGTAAATGAATTAAGAGTAAATGGCTTTACATAAACTATGTTTGGATGGGAGTAAATGAAATACATTTGAAATCAAAATATTTTGCTTGGATGGGATTGGAGTAAATGGGAGGAATTGAAATGCATTTAAATTTTTCAATATATTCACAGGAATATATGTGATATTTCAAATCAACTTTAATATCCCAACTTAGTGTACATATAAGATAAATATCATGATTGTAATAAGCCTATTAAAATATATACTTAAGTAAAAAAATCGGAAAATTTCAAGCCTAGGGTAGGCCACAAATATAAGGATAACAAATAAGCAACTTGCGAATGTTTTTTAACCGTTCATTTATATAGTCATCATTTGGATGGTTTGGATCATTCTTTTGGTGTGATTTTAGTGATGTAACTAATATTTGGATTGTTGAAGAGTATCATTAGCGTGACACATGTATGTCAAATATGTGCATAGCGGAACCTTTTGTTTACACGTAATTCTCCAAGAGAGCTCTAAAAGGCATTTCATCCCCATTTACTTCTAAATTATCTATTGAGAATTTCATTTACATACACATTTACTCCCATTTACCTCCATTTACATACATGTACTTCCATCCAAACACACCCACTAAAACATAGGAAACATGAACAAACTAACCTAAACCTAACTAAAAGACAGGAAAAACAGAAACTAACCTAAACCTAAACCCTAATGGTAAATTACAAGGGGCTGGACAATTACACTCGATTAGGCAGATGATTTTAAGCTTGAATGAACACATACGGATGTGTCTACGATGGCATATATGGCAACGAATGCAGGGTCTATTGACTAGGTAATTGATGCTTGGACGGAGTGAGAAGCAGATGCTGGAGAGCATAGTTTACTGCCATGGCAAATACCATTTACCTCCATTTACTCCCAATTCTACCCATTTCCCTCCAATTACTCCCATCCAAACGGCCCTTAGTGTCTTCATTTTATTTTCATAAATTTAGCATGTGCAAATGATCTTAGGACGGGTCAGGTGAGTCATTGGCTGCAGATGAGCAACGCGGTGGATTTTTTTTACATGGGCCTGAGTTGAGCTAGCTTAGAGAATTTTGGGACAGGATTGGGCAACATGAAGCCCGGAGGCCCGATTGGTTTGACCCAACTTTGAATAGGAGTTGGGCTCAAGTCCATTTTAGTCCAAGCCCTAGGCTGCCTGACCGGACAGCCCTATGGTTGGCCCAAAAAGTTTGATATGCCCATATACAAATATTGCCCAGATCATCCTAGGCCCAACCTCGCTCGAATCCATTTTGGGCTATGCTTGGCTGTTTTTACTTATAGGATCCTCCAAATATGCCATTCTAATACACGGTTAAGCGACCTGTGCATCTAAAATGTAGAAGGTTGTTTTTGTATCTCTACCCATCAATTTCTTTGTGCATGTGCAGCCTACTTGATCAACGGATGGATTAATAAATATTCTAGTGGAAATTAAGGGTTTCATCAATTTTCGGACTGGGCCAGAACTAACTAATTCATCTCGGTTTGGACTTGGGCCTGCTGAGCTCGGCTCATGCAAGGCTTGGGTCGGATAACACCTTGGGCCGTAAGTGTTGGGCTGGGCTTGTCATGGGTTTTGTTGAAACAAATACTATGAAATTTCAAAGTTAGAGAGCAAAAAAATAGATTAAAGAAAGAAAAATGAAAAGTAAGTACCTGTACTATAATTGTGAAGTAATCTGCACCATCCTAATTGTTGACCAGTGGGCAGAGAGCATGGACCTAAAAACTAAGATAATATGATAGTACCATCAAGATAACGTGAAGCTCCCAACTAAAAGGAATTAGTGGGTGTAAGAAACTTAGAGAAGGAAAAAAAAAAAAAAAAAAAAGAACGGAAATCAGAATCTTTGGCTTTCAATTTCCGGTGGTGGGTGAAGGTGGGGGGCTATAGCTTCATCATCAAAACCCTCAATTACGTGACAGCGGGATCACAAAAAGTACAGGCCAGCCCCTGTTCCATTAATCAAAACCATCAAATCAAGCGGCCACACTGTAAGTGTTGCAGCTTCGGAGTGAGATGTGACGGAAAACAGCCTAAATATCAAAGATGATTTTGACCCTCAAATGGGCCACCCAAAAATCCTAAAACATCTAAATTCACGTGGCCGAGCTAAGTTTTGGAATACTGTAATTTTTGGAAAATGCTGTCAAGGCATCTCAGATAAATGGATTGGATGCCATACAAACACCACAACATGCTGGGTATTGCACACAAATAATGGTAGGTGCTCCCTTTATCCTGTGATGTTACCTATCAAAGTTTTGGATGATAATGATTTTTGAGTTTAATGTTTAAAACCTATATGTTAGACAACCTAATAAATTTTGATTTTTGAGTTTAATGTTTAAAATCTATATGTTAGACAACCAAATAAATTTTGTATTACACCACACGTCGACATATCTAATTGTTAGATATAACATAAGAGTTAAATTAGATCTCTGCAATTTCTCTTAATAATTTAACTGCCTGCATATCATCCATAACATACTGCTCGAGTATCAAAGCATTTCTCAATGATCAAACGCATTAACAGGTCCCACCAAAAACAGGCATTTCTCAATGATCAAACGCTTAACAGGTCCCACCAAAAACAGGCATTTCTCAATGATCAAACGCTTAACAGGTCCCACCAAAAAGCAGTACAGTCACTTGCACGTGATCAGTTCTTATAAGAGAGAGAGAGGGGGGGGATACCTGATTGGGGGGAGGAGAATCACACAAATATAACACTAATATCTCAATATCAACCCTACTACATTCTGATGATGATGATGATGATATGCGGTTTCAATCCCAATGGCATCTCCGGATTACAGTATCCTCTCATGCCTCCCCTCTTTTAGTCCTTTCTTATTCGGGTAAAAAAAAAAAACTCTCTCCACAATCCCATCATCAAATAAAAACCTAACCACACAAAACAAAAAAGGAAATACAGAGATAAATGGCAATGCCATTTTTTTTTTTTAATCTCCTCTTCTCCACCATCTCTCTCTCTCTCTCTCTCTCTCTCTCTCTCTCTCTCTCTCTCTGTTTTGTTGCTTCAGTACCTGTAGTGAGGAGGCTTGTAAGGGCCCTCGACAGGGACGCTAATGTAGTCGGCCTGGTCCTGAGAAAGCTTGGTTAGCTTAGCTCCAAGCTTGCCAAGGTGGAGTGCCGCCACCTTCTCATCGAGGTGCTTCGGCAGCACATAGACCTTCTTCTCATACTTGCCCGATGATCTCTCCTTCCACAGCTCCAGCTGTGCTATCACCTGTTCCAATTCCATTTTTCACATTGCAAGGTTCAGAACACACACCATTTACAACCCCCATCTGCATGGGCAATTTCTCCCTGTGAATCATTTCTGACCATCCATCACATGGACAGACAAAAAAATGGTTCACAGCGCCCCTAATAAGTGGCCTAGTAAATTCAATCATTTAATATGGAGAGTTCTGATTGATGGATCATCCCAGCACACATGCTGTGGAGATATGGCTCTACACTATTCTGATTCTATTGGATCAATGATATCTGCACAGCTTTGGACGGCCTATAGGTATGATTTTGAAACATAAGCCATCCATTTTAGGCCCACCACACATACTGTGGAGATATGGCTCTATGGTGTTTTACTCTTTTTGCTGGATGGATCAATCTCTACACAGCATTCTGGACTGGTGGGACTGCCTCTCACAGATGAAAATGGTTGGAAGATGCTTCAATTCCACCGGATAATCCTAGCCACATGATGTGGGCCTGCAGGTGGATGGCTAAAAGATTTAACCAATGATCCATGAGCACTGGATATATCTCCACTGACAGTTGTAATTGTTCAATGGAGGGATGTTCTTTGTTCATGGATACAGTGACGTGACGGGAGCCACCGGATTGAATCACTGAAAAAGGTGGTCCATCAATCAATCGACAGGATGCAGGTGGGCAAATAGAACACCATCGATCTGAAACAACATTGAATAAAAAAAAAACAAGCTCTGTTCTTTTACCTGGTTGGTGAAGGAGCAGGACATGACAAAGCTGGGGTGGCCAGTGGCACACCCAAGGTTCATGAGACGGCCCTCAGCAAGGACAATGATGCCGGAATTGGTTTCGGGGAAGACCCACCGGTCCGTCTGTGGCTTGATGGTGATGCGCTTGACGCCTGGGTATGACTCCAGCCCCAGCATGTCAATCTCGTTATCAAAGTGCCCAATGTTGCACACGATGGCATTGTTCTTCATCTTCTTCATGTGGTCCACCATGATGATATCCTTGTTACCGGTCGTCGTCACAAAGATATCAGTCTCTGAGACCACGTCCTCAAGAGTCAAAACAGGGATGCCTTCCATCAGGGCCTGGAGAGCGCAGATGGGGTCGATCTCGGTCACAATCACACGGGCACCAGCCTGCTTGAGGGCAGCAGCACAGCCCTTGCCGACATCTCCGTACCCACATACTACAGCGACCTTGCCGGCGATCATGATATCGGTGGCCCTCATCAGGCCGTCAGGGAGGGAGTGGCGGCATCCGTACAGGTTATCGAACTGTTAAAGAAATAAAGAAATAGCAAAAACTATCAGTGATCAGCGAGCAGTGGCTTCAGATCTCAACCAATGTAATTGCATTGGCCTTCCAAACTAGCCAAAATCAAGTAGTAAAACCATAGCATTTCATTGCCAGATCCTGATAATCTGAAGCTTGGATCTCCAGATCTAACCACAAATAGAGTAGCCAGAGAGCAACATGCTATCAGCAACTGAAATCCCGCTTGCATACAAAAATTCTGAATCAAGCCACAGTACCGATAGACACAAGATTCCGATCCGAAATGTAGATGGATCTGATCTGGACCGTTCACCGGGTGACCCAACACCAGAGGGCCCATCCAATCAGAGGACTTTTGCCCATCAAATCTGGACTATCAACTAGATCTACAATAATCCACTGAATGGCCAGCCAAATGAACGGAAGAGATAGCATCCAAACATTTCAGGCCAGCAAGTCCGGATCAAGTGCTTTAAAGCTTCATTCCCTACTCAAAAGCATCAAGAACCCTAGATCTTGCATCACAGAACCCTAGAAAACCCTAGATCCGAATCACAAAACCGTAGATCTGAAAGCATACTCGAAGCAAGCAACTTTACAAAATCTGAAATAGATCAGAAAACCAAAAAAGCCCTAGATCTAGGAAGCAGTTAATACCTTGCTCTTGGTGACGGAGTCATTGACATTGATGGCAGGGAAGAGCAGTGTCCCGTTGGCCTGCATCTGATAAAGCCTCTTCACGCCCGTCGTCGTCTCCTCCGAGACACCGACAAGCCTCTCCTTCATCCGGTGGAACCTCTTGGGGTTCGACTTCAGCCCGTCCTTGATCAGGCCGAGCACGATCTGGAACTCAGCGTTGTCAGTCGAGGTGGGGTCCGGAATCTTCCCCGTCTTCTCAAACTCCTCCTCGGCTTTCACACCCTCATGGATCAGGAGAGTCGCATCGCCACCATCATCAACAATGAGATCGGGCCCACCGTCCGGGCCCCAGTCGAGGGCCCGCTCGGTGCACCACCAGTACTCCTGAAGGGTTTCTCCTTTCCAGGCGAAGACGGGAGCACTGTCCCGAGCGATAGCGGCAGCGGCATGGTCCTGCGTGGAGAAGATGTTGCAGGAGCACCAACGGACCTCGGCGCCGAGGGCGGTGAGGGTTTCGATCAGGACTGCGGTCTGGATCGTCATGTGGAGGGAACCAGAGATGCGGGCGCCCTTGAACGGCTGTGATGGGCCGAACTCCGTTCGGCAGGACATGAGGCCCGGCATCTCCACCTCTGCAAGCTCGATCTCGAGGCGACCGAAGTCCGCCTGCGACATATCCTTGACCTTGTATTCACGGCCCGAGGACGTCTTCTCAACGATCAGAGCCATGGCTACTTCTCTCTCACACAGAAAAAGATACTAAGGAGATAGTGGAATGGGAACGGGAAAGAGATGGAGATGGAGTGAGGATTTTATAAGTAGGGTGAAGAGAATGGACGGTGGAGATGTTTTTACGGTAGGTGGTTGGAGGACGTGGATGGGTTCTAGATCTGGTGAATCCCGGCCGTTGAATGCGGGGATGCGAGGACTCGGATTTGAAAGGGAGTCGTGCGTTTGTTGGGCTGTCTGCCGACTCTGGCTGCTGGCCGCTGGCTTTTAGCCGTAGATATTTTTCCTTTCTCCAAGAGAAATACTTCGATGCTCTGGCAGAGTTTGACAGATGATACTCAGTCAGTTGTACATGACTGAAAAACTGCATACTCGGTATATGAGTATTTTAAAATAAACCGTCCAAATTATAGATGAAATTTTAGATGTCGCATGATCCAAATATTAATTTTCTTTGGTTAATTGAATATTAGATTTATTGACATTTATTAGACGGTTAAAATGAAACTATTCTCATTGTCTGATTTTAGAAAACAACTATCCACAAATCAGACGTTAACCAGTATGATTTTTATAATGTAAGTTATAAATGGTGGGTTCCACCGTTTAATCAGCTTGATTTGAGTTAGGTGATGCAGCTGGAGCACCAACAACTCCCTGATTTCCATTGGAGATCAGATTCGCGCAATAGAGCGCCACCATTGAAACCCTGGGAATGAACTTTATCGGATTATCATACAGCCTTTTGGTGGCCCACAAAATTACCAACAATTTATATTAATATTAATTCTGGTATTATTTCTTCCATTGTGTTTTATCTGTATTGAGTTTCGTCCTCATTTTTTTACTCATGACATGAAATTAAAACCTCCATTATCTGGATGTTGTGGATCTTCCTCCAGACTAGTAAGTGAGCCACACAAAATCCAACCAAGGTACTTACAAGATGTTTTGGTCAGTTTTTTGTTTCATTTTCTTCTCTTTCTTCTGTCTATCCCCCCCCCCCCCCCCCCCCCCCCCCAATCAGACCTGGGGGAGTCCAGAGGGGGCGGGCGCCGACTTTTGGTGAGCGCCTTCCTGGTGGAGGTTCAGGGGTGTTGGGAAAATCGGCAGCGGAAGCGGAACGCCGAAATGCGCAGAGCAATGCGAGATCAAACGAGTAAACAAGATGAAAGCAATCACACACAAGCATTCACCATAAGAGAATCCGATTTTACGTAGAAAAATCCCTCAACGGGTAAAAAACCACGGCACAAAGCTATCCACTATGAATATCAGAAGATTACAAAGATTGACAGCCCACAAGCAAGGAAAAATAGAGAAAACCTCAAGTTCTTTCTCTCACACACTTCTCCCATTTTCCTAACACGATTAGGAAACCTTGGACACCTTAGGATACTAATCTAAGTCGGATTACATCTCCTTAAATAAGCAAAAATTCGAAATTAGAAACACCTTGCACAGTACTGCGAACTTCGCACAGCCGACCGGTCGCACCTCGCACAGAACCAGTCTAGAGGAAATCATGCCCGACGCTGCCTCACTGCCGACCGGTCGCCTGATCGATCGGAGCCCCCCTCAGATCGGTCAGCCGACCGGTCTAGGGCCACACGAAATCTGTCCAGTCTTCACTGTGCATCTGGGCATTGCGGCCAGATCGGTCGCCCGACCGGTCTGAGCACCCAAACCGTGCACGACGTTCGAAGGCTCTCTAACAATCTCCACCGAAGCTTCGAATGTCAAATCAACACATCCTCGCAACATTATTTTATCTTCAATCATAGCTCCACCGCTTCTCGTGCCACCATCGACCATAACCTTGCAAATTCACGCCCTTTACCGCTCTTCTCATGTGGGCCCTTAGGCACTTGCCACATACGAGCAACCGTGGATCTCACTGCCTTTCCCGCAGCTCCACCGTGAATTGTACTCCAGATCAATATGTAAAGATGGGTGCCTTCATACACACGAGTGCCCCCTTCATTACTTCACAACAACGATCGCGGCCGATAAACACACCCTTTCGCCTCAAGTGCTCCAAAAGAAATCACATTTATCTTCATCTTGGGAATATGCTTCACATCTTCTAGGACTCGTTCGACCCCATTGAACATCCTGATGCGCACAGTACCAATACCTACAACCTTATGAGCGAATCCATCGCCCACAAACACCGATTCACCACCATACTCCCTATATGTCGTGAATGAACTCCGGTCAGGACAAACGTGACATGAAGCCCCTGAATCTAGGATCCACTCACTACCGTGAGATCACTTGCCATATACAGTCAGAACTTCACATAAATCGCCACCGTCCTCTATGGTATTGACTCCCTCTCCAGAAGAATTTTCATACTTCTCTTGCTTCAACCTGGGATTCTGACAATCCCCTCTCATGTGGCCCTCTTGGCCACAATTCCAGCACTTCACATTAGCCTTCCCTTTGCCCTTGGCCCTAGATTCCGATTTTGAGTATCCTCCATGCTCAGAACTTCTTCTCCTCATAACCAGTGCCTCTGAAGAATAACGGAAAGTCACATTAGCGCTTTTCTTTATCATCGCCTTCGACTGGAGGGCTAAGATAACTGTATCGATGTTTATGGTTTCCTCCCCGCGCACACAAAGTCCATGAACAACTCATATGAATCTGAAAGAGAATTCAACAAGATGCATGCTTGGTATTCATCTTTCATCGGTTCATCAATCTCCACCAACTTGCTAACCAGCCTATTGAACCTGCTCAGGTGGTCCTCCGCCTCAGTTCCCTCAGCCATCCTCAAGGTAAACAACTGCATCTACACATACATGCGATTCTTTAGAGATTTCTTAGCATAAACCTTCTCTAGCTTCGCCATTGTTTCAGTCGCAGTCTTCTCCTTCATGACATGATAAAGAACATCATTCATAAGATTTAACAGGATTGAGGTTCTAACCTTTTTGTCGAGCCTCGTCCGCTCATCATCTTTCATAGCCTCGGGTCTCTTTCCAAGAGCTTCATCAAGCCCTTGATGAACCATATGTGTAAAGTGGATCGCAAATTACACATTTGCATAAAATGTGTAATCTGCGATCCACTTCACATATCTGTAATCCAGTGTACACATCTACGATCCACTTTGCACATTTGTGATCCACAGTACCTTGATGCGATCCAACTCTCCCATTTGTGATCCACAGTACACATTTGCGATCCAACTCTCCCATTTGCGATCCACAACACCCTGTTGCGATCCAACTCTCTCATCTGCGATCCACAATACCCTACTGCGATCCACATCACCATGTTGCGATCTAATGGTCTCATCTGCGATCCTACATCTAACAACTTGGATGAAGATAGAAGGAAGAAAATAAAAGGAAACAAAAAACTCATTTTTGACTGGTGTAGAAGGCTACACATCCTGTAAGTGTCTTGGTTGGCTTTTGTGTGGCAAGAAGATCCACCACATCCAGAGGATAGGGTTTTAATTTCATGACATGAGCAAAAAACTGAGGGCGAAATTAAACACAGGTGAACCACAGTGAAGGAAACAAAACTGGAATAGATTGTTGGTACTTTTGTGGTTTGTTGAAGGGCTGCGTGATAATTCTATAAGGTCACACCTGGAGTTTCAATGGTGACTAGTTCAAATGAATGGATCTGATTTTGCATGAGAGTCACTTTCACTCTTCGTTGGGACCCACTTCCTCAATTGGGTTGAAGTCGGCTTTAGTTTATGGGGTCACTCAACTATTGTACCGTCTGAAAAGTGATGAATGAGTAAAATTGTTCGAAACATGCCAATGAACAGTGCTCTAGGGCTACAAAGATATCTTTCAACTACAATACAAACATTTCATTGACACAAAGATATCTTTCAACTACAATATAAACATTTTGTTGATGCGGTCTGACTTGAGGGCCTTATTAGTCGTTAACCCACTCAGGAGGTGTGATGCGAGCTGTCTACTAACACTGCTAGTAGCCAGGTACCTATTGGACGGTTCTATGTGGGCCCACCCTGATGTATATGTTTTATCAATGCTGTCTATTTATTTTTACAAATCATTTTATATGTGGCATGAGAAGAAAAACTAGGTATATCCAAATCTCAAGTGGACCACATCACAAGAAAATAGTGGTAATTGGACTCTCACCAAACTTCCTAGGACCCCTGGAATGTTTATTTTCCACCCAACAAGTTGATTAGGTCATACGATCCTAGGGGTGTGAGTGGTTGGTTCTGCAAGAGCTCTCTCGAACAACTAGTGATATCTCAGGATTGCTGGCATGGTTTTGCGAGAGCTCTCTCGAACAAAGGACTGTCCCATGATACCTGCCTTCTCCTGATGCACGACGGTAGGTACTACCTGCTTCATCCCTCCCAACCATTAATCAACCTAAGGTGGTATAGACATAAATGAATGAAGGAGAAAAGAGAAATATTAGCTTCATCCAAAACTTTTGCGACCCCAAGAAATTTTTAACGTTGGGAGTTCAAGTCACCACTGTTTATCGTAGTGTGGTCACGAGATTTGGGTCTACTTCATTTTCGGGCTCATGACATAAAATGATATGTAAAAATAGATAGACTGTGTGGATAAAACACATACATCATGGTGGGGCCACAGAGCAGCGAGGCTACTGACAGCGTAAGGAGGCAAGGCAATCCGCGTCCCAGGATGTGCTGCCAAACCACTGGGGCCCACATGCTGAGGGTCCAGATGATCTTAACTGTCTACGTGGTTAAATATAATGGTATATGGATCGGCACAAGAAAATAGCACTTAGTGGACGTTTGTTAACATCACTAACTGTTGATGAATCAGAACAATGAAAAGAAATTTTTCTTACTTTGCAATGGCTCCCATTCAACTCTAGAAATCCAAGGATTGAATAATTAATAAAGAGTATTTATTTAGTAAATGGATTATTCATATGATTCAAGAGAATATGGACGGTTCAGATGATCTGACTATCTCATCATACAAGACCAGTAGGTGGCGATGCACGTTACGTCATAAAAAGTCGCGATTGAGGCAAAACGAACTCCTTGTCCTTGGACGCCACTTGCCAGTAATCCGGGGTTACACGGCTCTCTTAAAAGGCAAAGCTCCGTGGGCCCACCATGATATATCCACTCCGTCTGTCCGTTTGGTCAGCTCATCTGCGACATGATCCTAAATGAGGGAGATCCAACACTCAACTAAGCGTCAGGATGCGGATTGCAAACTGGATAACTCAGTATGCTGAACTCTGTGGGCTACTGTAATATATGTGTTATATCCGAGCCGTCCATCCATTTTTCCAGCTTATTTTAGACCATGAGCCCAAAATTAAAGCATATCTAAAGCTCAAGTGGACCACACCACAGGAAACAGTGTGAATTGAACGTTTACCATAAAAACTTCTTGAGGGCCACAGAAATTTTGGATCGAGCTGATATTTGTGTTTTCCCTTCATCCATGACTCTGTGACCTTATGAACAGGTTGGACGACAAATAAACATCACTGTGAGCCCTACGAAGGTTTCAACGGTGGACGTCATCATCCCCACTGTTTCCTTGTGGTTTGGTCCACTTGAGCTTTTGATATTCTTCAATTTTGGGCTCATGCCCTAAAATGAGCTGATAACATGAAAAGATGGAATGGATGAGAAACATACATCAAGGTGGGCCCCACAGAGTTACTTAGTACGCAATCCGCGTCGGATGGACGGAGTCGATATGGCACAAACATTCTGGTGGGCCCCACGGAGCTTCGGGTTATATGGGAGCCGTATAACCTGGGTTAATTTACAGGCAAGTCACGTGCTATTCTCCTGGGGTTTTGTAGGGTGACGGTGGGTGGGTGAGGCTGCTTAGGACAGCATATAGCCACGTAGTTGGTCAAAATTACAAGAATTACCTTGACCCGTATCCGTCCGAAAAAAAACGCGTGTGAGATGGAAAAAGGCTCCATGCAGACACGTGTGAGAGATCCTGTCCACGGATCCTCGGTCATCCTTTCCATACTGTCCATTTTCGCTTCCACTGTGTGACCGACCTCTATGAATGTTTGCAGTGGGCCGGATCAGATGAGTGGACCGGATCTTGCAAACGTGTGATACATTGGCAGGCTCTGCTGCGGGCCCTATTCCATCTCAGTCATGCCAGTCCATTTACGATGTTGTATATACCATTTTAACCAATATCATTAGAGGACTATCATGATAAAATCCAAGAATAACTAATGAATCTTCCCATCCAATTTTTATTGAATTCCATTGGTATGAGGATGTATCATTAATAACAATTTATCACCACAATTACTAATTAGAGGAGCGGATTGCCCCTGCCTTGACAATAATCCGTTCAGGTAATGGCTCTGTGCGGCCCACCGTGATGTATGGGTTTTATCCACAGCCTTGTCAATCCATTTTTTCCATATCATTTTAGGATATTAGCCCAAAAATGAGCAAGATCCAGAGTAGAAGCACACCATAGAAACAACAGTGATAGCGCGTGCTGCTTGGGAACGGCTAGGATTAGGTACTACCCCACCAGGACGCTGAGGAGATGGACGAGGTGCGTGGCACCTCGTCATTGGTCTGGCTCTCAACGATGTGATGGTGGTGTGCTGATAGCCCATCACATCAATGCAGGCCCCACTGCTCTCCACCAATGATGAGGTGCCACGCACCCTGTCCATCTCTTCAGCAGTTTTGGTGGGGGTAGTACCTAATCCAGCCCTTGGGAACGCGGAAGTTCTTGTGCTGGGAATCTAGGTAAGGCCCATCGTGATGTTTGTATGAAATCCATGCCATCCATTCACTTTGTGAGCTCATTTTAAGACTCGCGGCAAAAAATGAGCTGGATCCAAGATTCAAGTGGACCGATCTAAAGGAAAAGATAGGTAAGGAAATCCCTATGTTGAAACCTTCTGAGGTCCACAATGATGTTTATATGCCATCCATACCATTCACAATGTCATTCCTACTATGAGATGAACTGAAAACACAAATATTAACCTGATTCAAAACGTCTATGGCCCCACGAATATTTCAACTGTAGATGTTCAATCATCACTTTTTTGGCCCACTTGAGTCTTGGATCTGGGTCAATTTTGGTCATACGTTCCAAAATGAGCTCAAAAAGAGATGGACGGTGTGTATTTGACACAAATATCATGGTGGGTTGCACCTAGATTCCCAGTGCAGGAACTTCAAATCGGCATACCTGCTTGGGTTTATGGGTAAAATATGGACCAATAGACCAATGACAACAATCATATATCTAATTCCTCTAATACCTACCTGTGTCTTTCATTTCAACTACCTACCATTTTCTTTGAATATCTAAATGTCCGCATTAGCAAAACTAATTGCCTGGCAAAATTGTACAAAAGCTACTAGCGTTGTATATTGCAGAGAGAGAGAGAGAGAGAGAGAGAGAGAGAGAGATCATTACAATTCCAGAACTATTTCATGAAAGGTTCTTCTATTCTAGATTTGAGGGAAAAGTCTTTTATACACCTGAAGTAAGGGTTCTTGATGCGTGACCATCTCTATCTTTACTATATATAATTAGAGTCATTCTTAGACATTTTTACATGCATAATTAGCTTCTCTAGGGTTAAAGACTTTCAAATTTGCTGAAAGTGTATTTTTTATATTTAATTTCTTGATAAATATTAGTAATTAGTTTATTATTGCTATTTATGTCCATTTGATAGCTAGGGGCATTTCCACCTTGAAACTTGGTTTGTAAAAGACTGGTTTAAATATGTGAGGTTGAACATTTTAGGGCATGGGCCAAAAAAAGAAGCAAATCCAAATCTTAAGTGGCTCACACCATAGGCAATCGTGGTCATAAAAGGTTTTTAACGGTAGGCGCTCAACCCATTGTTTCATGTGGTGTGGTCCACTTGAACTTTGAATCTACCTTAATTGTGGCTTTATTGCTTAAAATCAGCCCGTGAAATGGATGGACCATGTGGATAAGCCACATATATTATAGTGGGCTTTACATGAAATTCATACCCTCATCGACTTTAGTGTAAAAAAAGCAAGTCGTCATTATCAATATAGAAAAAAAAGTATAGAAATTACATTGATAATTAACCATTACTTATTTACATGCATTTACATAAGGGAATTGGAAAACAAAAACCCCCTCAAAGTACATGGAAAACATTTTGAAGTAAGGTAAGGATACTTCGGTGGCTTAAAGATGTGGTTGTCGTGTTCAATAGAACAATTGACATTTCATCTGCAAACTACTTGCATTTTTACGACAAGAAACATGCATTATTTAACAAGGATAACTTATTCTCCTCTTCTACGTAGACTCTAACAATACTGCCAAGGAGTTGTGCAATAAAATCTAGGTATACGGTGATGACTATGCGAAATTCAATATGTACACCTATATGGTTGCTTCATGTTAACACATTAAATCAATAAAGATATATCTATAGCTCAAATGCTACAAAATGGATATGGGTTGCCCATCGTTAAAACCATGAGCATCACATACTCACTCTCTCCCTCCGCACAGTGTGTTTTTAGAACCCTTGCTTAAGTAATATTTTTTTTTCCTTTTTTTTTTATTTATGTTATTCTTTCTTTGTACACATGCATTGTACATGCATTACTTCCAATGGCTTTTGGACATTACTTGCCCCAGCATTAGTTTCCAATAATGTAGAAATGTTAGAATACTTCAAGGGAAGAAATGGGGAGAGATTTTAAATGAAGTGGCGTATTTTTAGAAATGTAAAATATGGTTGTTAGCAAAAATTAAGCTAACTGATTAGATTTGTCAAACAACCACTTGCTATAAACCCTCTGTTAAAGAATATATTACCGGTAGCATATTTGCTTCTTTCGGGATACAAATGTAGGACATTCTTTTTTTTTTTATAAACAACCACCTGCTCTTAAAGCTAGGGCTGTTAGAAGATGGCCTATCAATGTATATCAAGGGACTTTTAACAAGATTAAGCAGCTTAAATAATTTTGCCCTTATAGTTAAAAAGGGAAGAATTTGAAAGGCATTTTTGTTTTGTCCCTTCTTGCAAGCAACTCATGTCAATTCTCCTCATTTCTTTGAATCACATATGCTCCATATGGCTGATCATGATGAATATTGATGTAGAGCGGGCCGAAAATATTTTCATGGCCAAGATGGACCAGAGGAAGCCTAATTAGAGACTGAAAATGATCCAGATCGTTAAGATTGTAAAACAGTTGCATCTTGCAATCCAGAATAAGTTATAAGACGCATAATATATGATTTTGGGGTAGCTTGAGCTACTTAAGCCAACCAACCCTGCAATGCCGAGTTGCCCTATGCCAAATTTGCGAGATTCCATCTGATCGATGGTCAAAAGTTTAATTTATTTTCATTTTTACTATAAATAGTAAGTCTTAGATCGAGTATAACTTTTGATCCTTTGAGTTGTTAAAGTTATGCCCAACATTAAAATGACTTAGAAATCTTAGGAGAATAATGTGGTTGGGCCAGACTGGGAACTTACTATTTTTTGCCAAAAACCACAAAGTTTAGTAGACATAGAGGTCGTCTATAAATAGTAAGTTACGTTTTTAGGGTGTTTGAGCTAGAGTATGATTCTGCTACTTCATCCTAGGGTTTAGTTTATTAATTAAAACATTTTAATTTAATTTTCATGATCAAACAATTATTTACAAATTTCTCAGAAATTATTCTTATTTTAATTTTTCCCTTGTGATTTCAAAGAAGTCTAATTGAGGAGTCGCGAAAGCCTTGTGGATTCAAGGTAGTTATCCAGTGAGAAAGACAGCAGCCTACCTTACCACATCCTCTCTCCATCAATTGTATTACATCCGCTCTTTATATCTGTTGCATCGGCTAATTTAAAACGTTAGCTAAAATATAA
This sequence comes from Liriodendron chinense, assembly GCA_003013855.2. Lineage (NCBI taxonomy): Eukaryota > Viridiplantae > Streptophyta > Magnoliopsida > Magnoliales > Magnoliaceae > Liriodendron > Liriodendron chinense. The sequence goes on along the minus strand of ML058348.1, from coordinate 7,747,866 downwards.
AAGAAATCGAATAGTGTAATAGGCCACAAATTTTTAAATACTTGGGATAGGATCATCCACCACTCAACCCTTCTCTGTCAGCCAGGTAGGGTCTTGCCCTTTTCCTTACTCTCTTTTTTTCTCCCCCCTTGTGATGGTCCTTTTCTCTTTCTTTTCCTGTACTCCCCCACATATTGCACGTGCCACTCCCTTGAATAATTTAAATAAGCCGACTAAATTGAATCCAATGCTGAAGGAGATGATTCGAACAATGCCAACTTCAATCCCTCCGGACTTATTTTGTTGAGTAGTGAACATTTCATCCCTTCCCTTTCTTACCAATCAAGGAAGTGGTACTTTTTTTCCACTGATGATGCATCTTGACTGACCATAATTTCAACGGCTCAATTTGAATTACTTGCATGCCCTGGATACAATTCGTTGAGTATTTTCTAAATGCCTGCGTATCATCCATCACACTCTACCAGAGTATCAAAGTCTTTCTCCACTTGTGGTTGGTGCCTCGCCACAAACCACAAGTGCAAGTTACATCACCATGTTTAGTAATGTGGGCCCGGCACTAGAATGTTTTCTATGCTAAAACGAAGCTGGTCCACCTATGTAGCTGCCCACACACCTATGGCTGAGTGTGGACCGTCTGCAAAGTTTTCAAATGTGAACGGACACGATTGATATCTTTTTTTATATGTGGCATCTTTACATTGCGTACTACCTGATGAATGGCCCACAACTGTGACACGTGTTCCTGCTCCCTCACATGAAGGGATTGAATCACTACCCTCTGCTTAGGCCATTCATTCGTTTAATATGGACCACCTATTGAGTGGACCAAATCAATATTTGGATGTTGCCACCTTCTGCACCCTAAAATGTCCCACACACTCACAAGATTGGCACGCGCGATGGAGCAACGGTGAAGATGGTTTTCTAGTGCTTGCATACCTTGCGTGCATGAAATCCACACCGTCCATCAGGTGCATCAACCTTTTAATTCCAAAAGACAGGCGGATTCACCACTCAAGCGGGCCTCTCCATAAAATTTTACCTAAAACTCTTAAATTGATGTGTTATGGCCCATCTAAGTTTTAGAATGCTCTGATTTTTGGGCAATTCTTCAATACTGATGAGGCACACCAGATGAATGGATTGGATGTCATATAAACACCACGGCAGGCCCTCACAAAACTAATGGTTTCCGTCCTATCCATCTTTTCTCCTATGGTGTGGCCTATTGGAGTTATGGATGGTCATCATTCTTAGCTCTCAAGGTGAACATGAGGCAACGTACACGATGGACGGTGTGGATCTCTTGAAAGTTCCACGACGTTGCTCTCTTTGCGCGACGTACGCTAGCTCAGTAGAGCGGCTGTGCTCTTTCCCGTCCTCTGCCAAAAACCAAGGGTACACAATGTAATATTCATTATGACTAAGGTCATTTTGGTATGTGGGATTCGGATTTCCTCGCGGATGTCGGAAGATGACGACATCGTTGCAACGATGTTGCTGGCGATTTCCGATTTTCTGTGAGGACTTATATGATACTCAGGCTGAGTATGACACTTGATACGTAGGCACTCAGAACTTGTACATGTAGCATGTATTAACTCAAATAAAACCGACTAGATTGTGAAGCCAACCGTCTCCAAGGCAAAATCCAAAGATCAAATTCATTTGAAAAATCCTAACCTCTGATTCCTGGACACTTGGTTGTGTGCGGATAGATATATATTTTTTTTAAACCGTCCAATAAATGTCCACAAATCCGATATTAAGGTCATAAAATAAGCTTGTTTGGTAAAACTTAATTCCATGGCTTATCATTGAAAAATGATATTTTAAATGATTTTAGTAACTCAGGCCGTTGGGTAACTAAAAAAAAATTAAGTACCTAATTAGAAAAATCACTTAAATTAAGTGGATTATTTTAAAGGTTGTTTGGTAAAACTTATTTTCAGTACTTGTCATCGAAATAAAGTATTTTTAGTGATTTTTCAGATTCAGACTGTTTAGTAAATTATAGAAATGAAGTACTTAATCTGTATTTTCACTAAAAAATGTGGTATTTTTTTAAGTTCTCTTCTCTTGACTTAAAACTTAAGACTGAATGCGGTAAGTGCTTCTCATTAAAAAATTTGGTAATTTTTTTGACCAAAAATGTCCTTAAATATTTTACAAATGACAAGTTTGCCCATTTTACAAGAATATTTGTAAAAGCTCTGAGATAACATAGAATGAGGAACACTTGGCAAAGTTTCATAGGCCCCTTATAATGTATGTGTTATATCCATATGGTCCATCCATTCTTTCTGATTAGTTTGGATCATGAGCCCAAAACTAAGGCAGATCCAAAGCCGAAGTGGACCATAGCACAAAAGGCAGTGAGGACTGTGACATCCACTATAGAAACATTCCCAGGGATCACCATGATGGTTATTTGCCATCCAACCTGCTCATAAGGTCACACAGACTTGGATGAGGGGAAAAGACAAATATTAGCTTAATCCAAAACTTATGTGGCTCTCAAGAAGTTTTCAAGGATAGGCGTTCAATCCCAATGTTTTCTATAGTGTGGTCCACTTGGGCTCTTGATCTTCTCATTTTTAGGCTCCTGCCCTAAAATGAACTGACCAAATGAATGGACGGTGTGGACATAAAACATGTATCATGATGGTTACATAAAATTTTGCCACGTCAACACAGTTCTGGACTTGACAAAGGAGCGGATTAGGATGGATGCAGCTTCGCTGATCCCGGATCCACCTAGGTGGGTGGATCCCTTATCATGCCGTTCACTGTGTGATGTGTGTGTATTACGTCCACGCCATCCGTTCATTTTGAAAACTCATTTTAGAGAATGATTCAAAAAATGAAGTAGATTCAAATATCAGGTGGACTGTAATACATCAAACAATGGTACTCAACCATTAAAAGTTTCTCATGGGTCACAAAAGTTTTGGGTCAAGCTGATATTTGTTTTGTATCTTCATCCAGGTCTTTGTGACCTTTTCAACAGGTTGGATGGAAAATAAACATTCCAGTGGCCCTCATGAAGGTTTTAACGGTGCGGATTCAATCACTACTATTTCATGTGGTATGGTCCACGTAAGATTCGAATCTGCTTCATTTTTGAGATAATGCCCTAAAATGATCTTTCAAAATGCATGGACGGTGTAGATGTAAGGTACATACATTACAAGTGGCCCCACAGTTGGGGATCCACGCAAACCTGCACTGGATTAGGACGGTATTTGCTGTGAAAGCTTGTGCAGGAAGTTCCTGCGCTTGGATGCTAGGTGCGCCCACAGTGATGTTTGTGAGAAATCCACCCTGTCCATCCATTTTGCGAGATCATTTTAGGACTTGCATTAAAAAATAAGGTGGATGAAAAATTTAAGTTGGCCACGCGAGAGGAAACAGGGCTATTTAACAACCACCATTGAAACATTTGTACTATAGCCACAAAAGTTTTGTATCAGGCTAAGTTTTTAGTTTTTTCACTTCATCTCGGTGAAAATGACCTTGTAAACGGTCAGGATAGCATATAAACATAAAGGTGGAGCATGGGACAGTTTCAGCAGTAGCATTTCTTTTCCTAATTTGCCCTTTTGTTTTGTTTTTTTGCCATCCGCCTCATTTTTAGCAGGAAATCCAAGGAGTAGGTGTTACCGGTGGATGTTAGCGAGTTTTACCCTGACCATGGCACCTAACCTTGGTACTAACCTTGATGTATGTGTTGTATATCCATGCAGTCCATCAGTTTTTCTAAATCATGTTATTTTATGGTCCAAAAAATAAAGCAAATCCAAATCTTCAATGGACCACATAGTGGGGATTAAATGCCACCATTCAAAACTTCCTGAGGGACACGATAGTTTTGGATCATGTTGATATTTGTGTTTTCCCTTCATCCAAGTCTATGTAACCTTATCAATAGGTTAGATGGAAATACACATTAAGGTGGGCTTAGGAAGTGTATATTTGTGGATGTTCAATGACCACCATTTTTTGTGGTATGGTCCACTTAAAATTTGGATCTACTTCATTTTTGCTACCATGCCCTAAAATGAGCTGGGGAAACTGATTGGTGGCATGGATATACTACATGTCAAGGTGGGCCTAACAACTTGGATGGAAAATAAACATAATAGTGGGTCTTAAATTTTTTTAAAGATGGGTGTTTAATTTTGTCTATTCGGCTTTATTTAGTAGGGGAAATATTAAATTTTCATTAGCTTGGGCATAGGTTTGCCAGATTTGAAGACATGACAATAACAAGTTTCACTCATAATCTACAAAAGATAGAAATTGACAGTAAAAATTTGATAGCTGAGATAAAGCTAGATATTTTGGAGAATTCTCTGTCTATTACTTCAGCCATAGATGGGCATTTATAGAGATGTACAACCTAAAAAAAGAAAATAATCTCTATACATGTAAAGCAAGTAAATATAATATTAAATACAATATCTACTAGAATGGAAGGAAATGATCTGCTATCACCCCCCCTCAAACTGATGTAGGGGATCAACCAACAATAGTTTGTGAACAAGGTAAGAGTAACGAGCAATCGTCATTGTCTTGGTGAGAATATCGGCAATCTGGTCCTTAGAGGCCACGTGTGGAAGTGAAATGATCCCAGATTGAAACTTTTCTCGAATAAAGTGACAATCTACCTCAATGTGTTTTGTTCGTTCATGAAACACAGCGTTAGAAGCAATCTGGATAGCACTGATATTATCAACATGAAGAGGAGTTGGGTTAGGAAGAGTAATTCCAAAATTAGAAAGGAGACCACATAGCCAAATAATCTCACTGCAGGCTGAAGACATAGCGCGATATTCAGCCTCCGTGCTAGACTTGGAGACAGTTGGTTGCTTCTTGCATTTCCAGGAGACGAGCGACGTGCCTAGAAACAGACAATATCCCGTAGTGGAGCGGCGAGTGAGAGCACAACCTGCCCAGTCAGTATCAGAATATGCAACAAGCTCAAGAGGAGATGTCGAGGAAAAAAACAAGGAACGATTGATTGTGCCTCATAGATATCGAAGGATTCTCAAAACAGCAGTCATGTGCAAAGTACGAGGCTCGGCAACGAACTGACTAACTACTTGGACAGCATATGCAATATCTGGTATGGTCATTGTTAGGTAAACAAGACTGCCAACTAGGCGACGGAAGAGGGTGGGTTGCTCTAATAGATCACCATCTTGTTTTCCATATTAAACATTCAACTCCATTGGTGTCTCAACAATTCATTGATCAGAGAGATTAGCAAGACTAAGGAGATCCTGTGTATATTTGCGCTGGCTGACAAGGATACCTCGATCAGTTCGAGAGACTTCCAAACCTAGGAAGTATGTCAGGTGGCCCAGATCTTTCATGTGAAAGGAAGACTGAAGAACATGCTGTAGTTCCTGTATTCCAGCTTTATCACTGCCAGTGAGCAGGATATCATCAACATACACGAGCAGGATAACAATACCATGAGATGATGACCGAATAAAGAGAGAGGGATCATGGCTGCTCTGATCAAACCCAACTGAACGAACAACCTCATGGAAACGTTGAAACCAAGCACGCGGACCTTGCTTTAGTCCATATAACGCTTTGCGCAGCTTGCAAACCAAATTTTTCGAATCAGTAGAACCCGGAGGTTGGGCCATGTATACAAGCTCTTGTAAATCCCCATGAAGAAATGCATTTTTGACATCCATCTGATGAATAGGCCAATCACGGATAGCTGCAATAGCAAGAAGAGTGCGAACAGTCTTCATTTTTGCAACTGGAGCAAAGGTTTCTTCATAATCTATACCATATTCCTGCTTATACCCTTTGGCGACAAGACGAGCCTTGTACCGATCAAGAGAGCCATCTGATTTGAACTTGATAGAGTATACCCATTTACTGCCAATCACCTGTTGATCAGGGGGGCGAGGAACAAGATCCCACGTATGATTATTTGCAAGAGCCTGTAATTCCTCCAACACTGGTGTAGACAAGCCTGAGAATAAGTTGTAGAAACAGAGACAGACTCGAGAGTAGAAAACATAGAACAAATGAGTCTATCAGGAGGATGTGACGTTCGGCTAGATCGACGTACCTCTGGAAGGAGTGGATCAGCCGCAGGTTGAGTAGTTAGAGGGGACGAAGGAGGCAACACTCTTAACTCGCTTTGTTGACAGTCCGACAAATGATCAGGAGATAAATTTACCAACGGTGAGATATCTGGAAACTTGGTTAATCCTTTAGAATCATGAGAAGGAGGTGAAGTGAGAGATGTGGGAGTGTGAAAAGGAATACTTTCTAAGAAAACAACATTCCTTGATACACGGAGACGACGAGCAATAGGATCATAACAACGGTAGCCCTTCTGAGTTTCTCCGATTCCAAGAAACATACAACGAACAGATTTTGGTGACAATTTATGATGCGCATGGGAAGGAAGATGGACATAACAAACACAACGAAAAATACGCAACACGGAGTAAGTGGGAAGTGAACCGAACAGAATAAAATATGGATAGACATTACAAAGAATTTTGGTAGTCATGCGGTTAATGAGATAAACCGAGTGTGACATGGCTTCAGCCCAAAAAGTGCGAGGAACAAAAGTGTCTGCCATCAAAGTGTTGGCAGTCTCAACAATGTGGCGATTTTTACGTTCAGCAACACCATTTTGCTGAGGTGTATTAGGACATGTTTTCTGATGAATGATTCCATGTTCACAAAAAAAACCCTGAAAATTCAACGAGGTATATTCCCCTCCTGAATCCGACCGTAGAACTTTAATATTTTTCTCAAATTGTGTAACAACCATCTTGTAGAATTGTTGAAAGGTTGTGAAAACCTAAGACTTGGAATGTAAGAAATATATCCATGTATGTCTTGAGAAATCATCGATGAAGATCACATAATATCTCAAGCCAGACATAGATAAAATCGGAGATGGTCCCCAAACATCAAAATGCACGAGGTCGAAAGGAGCTGTTGATCGAGAAGCACTAATAGGGAAAGGCAAATGTTTACTCTTAGATAAACAACATGAAGTGCATGATAAATCAACAGAAGATTTATTAACTTTCAGTTTATCTAAAACACCAGAGGTAAACAATTGTGATAATCTATCTGAGTGTGGATAGCCAAGACGACAATGCCAGAGTTTTCACATTTTATTAGCATGACTAATCTCAGTAGAAGAGGGAGAGAAGAAGCAAGAGGATGGAGTAACGGAACTGTCAAGGTCAAGCAAGAAGAGTCGTCCTTCTCGTCTACCCTTCCCAACCACTTTCCCTATTGCTAGATCCTGTACAAAACAACAATCAGGAAGAAAGATCACTAAGCAATGGTTCTGTACAACCTACAGAGATAAGATTAGCAGACAAATGGGAAACATGAAAGACATCGGTAAGACTAAATGTACGATGTGGGGAAGGAGAAATTGATAAGGACCCAACTGAAGAAATAGGTAACTTTGTTCCATTAGCAGTAGAGATGACTTGATTACCTTGGTAAGGGTGAACATTATGAAGATGGGAGACAGTACCTGTCATGTGGTTGGATGCACCTGAATCAAAATACCAAGGAGACATTGGAGTTGTACCTGACAGTCCAGCGGCAGACAATGCTTGTACAATCTGTTGGATCATCTCTGGAGAAAGAGATCCACCAGTAGATGGAGGGGCCATAACACCAGCAGATGTGCCCGCAGTTGCAGATAAGTAAGCTTTTCCTTTTTCTTTGTTCTTCTTCTTTCGACATTCATGGATAACATGACCATGAATCTTACAATACTGTACAGAAAGGACTCTCTTTGCAGGTTGTTGCTAGATGACCAAATTTCTTACACCAATTGTATTGGACACGAGACATATCCCGTCTCCCTGGTGTAGAAGAAGATGCCAGAAGCACCGTATCTGATGTGCCAGTAAGCTGGAGTGGGGTTGAAAGAGCTTTGAGACGTTGCTCTTCGGCCAACAAGTCAGATATCACAGTACTCATGACAGGAAGTGGACTACGATTGAGTAACGCGGCCCGACAATGCTCAAATTCAGGACGTAGTTTCATAAGAAATTGTCTAACACGAGTTCGTTCACGCATGTTCTGAAAGATGGCGATGGCATCTGTTGGAAACGCAGGGTCCATCATCGACATCTCAGTCCAAATGGCCACAATAGCATTATAAAATTCCTGGATTGACCGATCTCCTTGGGTGATGTGAGCTAAGTCCTGCTCCAGCCGATATAGGCGAGCGTCATTGCTCTGTTGATAGATCGATTTTAAGTGATCCCACATTGCCTTTGCGGTCCGATGAGGAGTTAGACCAACGGCAATGGTTTTGTCCACCGAGTCTAATATCCAATTGATAATCTTTTCATTTTTTATTTCCAATTTGCCAGTTCTTTTAATTTATCCGTTGTAGGAACAGAGTCAATTCCATCAACTATATCCCATAGGCCTCGTCCATGAAGAAAATTCTCAAAATGGATGGACCACAGTCCATAATTGTTACCATCAAATGTGCAACGAGAAGGAAAATCACGGTCCATGATTATTATTATTAAATCTTCTGAGAAAGGAAAAAAAAAAAAAGGAGAGGTGAGGTACCGTGAACCAAGAACTGCTGAGTGGATTCCCAAACGTGGATTGCAAAATGTGAGCAGAGGAATAGACTATCAACAGGGAATCGCAATTGCTCCAATATCAGTAGAATGCAAGTTCAAGACAAATCAGTGGTGACAAACCATAAAAAAAAAAACTGTAGGACCAGCTTCTGAGATATGGTTGTGTTTGTAGTTCTGAAATAACGGATCTGATACTAACCAGCTTCTGAGATCTGGCTGGGATTGTAGATCTGACATAAAAGAGACGTGTATATCAGAAATAGTAGAGGCGACTGGATATGGCAGATTTGTGCAGAGGCAACTGGATATGGCAGAATTGTGCAGAGGCGACTGGATATGGTAGATTTGTGCAGAGGCGACGATAGGCGACTAGATATGGCAGCAGTGATGTAATGGTGGCCGGATTGCGAACGACAATGGATTTGTGCTGAAAAGTCGGCAATGGCGGTTGCAGATATGGTAGTGATGCAGCGTTGATGGTGCTGCTGCTGATGATGATGGCAAAGACAGAATGTCACTGATGGCAGTTGCAGATACCGGAGGAATGCTTGACAAAATCGGTAACATCAATAACGTTGAATAATAGAGATGATGGCATAACTGATACTAATTGGGGAAGAAGGGGCGTATGGAGATCTGTGCCAATGATGATTGCAGAGGCAAATATTCTATGGCAACAATGAGCATTGCTGATGAAGGAACCACCGACAAATGGATGTCAGATCTGCAAGTAGTAAAGGTCACGAAGGATCCCAGATCTGGGACGAGGGAGAGTTCACAACATAATTGTTGCTAATGAAGGATCTGTGGTTGAGATTGTATGATGAGAGTTGTCACAATAGGGCAACAATGGTGGCATAGGACGGAAGGATCAATGGCTCAAATGTGAGGCTTTGATACCATGATAGCTGAGATAAAGCTAGATATTTTGGAGAATTCTCTGTTTATTACTTTAGCTATAGATGGGCATTTATAGAGATGTACAACCTAAAAAAAGAAAATAATCTCTATACATGTAAAGCAAGTAAATATAATATTAAATACAATATCTACTAGAATGGAAGGAAATGATCTGCTACATCAAAATTAACAAAAGTATCCCTATTAAATTTAAAAATGGCAAGATTACCCTTTTTTGTTTACTTTCCCATCTATGAAACCATCCCACGCCAATACTTGAAGTAACCAAATTCCATAAACCCCAACATAATATATGTATTATATCTACATAGTTTATCCATTTGGAGAGATGATTTTAAGGCATGAACCCAAAAATGAGACAGGTCCAGAGACCTCAGGTGGACCACACCACTAAAAGCAATGGGGACAATGATGCCCACCATTGAAACCTTACTAGGGCCCACCATGACGTTTATTTACCATTAACCCTGTTCATCAAAACACAGACCTGAATTAAGCGAAAACACAAAAACTTTTGTGGCCTTGATAAGTTTTCAATAGTAGTTTTCAGATAAATTATCAAACAGATTTTTCAGTTCTTATGAATATTTAAATTCAGCACTTTAAGTTTTCAGTACTTATATTAATTTTCAGACTTAATTTTTCAGTTTACCAAACAACACCTAGTTTCTGTTTATACTAGTATGACGATAGATGTCATGACTTGGACGGTTTAATTTGACTTGTATTCCAACTGCGTATCATCCTTCACACCCAGCAGAGTATCAGAGTTTTTCTCATTTTATTTTATTCCATGCAAACGATCCTGGATGGATGCACATACGCGATGTACTCCGCTTTTTCAGTTTCGGCATGTGGGGTCCATGGTTCAGTGATCCAGACCATTGATCGGATTTGTCCCACTGTAAAGAAACCATGATCAGAACATTTACAAGATTGAAAGATCTTAGGGCTTTTTAGTTGAATACGGACCTCATTTTACTACATTTTTCTTCTTGGCTGTCTATTAGGCCAAAAATTGAAAGGCTATGATTGTCCTATCCTGGAAACTTTTGGGTCATGGATCAGTAGACGGATGGTCTCCACCCAGTTATCGAAAGTGACTACTCGAGTATACCGTTGAAACCTTTTGTTCGAGGGTCCAACAATTCTTCCATTCTAAGGGGTTGGTGGGAAATGGTCAGAACCGTACACGTGGCAGGAGAAGCTATTGACTGGGGGAGCGGATTAGGTGCGTCCCATACCATGGGCCCACCTGTATGTATTATATATCCATGCGGTCCATCCGCTCCCATCGGTTGGGTGATTGAACGCCACACTATTAAAAATTTCCTAAAGCCCACCGTATTGTTTTAGTAATGTCCATTTGTCATCCAACCTGTTGATAATGTCATACAAATTTGATGAAGGTAAAAAACAAATATCATCTGGATTCAAAACTTTTGTGGCCCACGAAAAGGTTTTAATGGTCAATCACTACTATTTCCTGTGATATGGCCTGCCTGAGATTTGAATCTATTTCATTTTTTTCCACATGGCTTAAAATGATCTAGGAAAATGGATAGACAGGTGTAGATATAGAATACATAAATCAAGGTGGGCTTCACAAAAAGGGCCACACCGTCTTCGATGACCCGGGGCCGCACCTAATACAATTTTACTGCAATTGCCCTGTGTTGTGGCTATTTTTACTAAAAGTCTAATTTCTCGTCAAAAGACCAAAAAAATGAACTGTACAAAAAAATTAGACTTTTAGTAGAAAGAGCTGCACCGCAGGTCTATTGCTGTAAATACCCCGCCGTCGGTTGGGAGTTGCTGTCTAGCTTGCGTGGATGACTGGAATTTCCCACAACCCGTCACCTATGGCGATGGTGATGTCTGTTTTTCATCTTAGTCCATCCATCCGTTGCTGCCGCTTATGTTAGAAAAAATAATCCGATTCAAAAACTCAAGTGGGCAATGTCACAGGGAAAAATGGTGATTAAACGCCCACCGTTGAAAAGTTCCTGGGCCACATAAGTGCAACCTTATGAAGAGGCTGGATGGTAAATAAACATCACTAAGGGCCTTAGGAAGGTTTCACCGTCCTTATTGTTTCCTTTGGTGTGGTCCACTTAAGCTTTTGATCTCTTTTTTGGACCCATGCCCTAACATGAGCTGGCGAAATGGATGGACAGCCAGAGTAACAATCAAAGCCACGAGAGTATGTCCGTGTAACAACCCCAAGTATCAATAGAATGGAAAATCTTTGATTTCCGAAAAAAATTCCTCCACGCGCGCCCGTTATACAGTCGGCTGTCCCATCCCAGGCTCATGTGATTTTCATACAAATGGACGGTCAGATCATCAATCTGCATTGAGGATCACACAAAAAATTGTCTATTTTATATAAATGGACGGTTAAATCAAGGATCTGCATTAAAGATCGCATCAGGTTGGTTCCATCGAATAAGAGTAAAAGTTAAAGTGGCCTATAGTCAAATCAAATTCCACTACACCATGCCAACAGTTTGGATGACAGATAAGTGTCATGATGGTGTACAAAAAATCTTCAACAGTAGATGTTTCCATTCTCGCTGATTTTCATTGTGTGGCCCACCTGAGATTTGGATTTGCTTAAATTTCTTAGCATCTGCAGTGGGCCCCACATAAAGCCATAGTGGGCAATCCTATCCATCCATCGACCAGTGGCTATTAGAGTGACGGTGGAAAATAAAAACAACTAACATTTAAAATATGCCTGCAGATAATAAAGGATGTGATAGCCTCGTGGTCCTTTTCCTAAAATATGAGCCGTCCATCTTGGTGCCAGCATATGGGTGGATTTGATCGATGAATTATTGCGTCATCTTGCAAAAACAAGAACCACGTTCTGTCGTGCGTTGCGTGGGGAGTGGCGCGTGCACCCACGTGTATCACGGAAAAAGCCCGTGACTGCAATTAAAAATAAAAATAAAAATAAAAATAAAAATAAACCGTTCAAAATATGGGTAACAGTTTTCATGTTTGAAGAACAAAAAAGATAATTTTAGTCGGTTATCTAACTATTAGATTGGTGGATATTAATTGGACGGTTAAAAAAGAAAGATCCAGTGGTCTATTTCAGAAAACCAGTGTCCATAAATCAGAGGTAGGGATTCTTCAACGAATCTGATTTTTAGATTGCAACTTAGTGCAGTGGGATTCACAAATTAGTGTGATTTATTTTAACTAATGTTTATCACGGATACGGTGTACCATTTCTGAGTGCCTGCGTATCAAGGTCATACGCAGTCAGAGTATCAAATAAGTCGCGGATTACCCGTGCCCCTGTAGTCGGAAGCTGTGTGGGCCCGACAGATTTGCCAGCGGCGGATCCACCCACGCCATCAATTCTACAAAACAACGAAAGGAATGAAGTCTAAAAGACAGGTAGATCCAAAACGGGGCGTGGCTTCGCTAGATCCCCGGATCCACCGAGGTGGGTAGATCCATTACCGTGCCGTCCAGGGTGTGATATGTTTATATTAAATCCACGCTGTCTATTCATTTTGAAAACTCATTTTAGAGCATCATTCAAAAAACGAAGTAGATCGAAATCTCATGTGGACCATAATACAGCAAACAATGGTGCTTAACCATTAAAAGCTTACCGTGGATTGCAAAAGTTTTGGGTCAAGCTGATATTTGTTTGGTTTCTTCATTCAGGTATCTGTGACCTTTTCAACCGGTTGGATGGAAAATAAACATTCCAGTAGCCCCTATGAATTTTTTAATGGTGTGGATTCAATCTCTACTATTTCATGTGGTATGGTCCACCTAAGATTTGGATCAGCTTCATTTTTGGGATAATGCCCTAAAATGTGGACGGTGTGAATTTCATTCATGCCTTGTGACAATTGTAAATTCCTCCCTTCTACTTTAGATTATTAGCAAGTACCCAGCGGGGAGCTGTTTACAATTATCCCTTACTTTTCTTTCCAGGAAAAGCCCGGTGAGTCGCAAGAGTATAGTTCACACCATATGCCTGGCCTAGACGAAGAGATCTGGACCACGCGTATTGGTGGATCCTAATGTTGATGGCCATGGAGTAGAATATCCTACTAATCGGATGATTTAGCGTTCGGCCGGCCAAAACATAGTAACAGTCAAAATATGTCGGCCAATTCACGGCATGACTGTTATTTGTCCACCGATCTGCTGAGCAGTCCATAAGGGCCCGTTTGGATTGTAAGTTACTTAAGATAAGCTACTTATCAATAAGTTACTTATTTTGGTTTTTACTTATTAAGTAGATAAATATGTTTAGTAAACAATAGACTTATCAGCCAATAAGTAAATAAGTATGTTTGGTAATAACACGTTGATGAGTAACCTTTGAGAAGAAAATTTGGAATCTACTCATAATAAGAAACATATTGACATAAAAAGAAAAAGCTAAGCTTCTTAACCGAGTGAGTTTTTCTAATCCCACGTGCGTGCAATAAATCTCATGTACATGCCATGCATGTGCTAGCATAGCATGATTGGTCTGAGATACATTCCATCCATCAGAACGGGACCACTATATGGATGCCCTGGCACAAGAATTAGGTTGATCCACTGGTCAGGTGGGCCACACTCTGCAAAACAAATGTAAGGCTTTGGAAGACTTGGTTGAAGTTTTCTAACCCATTCACTTGTTTCCAATAGTCGGTCCACATGGAGAGTGGACTAGAACCATTTTTAGTAAAGATGCAGAAGATCAGATCAACCTGATTGGTGGATTGGATCTTGCACCAATTAATGTAGGGCCCATCTTTGATGTAGGCCATCTAATGTGTGAGCCCCACCTTTGATGGGACAGTCCATCATGTGGGGCCTCCTTTGATTTGGACGGTATGTGAGAGCAATAATTGAGTGAGCCATGAGAGAGAACTTTGACATGTAGCATGGCTTGAGAGAGATAAGTAGAAAAGCCAAATTGGAAAGTGGTTAATTAACATTGGAAGGTGACTAACAGGCGCGCGGGATAGCTACTAAAAGGTTGAGTAGAGGCCATTGAAGTGATGTCACCATAGTATGTGGGCCTACGCATGATGTATCTGTTGTATCCACACCGTCCAATCATTTGGAGAGATCATTCCAAGGCATGACACAAAGAATGAGGCACATCCAGATCTCAAGTGGACCCAACACAGAAAATGGTGGCGACAGTGACATCCCATGTTGAAAACTTCTTAGGGGCCGCCATGATTTTTATTTGAGATCCAATCTGTTCATAAATTCACACAAACATGGAGGAAGGGAAAACACAAATATCAGTTTGATCGAAAACTTCTGTGGGCCTAGGAAGTTTTCAACAGTGGATGTTACTAGTCCCTACTGTTTTCTATGGTGGGGTCTACTTGAGCTTTAGATCTGCCTCATTCTTTGCGTCAGGCCCTAAACTGGCCTCTCCCCATGGATGGACGGCGTGGATACAACATATACATCATGCTGGGGCCCACAAAACATGGTAACGTCACTTCAATAGCGGGGTTCTACTCAACCTGTTAGTAGCTAATCCGCGTCCGACTAACAGTGTTATACTCAACCTGTTAGTAGCTAATCCGCGTCCGACTAACAGTGTTCTACTCAACCTGTCAGTAGCTAATCCGTGTCCGACTAACAGTGTGGGTGTGTACTACCCAAAAATGAAAATTAATAATAATAATTAAAAAAATAACGGGGGAGCAAAAGCATGACATGAGAGAGACAAGTAGAAAAGTTAAAAGTTAAAAAGCTAAAAAAAGTACTTATTAAAATAAGTAATTTTTAAAGATAAGTTACTTTTCAATTATACTTACCGAACGAATTTAAGTGCCAAAAGTAACTTAATATCTTAAGTTCAGTTGAAAAGTAACTTATTTGGTAGTATCCGAACGGGCCCTAATAGTTGGCCAATTGATATGACGATCGAAATCTACCAGCTTCGGTGGCCATTATCTGTTGCCCGATTGACATAACGAATGAAATCTGTCTATCAATTGGTCGGACCGCCATGTCTTTTAGACAATAGGTAAAATGGCACTCTTTGGGCAAATTAGAGAAAGGACCGACTTACATCCACAACGGCTGCTCTTATGTGATTGATCTTGAGATGAACATACATGCTTTGGTTGATTTACAGTGGCTTAGCTTTGTCGCACCAGATTGCTTTGATCTACAATAGGTCACATGATGGTGTTATCATGCGCACCTGGGATGCACTAAGGTTTTTTTAGAAAATAATCATTTTTTAAACAAGTTTTTGTAGAAAAATATAAAATTCATTTGAATTTTAGCAAAAGTGTTAAACTCATTTGAAATAAAATAACAACATCTGTTACCAATGAACATGGTTAGAAAAGGACAGGAGAAGTTGGTACAATTATCTCTTTGTGGCATCAATAAGAAGCTTAGGGATTTTGGCTTTAGAGATATTTTTTTTTGTCCATGGACCATTCACATGGGAACTATTGATAGTTTAGACCACTAAACAATGGGTCCCACTTGTACAAACTTAAGATATGAACTGTGTCAAGCATTAGCTAATAACTAATTCCTTTGAATAATGGGCCCCACCCATCAGACACATTTGGTCAGCTATGGGTGGTGGCATGCATCTTGTTAAAGTCCCATGATGTGTTGGGTGCGTTTCACACAAACCTTCGAATCTCGCCCCCCAATACACTAGAATTATGGACTATACTAATGCAATAATCAAGAACAAACATCAACCACACGAACACAAGGAGTTTTTTACGTAGAAAACCCTCAAAAGAGGTAAAAACCACGGGACCTAGTCCAGATCAACAATCCACTATTTCAGGGAACTGTTACAACCAATCACAAGCACACACCGCTTGGATCAAACTTCTTCACCCACGCAGGGATGGATAAACTACAAGAGAATAGTAAAGGAGAAACGATCTCACCGATCCCGAAGACGTAGAAGCGCTGAGATGACCGTTGCGCAGAAGAACCCTTCTTCAAGCAACTTCTCCCTTCTACAAGCTTCCTCTTTCTCTCTCCTCTTTCTCTCTTCCTCTTTTCTCTCTTTCTCACCTTGGACGTGTTAGCAACCTAATGGGATGCCCTAATCCCGTTTTGGAGTGCTTAAGTACAAAAAACGGAAGAATTAGAGCCAGATTAGGAAACTACGTACAAGCAGTCTGCGCCGGGTCGGGCGCCCGGTCACCAAAACCGTGGGGCGCCCGGCCAACCAAAAAACAGTCCAGCGAGAGCACTTAGAGAAAATCTGAATTTCAGGCGCCCGGACCAACATGGTCGGGCGCCCGGCCGGGTCATGGGCGCCCAGTCACCAAAACCATGGGGCGCCCGAAAATGGACAAAACAGTCCAGCAGCCTAGCTGCCCAGAAACATGAATTCCGGTCCCCAGGCCACAATGAGGCTCGGGCGCCCGGCCACTTCCAATTCACTTTCTCTCTCCTCTGTCACGTGAGGAGGAAAACTCCATCAAATCTCTCCCTTTCCGACTCAGGAGAAATTTGTCTTCTTCAAGCCAGCCAGGTTTCTACAAACCTCAAACTTGCCCTTGAGCAAAGCCTTGGTCATCATGTCTGACCCGTTATCGTCCGTATGGACCTTCTCAAGCTGTAGCACCTTCTGTTCCAAAGTATCCCTGATCCAGTGATACCGAATCTCTATGTGCTTCGACTTGGAATGCTGACTTGGATTCTTGCTCAAGTGTATAGCACTTTGGCTATCGCAATAGACCATGTGCTCCTCCTGCTTCAAGCTGAGTTCCTGTAGGAACCTCTTCATCTAAAGCATCTATTTGCATGTGTTGAACCTCCAATTTATACATTGCATTGCCCACTACATGACATGGTATGCATGATTTTCATGATTAAAAGGCCCATCTAATGCATGTTTTGTGATTGTAGGGATGAGAGCGGACTTAACCCAATTGGAGACCAAAAGACCATGTTTAGGAGCCTTTGATGAAGGCCCAAGGTGGACCAAAGAAAGAAGAAAGCAAAGAGAGAGGAAGGAGAGAAGAAAAGAAAGAAGAAAAAATGTAAAACTGGGTCCGACCGGTCAAGACCAGTCAACCAAGAAGGCCCGACCGGTCTTGACCGGTCGGATGCACTCCCTGGACATCTGCAAGGCAGGTCTAGACCGGTCGGCCAGCCCTGTCCGACCGGTCATGACCGGTCGGCCATGCACTTTCAGTCTTTTAGATTTCAAGCAGCAAGGTATTCCCGTGTCTAGTTTTTCGGACCAGTTTTCTGGGCCCATTTTGATGATATTTGGAAATTCAACACATCCATGTCGAAGAGGAGCTTGACGCTGAAATAATCCAAGTGGTTTCGTGTCAATCGGAGCTACGGATTGACCGTGGTGGCTAAAACAATACGAACTGTCCAGAAAGTTCCAGATTTCGCTATTCAACTCTGGGCCGGTCCAGGTGACCCATCATTGATGATATGAAGAATCTACTTTGACCATCTTTTAGACCACATCCATATATGAATAACCACAAAAGTTTCAGATCAAAAGGATGTGTGGTTTGATCGTACCGGTTGAAGAAATATGGACCATCCAGAAAGATCCAACTGCGCAGAGTTTATAAAAGGGCTGAGTGTTCTAATTTTCGGACCATATTCTGGGGTTGTTTTGGACAATCTAATCCGTCTATCATGTAGAGGATAAAGTTTTCTACCAATGTTCAAAATTTGGGATCAATCCGACATTTGTACACTCCGGAGCGTTGAAAGCAAGATGACTGGTTCTGAAGGTACCCGAAGTGCGTGATTTTGAGAGGCGGTCGGTGATGTGATTGGTGGGCCCATTCAGAGGATAATCTTGGAAATCTAAATCATCTATTTGGAATATCACATTACAAGGAAGCTACAAACCAAATTTGAAGGCAATCCAACCATTGGTTAAGCCGTACCAAGCGAAACAAATTCTGCTATGTTGCTGTACTATTGCTGCACTATAAAAGGAGGTGCTCTCTTCTATTCCAAATCAAGCAAGGACGTGGGAAGCAAGGAGTTCAAGTCCCAGGAGGCTACCTAGCCTCCTCCAGCTAGTTTTTCTTCCTTTTCTTAGTTCTAGTTCTAGTTTTAATATGCTTTTCCTTAGCTAACCTCTTAGCTAGATCTAGAGGTGAAATTTGTAGTTGGTTCCAATGCTTTAATTCTTTTATTTCAAGTACCCTTTTCTTAATTTTGGATTTTGAAGTTCTAGTTTGAATAAAGTTTGGATTTTTAGATGAATTATGAGAGTTTGTGTGCTCTGGACATGAGTTCCTCGCAATTCTCTGAAATTACCATGATTGGGTTGTTTGAATTTGAATTGTAGTAACCCTTGAGCATGCCATAGTCCATAGGCATGGCTGTTACTCCGAAGGCTACAAGTTCAAGTTCTATGTGCTCCATTAGAACTAGAAATCTGATTTCCAAATTTGAGTGGGACTATTTGTGCTTGAATGTTATATCTTCCAATTAGATGAGAGATAGGACTTTGATTCTAATTGTGTTGTACTTGGATGAATGGATTGGCATTGGACTACTACAAGTGGATCCTTGATGCTCTAGTTCTTCTTATTTTCAGATTTTCCTATTTCATGTGAAAAACAACTTTCTTAAACTTCTTAGATTCTAGTTATTAGAGTACTTGGAATTGTTTACCTCTTTCCCTGTGGATCGACCTCGGTCTTATCGAGATTTATTACTACATCGCAGCCTTACACTTGAGGCGAGCAAACAGCATGCTTCTGTGACTGTGATGTACTCGGCCTCTGTCGTCGACAATGCTACGACCTTCTGTAGCTTGCTCTGCCAAGAGATCGCTCCCCCTGCAAACGTGAACATGAACCCCGATGTAGACTTCCTGGAGTCTATGTCACCTGCCATATCTGCATCTGTGTAGCCTTCTAACACAGGTTTTTCGTCACCATAGCATAGGCTCAACCTGGATGAGCCTCTCAGATACCGCAGTATCCACTTCACCGCTGCCCAATGTTCCTTGCCAGGGTTGGCAAGATACCGGCTGACAACACCAACCGCATATGCTATGTCTGGGCGCATACACACCATAGCATACATCAAACTTGCTACCGCTAACGCGTAAGGTATCTTCCGCATCTCTTCCACTTCTGCCTTCGTCTTGGGACACTGCTTGTCGCTCAATTTGAAGTGACCATCTAGTGGAGTACTGACCGGCTTCGCTGCATTCATGTTGAACCGCTCTAGGACTTTCTCAATATACCGCTCTTGTAACAACCAAAGCTTCCTGCTGCTTTTGTCACGGGTTATCTCCATTCATAGGATCTGTTTTGCCGGGCTCAAGTCTTTCATCGCAAAAGACTTGCCCAACTCCTGTTTCAGCCTGTCAATCTTCTTGATGTCTTTTCCCATGATGAGAATGTCATCAACGTACAATAGCAGAACTAAGAAATCACTATTTGAGAACTTACGAGTGAACACACAGTGGTCCGACTCCGTTCTGTCATATCTATGCTTCAACATGAACGAGTCGAACTTCTTGTACCATTGCCTAGGAGCTTGCTTCAGCCCATACAAGCTCTTCCTAAGCCTGCACACCATATGCTCTTTGCCCTTGACTTCGAACCCTTCTGGTTGACGCATGTAGATCTCTTCTTCCAGGTCACCATGGAGAAAGGCAGTTTTGACATCTAATTGCTCTATCTCCAGATCCATGCTAGCTGCCAACCCAAGCAACACACGAATGGATGTCATCTTCACCACTGGTGAGAATATCTCCTCGAAGTCTATTCCTTTCTCTGACCAAACCCTTTCACCACAAGTCTGGCCTTGTACCTTGTCTGTGAATTCTTCTGCTCATTCTTCTTTCTGAACACCCACTTGTTGCTCAGAGCTTTCTTGCCCTTAGGCAATTTCACCATGTCATAGGTGTAGTTCTTATGTAAGGATTCCATCTCCTCTTGCATAGCTTTCAACCACTCCCCCTTATGCTCGTCGGCTAGGGCCTCAAAATAGTCTTCTGGCTCTCCCCCATCAGTGAGCATAATATACTCATGCGGCGAGTACTTCTTGGATGGATGTCTGTCCCTTGATGTCCTCCTCACCTGTGGCTCAACAGGTGGATCAAGTTGGGGCTGCTCCCCCTGTCCATCTTCTGTAGGGACTCCCTCATCCTCTGCACCTTGCTGTACTCCCCCCGTCATCAGGCACCACGGGAGGAGTAACCGGATCCATGTCCTCCAGTTCACCGGAACTGGGTTGGGTCTTCTCTGGCTTTTCAATGTCTTTTATACACTGATCTTCAATGAAAACCACATCTCTGCTCCTGACGAGCTTCTTCTCGGTCGGATCCCATAACCTGTAATCGAACTTTTCATCACCATACCCTAAGAACACACACTGCCTGATCTTCATATCGAGCTTGGACCTCTCGTCCTTTGGTACGTGAACGGATGCCCTGCATCCAAACACCCTGAGATGACTGTACGATGGATCACGTCCATTCCACACCTTCTTAGGTACTTCTCCATTCAACGTGGCTGATGGAGACCTGTTTATCAAATACACCGCCGTGTGCATTGCTTCTCCCCAGAACATCTTGGGCAACTTTGCATGGGATAACATGCATCTGATTCTCTCTACAATGGTGCGATTCATTTGCTCAGCCACACCATTATGCTGGGGGGTCTTGGGAACTGACTGTTCATGCCGTATACCCAGTGACTTGTAATACTCGTGGAAGTCACCTATGTATTCACCACCATTATCAGTGCGGATGCACTTCAATGATCTGCCTGTCTCCCTATCGACCATAGCATGAAACAGTTTAAACACACCAAAGACCTCGTCCTTGGATTTCAAAGCATACACCCAAACCCTCCTAGATGCATCATCTATAAATGTAACAAAATACAATGCCCCACCCAAAGTTTTTGTCCTCATAGGACCACAAACATCAGAGTAAACCAAATCTAATGCATGTACTTTATTAGTATGAGAAGCAGTTTTAACAAAAGAAATTCTATGCTGTTTCCCAGATAAATAGTCAATATAGGTTTTGAGAGGTTTACCTGTCACGTCTGGAAGGAGCTGCTTCTTCGCTAGTAGCTGAAGCCCTTTTTCACTCATGTGGCCTAGACGCCTGTGCCACACGTCAGTAGCTGAATCCTCTGCTGCGTTCAATCCACTCTTGCATACACTGACACTTGCCTTGTAAAGAGTGCAACACTTCTTTCCTCTGGCAGTGATCAACGAACCTTTGATGAGCTTTCAGCGCCCACCAGCAAACCGGCTTTCATAACCATCATCATCCAGCCTTCCCGTCGACATCAAGTTGAGGCGAAGGTCTGGAATGTGTCTCACATCCCTGAGAACCAATGTGCAGCTCACATCAGTCTTCAAATAAATATCACCGACCCCTACGATCTTCGAAACACCAGAATTTTTCATCTTCACTGTCCCATAGTCACCTGACTTGTAGCTTGTGAAGAAATCTCTGCGTGGAGTAGCATGAAACGAGGCTCCCGAGTCTATCACCCAGTCAGTGTCCTGACTCGAAGCCGTGAGACAAGTATCGTGATCTGTCGAAAGAATAACAACAACGTCACCATCTGAGGCGACCGCAGTAGAATCTGATTCATCTTCCTTCTCCTTTCCTTTACCCTTCTTGTCACTCTTCTTCTTGTGACATTCATGCTTATAGTGGCCCTTCTTGCCACAATTCCAGCATTCAACATCTTTCCTGGCAACTGACTTGCCTCTTGATTTATCTCGGGCCTTTCCGCCCTTTCTGTTCTTTCCTCTCCCCCGATCTTGTGTCACAAGGGCCTTTTGTTGAGCAGGCCCTAGGGACTTCCTCCTTGTCTCCTAATTGAAGAGACAGCTTGTTACCTGATCCATGGATACCTTTCCGTCTGGCGCGGAGTTACTTAGAGACACCACCAATGTCTCCCAACTGTCAGGCAATGAGCTAAGCAGTAGCAAAGCCTGAAGTTCATCATCCAAGACCATCTTCATGGCAGAGAGCTGGTTCACAATGTTGCTGACCTCATTCATGTGTTCAGCCACAGAACCACCATCTTTGAACTTGAGATTCACAAGTCGTCTTATCAGGAAAATTTTATTGCCGGCTGTCTTCCTCTCATACAGCCCTTGCAACTTCAGTCATAGGCTAGCAGCTGAGGTCTCTATAGACACATGGTGGAAAACCGAATCATCCAACCATTGTCTAATGAACCCCACCGCCTTCCGGTCCACTTTCTTCCAATCATCATCTGACATATCCTCTGTCTTCGCCGATATGCCTAGAATTGGAGCATACAAGTCCTTGCAATAGAGCAAGTCCTCCATCTTAGCCTTCCATATGGTCCAGTTAGAACCATTGAGGCTGATCATCCTTGATGAGCCACCTTCCATAATTCAGAACCGATCCCACACCGTTCAAACAACCTGAACTCTCTGATACCACTTTATTGGGTGCGTTTCACACAAACCTTCGGATCTCGCCCCCCAATACACTAGAATTATGGACTGTGCTAATGCAATAATCAAGAACAAACATCAACCACACGAACACAAGGAGTTTTTACGTGGAAAACCCTCAAAAGAGGTAAAAACCACGGGACCTAGTCCAGATCAACAATCCACTATCTCAGGGAACTGTTACAACCAATCACAAGCACACATCGCTTGGATCAAACTTCTTCACCCATGCAGGGATGGATAAACTACAAGAGAATAGTAAAGGAGAAACGATCTCACCGATCCCGAGGACGTAGAAGCGCTGAGATGACCGTTGCGCATGAAGAACCCTTCTTCAAGCAACTTCTCCCTTCTACAAGCTTCCTCTTTCTCTCTCTTCTCTTTCTCTCTTCCTCTTTTTCTCTCTTTCTCACCTTGGACGTGTTAGCAACCCAATGGGATGCCCTAATTCCGTTTTGGAGTGCTTAAGTACCAAAAACGGAAGAATTAGAGCCAGATTAGGAAACTGCGTACAAGCAGTCTGCGCCGGGTCGGGCGCCCGGTCACCAAAACCGTGGGGCGCCCGGCCAACCAAAAGACAGTCCAGCGAGAACACTTAGAGAAAATCTGAATTTCGGGCGCCCGGACCAACATGGTCGGGCGCCCGGCCCGGTCACCAAAACCATGGGGCGCCCGGAAATGGACAAAACAGTCCAGCAGCCTAGCTGCCCAGAAACATGAATTCCGGTCGCCCGGCCACAATGAGGCCCGGGCGCCCGGCCACTTCCAATTCACTCTCCCTCTCTCCTCTGTCACGTGAGGAGGAAAACTCCATCATGATGTACATTAATATATAATCCTCTAATTGTTCAAGCTTCTAGAGTAAGTAGTCATTTGACATGGTTTTTTTTTTTTAATTTTTTGGTTAGTTCACACACCCCATTTGTTAGTACACCCACCCACCCATGTTCACATCACAATGTTAGCCATCCCGATACCATGACCTCAGTGTTGAAACGAGGCTATCTTCACTCATTCTGCCACTTGAGCTATGGACCTTAGCGTTTTGACATGGTAGTAGAGTTGAAGGTTGCCCAATATGTGTCCTCTACCGATTCATATGCTCTCGCGCCGCGTGGTATAGAGTTGTTAACCCTATAAAATTAGGATTTCGCATCCTAAAGTCATGGTATGTTAGAGATTTGTGGACCACAAGCTTAGATAGTCCAGCATAATATACCCTTACCACCATAGACCACTGTCTTGTTTATCTCAAAATTCCATCCGTGCTGTCCATTTTTTTTTTCCATTTTTTAATTGGCTGAGACCCCAGCGGTGGTCGGCCTCACATTAGCAACATGCAATGGAATCACCTCATTTGTTTTAAGGAATTGATGTTTGAACCCATAAAAATTGCCAATCCAGCTGACAATGGAGTGTGGATTAGGTAAGGCAGGGGCAACATCTTAGTTGTGATGGAGTTTTCCTCCTCATGTGTCAGAAGGAGAGAGTTGATTCTGGGTATGGTCGGGCGCCCGGGCCCAATTGTGGCCGGGCGACCGAAATTCTCCATAAATGGCAGCAATGCTGCTGGATGGTTTTTGGCTTCAGCCGAGCGCCCGACGGTCAAAGTGACCAGGCTCCCGATGACTTGGCCGAGCGCCCGACCATGTTGGTCTGGGCGCCCGAAATTGGTTCGTTCCAATGTGTTTCTCGCTGGACTGTTTTGGGCTTGGCCGGGCGCCCGACCCGGCGCGGACTGCTTAGACGTAGTTTCATATTCTGGCTCTGATTCTTCCGTTTTTTGTACTTAAGAGTTCTAAAACGAGATTATGGCATCCCATTGTGTTGTTTTGCACGTTCAAGGTGAGAAAGAGAGAAAAAGAGGAAGAGAGAAAGAGAAGAGAGAGAAAGAGGAAGCTTGTAGAAGGGAGAAGTTGCTTGAAGAGGGATTCTTCTGCGCAACCGTCGTCTCAGCGCTTCTACGTCCTCGGGATCGGTGAGATCGCTCCTCTCCTTTCTTATTCTCTTGTTGTTTATCCATCCCAAGTGGGTGAAGAAGGTTTGATCCAAGCAGTGTGTGCTTGAGATCGGTTGTAACAGTTCCCTGAGATAGTGGATTGTTGATCTGGATTAGGTCCCGTGGTTTTTACCTCTTTTGAGGGTTTTCCACGTAAAACTCCTTGTGTTCGTGTGGTTGATGTTTATTCTTGATTATTGCATTAGCATAGTCCATAATTCTAGTGTATTGGGGGGCGAGATCCGAAGGTTTGTGTGAAACGCACCCAACAAAGTGGTATCAGAGCGTTCAGGTTGTTTGAACGGTGTGGGATCGGTTCTGAATTATGGAAGGTGGCTCATCAAGGATGATCAGCCTCAATGGTTCTAACTGGACCATATGGAAGGCTAAGATGGAGGACTTGCTCTATTGCAAGGACTTGTATGCTCCAATTCTAGGCATATCGACGAAGATAGAGGATATGTCAGATAATGTTTGGAAGAAATTGGATCGGAAGGCGGTGGGGTTCATTAGATAATGGTTGGATGATTCGGTTTTCCACCATGTGTCTATAGAGACCTCAGCCGCTAGCCTATGGCTGAAATTGCAAGGGCTGTATGAGAGGAAGACAGCCAGCAATAAGATTTTCTTGATAAGACGACTTGTGAATCTCAAGTTCAAAGATGGTGGTTTTGTGGCTGAACACATGAATGAGGTCAGCAACATTGTGAACCAGCTCTCCGCCATGAAGATGGTCTTGGATGATGAACTTCAGGCTTTGCTACTGCTTAGCTCATCGCCTGACAGTTGGGAGACATTGGTGGTGTCTTTAAGTAACTCCGCGCCAGACGAAAAGGTATCCATGGATCAGGTAACAAGTTGTCTCTTCAATGAGGAGACAAGGAGGAAGTCTCTAGGGCCTGCTCAACAAGAGGCCCTTGTGACACAAGATAGGGAGAGAGGAAAGAACAAAAAGGGCAGAAAGGCCCGAGATAAATCAAGAGGCAAGTCAGTTGCCAGGAAAGATGTTAAATGCTGGAATTGTGGCAAGAAGGGCCACTATAAGTATGAATGTCACAAGAAGAAGAGTGACAAGAAGGGTAAAGGAAAGAAGAAGGAAGATGATTCAGATTCTACTGCGGTTGCCTCAGATGGTGACGTTGTTGTTATTCTTTCGGCAGATCACGATATTTGTCTCACGGCTTCGAGTTAGGACACCGACTGGGTGATAGACTCGGGAGCCTCGTTTCATGCGACTCCACGCAGAGATTTCTTCATAAGCTACAAGTCAGGTGACTATGGGACAGTGAAGATGGAAAATTCTGGTGTTTCGAAGATTGTAGGGGTCGGTGATATTTGTTTGAAGACCGATGTGGGCTGCACATTGGTTCTTAGGGATGTGAGACACATTCCAGACCTTCGCCTCAACTCGATGTCAACGGGAAGGCTGGATGATGTTGGTTATGAAAGCCGTTTTGTTGGTGGGCGCTGGAAGCTCATCAAGGGTTCGTTGATCGCTACCAAAGGAAAGAAGTGTTGCACTCTTTACAAGGCAAGTGTCAGTGTATGCAAGAGTGGATTGAACGCAGCAGAAGACTCAGCTACTGACGTGTGGCACAGGCATCTAGGCCACATGAGTGAAAAAGGGCTTCAGCTACTAGTGAAGAAGCAGCTCCTTCCAGACGTGATAGGTAAACCTCTCAAAACCTATATTGACTGTTTATCTGAGAAACAGCATAGAGTTTCTTTTGTTAAAACTGCTTCTTATACTAATAAAGTACATGCATTAGATTTCGTTTATTCTGATGTTTGTGGTCCTATGAGAACAAAAACCTTAGGTGGGGTATTGTATTTTGTCACTTTTATAGATGATGCATCTAGGAGGGTTTGGGTGTATGCTTTGAAATCCAAGGACGAGTTCTTTGGTGTGTTTAAACTGTTTCATGCTATGGTCGAGAGGGAGACAAGCAGATCATTGACGTGCATCCGCACTGACAATGGTGGTGAATACATAGGTGACTTCCACGAGTATTGCAAGTCACTGGGTATACGGCATGAATAGTCAGTTCCCAAGACCCCCCAACATAATGGTGTGGCTGAGCGAATGAATTGCACCATTGTAGAGAGAATCAGATGCATGTTATCCCATGCAAAGTTGCCCAAGATGTTTTGGGGAGAAGCAATGCACACGGCAGTGTATTTGATAAACAGGTCTCCATCAGCCCCGTTGAATGGAGAAGTACCTGAGAAGGTGTGGACTGGACATGATCCATCGTACAGTCATCTCAAGGTGTTTGGATGCAGAGCATCCATTCACGTACCAAAGGATGAGAGGTCTAAGCTCGATATGAAGATCAGGCAGTGTGTGTTCTTAGGGTACGGTGATGAGAAGTTTGGCTACAGGTTGTGGGATCTAACCGAGAAGAAGCTCGTAAGGAGCAGAGATGTGGTTTTCATTGAAGATCAGTGTATAGAAGACATTGAAAAGCCAGTGAAGACCCAACCCAGTTCAGGTGAACTGGAGGATATGGATCCGGTTACTCCTCCCGTGGTGCCTAATGACGGGGGAGTACAGCAAGGTGTAGAGGATGAGGGAGTCCCTACAGAAGATGGACAGGGGGAGTAACCCCAACTTGATCCACCTGTTGAGCCACAGGTGAGGAGGACATCAAGGGACAGGCATCCATCCAAGAAGTACTCGCCGCATGAGTACATTATGCTCACTGATGGGGGAGAGCCAGAAGACTATTATGAGGCCCTAGCTGACGAGCATAAGGGGGAGTGGTTGAAAGCTATGCAAGAGGAGATGGGATCCTTGCATAAGAACCACACTTATGACATGGTGAAATTGTCTAAGGGCAAGAAAGCTCTGAGCAACAAGTGAGTGTTCAGAAAGAAGAATGAGCAGAAGAATTCACAGACAAGGTTCAAGGCCAGACTTGTGGTGAAAGGGTTTGGTCAAAGGAAAGGAATAGACTTCGAGGAGATATTCTCACCAGTGGTGAAGATGACATCCATACGGGTGTTGCTTGGGTTGGCGGCTAGCATGGATTTGGAGATAGAGCAGTTAGATGTCAAAACTGCATTTCTCCATGGTGACCTGGAAGAAGAGATCTACATGCGTTAACCAGAAGGGTTCGAAGTCAAGGGCAAAGAGCATATGGTGTGCAGGCTTAGGAAGAGCTTGTATGGACTGAAGCAAGCTCCTAGGCAATGGTACAAGAAGTTCGACTCGTTCATGTTAAAACATGGATATAACAGAACGGAGTCGGACCACTGTGTGTTCACTCGCAGGTTCTCAGATGGTGATTTCTTGGTTCTGCTATTGTACGTTGATGACATGCTCATCATGGGAAAAGACATCAAGAAGATTAACAGGCTGAAACAGGAGTTGGGCAAGTCGTTTGCGATGAAAGACTTGGGCCAGGCAAAACAGATCCTAGGAATGGAAATAACCCGTGACAGAAGCAACAGGAAGCTTTGGTTGTCACAAGAGCGGTATATTGAGAAAGTCTTAGAGCGGTTCAACATGAATGCAACGAAGCCGGTCAGTACTCTACTGGATGATCACTTTAAATTGAGCGACAAGCAGTGTCCCAAGACGAAGACGAAAGTGGAAGAGATGCGGAAGATACCCTACGCGTCAGCGGTAGGAAGTTTGATGTATGTTATGGTGTGTACGCGCCCAGACATAGCATATGCGGTTGGGGTTATCAGCCGGTATCTTGCCAATCCTGGCAAGGAACATTGGGCAGCGGTAAAGTGGATACTGCGGTATCTGAGAGGCTCATCCAGGTTGAGCCAATGCTATGGTGACGGAAAGCCTGTGTTAGAAGGCTACACAGATGCAGATATGGCAGGTGACATAGACTCCAGGAAGTCTACATCGGAGTTCATGTTCACATTTGCAGGGGGAACGGTCTCTTGGCAGAGCAAGCTACAGAAGGTCGTAGCATTGTCAACGGCAGAGGCCGAGTACATCGCCGTCACAGAAGCATGCAAAGAGATGCTTTGGATGAATAGGTTCCTACAGGAATTCAGCCTGAAGCAGGAGGAGCACGTGGTCTATTGCGATAGCCAAAGTGCTATACACTTGAGCAAGAATCCAAGTCAGCATTCCAAGTCGAAGCACATAGAGATTCGGTATCACTAGATCAGGGATACTTTGGAACAGAAGGTGTTACAGCTTGAGAAGGTCCATACGGACGATAACGGATTAGACATGATGACTAAAGCTTTGCTCAAGGGCAAGTTTGAGGTTTGTAGAAACCTGGCTGGCTTGAAGAAGGTGAATTTCTCCTGAGTTGGAAAGGGGGAGATTCAATGGAGTTTTCCTCCTCATGTGTTAGAAGGAGAGAGTTGATTCTGGGTATGGTCGGGCGCCCGAGCCCAATTGTGGCCGGGCGACCGAAATTCTCCATAAATGGCAGCAATGCTGCTGGATGGTTTTGGCTTCAGCCGGGTGCCCGACAGTCAAAGTGACCGGGCGCCCGACCATGTTGGTCCGGGCGCCCGAAATTGGTTCATTCCAATGTGTTTCTCGCTGGACTGTTTTGGGCTTGGCCGGGCGCCCGACCCGGCGCAGACTGCTTAGACGCAGTTTCATATTCTGGCTCTGATTCTTCCGTTTTTTGTACTTAAGAGTTCTAAAATGGGATTAGGGCATCCCATTGTGTGGTTTTGCACGTTCAAGGTGAGAAAGAGAGAAAAAGAGGAAGAGAGAAAGAGAAGAGAGAGAAAGAGGAAGCTTGTAGAAGGGAGAAGTTGCTTGAAGAGGGATTCTTCTGCGCAACCGTCGTCTCAGCGCTTCTACGTCCTCGGGATCGGTGAGATCGCTCCTCTCCTTTGTTATTCTCTTGTTGTTTATCCATCCCAAGTGGGTGAAGAAGGTTTGATCCAAGCGGTGTGTGCTTGAGATCGGTTGTAACAGTTCCCTGAGATAGTGGATTGTTGATCTGGACTAGGTCCCATGGTTTTTACCTCTTTTGAGGGTTTTCCACATAAAACTCCTTGTGTTAGTGTGGCTAATGTTTATTCTTGATTATTGCATTTGCATAGTCCATAATTCTAGTGTATTGGGGGGCGATATCCGAAGGTTTGTGTGAAACGCACCCAACAAGTTGGTGATGTCCTGACCGAGGGGCCCACCTCGAATATCTGTCGTATATCCATGCCGTCCATCCTTTTGCCATCTCATTTTAGGGCATGGTCCCAAAAATGAGTTAGATCCAAATCTCCGGTGGACTACACCACAGGAAAACAATGGTGATGGAATGCCCATCATTAAAAACTTCTTAGGTCCACTAATGTTTTCCAGTGGACCACATAATAAGGATTGAATTGAATTCCTACCATTACAACCTTCTCCAGCCAGAAAAGTTATGTATCCAGCTGCTATTTGTGTTTTCTCGACGATCAGGTCTGTGTGACCTTATCAATAGGTTAGATGGAAAATAAACATTACGGTGGACCCTAGGAAGTTTTTAATGGTGGGCGTTAAGGGCCAGTTTGGATGCCACCAAATAAGTCACTTTTTCTACTTACACTAAGTAGATAAGAAACTTATTTCACATAAGTGAGTTTGGTTTATGATAATTAATAAGCAACTTTTTAACTTAAAAATACATAATCACTTTAGCTAATATTTTTAGCCTTTTTACTTTTTTACAAGTTGCTGAATAGAGTAACAGGAGAGGTGAAATAGAGGAAAATGATAATCACGTTGTTTACCATCAAGGCAACCCTCACATTAATAGACTGTTGGTGTACACAGTGGGTGCATGTGATGGGCAGTGGATATTGAAGGTAGGCCCCACATGAATAGACAGTGTTGGCGTGCACAGTGGGTGCATGTGATGGGCAATGGATATTGAAGGTGGGCCCCACATGAATAGACAGTCTTGGTGTCCACGGTGAGTGCATGTCATGTAGGCCTGCACACGGGTCGGGTTAGGGTCGGGTTGGGCCCAACCCTCGACCGAACCTAAATATATTTTAAGGTCCGGGTTTCGGTCCGGGTCGTGACCGGGTTGAGCTTACCCAACCCTAACCCTACCCTACTTGTAAAAGGGTCAACCCCAACCCTACCCTACCCTATATGTTAAACCGGGTCGGGTCGGATGGGTCGGGTTAGGACTATGTTTCTATGGTGTGGTCCACCTAAGATTTGAGTCAGCTTTATTTTTGGTATCATATCCTAAAATGATCTTTCAAAATGGTTGGATGGTGTGGATTTAAGACACATAATCAGGGGCCACCTACCTTGGTGGATCCCGGATGTCACTTAATCTGCTCCCCGCGAGTGTGAGATGAGCGCAGCTTGGGTGGGAGTCGATGAGACCCGGAACTAGCCATGTGGGTGAGACCCTAACTATGAGGCTCACCTTAATGTATATATCATAAATCCATGCCGTCCATCTACATTTCCAGATTATTACAGGACAGTCCCAAAAAGGAAGCAGATAAAAGCTTTAGGTAGATCACACCACAAAAATCAGTGGTCATTGAACTCCCACCATTAAAAGATTCTAGAGTCCACCCTAATGTTTATTGACCATTCAACCTATTGATAATTCTATATAGATATTTCTAAAAGCAATAAACTGGTATAAACGGGGCGGTTCGGGTCGGGTGGAACGGGTCGGGTATACACGGGTCGGGGTACGGGTCGGGTCGGGCAGGTTTGGCATGTACCCTAAACCGTACCTAAATTAAAAACGATCCAGGTGCATCTACTTGGGACCGGACCGTTTTCTCAATCGGGTCGGGACGGATCGAGTTTCTACCGGGTCGGGTCGGGCGGGTTGGGCGGGTTAATGGGGCAGATGTGCAGCCCTAATGTCATGGGCAGTGGATATTGAAGGTGGGCCCTACATGAATAGACAGTGTTGGTATGCACAGTGGGTGCATGTGATGGCCAGTGGATATTGAATGTGGGCCCCACATGAATAGACAATGTTGGTGTACACAGTGTGTGCATGTGATGGGCAGTGGATATTGGAGGTGGACCGCACATGAATAGAGAGTATTGGTATGCACTGTGGGTGCATGAGATGGGGCAGTGGATGTTGAAGGTGGGCCCCACATGATGGATAATAACATTTACGGTTAGCCCTACTTGATAGATGACCAACATCAAAGGCGGACCTTACATAATGAATGGTGTACATTAAAGGTCAGGCCATAATGATGAATTGCCCACATCAAAGGTGGGCCTGCATGATGGACGGCACACACAATGAATGGTCTACATCAAAGGTTGGCTCCACATTGAAGGTGGGGCACACATGATGGACAGTCCACATCAAAGGTGGACTCCACATAACGGGGCAATTAATAATGGTGGGCTCCACATGATGGACGATCCACATCAAGGTGGGCCCTACATAATGGACGGTCTACATCAAAGGTCGAGCTAATGAGAATGGTCCATTTCCAAGGCGAGCTCCTCGTGATGGACAACCCACATGGGAGGTGGGCCCAGATGATGGATGGTCCACATCAAAGGTGGACACCACATAATGGGTGGCGGATATTGAAGATGAGCCACACATGATGGAAAATAACGTTGATGGTGGGCCACACATGATGGATGGCCAACATCAAAGGTAGGCCCTACCTAATGAATGGTGCACATAAAAGATCGGATCCTAATGGTAAATGGCCCACATCCAAGGTGGGGCCCACATGATGGATGGCCCACATTAGTGGGGCTACAAAATGAACGATTGACATCAAAGGGTGGCCTCACATGATGGACAATGGGTGTGAGGGGGACCAAATAGACTCGAGGGATGATTACTTATGATGTTGGAAACCAAACATGCTTAATTTTCTACTTTTTAAATTATAACTTTATTTGCCAAACATGCTTATCTTTTAATTAAGTAGAAACTAAGATAAGTTACTTATCAAATAAGTAGTTTATTTTAAGTAACTTACAATCCAAACGGCGCTTAATGACCACTGTTTCCTGTGGTGTGGTCCACTTTAGACTTCGATCTACTTTGACCACTGTTCTTGTGGCGTGGTCCACCAGGAATTCAGATCTGCTTCATTTTTCAGGACCATGCCCTAAAATAAGCTGGGAAAACAGATACGTAAGTTGTAGCCAGACTGACGTTTATTAAATTTTTTTTGTCAGTCATGCAACGCACCCACTCAGTTAATCGCGCAACCCACCAGCGGGAATTTCACCCTGATGGGTTTCGAGACAAGACCTCTTGCTGAAATCGGCAGAGCCTACCAACGAGGGAAGGCCTCGAACCCAAAACGCGGGTTGGTAGCCGGACTGACGTAAGAACGCGGGCTGTTAGTCTGTTACTAGGGCCCTAGATGAGCAACATGGTGGATCCGTGCGCCAACATGATGGACAAGGTGGGTGCGGCCCCGGATCCAGCCACGTGGGTAAGGCCCTGTCTATGGGGCTCACCTCGATGTATTTTTTGTATATCCACTCCGTCCATCAGTTTTACCAGCTCATTTTGTGAAGCATATCCAAATCTCAAGTGGATCACACCACAGAAAACAGTGATAATTGAACGCCCACCATTAATGGAAAAACGATCACATACAGCCAGTGCGTTTGAACTTTTTATACTAGACTCCTTTCTCCGCGCCACCATGATGATCGATTGACTGGTGCAATATCTATCCATTTCCACTAATTGGGTGCGACAAAAACATCAAATCAATGAAGAGCGTTGGTAGTTGGTACGACTCAGATGTACAGGCGTGGCCCACCAAATGAGTGAACGAGCCTGATTTTCAAGCGCGACGGTGATCATTTTTCACGGAGGCACTTTCATATAGTACACTTGGGGTGATCTAGGAATGTTGTGGGGCCCACGCGATGTGTGGATCAGATCCACCACGTCCATCATGTTCTGCTTCTCATATTCATCGTTGAAACCAAACACCATGTCGATTCAAAACAAAGGTTAGCCATGGTGCAGAGCACAATATAAAATCAAGCCTAAAACCACCAAACTCAAGTGGTGTGGCCCACCTGAGTTTTGGAATGGGCTTCTTTTCCGTGTACTCCTTAATCCTAGTGTAAAAAGTCTAATGAATGGACTGGATGGCATATAAACAACATTGTGGGCCCTATAATCCGCCTGACTCTTTTCACTGGTTGTGCATCCCCTGCCATTTCTGCCTATGGAGTGGCCCACCCAAGCTTCTGTTGGAAATGAATTACGGTTCCATACTTTAACAAAGAAGATAGCATCAAGTGGACGGGTTAGATCTGATGCATACTTAGTGTGGGCGCCACATCAGCCCTGAACTACTACAACCAGGTACCCGTACCGTCTGAACACCCATCTTTTTAATATTTAATTAGAATTTTTATATGTTAAATGGGTTGTTGTGTTGTTGGTAGGTTTACCAGGATACGGTGGCCCGCGTATTAAAACACCGTATGCATGTAGATGGTATTCTCCTAAATTGCACTTTAAATGATGATTTGGACAGCTTATGTCCTAGATTTTATATTGCCGACGGAATGGTAAGAAAAATCGTTGAAGTGGGACAATTTTGTACGAAAATGAATATTGAATGGCTCCTATTTAGATTCAAGATTCAAAGCTCAAAAAGCTCCACATCATCACTGATGCATGGTTATAAGGTCATAGCTTTTAGATGATTGTGTTAAGAAGATGAATAGCTCATATCAATATAAGGACACAATCCAAGGGTGGAAAAACTAACAGATCTTTCATAGTATTGAATTTCATTAGGTGGAAATAACATATTATTACATAATGATTGTATGTCTGGAAATATTATGATATTTTGAGCCATTCAATTTTTTTGTTTGGGATCAAATTCTTTTGCAAAAGAAAAAACGCTATATTAAGCGAAATCTGCAATTGGTTAATCATAGAGCTGTAATGAATGAGCCAAATTTTACAATTACTGGTCACTTGTGTGTATATGCAACTCGATTATCACATGTAAAGGAGGCATATAGATAAACGGCAATGATAAAACACATACATCAACGTGGGCCCCACAAACATAGTAGATTTAGAAATTCATTGACAATCCTGCTTATATCTCCTATTGGGATTGGATGATACAATATCCGTATATATTAATCATAATCTTTTCATCGTTTCCAAATGTTGGATGGAATTTATATTGGACCAAATGTAATTCCATACTCATCTAAATCCACCTAAGCCATTGGAGTACATGTAGGGGCACCCTCTCTTAGAACCAGCATCTATGCCAGGGTATATTTTACCTTAGCAAAACCTTGGGTTAGTAAAAGTTAGAAGATGTGCAATAAATGAGTGTGAATTTATTACAACCCAGTTATTGCGTAACCCAGACAACAGATGTTGTGGTAAGTGATGTGTGTGGGACATCTACTGAGTCCTTTGATTAAACCAACTAATGTTACCACATGAGGCTAAAATTGAGTAGACGTCACTGTAAATAGTGGGAGTGGAAACATCCCCCATTGAGACCTTCATGGGACCCATAAGCTGATTTCATCCAATACTAAACTAAAACACAAATATCAGCTAAATCTAAAACTTTAGTGGGTCCAAAAAAAATTCTAAAAGCAGTCTCTCCATTTTCATAATTTCTTGTGGTGCGACCCACTCTAGCTTTGCTTCTTCCAGATTTTTAAGTTAACATCTAACAGCAATTGATGGATGAAGTGGTTGTTATACAATTATTGCCATGGGCCCTATAGAGATTTTTGTTGCACAAACTCCCTTGATCTCCATAAAAGTGGCTATCTGAGTTAGTGTGGGCTTTTGACTAGGTTTTGGTCTTGCATGCATGTTTAAATGTGGACCAATTATTAGATGCTCTAGCTACATATGTTGCTTGACCCTTATTAGATAGTTAAATTAGAATGGGCTTTTGGCCATGTTTGGTCTCTGTATGGGTGTTTAAATTTGGATCACCTATATATTATTACATACTAGCTCAGGCTGCATTTTATGCTTAGCGCTTATTAGCTAGATCAGTTCGAGTGGGCTTTCGACAAGGTTTCTCTCTCGCATGGGCGTTTAAATGCAGACCAATTATTAGATACTCTAGCTGCATATAACTCTTGACGCTCGTTAGCTAGTTAGGTTAGAGTGGGCTTTTGACTAGGTTTTGGTCTTGCATGGGCATTTAAAAGTGGACCATTTATTAGATACTCTGGCTACACATAACGCTTAATACGCAGACACTTAGAAATGCACACTTCATTTGTATTAATTCAAATTAAACAAAAGGAAATTATGAAAATACTATTGTCAAGTTATAGTCCAAAATTTTAGATTGATTGATCAATCTTATTCTCTGATTTGTGGATACCTGTTTGTTGAAATAGGAGTGTCGGATGATTTTCATTATTAATAGTCTAATATGGGCATCGAGAAATTAAATAAGCTTAATTTTTAGGCCATGGTCATAATGTGAATAGTTTATTTGAATTACTTGTTTGAAACGTTTACAAATTTTTCAAGTAATTTCTATGCATAATCCATTATATTCCACCAAGAGTATCCCAGTTTTTCTTTTAGTCTTCTTTTGATATTGACTCATAACTACTTTTTCGTTTGGTATAAAGGACCGGCATTGGTTACCTGCGGTCGAATTCCAACAGCCTTGACGTAGCCCAATGAAAAAGTTCTATGTTGTACAGTTAATGCCTGTGGAGAAAAGTAAAAATTCTTCTTTCATGCTTTGGTAAGTTGTTGGGCGCTTTTTCATTTGGCTACGTCTTAATGCAATGTGTGTGTATGTTTGTTCATAGGCATCTCATGAGCACCAAAGTGGCCACATCTATTGGTTTTAAGCCATTCTTCACGCCATCTCTAAATAAGCCGTTTCACTTGTTTAGTGGGCCATAGTTTCATGTTTAATTTGAGCATGACTTGGCTGTGATCCTGAACCACTGGGGCATGTGTGGGGCCTTGACAATAGGACTCATCTCCATACATACATTTTATATTCACGTTGTCCATTTGTTTTGACAGCTTATTTTAAAGCATGGTAAAAAAATTGAAGTAGAAACAAATTTTAGGTGGACCATACCACAAGAAACAGTGGTTATTGTCCATTAGGTGGATCATACCATGGATAATAGTGGTTATTGTCTATTAAAACCTTGTGTGGGTTACAAAAGTTTTGGATCAAGTTAATTTTTTTCCCCTCTTTTACTCAACTATGTGTGATCTTGTCAACAGGTTGGATGGCCAACAAACAATTCGGTGGACTTTAGGAAGTTTTTAATGGTTGTCATTCAATGACCACAGTTTCTGTGGTATTATTCATCTAAAAATTGTTTAAGCTTCATTTTTGGGCCATATCCTAAAATAAGTTGGAAAAATAGATAGACAATGTTGTTGCCCCGAATCTAGTCGGCAACGGATAAGGTTGGAATGGCTTCAAGTGTCTTGCGGTTATCGTCCTGTCTCACAGCCCTGCTAGTCACGAAAGAATAAAGGCACGGGAGGGGGGAGTCGTGGTGTGGCAGGGAACTCTCCAATGCTGAAGTCAAGTCGGCTGTGGTTATACAACAATTAGGTAAGGGTCACATGAGTCACGTACCTTTGCCTTGAATTGGTGGTGATATTTATATAGTGCGGTGACGTGATCCGAGCCTAACAAATCCACTGAGACTCGCTAGCCTGCAACTTTTCAATAATGAAAGCGTGGGGCGGCTCCTGGCGCTGGCAGGCCTAGCTTGACACACTGGGCCTGCAATAATTATTAGACGTGGTTGTAGATTCTGTACTTGACATCCATCATGTGCTACATCGGAGGGACCTTATAGGATTCGTATATCAGATTTCATATGCCGCTCTTTGAAGAGCGTCGGCTTGGTCGGGTAGGGTCGGGAACTTGGTCCCCAAGCTCCTCCCCTCAGAATTGTGATCCCGGTTCGTGATTTCTTTGACAACAGATCAACTTAGTCTCCCACCTTAAAGTTGGCGGGATCTCTCGTCTCTGCATGGGCGCTGGCCTAGTTGGACCATTATCCCGTCGTCCTTCACTTCTCTTCGTGCCATGCTGAGGACTCATGCTTAGGCTCTGGCCTCTTATTACGCGTGCGGCTTCAAATCGAAAACCCCTACAACAGACAACACAAGCGTACAAATATACAATGCATGCATTGAGGTGATCCATATTGTCAAGGTCCCACCCACATAGCTGGTTCCGAGTCAAAGCCAAGTTATGCTTATTTAGGGCCCTTTTGGATATCACCAAATAAGTTGCTTTTCTTGCTGATGGCAGTAAGTTAAGTAACTTATTTGAGATAAGTTAGTTTGGTTAATAAATAATGATCGTTACTTATTTGCTGAAAACCAATTTAAGTATTTCAGTATTTTTACTTTGCTTTTCTACTTTTTCACTATCGACTAAAACAAGAGGTGCTCGTCCATAATGATAAAAGTGATGATTTTCGTGGCAATCGCCCAGCCCATGTTGACTATCCAGCTTGTTGGGCCCACTGTGATATATTTAATCCGCGCTGTCCATCTAGTTTGGATGTGAGTGGGGTTAGCATGTGAGGCAGATCTAAATCTCATGTGGACCCCACATCAGGAAGCAACAGTGATAATGATGACACCGTTGAAACCTCCCTTGGCTCAGAATGATGACACCGTTGAAACCTCCCTAGACCTAGCATTATGTGTTTTACTCATGCCATTCATCTGTTTTTCCAACTAGTTTTGAGTGGCTCACTGGGTAGTGGGGCCACATGCTGTTCACAGTGAAATCCACTCTCTCCACCCTTGTTGGTCCATCCCAAAAATGATACAGAATCCGATCTCAAATAGACCACACCTCAGGAAACAGTGGTCATTGATGCTCACCATTGGTCGGCCCTAATGATGAGTGACCCATATCGAAGGCATGATTGACGACCCACATTAGAGGTGGGCCCCACTTTTGGGACGATCTACATTAAAGGTGGCTCCACATGATAGGCAATGGATATTGATGGTGGGCCCACTTGATGGATGACTAACATCAAAGGTGGGCCCGACATAAAGAATGTTGCAAATGGCCCAAATTGAAGTGCCCCACATGATGTAATGCCCACACAATGAAAAATACACACCAAAGGTTGGCCCCAAATAGTGTATGGTGGATGTGCGGGGCCGAATGATGTTGGAAACAAACATGCTTTTCTTTTTTGTCGATAGTAGTTGTTTACCAAACATACTTACGTGGTGTCCGTTTTTTTAATTTATTAAAACACGAAAAGGCCCCCAGCAACCACCGAATGAGACTGCTCGTCCAACAATGCTTGGCGCACGTAGCGGCAGGGGCAGTTTCGACCTCGCCGCATCTGACGTCGCCCCCACCGACTTTTATCGGCGAGTGGGTTCTCGTTGGAGATCTGCCGGGAAGGAACACCGAACACCGGCCAGCAAGCTGGCGTTAAAGCTCTGTTGGTCCCACCATGTGTATTTGTTTTATCCACGCGGTCCCCACCGACTTTCATCGGCGAGTGGGTTCTCGTTAGAGATCTGCCGGGAAGGAACACCGAACACCGGCCAGTAAGCTGGCGTCAAAGCTCTGTTGGTCCCACCACGTGTATTTGTTTTATCCACGCGGTCGATCCGTTTGTACAGATCATTTTAAGGAATGGGAGAAAAAATGAGGAAGTTACAAAGCACAACTGAACCACACCAAAGGAAAGAGTGAGAAGAATGATGTCCACGGTTGAACCCGTCCCAGGGCCCACAGTGATCTTTATTTGTCATCCAACCTGTTCATAAGATAAAAAGAACGGTACGAGTGGAGAACAAAAATATAAGCT
The DNA here is from genome assembly GCA_003013855.2 of Liriodendron chinense. Classification (NCBI taxonomy): domain Eukaryota; kingdom Viridiplantae; phylum Streptophyta; class Magnoliopsida; order Magnoliales; family Magnoliaceae; genus Liriodendron; species Liriodendron chinense. The sequence goes on along the minus strand of ML058348.1, from coordinate 7,708,118 downwards.
TGATACAAAACTTCTGTGGCCTCCGAAAAATTTCCTATGGTAAATGTTCAATTCCCACCGTTTACTGTAGTGTGGTCCACTTGAGCTTTGTATATACATCATTTTTAGAATCATGCATTAAAATTATCTTAAAAAATGGATGGACGGCGTGGATAAAACAAATACATCATGGTGGGACCCACAGAGCTTTGACACCAGCATGCTTACTGGTGTTCGCGTGGCTAGCCAACCCGCGTCCTGCCGGTACGGGAAGAGGTTGGTGTCAGATCTGGTGTGGTAAAAAGTCGAAAATGCCCTCATCAACCCATTCAAGTCAAAAGTCGAACAGAACAGCTTCTTTCCCTTCACGAAAACTCCAAAAGCGCTCACCTACTCTTTGGTAAAAAGAGAAGATGTTATACGTGCCATCCTGGTCAGTGTGTGGATAATCCGACCCGTGCAATCATACACGTGCATCAAACCTGGACCGTTGGCGAGTTTTTCTAACGGTCCTTTTTTAGTAGAATGGCCCACTGATTAATAGACTGACCTGAACTTTTAGTATGGACCTGGCCATTTACTACCATGTGGGGGCCACATCATGGGCAGCTTAGGTATTTTACACGCTTGCGCTTGCACGTGTAGTGCGTGTAGAAGCGCGTGTCGGCTTAGAAGCCTCTTTACTAACCATTTCCAAATGAAATACGGTGCGTTTGGAAGTACGTAGGACGTACTCATGTGAGTACAAATTCGTCAGAAGAAGGCGATTCACCCAGGAGAGATCGAACAGTTGATTTGCTATGTACAGGATTTAATGGAACGTATGATATAGATCCGGACCGTTCATCAGATTAAGCCCATAAAAAATTCTTTGACTCGAAATTGATATGATCTAGCCATCAAGTGGGCCACATTTCATGAAAATGGATATATATATATATATATATATATATATATATATATATATATATATATATAAAAATAGCAGCTGCCGATTTGCCCAATTAGAAAACTGATCAGGCTGATTTTTGGCTGACTGCATTTTCACATCGAACCCAATCTGATGAATGGCTGGGATCTCCCGTACCTGCGTCTGCCCCTTCCAATCTCTCCAAGCGCTTCTCTAGACGGTATTCCAGCACCGTCACCAAACCACCCAACCACTCTGGTGGGCCACAGCTTTCATTGGTGAGATGTTCAGATGTGTAATTGGGACAATCTGAGACAACAGTACAAACGCATGTGGGACCCACTATCTGCTACCCATGCAAATTCAGACCCTTTCTTCTTAGCCATAGGTATTTTAACCACGTATATCCCGGGTGAGGTTGGCTGATAAAAGTCCATCAAATGGATGACTCACCATCAATTTTGTACGTAGTAAGTGGCGTGTGTGCCGGACATAATGGACGACGCAAATTGATCGGCTGGACTTTGGGAGTGTTTGAGACTTGGTATTAGATGAAATTAAGTAGCATAAAATTACATTTGGTTATATACAAATTTTATGGAGGATGAGATGGTTGAGATTAGGTGGGATTTCAAAATCCCACACATATGAGCCGACATTGATGTATGTGTTTTTGTCCATGTCGTCCATCCATATAAGTCCTTTATGCAGGTTATATACAAGTTCCAAGTTACGAATATCCGTTGTGAATTTGGTCCATTGAAGGCATTTTCATGATCCACCAAACAAGATTTTGCTTAATCTAATGGCTTTCCTATGGTAACTATTTGATCCCAAACATAGGATTAGATATGAAAATACCGTCGGTGGATCCTATCTCACGTGCCTGTGGAGCCCCCGCCACTCACATTACATGCATGTACATGTGCCATGGCTAGATCTTCTGGCCTGAAAAATCGGGCGGTTTTACTGCGCTGGTGGGCCACAATATAAAAGAGAAATGGATGGCAAGAAAAAGAAAAAAATCCTAGCCGTCCATTAATTTCGTACATCATGGCCTACTAATCACGCATAGCCCACGCCTAGCCCACGCCGTCCATTATCTAATCACTCATAGCCCACGCCTATTCCATGTTGCCACTTGTGCTTGCGTTTGGACGGCCAGATCTGCAAGTACGTCTGCTGCGAAACACCAGGAGAATTTTTTATACTCTGGGATTGTGAGATGTATGATACGCAGACACTTAGAAATTGCACCATAGCAAGCAATTTCTCAAATTAGACTGTCCAAATTACGGTACCCAGTGTCAATGTATCATGAACCAAAAATCATATTTATTTGATTATCTGACTATTGGGTTGGTGGACATTTATTGAATGGTTGAAAATGAAAAACATCCCACGGTCCTATTTCCACAAACAAGTGTCCTCTAATCAGAGGTTAGGATTTTTCAACGGATCCGATCTTGGGATTGTAACTTGGAAACAGTGGGCTGCATAATCCAATCGTTTTATTTGAGTTAATATACGCTACGCGTATAATTTCTAAGTGTCTGCGTATCAAGCATCATACGCAGCCAGAGTATCATATAACTCCTCTAATGAAAAGGGCATTATTGTAATTTTATAACTACACAAACCCTTTAAAACCCCGTTCTTCCTCTCCACAGAACCCCTGCAACTCACAAAGAAACTCCTGCATTTCCTCCCTCTTCCCAATCTACCCCTCTGATTCTTCTCTTTCTCCATGGATCCCGTCAATGTATGGGGCAACACCCCTCTTCAATCGACCGACGGTGAGATCTTCGACCTCATCGAGAAGGAGAAGCGCCGGCAATGCCGGGCATTGAGCTCATTGCATCCGAGAATTTCACCTCATTCGCCGTCATCGAGGCGCTCGGCAGCGCTCTGACGAACAAGTATTCCGAGGGCATGCCCGGAAACCGCTACTACGGCGGCAATGAGTTCATCGACGAGATCGAGAACCTCTGCCGGGCCCGTGCCCTTCAGACCTTCCGCCTCGATCCCACCAAGTGGGGCGTCAACGTCCAGCCCTACTCCGGCAGCCCCGCCAACTTCGCTGCCTACACTGCCCTCCTCAATCCTCATGATAGGATCATGGGCCTTGATCTGCCGTCTGGGGGCCACCTCACTCACGGCTACTACACGTCCGGGGGGAAGAAGATCTCCGCCACGTCGATCTACTTCGAGAGCCTGCCATATAAGGTGAGCTCAACAACGGGGTACATCGATTACGATAAGCTGGAGGAGAAGGCGATGGATTTCCGGCCTAAGCTGATAATTTGCGGAGGGAGTGCGTACCCACGGGATTGGGATTATGCAAGGCTCAGATCGGTTGCTGATAAGTGCGGGGCCCTTCTTTTGTGCGACATGGCTCACATTAGCGGCCTTGTCGCGGCGCAGGTATGATAGAATTTAGCTGGATTTATTATTATTTTTCTTTGGATGGGTTGTGCATATTTGAATCGGTGTTTTGAATTATATTGGATCATTTTATGATATGGGTTTTTTTTTTTTAAATTGATGAAGACCTCAATCTGGGTCTTTTGTGTTTTGGATTCTTTTTTTTGAAACGTAAGCTTATATTAAAAGAAAGAAGGAAAAAAAACAAAGGAAACACAGCAAACAGAACGAAAATACAAAGGCTGACCCAGAACAGCAAACCCCCCCCCCCAAAAAAAAAAAAAAAAAGATTTGGATTCTTCAATTATGGGTTTTTATAATTTGGATTTTGATTTTTTTATTTAGTTATCGAGATCCAAATCTGTGTCTTTTTTTTTCTTTTTTTTTTTTTTTTTGGGTTATCAGAGTTCTTGAATTATGGGTTTTCTATGATGGATTTGTTTGTATTCTTTTGTGGCTTATTGTATTTTGAGTCTTTGAATGCTAGTAAGTGAATATGGTTTTTTCCATTTTTGAAGTGCAGTGAAGATCTGAATCTGGGTTTTTTTTTTATTTTTTGCTGTATCTTGTTTGATTCACGTGAATATGATGAGAGGTTTTATGGGTGTGGTCTGTGGATCTGAATGAGGAATGGGTTGGATTGTATGTTTGGAATAATGTGGTATAATTGATATCTGGATCTAGGTTTACCAGCATTTTTGTCGGTGCTGGTGTTTGATACAGGTGGGCCCCACCTTTTGTTGATCCATGCAATTCATATGGTGGGACCCATCGTACATGGGGAATGTTGCAATGGATCGATGTTTTTGGTTTAGTTAGATATGAAAGCAATTCGCTAGCTCCAATCTACTGACCAGACAAGCTGACATGGGCAATTTAGGCTTATCAAAGAATAGCAAAGAGATCTAGATCTTTGATTAGGATAGCTGATTGAGGTTTGTGTTGATTAGGTGTTTATTGTTGGAAGTGTAGATTCCACCCTTCTTTGTGTTCTCCATTTCTCATATGTCAGATTTTTAGTATTGGCTTTTGTAGAAGTCCAGTCCTCTTGCATTCCCAGGTACAGATCTAGGAGTGGTTGGTTGGTTTTGGATTTTCTTAGGGATCACTTTCTCAATCATGTGCATGAAAATGCCATTTTCCGTGGGTGTTTTGGGGCATAGATCAACTGCATCTAGTTGTATTGAAATTTTCAATATACATTAGCTTAACAGTGCAAGGTTTTTTATTAGCCACCTCTAGAGCAGCATGCTCTTTTTTCCCAAGAACGGTTAATTAGGAGGCTACTAGGCTAGCCAAAGATGGAGTGGCAGGAGGGTCACTTGTTCTCGACTACTTGAATCTGTAAGGGCCTGTTTGGATGCACTCTCTGAAGGGGCATTTGAGGTCTAAACTCTGTTTTGATCCAAATGTCAGTAGATTTTGTGTGTTTGGATGCACCATGCAAACCCCTTTCTCATCTTCTGCTCAACAAAACAGGCTCTAAAACGCTGACTCAGCCAAGTTGACTGAAAAGGCTGGCTTGAAACCCCCTTTCGAGGAAGTACGTCCAAACGGGCCATAATTGTTTCTGGTTCTTAATAAATTTGTTACCTTTCAAAGAAAAATGCACTCTGCAAATTTCATGGTTTGAAGTCCTTTGGGTTTTGTCGTGTAGGAAGCTGCGAACCCATTTGATTACTGCGATGTTGTCACAACCACAACTCACAAGAGCCTGAGAGGGCCAAGATCTGGTATGATCTTCTACAGGAAAGGACCCAAGCCGCCCAAGAAGGGCCAGCCTGAGGGATGCTGTCTATGACTATGAAGACAAAATTAACTTTGCCGTTTTCCCATCACTCCAGGGTGGGCCACACAATCACCAGATAGCTGCATTGGCCGTCGCTTTGAAACAGGCCATGTCTCCTGGGTTCAAGGCATACGCCAAGCAGGTCAAGGCCAATGCAGTTGCCATTGGTAACTACCTGATGAACAAGGGATACAAGCTTGTCACTGATGGAACTGAGAACCACCTCGTTCTATGGGATCTTCGACCTCTCAGCCTGACCGGTATTTTCCTCATGCCATTGCTTGGATTTTGTTGTTTTGTGATGGAAACCTGATTGATGCCGTTTGGGATTTGCATTGTTGATATTGGTTTTTATCCACAAATGGTACATTTGCAGGCAATAAAGTCGAGAAGCTTTGCGACTTGTGTAACATTACTGTGAACAAGAATGCTGTTTTTGGGGACAGCAGTGCGCTTGCACCTGGAGGTGTTCGAATTGGTATGAACTTCTCTTATGCTGGGTCCATTTTTTCCTTTCCCACTTCTTCTTTTCTCTAATTTTTTGCTCACGTATTGAAAAGATGGTAGAATTTGCCTGTCCATTTTTTAACAATCTACACTGCTATTATTTTTCTTTATTTTTGGTTATTCGCATCTAGGTTTCCAATTGTGTCTGGAACATGGTTAGATTGATTGGATTGCTCACACATATGCCACTTTAGTGTGCATGGTGTGTAAACAGTCTCTCCTACTTGTGTGTGGCTGAGGAAACCTCATTTCTTTTTCAAGAATAATCCATAAACACACACATATTTAATTTTACTATTAAAACTAACTAGACCCATCATGACCTGACTTTAACTGGGTCCATCACATGGACCCAACTAGACCTGATTTGTAACCGGGTCCAAAAGATGAGACCCAAACTCAACTCACTTTCTTAACGGGTCCCCGTTAAAATAGGCCACGGATACCCAAGGAATTGGGTAACCCATTGACAACCCTACTCAGATTGCCAGAAGATCTTTCTATAGGTGAAGCTCTCTTCAACCAACATCAACAGTGTTGCCATCACTTCAACTGTTATGGGTCCCATTTCGTAGGAAATCCTGACCTGAGGAGAATAATGCACATTCTTAGATAATCATACCCTTACTCCAAATCAATCTTTTCTCATAAGTCATAACTATTGTACTCTGGTTTCTTCTTACGTGTGGATGAAGGCCCGACTGCAAAAATGCAGTCCAGGCCTTTCCTAATTGCCCAAAGATCACTGCTGCTGTATCACATCTCACTATGTTGGTTGGTTTGGCTTGGATGCTGACACAGGTACTCCCGCAATGACTTCGAGGGGTTTGGTCGAGAAGGATTTTGAGCAGATTGGCGAGTTCCTTCACCAGGCAGTTACCATCACCCTAAACATCCAGAAGGAGTATGGGAAGCTCCTCAAGGACTTCAACAAGGGCCTTGTGAATAACAAGGAAATCGAGAACCTCAAGGCGTCTGTCGAGAAATTCTCTGCCTCTTTCGACATGCCCGGTTTCGACATGTCCGCCATGAAGTACAAGGATTAGGGCGGATGATTACCGCTAATCGTTATTATCAAACTATTCTTGGGTCACAACATAAAAATTTTCATTTCAGTTTCTCTAAGTTTCATTTTTGCATTTTTTTTTTTTTGGCTATTATTTGAGTCCTTTCCTGTGTAAAATTCTCATTTGGGTTTGTTGGAAATGCATCCAATTCAACTCATCCTTTGAGATTGTATTCTTTTGGCGATACCATTGAAAAGTGGGGCCCATGTTTTAGTGATCCAGATAGTTTGTGGGTGAGATATTTTCCTCCTGAGATAGCCCATTTGCAGGGCAATTATTAGAAGATGCTACAATCGATGGATGGGGACATTTTGCACACAATCATCCCTCCATCCAACCATGATAGGGACCCACCAGATGAACATCTGGATCACCAGAAAGTGGACCCCGTCATTATAGACTGTTGCCTCAAATGAAAATGCAACTGTGATCTGATTTTAGTGATGATACAGATAGCAGGTTTCCTAAGCCCACGCGCGTGTACAAGGCATCCCATTTACACACCCACTTCATGTGCAAGTGTGACAAAAGGGGGCGAGATCGAAGCCGTCCATCAGATGGGCATGGCCATTTAGATGATCTGGCTCTAAAATGAAGCTGCTCCACTCTTTTTGGTGGGCTACAATGTTCGGAGCTGGCATACAGCTCAGGCATCTATTTGCTTCGGTCACTTTGGCCTACCTTACTTGTGGTTTGGCCCGATTTATGGACCAAGGTGTCTTCACAGTGGGACCCACCTGATGGACAGCTTCGGATTCTCTACATACTAAAGCCAGCAAAATGGAGCAGAGAGACACTGAATCAAATGCATACGTCAGACCATTGGTCTGCAAGGGCTCGTTGTGGATGGACCATGAAGACAACTCAAGCATTTCAATTTCAATTTCAATTTATGGCTGGCTTGCAAACAGACAGTAGAAATGCAGCGAAGGTCCACCACTCTAATGATGAAGGTCCACATTCTAATGAAAAAGGCTCAATAATGGCTTCCTAGGATTTTCCAAATCAAAGAAATTTTTAGGACCGTTTGGTAACAAGAAAATGAAAATGAAAATATATATTTTTTGAGGGACATCATTTCCTACTCTAGAGGCATAACCATCTAAAGGGCCCCAAAACTTGGACCTATTCTGTTTACGGGCCTCACAAACAGTGGTTGACATCCCCTCTGAACTGCTTGTGATGTGGCCCACCTGAGCTTCCATTCAGGTCCGACTTTTGGCCTTGAGGGCTAATATTGAAGGGCGCATCTAACAAATGGGGGTAGACCGTAATTGACGTGGCCCCTCATCAGCCCAGTTCTAAGCTCTATCTTACCTTTAGAAATTATCAATGGTGCTAAAGTGGATGACTGAACAAAATATTAGAGCAAGGAGCCTGTTTGGCTGCACCAACTTTTCCAGGGTTTAGAGGCAAAACCCTTAAAAACTCTAGTTTTGATCCACACAGCTGGGCTCTCTAGGGCTCACTGTGATGTATGACTTTTATCTATGCTCTCCATCCATTTGACAAAAAATGAGCCAGATCCAATACTCAAATGGACCACACAGGGGATTGAAGTCTACAATCAAAACTTCTTGGCCAGCCGTAGAAGTTCTAGATCAAGCTGATATTCATATTTTCTCTTCATCTCGGTCTATATGACCTTATGAACAGATTGGATGGCAAATAAACATCATAGTAGCCCCTAAGAAAGTTTCAACGGTGGGTATCAATATCACCTTTGCTTCTTGTGGCGTATTGAGCTATGGGTCTGCTTCATTTTTGGGCTCATACCTTCAAATAATCTTAAAAAAATGAATGGATGGCGTGGATAAAACCCATGCATTACAGTTGGCCCTAAAAAGGCCACTGCCGTTTGTTTGTAGTTTTATAATAGAAATTATGTATTTGGCACAAAAAAAAAAAAAAAACAAAACAAAAACAAATGGGGCATAGCATGTAAAATTCAAGGATATCACATAGTTTTAGGCATGATTACACATGGTTTGAGATGGTGTGGTCCACCTGATTTCTGGATACTACTGATTTTTTTGGACATCCCATAACCTAAAGTGACCCACCAAATGCACAGTGTAGATATCCAACACATATGACGGTGGAGCCCACAGAGCTCTAGATCTTGAGAAGCTTCCTTCAGGTCGACCTCATGGTACATTTTTCCCCTTGCAAATAAATAAAATAAAATCCAAAATATAATTCTTTTTTAGCACTTTTATTATGATATTGTTACCCGTACAACATTGATGATAAAAGACGCTTTATTATCTCTATTCATTCCCTTGACGGCAACGAGTGATGCTGCTGCAGCCACGAGTGTAAGGGTTGGCAGGGATCGGCTTGTATGGCTTGTATTCGTCATCTGCGTCGTGGTCTACCCCAATGTAGCCAATGCCCTCGAGAGCGGCCGATTCAACGGTGCAGATCTCGTGGCTAAGCAACACAAGGCCCACTAGGGCCACAGCCAATAGCCACAATTGAATCTTGTTAACTGCCATTCCCTCCCTCTCTCTCTCTCTCTCTCTCTGTCTTTTCAAAGATCTATTTATAATCTTACATGGGCCGTTGATTAGGGGTTTAAACAAGGCAATTAACCATATTTAGTAAGGTTTTGTGATTGTTTAGAGGGTACGTAAATGGACGGTTGATATTGATTTGGTTGGTCTTTTCTGAGACGGTTTTCCTATGGCAAAGCGAAGAGAGCGGATTGCATGTGCCCAGCAGCTGTGTGGGGCCCACAGAGATGGTCGTGACAAATCCACTCCAGTCCATCTGTTTTTAAAGACCACAATAGGGTAGGAACTAAAAATCAGGCATATCCAAAACTCATGTGGGCCATACCACTTGAAACAGTGGGGATTGAACGCCTAGGGGTGACAGAAGTTTTGTATGAGGATGATATTTGTTCCTACCGTTTATCTGAGTGGTAAAACCATATGAACGGTTGGATGGAATATAAACATCATGGTCCCAGCGGTGGACCTTTCCGTTCCCACTGTTTCATTTTTTGTACCTGAGATTTTGATCGGCTTGATGTTTAGATTCCTACCGTACTGTGGTCTTTAAAAACAGATTTACGGAGTGGATTTGTCAAGGACATCTTTGTGGGTCCCACGCAGGGGGCACGTGCAATCCGCTCTCCAAATCGAAACTCTTGCACGACTTGCTAGAGCTGTACACAAGTGGAGCCAGCCCGGAAATTTGAAAGAGGGCATTGATTCAAGCCAAGCCTTTATCCCCACTCGAATTTCAAGCCGAGCATGAGCTCTGCCTGGTTCAATTCGGCTCCGCTCGAAACTTGGCTCCATTATATATATATATATATATATATATATATATATATATATATATATATATATATTTCAAGCCGAGCATGAGCTGTGCCTGGTTCGATTCGTCTCCGCTCGAAACTTGGCTCCATTATATATATATATATATATATATATATATATATATATATATATATATATATAAAGTAAAAACCTTTCTCCTATTCCTTTGTTTGACCGGGGCGCCCCTTCGCTCTGTTCTGACATGAGTCTAGTTGGAAAAATCTCTCTCTTTCTCTCTCTCTCTCTCTCTCTCTCTATATATATATATATATATATATATATATATATATATATATATATATATATATATATATATATATATATATATATTTCCAAGCTCAACCCTCAACTCAAACTCGAAATCAGTAGCGAAGTAGCTCAATTCAGCTTAAAAGCTTGGTTGAACATGAAATTCCAGCTCCCTAGCTAAGTCGAGCTGAACATGAGCCAAGGTGGTAATTGGTTGAGCCTAGCGTGAGCATGGCTAAGCTCAAGCTTGACTTAGCTCGCGTATAGCTCTACAACATGCCTTAGCACCCACTGGTACATGACTACCTTTCTTAAAATTCCAAGGAAATCCCACATAAAATCAAGTGCAATTCGATCCCACTTAATCCTAAGCCTTCCATCCTCCCCCAAACATCATATAAAATTTGAGCAGAATGCAATTCCATCTCACCTAATCCCTTGTAATACCATGCCCCAAACACCCCTAGGGGAAATGACTTTACTTTTGGGATATCTACTCAGTGCATCAGGTACAGAACCCATTTTGTGGCGTTGATGCCAAAATTCATTTTGATTTGACACTTATGTGTGGCCACTCATGGGAAATTGTACCTAAAACCTATAACATTCATGTGTTATGGCCCACATTATTTTTGGAATAGCGTGATTTGTGGGTAATTATTTCATCCCAATGAGGAAAGTTAGATGAATGGATTGGATGCAATATAGACGCCATGACTGGGCCCTCCACAGGAGTAATGGTGGGTGTTTCATTGCAACTCTTTCCTATGCAGAGACTTACCTGAATCTTGTATCTTCATGATTTCTGGATCGCATGCCCGATGAACGGAGTGGATCTCATGAAAGTTACACCATGCGTACCGGAAGGGATTGGGTGGTGACCCAGTACCACCCAGATAGGTGGTGTTGGGCGCTGTGGGGCCCACCGTTATCTATGTATACATGCCATCCATCCGTGTTTACAGCTCATTTTAGGCATAAACCCAAAGAATGAAGCAGATCTGAAGCTCAAGTGTGTTTTCCCACATCGGTGGAGGGGGTGGGTTACTTTACCTAATAGGGTAGCCTTTTGGGTGTGAGTCGTGTGACACTGCACTGGTATTAGAGCCAGATTATCTGCCTCGGGACCAAGCCCGGTTGGAGTTTGTCTTCACAACTTATGCGCGCAAGAGGCTTAGAAGAAATTTTACATTTTTCCAATTGATGTGGCACAACTGAATTTTAACTGAATTTTTATCTAGCCCCATGGAGCCGGGCTGTTTTATGCCCTTCGTGTTGTTGACCATTTTGGTCACCAAAATTGTTATGCACTTAGAAATTACTCACATAGGAGTAATCTATATTAGGTCTTGCTAATGTCTCAAAAAAATTGATGTAAGAGCATCTCCATGCTTAGAGTGGGGTAGCCTATGCGGCAGGGCTTGTGAAATGTAGGATGGCCACAAGAGCTATATAAAGGGAATATTCCAATACTTACCTAATAACTTTTGTGCTTTCGAAAATATTCCTTGCGGCCAGTGGTATGCAAGTGAGACATCATGCTCAAGTCTCCTTGCTGGTGTAGGTATAAAAAATTGGTTAAATTATTTTTATTTTATATTTAATTTTAATAGTAATTATAATAATATTATTAAATATTTTATTTTCAGTGAGTTTTCCTGTTAGTATAAAAGTATGAATATCTCCCGAGGAATTTCTAAGCTGAGAAATTGCAAGAAGAGAGAATGACCTTAAATGGACGGGATAGAGGTGATTAAGAAGGGAAAGGCTTGTTCGCTTGAAAATACCCCATTGGAGATAATTTGTCCTCCAACCGAAGGATAACTTTCAACATGTCATATGCTTACAACGTTCAACCCATTCAATAGGTTGGCCCACCGTGAGAATCACCTTGTGCAAAACTAGCCCCATCCACTCAACAAGTGGGCCACACTTGTATTTTGGTATTTATCAATGGCTATACACTATTTTTTACAGGTGTTGATCACCTGATGGTGGATGAATGATTTGACTGATTTTCACCCACAGTGTTTGTCATGGAGGAACCAACTTATTGTATGTTAGCTATGCAACTGCACCCACACGGTTAGTGTGATGGTGGGTTAGTGTGTCTCCCTAACAATTGGAACATGAGATCTGCTGTTGAAACGCCTGGGCATCTTCTAGCTGGGCTAGCAGGTGAGACTTAAAAAAGCACACTTAGTCATTTGTAACTAGTTTAGCTTGTAGGAGATCAAGGGTCAAGGAAACATAAAAATGGCCCGGGGATTGTATGATTCTCTTTTACTCCATTTTTATGTTAGTTTTATGTATGTAGTTGACAGTAGGGCTGTGAATGGGCTGGGCTGGCTCATTGGGCTTTTAGGCTTGGCCTGCCTCAAGTTAGACTTGGGCTGGAGTATCAGGCCCGAAGATGGGCTCGGGCTTAAAAATCATGCCCATTTCTAATTCAGGCTGGGCTTGGACTAAAGCCTGTGAGCTTGGCCCAACCTATTAGAGTTTGCAAAGGGCACTTCCCACTCATTCCCTCTATCACCTCCAACCCTCATCTCAGCTCGACTAGGGAGACAACCTTGGCTAAAGCTCAGCTCACATCGGCCATTGGAATGCTTGGCTTGTTCAGCCGAGCTTTCGAGTTGAGTTTGAGCCTGGAAAAACCAAATTTCGAATAGGCTCAGCCCAAAAGTCTGATCTAAAATACGTCAAAATTCAAGCACAAGGCAACCCAGGCCTATTGACACTAGTGACTGCTGCGTTGCTTTTATAGACAGCTTTTCCTCTTATTCATTTACTCTCTTCCAATGTGGGATTAAACAACCTTTCTTTTCAACTAATTGAGTTAGGTCAAACTTGAACCAAGTCAATACAAACTGAGCTTTGAGTCAAGCTGAATCGAGTCAGGGTTAGCTTGAGCTTAGCTTGAAAATTTTCACGCTTCAAAAAAAAAAAAAAGTAACTCACTTGGAATTAAGCCCATCCGAGCAGGTTCAAACCGAGTCGAGCAAGCCAACGGTGCTAGCTTGACTCGTTTACAGCTCTATCCAACCCACTCCTCCCATCTCTATCTCTCTCTCTCTCTCTCTCTCTCTCTCTGTGGATCTGGTAATGGTGGATTTTTTCAACAACACCTATCAAGGGCGGGATTTAGGATCCGAAAATGATGGGTTTTTTTTTGCGGCACCTATCAAGAACAGGGATTTCAGGATCTGAAAATTGTGGGGTTTTTTTTTTTTTTCCATCGTCGGTGAGAATCCCCAATCTTGCATCTCTCTCTGGCTCGAGCCAGGCCTTGTCTAAATATTACAGGTTGGCTTAGGGGTGAACTATTTTGGCCTGTTATGGACCCGGGCTCAATTTAGGCTTATGTGGAACAATGTAGTTAGGCTTCAACAAAGCATGGCCCTGATCTAACCTGGCCGTTGACACCCCTGGATGAAAGGCATTTTGCCCCAAATAGGTTCTTCTTTTGCCCTTTCCAAAAGTACACTAAAGAGTCATTAACCATCTGAAATATTTCAAAAATGCAAGTTAGGTCCCAAATTGCCCCGAGATCTAAGCATCGATTTTTTGGGGGCGTGGGGCCATCAAATCAACTGTCATGGGTCCCACTTGTGGGAACTTGGGACCCAAGCAAAAGAAAATCAATAAACTGATCTTTTCTGATACCTACGTTTTACTTGTAATGGTCCCTCTCCAACCTTAGTAGGAAAAGGTCACACCATGAAAATGGACAGTTTAAAATGAAAATCACCCACAGCCTACCTAATTAGACATTCATGACTTGTCTAGTGCGACAAATGCAGTGGACCCAACACATGCACGTGTGCCAAATCGGCACATGTGCAATCTCTTCTCATGCAACAACAAAACAACATAAAATCATGATTTAAGGTAGGTAAGCCAAACAGTCAAATTATTTCGAAACATGAAAAAATTACATTAGGAAAAAGGTAATTTTCCAATTACAATAATTTTCCAATTACAAAACTTGCAATCATGAAGACTTTTGTAGCCAAACATAGCCTTACATGAGCATTAAAACTATACAAAAAAATAATACCAAATAAACATAGGAAAACAATTACAAATGATAACTCCCTGTTAGAGTACTTTTATTCATCCAACGATGATATATTAGAGGCCCAATTATCCCTATCAAATCTCTACCGTTCGTTAGTTGTCCGCGTCCTGGCGACAACCGTGTTCCTTTTTGCACCCACGGCTAGGTGCTTGGACCTGTTGGGGCTTGTACACGTCGTCGGAATCTTCATCCACACTGCTGGGGGTCGCTGCTTCGACGGTGCAGCACTCGTTGTTGAGCAAAACAAGGCCCACCAGGGCCAGGCTCACCAACCACAATTGCAACTTATTTCGTGCCATTTCTCTCTCTCTCTCTCTTTTTTTGCCTTCTTTTGTTTTTTGTAACTTTTTGCGCACCACATTGGTGATAATGGTCCACTTATATAAGTCTTGATGGTCCATAATTAGTAAGGTTTTAGTGGTGGAGGTTTTTTTTTTTTACCTATTATTAGGGAAAACTTGGTCGTGGGTAAGCCATATGGACGGTTGATATTGATTTCAATGGTGTTCCTTTTACTCGGTACACTCACTGTTTATAGGTAATTAATGGCAACGGATTATTTTTAATTTGAGTAACTTTGAAATGGACCACAGTCGTCTAAAAGACCCAAGCACTTTGGGACCCACCATGTTGTATATGTGAAATCCACTCCGTCCATCAGGTTCTATCCTTGATGCTAGGACCTGGTGAAAAACAATAGCCAGATACACAACTCAGGTCGGCTACACCAGAAAGGACAATGGGGAAGAGATGCCGGCTGTAGGTTTGTTTGTGGGGCCACTTTATCTTTCATCAAACCTGTTAATCAGGTGTAACTCACCAGGAGATCCAAAAAATTACAGTGACCCAAAACCTGGTGAGCCACAGCGCGTGAACTTGGAGGTTTTGGGAGAAATTTTGTGTTTTTCCCATTGGTGTGGCCCACATGAGTTCTTTCTTCGGTGATGAATTTTATTAATAGCAAAATTAAGGTTTATCAACTGATGGACGGAATGGATTTTACATTTACAACATGGTGGGCCCACAGAAATTGGCTGTTTTACGCGCTGCCTAAAACTCCGCGTGTAGACAATCCCGGTCCTAGGAATTACCGTAGGTGCCACCAACGCTTTACAGGATGCACGGATCGTGGATTGGCTTTTCGAGAAGGGATAAAACTCGGTACTCGGTTATAGTATGATGGATGATACGCAGGCGCTTGGAAATTGAATAATTGAAAAACAAGTAATTGGAATTAAATTAAACTGTCCAAAGTATCCATCCCGATTTAGATGTATCATGGGCCAAGATTATCTAGCTACTACTGTTGCTTGCTGTTCTTCGGCCACGTGTGTGAGATGTGTGCGAGCGTGGTAGAACCAATTGTGCGGCTTGATTCCAATCGAACAACGATGACCCCAAGCACCAGAATAGACAGATACACCGTAATCAACTATATATGACCAGAATATGTGTAGATCGGCTGCCTATTTAGCCACTAGTTGAGTTGTTTAAAGAAAATCAAGCGATACTTGGAGGGTGGGGTTCATCTTCTAGAAATGCGTTACACTCTTGCCTTTCATAAAGTGGGGTTCATCTTCTAGAAATGCGTTACACTCTTGCCTTTCATAAAGTGACTTTTCGATATGAAATAACGTAAATCAAATAGCAAAGGGGAATACTTACAATCAATCACTTGGAACAGACTATAGTTCACCTTTCGGGACTGAATACTAGGGGTGCACAAGGAATCGGTGGAACCGATGAACTGGACCGAAACCAGTTAGTTCGATTCGGTTTGATCCGATTTTGAAGCGCACCGGTTCTGAAAATAAAAAAAACCAGTTAGTTCGGTTCAATTCTCGGTTTGGGATTTTGTAGAATCGAACCGTGGAATAAAATCTAGGTGCTTAACCCTCACTGTTTCATGTCAAGTAGTCCACTTAAAATTTGGATTCATCTAATTTTTTTTTAATGTGGCCCACTTAAACATTGCCTAGCAATGAGGATGGATGATGTAGATCTAACAAACGTATTGCATTGCATCAAGGAATCCAATACAATTGGGTTGGATTATAAAAAGCCTAGAATCGTGGAACCGAACCAGAACCGAGCCGGTTTTTACAGGTCAGTTCCAGTTCGGTTCTAAAGTGCTAACGGTTTGGTTCCGATTCCAAATTTTCTAGAACCAGTGGGAACAATTCGGTTCCAGTTTCACCCCAGAACCGGACCGAACCAAGATACGTCCAGTATATGAGCATAAACTTTCGTTACAACTACCACTATTGCTTACTGAATTCTAACTATGAATTTTCAACTATGGAATGTAATCCCAAAATTCAAACTAGAGATAAACAATTATAAAGAAAACAAAGATAGATTACGCTAAGAGACGCAGATAACGGGATAGTAGGAAAACATGATAAATTGAGATTTTTTATTTGATTTGGTTGGTGCTGGACTTCGAGCTCGGCCTTCCTCCTTATTTATAATCACCAATTACGTAACCACTTAATTTCCTCCGCTAACTAATCTTCTAAGTTTTCCTTTCATTACTATCTTTTGTAACTGACTTGCTAACTTGTCCATGCTTATTGTCCACTATGGTGTTGTAGCATCATCTTAGAACGCCAGCTGGATCACCATGAAATTGGTTGTAACTCCAACTATTGCCTTTACTTCTTCATTTCATAGGGCTGTGCAACCACATGTATACTGAGATGATTAATTCCCTCAGACCTACTAGAAATAGGGTACAACAACTACCAGATTGATGCACAATTAGGCGGCTGAAAATGAAATATATCCAACGGTCCTGTTTTAACGAACAGGAAACTGGGCCTCAAACACTAGCTGTGATTTTAAATGAGCTTTGCCAAGCCCACACGTGTGCAAATCAGATAATGCACACGGCCACCATATATGCTAGCATCGTAGGCAGGTGACATATCCAAGCCATCCTACAAAAGGCTGCAATGTTAGCTACCCCTACTTTGGAAATCGATGTCAAGACTTCAGTGTTGAATTGAAGCTATCTTTGCTTAGTCTTTCACTTGAGCTAAGGATCAGGGGGTACGCAGGAGCTAATATGCTATTGTGCTAATGTGCACAAGTGCTACCATCTACCTTCGATTGCCTACATGTGTCAAACGTGACAATGCGTGCAATTTCAAACGCCTCACATGTCCCATGTGTGCCACTAGTCAATTTCAAGAACTCCTCATATGCCTCAAATGCCACATGTGCCTTTTTCCATCTTCAAGCATCTCACATGTGCTATTGGGAATATGACAATTAATGACTATTAAAAAAATTTCATTTTACCAAACAATAAATTTGAAAATATATCTTGAATTTGTTGATAAATCTTATTCAAAAGCAAACAGGGATATTCTTATAAATAAAGTCTTTGGAATCATGACAAGGAAATTGTTGGAGAGTCCTCAAAACTGTGAAAAAATAGGGTTCATCGACCGGTCGGCCAATGGATATATTGTCACAGCGAGGATCGGCTAATTTTTTGGGAGCCTTAAATCGGTCGGCCGACCGGTCTGCAGGGGGCTCCGACCGGTCGTAGTTGAGGTAGCAAGGCTGATTTTTATAAGCAAACACTTGACGTATTTTTCAGGTCGCCAACCGGTCGACTAACGTACGGAGCAAGTATTTCTTACGTGGTTTCGCGTTGCATGTTTTCAATTCGGGATGGAGTCCTATTTGAACACCTCTTAATCGTGTTTAGATGTATGTGAAACTGAATACTAAATGCGGAATAATCGAATCGTCTATGCATCGAATAATGGAGATTCCATACTGTAATATTAAAGCCATACCTGATTGGGAAGACATTCCCGATGCCGCCGTGTTGCCGAGAAGAACTCTTGGTCTTCCGCACCTAACACCTTTAGGAGAACCTCTCAATGGGGACTAGGGTTTTCTCTTGTGTGTTGGTGAGGGGACCAAGATGTATATTTATAGGAAAGAGAGCCAGAGAAGCTTACCCGTCACACTTCTCTCCTCTAGGGTCTCTACACCGTAGGTTTTCATATCTGGCTTAATAACCGCGTATAGGGAACACGGTTCAAGCGTCCCACCCCAAACCTATTTGCAATGATCACAACTATAGTGGGGCCCACTGAATCGCTCAATCTGAATAATCCAACGGTCATGATCCAAACCGATGATCATGTGTGGCCCACCTAATGGAGTCTTACATTCTCCCACTTGGGCTACACTGATCTCTGAAAGAAAACAAAAACATTTTATTTTATTTTGTGAAAAATAATTTCATAAAACGCATTTGTTTCAAAAGTTCCTAATGGGCGCCCTACTGATTTCAAAACAATACCGTTGGATAATTATGAGCAACGCTTGTTAGATCCGGTCCATCAAGACCACTGATATTGAATCATGGTAGTCAACACAACATTTCATATTTTTGAAGTGTGACGAATCACAATCACAGATACCAATAGCCTTAACAACATGGATCAATGATATGGGGTGTGGTATGAAGATTACACGTCTTATGTGATCATACGTGTTTATCTTCAAGTGGTCCTACTGAACGTGTCTCCAAGACACAAACCAAAGTCTTGCTTACTCAAAACTAAATGTGCACACTGAAGGAGAAGCAAGATATAAACTGAAAAACAGAATCATCAATGCATAATAGATATCTCAAAAAAAATGTCTGGACATAATCGGATCATACATGAAAACTCCCACTACTGAAATATATCATTGGGATCAACAACTCCCATAGATGTTACATGTTCCTTAAAGAGCGTGATAGGAAGGCCTTTAGTGAGAGGATCCGCTATCATCTGCCTTGTGCCGATGAGTTCCACAGACACTTGACGATTCTGAACTCTCTCCTTCACAACAAGATATTTGATGTCAATGTGCTTTGACCTCGATGAATGCTTGTTGTTGTTGGAGAAGTTTACTGCAGCTGAACTATCACAATAGATTTTCAATGGTTTCGGGAATATCTGCACAACCCGTAAACCAGAGAAAAAGCTCTGAAGCCAGACCGCCTGATTCGTGGCTTCATGACAAGCTACATACTCTGCTTCCATGGTAGATGATGCCGTAATTGACTGTTTCACGCTTTTCCATGATACGGCTCCACCAACCATCATGAATACATAGCCCGAGGTGGACTTCTTGCTGTCGAGACAACCAGCAAAATCTGCATCTGTATATCCTACCAACTCTAAATGGTCGGATCTCCTGTATGTGAGTTCGAAGTCCTTTGTCCTTTGCAGGTAGCGCAACACTTTCTTTACAGCTATCCAATGATTCATTCCTGGATTGCTAAGGTACCTGCCCAACATTCCAACCACAAAAGCAATATCTGGACGCGTACAGACCTGAGCATACATGATGCTCCCTACTGCTGACGCATACGGAATAGGTTTCATCTTGTTCTTTTCTAGGTCATTCTTAGGACACTGAAATTGACCAAATTTGTCACCTTTTACAATAGGTGCTTGGCCAGGAGCACAACCTTGCATGCCAAACCTTTCGAGAACCCTATCAATATAGGCCCTCTGCGACAGGCCAAGTAATCCATGTGATCTGTCCCGGCTAATCTGAATGCTGATGACAAAAGAAGCATCACCAAGATCTTTCATCTCAAAATTTTGAGATAGAAATTTGTTAGTCTCACGCAACAATCCAATATCACTACTGACCAATAAAATGTCGTCAACATACAAGACTAAAATGATAAACTTACTCCCACTGATTTTCACATATATGCACTCATCCGCAGTGTTTTCAATGAAACCATATGAGGAAACAACTTCATGAAACTTTAGGTACCACTGTCGTGATGCCTGTTTCAACCCATAAATGGACTTCTTAAGTTTGCAGATCAAATGTTCTGAGCCTTTGGCTTTAAAACCTTATGGCTGCAACATATATACGTTCTCCATTAGATCTCCATTGAGAAACGCAGTTTTCACGTCCATTTGATGTAGCTCTAAATCCATATGAGCCACAAGAGCCATAATGATCCTAAAGGAGTTTTTCTTAGATACAGGTGAGAAAGTCTCCTTAAAGTCAATGCCCTCACGCTGAGTGAAACCCTTTGCAACTAGCCTGGCTTTATACCTTTCGATATTACCCTTAGAGTCCCGTTTGGTTTTAAATACCCATTTGTAACCAATCGGCCTAATCCCTTCAGGCAATTCAAAAAGGTCCCAAACTTTGTTGTCCTTCATGGATTTCAATTCGTTCTTCATGGCATCGAACCAATGAGAAGAATTCGCACTTTGTTCGACCTGTGAAAGGGATACAGGATCCTTTTCAACCCCAATGTCAAACTCATGCTCCTGCAAATAGACGATGTAATCATCTAGGATTGCAGATCTTCTCTCTCTATGTGATCGTCTTAATGGCTCATTATTCTGAATTGGGTTTTCCATTTCCTCATCAGTGGGTTGTATTTGAGGTTGTGCATGGTCGTCCATAGGGATCTCAGGGTCCACTACTGGACGGACAACCATGCTATTCCGAATGATTGTGGTGGGAATCACAATTCGCTCTTCCTCAAATACAATATCTCTTATATTTGTGCTCCCACTATCTTCAGTGTTCTCAATAAACCTAGCATTCCCAGTCTCAATGACTCTTATGAAATGTGATGGAAAATAAAATCTGAATCCTTTTGACCTTTCTGGGTATCCAATAAAGAAGCAACTAACAGTTCTAGGGTCAAGTTTTCTTTCATGCGGGTTATACGGTTTGGCTTCTGCAGGACAACCCCATACATGAAAATATCGTAGACTAGGCTTTCGCCCTGTCCACAATTCATATGGAGTTTTCATTACAGTCTTACTTGGGACCCTATTAAGGATATGCACAGCTATTTTCAACGCGTCACCCGACAAAGATTCTGGCAACGTAGAATTACTAATCATAGATCGCACCATGTCCTTTAGGGTGTGATTACGCCTTTCCGCTACACCATTCTGCTCTGGAGTACCAGGCATGGTGTACTGGGCGACGATGCCACAATCTTGTAGGTATCTAGCGAATGGACCTGGATTACGTCCAGATTCGTCATACCTTCCGTAGTACTCACCACCACGGTCGGATCTAACAACTTTGATCTTCCTGTCGAGTTGATTCTCGACTTCAGCCTTATAGATCTTAAATGTATCCAGGGCGTCTAATTTTTCGTTAATAAGGTATAAGTACCCATAACGAGAGTAGTCATCTATACAAGTGATAAAATATTTCTGCCCATTCCAGGATGCTGTAGAGAACGGTCCGCAGATGTCTGTATGAATCACTTCTAAGAGTCCTACGCTCTTAGTGGCACCCTTTTTCCTTATTCTAGTCTGTTTACCTTTAATGCAATCAATACAAACTCCAAAGTCTGAGAAGTCTAGGGAGTGAAGAATTCCTTCACGTACAAGCCTTTCCAATCTCTCACGAGAGATATGGCCTAATCGCCTGTGCCATAGCATGGAGGAATTCTCACAATCTAGACTTCGTTTGATGCCTTTAGTGTTTCCATGTGATGAGTTAACACTGTATACATGTGAAACATCCAAATCTAGCTGATAAAGGTTATTAACTAAAGTGCCAGAACCAATCACAACTGAATCATAGTAAATGCTTAATTTTCCATTTGCAAATTTAAACTCATAACCAAATTTGTCCAAACGAGAAATGGAAACCAAATTGCGCCTTATAGAAGGCACACAAACAGTATCTACTAGATCAAGAAGGTGTCCTGACGATAACCTAAGCCTACAGACTCCAATAGCTTCCACGTTTGCTCTAATGCCGTTCCCCATATAGACTGATCTCTCTGCATCAGTTGGCGTCCGGCTTTGGAGCATATCCTGCATGGAATTACAAATGTGGATAGTTGCACCAGAATCTATCCACCAGGAGTCTGTGGACATATCAGCTAAATTTGATTCAAAACAGACTAAAATATGGTCTTTACCCTTAGAAACGAGCCATGCTTTAAAATCTTCACAATCCTTCTTCTGATGACCAGGCTTCTTGCAGAAGAAGCAGCCATCATTAGGACCCTTCATTTTCTTCTTAAATGTCTTTTCAGACTTAGGCTGATTGCCACCCGCAGGACCCGTAGAACTTTTCCCTGAAGTGTGCTTTCTTTTCTTATTTCCTTTTCATCATTGACCAGATGTCACTAGGTGTGCACTTTGTGTCTTGCTCGACCTTCTGAGTCTCTCTTCCTCCTGAACGCACTGAGATATCAGTTCGTTCAATGTCCACTTTTCCTTTTGAGTATTGTAGCTGATTTGGAATTGACTGAATTGTGAAGGGAGGGAGTTCAGAACCAAGAAAATCAGGAGTTCATCCTCAATCTTAAGGTCTAATGCGCGGATTTTAGCCACAAGATCAGATAATCCACCAATGTACTCCCTGATATTTCCTTGACCGTTATAAGTGGCTTGAGTCAATTTATGTAAAAGTGAACTCAGCTCAGCTTTATCCGATTTCTGAAATCGTTTTCCTATTTCAGTCAGGAAATCTTTAGCTTTCTCAGTGTCGGGCATGACACCCTGCATGGTCTCAGAAATTGAGTTCTTTATGATCTTGAGACACATCTTATTTGACTTGGTCCAGGCCTTGTAGTGAGCCTTTGCTGAATCCGTACTAGAATCAGTTGGAGTAAGAGGCTCTACTTCCTTCAGGGCCAAGTCCAAGTCCATGCAACCTAGGACTATTTCAACGGACGACTTCCATTTGGAATAGTTGGACCCAGTAAGCAAATGTATGGAATTGAATTGTGTTGGAATATTGGAAAAAGTCATAGCTGGACATTCAAAGAATAAAACTCACATTAATAATCAAGTCCCATATAATAATGCATAAACATAAACCACAAATATCATGCATGTATGAACATTTGATTGATTTGGGCCTTCAATCAAATGACCCAGAATGATGATGGGCCATAATCATCAAAATCTGACAAGAGCCCGGCGTATCATCACGATTCCTCCTTTGAGCGAAATTGTAACATATAGGAGGCTCTACTGAATCATGAAGCTGACCAATGCTGGTGAAATAGTTCTAAGACGTCCATCACCTTTGGGTGAAATGAATCTCTCATACCTATATCACCATCACTAATCACTTCATCCCGCTCACATCCAGCCAAACGATGATACTTCTTTGTTCTGACCACCGCTGCCTGGCTATGAACGCAACTGAATGCAATCCTATAATGGAGGGTTACTGAATTCCAAGTACAGAAGTCTAGAAGTACGAATCGTTGCCAATTGAGGTCACTTTGGTGGCTAACACAATAAGCTTCAATCCCTCTTCCAGACTCAAAAATTGCTACATGATCCTGCCCACAACGGACCATTCTGCAAAAGATCTAATTTGGCCTAAAACATGGCTGATGTTGGCCGCTCGTATGTTTAAACATATTCTAAAGTGATAGTTGGATTATATACTTAATAGTCAACAACTAAATATCAGCCTTAAACATATGGGTAATGGCCCTATTTTAGGTCAAATCAAAGCTTAATAGGTATAACCATGTATATTAAAATACTTGGTCCATCTAACAAGTGAAACTCTCCAACCATCTGTTTATACATATGAGTTTTGCTTTTTTTAAAATGGTCCAAGTGGATTATTACAATGGTTAAGATCACTTTGGACAATGGGCCCAAGTACCTAAAGTGGGCCCTAAAAGGTCCAAAAGAATCAACAAGACAAACTTTAACCAGGCCCCTGAAAATGGACCTGTTATTCAACATGTTATGGACTCACGGGCTTGGGCGGGCTGGCGGGCCTTATCCATTGAACTGGGCCAAATTGTATGGACTGAGCCACTGGACCTGGGCCTATGGATTGAGCCCAATGATCATGAGCTGTTCGAATTTGGGCCCACTAGATCAAGTCCAGATCATTAGGAACAACAAAACATGGCATGTCTGCGGCCTCATGAAATATAAATAAAAAAGGCAACCCGCTATACACGCCCAAAAAGGCAACCAACTGGCGTGTACAGCAACACCCAAAGCAGCAGCATTCCAAAAACCCTAGCCGCATTTGGGCATTACCAAATCTGGAAATGCCTCTCACGGCCAAAAACGCCTCTCACGACTAAAACCCTAGCCGCATTCTAATCTCTGTAACAGGGTGGAAACCCTGGCCGCCCTCACTACTGCCCGCCGACACCACTGTTGCGTTCGCCATCAGCCACCGCCGGCCGGAATCAATGGCAGCTGCCATCATCAACTGCCACCACGAATCGAGCAGCAGCATTACGTCCGACAACGCTGCTATAGTGGCAGCTCTCCATCGGTCCCGATATCACGGCCGCAGCCTAGCAGTCGATCGTCAACCGTCGACGGGGAGGACGCCGACGATGCCAACGCATGCCGCTGCCAAAACTTCCGCACGACCGTCTGGATCATGCCCTTCCTCTATCCTTCCTCATCTAATTGATAGAGGTGGGTTTCCAACGGAAGATTCTGATCGACCGACCTCCTAATCGAGGGTGCAGCCGCTGTCGGTTCCGGATCGTGATGCTTGCTGGTGCGAGGCAGATGAAGATGGGCAGTGGTGTCGCGGCCGGTAGCCATCGCTGTCGGCGGCGGCGCAAAGGGTTTTTTTTTTGTATTGGCATGAAGCCGCTGCCGTCATCAATGGCTGTGGATATCAAGATTTGATACCATCTTCTCCAAGATCTGATTGGGAAGATCGGGTGATGATCTGATCTGATCACTTCGATCGGAATCTGATTGGAATCCGCGGCCGATCGGGATCTGATTGGGAACGGTGGCGATGGATCTGATCATCGCGACGTCCAGATCCTTGGCTGCGATAGCCAAATCTGGTTCAATGGCCGCGATAGCCATCTGTTTGGCAGCAACAGTCCCAAAAAGGATCTTCAGGGAGATGACCCTCACGTCCAGAGACGAGGTTTGATTCACACGGATCTGGACTACAGTATATCTATCATCTTGGAATCTCCAAGATCAATGCATAGTATGCTCTGATACCAACTGTGAAACTGAATACTAAATGCGGAATAATCGGATCGTCTATGCATCGAATAATGGAGATTCCATACTGTAATATTAAAGCCATACCTGATTGGGAAGACATTCCCGATGCCGCCGTGTTGCCGAGAAGAACTCTTGGTCTTCCGCACCTAACACATTTAAGAGAACCTCTCAATGGGGACTAGGGTTTTCTCTTGTGTGTTGGTGAGGGGACCAAGACGTATATTTATAGGAAAGAGGGCCAGAGAAGCTTACCCATCACACTTCTCTCCTTTAGGGTCTCCACACCGTAGGTTTCCATATCTGGCTTAATAACCGCGTATAGGGAACACGGTTCAAGCGTCCCACCCCAAACCTATTTGCAATGATCACAACTATAGTGGGGCCCACTGAATCGCTCAATCCAAATAATCCAACGGTCATGATCCAAACCGATGATCATGTGTGGCCCACCTAATGGAGTCTTACAATGTATCCTAATCAATATCAAGGAGTCCTAGTTCGAGATTAGGGCTTGGGGAGAGATTGTGAGGGTTATAA
Source organism: Liriodendron chinense (assembly GCA_003013855.2). Classification (NCBI taxonomy): domain Eukaryota; kingdom Viridiplantae; phylum Streptophyta; class Magnoliopsida; order Magnoliales; family Magnoliaceae; genus Liriodendron; species Liriodendron chinense. The sequence goes on along the minus strand of ML058348.1, from coordinate 7,682,243 downwards.
GTGCTTTGTTCATCTTTGGGATCTACTTGAGGGTAGATTAGCTTTGTAATCATCTGATATTCATAGTGGAGTTATCGCTTTATGCCGTGGTTTTTCCCGAAAAGGTTTTCCACGTAAAAATGGATCATCTTTGTGTTGATTGCTTGTGTGGCATGTGTTGATTGTTTGAATCTCTTCGGTGCTTCCGCTGACCAGATTTCCAACAAAAACATCATTTCCCATAAAACTAGCTTTTCAATGTCTTTGAAGCCTTTCTTTGTGGGAACTTGTGAGAAATACAATGTTCTATTTACTATTTTGTTGAGAAATCATCAAATTTATTTGTCCACCTCCATTCTTAAGAAAAGCATTTTCAATGACCAAATGAAAATGAATTTTTAAAAAGTTAAACTCAAAGGTGTCATCGTTCACCTTTAATAGCTTCATGTGCCCAACATTTGCCAATGCAACTCCTAGCGTAATTTAGTTCCCGTGGGTTGGATATTGCCATTACAACAGCATGAGGCAAAAGTACTCCTAATGTCTTAAAAACTGCAAGTATATGAGAATTTCTTATCTTTTTCTTATATGTTTTGTGAATAAAAATACAACGAATTTATAGAGAATGGAATGTAATCAAACCCCTAATCTCATCCTTGATTAGGAGAAAAAATAGAAACAGAACACACACAGCTAGGAAATATATTATTGTATAATACTCCCTTTCAAGTTGACATGTGAAGATCAATAATGCCCAACTTGCCAGTGAGATAATGGAAGTGGTCCCGCCCAAGTGCTTTGGTAAAAACATATACAAGTTGAAGTAGGGAGGGCATGTAACATGTGCGAAAGATGACAAAAGATAGTTTTTCCTAGACGATGTAACAATCAATCTCAATAAGCTTCATGCGTTCATGGAAAACTAGATTATTGGCAATGAATGACTTGATTGTCATAATGTAGGCTCATTGGTTGGGAAAAGAGACCCCAAGATTGTGAAGAAGGAATTTGAGCTAAACATGTTCGCAAGTGGCATTGGCCATGGCCCGATATTCAGCCTTAACAAATGACCGAGAAATGATAGGTTGTTTTTTTTTTATTTTCTAAGAAAGGGGACTATGGCCGAGCAAAGTGAAATTATAATGTTCTGCAAAGTTTTCATATTAAACTTGAACACATACGCTAGCAACATTGTTAGAAAATCGTACGAATTAAATTAATTATCATCTTCACCTCGAAACAATGAATTAATACAAATATGACGTAATCGATATTTTCACTAATTGCGTAGATGCCAAATGATGAACTTAGTAAACCTAGGTCTTAATTACCGTACACAAGAAATCTCAATATTAAAATAATCCTAAAAATGCCCTAATTATCTGAAAGGTTTATAGACAACTCATTAGTGGATTGTTAAACCCAAAATTAAGGAAAATCGTCTGTCTTACCAGGCTTGACGACCCTCGTGGGACGTTGAGCTAAGACTATGAGCCGAATTGCTCAGCTTGGAGCTAAGAGGGTAGCACATATAATGTGTGAATCTGTCAAAAAATTACCTAAAACTTAAGTAAATTTTGTCCATTCGAACTTACTCGAAATTGTGGCTTTTGATACATTAGATTTCGATGAAACTTCGGACCCTAATCTTGATTATTACTCCACAAACATCCATAAATTTATGACCTTGATCGATGATCAGTGATCTTTAAATGAACTTGTCATCATATTCGTTGATTGCTGCATCCGGATTGTAGGTCAATCATAGCCTTAGGTGGATCACCACTTGCGACAACTAGGCATCAAATGCTAGAATTGAATCGTGGACCCAAGTAGGCATCAAATGCTAGAATTAAACCCCCATGGGGTTATATGACTTAAAAACCTAACCTTTGGAGCCAATTGCAACCCATTTGGCACTATAAATATGACTCATTTCGGAATTTCTCCTCCAAATCCGAATTTTTTAGAATTTGAAAGAGAGAAAAGGACAAGAAGAGAGCAAGATTAGTTAGGAGCTTGAATTTGTGAGATCATTGCCTTCAATAAGTGTAATTGCTACCCCAATCCCTTATTGCCAAAATTTTCCTTCGTCGGATTCACCACCGTTTGGAATCGAAGGTGAGATACAAATCCTATCTTTTGATTTCATACCCTTTAACGTAGAATTTTATGAATCTTACCAAAATCCTTTGGATTTGATTAGGAATCGGCATTTCTTGACAATTTGTTTCTCTTGCAACCCACGTGTGCAAAACAACCTATATTTGCCAATGTCAAACATGTGCCTTTGTCCATCATAAATTGCTTCATATATACCATATATATGCCCATGTGCATGAGTGCTACACTTTAGCTTAAAATGGCTATATATCAAATGTGCCTGAGTGTCTCTTATTTCACATGTGCAAAACAATCGACATGCTAATGTGATGTATATGTACCTTTGTCTATCTTCAATTGCTTTGTGTATGCCATATGTGATGATGTGCATAAATGCTACTTTAAATGCCCACATGTAAAATCTGTCAATGTGGCTCTTGTGCTACATTTGCCACCATACCATGTGGGCCACAATTTACCTCCAAGCACACTGCATGTCATTCGTGCCACATGTGCAGTCGCGTCTCATAAGTACAAAATGTGTTAATCCAACTCATGCCAATAACTAATATGATTTTTTTAAAGTATAAAGTTATACCAAACAATAAATTTGAAAATAGGTTTAAAATTTTCGAAAAATAAATCTTGCATAAAAACAAATAGTGAAGATGATATTTTGTTTCCTATAGTTTTTTTTAGAAATAAGGCTTTTTAGGAAACATTATTCTTTCCTGTGCTTTTCACAAATCCAAGCAGGCGTAAAAATTCGACTCCATTGATAAGGCCTGTTTGGATTCTTGGAATGCTAGGGAAGAAAACATGATTTTTGAAAAATCTCATTTTCAAGCAAATGTTGAAATGGAAAAAAACCATGTTTATGTATCAAAACATTGTCCTACTCAGTGTGACAAATGGAGGAGATCTTAAAAAATCTCACAGTCACACTGAAAAACACATCAAGGGCCTGTTTGGATACCACCAAATAAGTTACTTTTCTACTTATAACTTATTTAAGATTAGTAAGTGTGCTATATGATCAATTATAAGTAGCTTGTTAGGTGTGGGTGAGTGTTAGACTCCCTTGATATACATTAATATGTGATCCTCTAATGGCTCGAGCTTTTAGAGCAAGTAGTGATTTGACATAGAATTAGAGTCAAGGTCAAGTCTGCAAACCTCGGGAGTAGTAAATATGCCACTAGAATATTTTCTCTTATGAGAGCATTTATGTATGAGTTGAGTGTTTCTCCACCCTTGCCTAGCATCTTCTTTTGCAACCCTAATGTGAGTGGGTGTTATAGTCCCTTGATATATATATATATATATATATATATATATATATATATATATATATATATATATATATATATATATCATTCTCTAAGGGCTCAAACTTTTAGATCAAGTGATTATTTGACATAGATTTTTTATTTAAAGTTACTTAATCACTTCAGTTTAGTAAGTAGAAATCAAGATGAGCTACTTAAGGCATAAGTAAATCATCTCCGGTAATTTACAATCCAAATGCTCCCTAAATGATATTATTGCGAGTTTTTTCATAATATTGGTAGATTTTAAATATCACCACATTATCTCTAAAAGTATCAACTAAGCAATTTGTCATACAAAGATATGATTTTGCAACAATATCCTAGGAAAACCTTCAAAATTTGAAAATCTCTCCAGAAATTTTCTGGCTGAGAAAGATTTGACACTATAATCCTGGCCTTTGTTTATCAATCAAGTAGGGCTACTTTCATCACATGAGATTACAAAAAAAAGACACTGCAATTACACATGAGTGTCTAATAATATAACTATAGGTATGGCTTTTAATAAAATAGAATCGCAGAACAAGATTCGTAGCCAGCCCTAATTAATTGGGACAAAGCTTAGATGATATTCAACAGAGTACTTTGTCATTGCAACCATCGACTATCATTGACAAACATACAAACATAGGAAACTGTACATGTTGGGTCCACCGTTCAACACTCTATAGACCATTGATATGATGGACCTCTTGTCATCATGGATGGGGATGCATTAAAATTCTCCTAGATTAGAAGATCCTAACCCTTCCATCAATATCCTATTGGTATACTACTTCATTGTTTTTCTTAAATCTATGTGATTATCCTCTAGTCTAGGAGACATTTGGTACATGTCATGTCCAAGGTGGGCCCCATATATATAACAATTGGAAATCAGATGGAATAGTTAGCAGCATCTAATAGAAATGGTTCACAAGAACATGCAATCCAAGGTGTGGCTCCTGAATGGATGGCCCATTCAAGATGCACGTGCCAATGCAACACACGTGTACAATTACCAACAATCTGACACGTGTAACAGTTAAAGTTTAGGTGCACCCATTGGATGGCTAGAGTATTCCAACTGTGCAACATCATACTAATCTGACCGTCCCTTTTGTGGCCTCTTGATGACAATCAGGGTCCATCCAATGTGCTGGACCATATGGATGGTCCAATATCAATTGTTTTAACTGTCCATATGACAATGTAGATTTGACGCTACTGTGAAAAAATCAGTGCCCATCAAGCCATCGGTTAAAAAGAAATTATTTACACATTTGAATTGTCTTCCATTAGTACTTATTCTGAAATGAAAATTTATTAAACTTGCAGTTAAGAAGATTTTCTATCCAAACAGAACATTACATCTGCACCGTAGAAATTCCGGCCTCCGGTCCAAGCCCAGCTTATGCATAAAAAAAATTTAAAAATAAAAACAACAGCATTAAAAAAATAATAATAAAGCAATTCCAAATGATAAATAGGTCTCTCCAAAACTAGCATTAGGGTGATTCATCCAACAATGATAGGAGAGGCCCAGTTATCCAATCAAATCTCTACCGCTCGTTAGCGGTCCGCGTCTTCACCACAACCGTCGGCTTTCTCGCAGTGAGTAGCTGGTTTGGGCTGTTTGGGCTTGTACAGGTCTTCAGCATCGATGTCGATATCGATGCCGGGGGTTGCCGATTCGACGGTCCGGCACTCATGGCTCAGCAAGACGAGGCCCACCAGGGCCAGGCCCACCAACCACAATTGCAACTTGTTGTGTGCCATTTCTCTCTCTTTTTTCTCTCTTTTGCTTTTGTATTTCCTTTTTTGTACACTACAAAGGTGACAATGGTCTACTTATATAGGTTTTGCTTTCCATATTTAGTAAGGTTTTAGAGGTAGTTTTAACTGTATATTAGAGAAAAGTGCCGTGGAGTACGCAAGATGGACGGTTGATATTGATTTGGTTGTTTTTTTTCTTTTACTTGGTAAACGCATTGCTTATGGCTAATGCCAACGGCTAATTGCTTATTTCTTTTTGCGTCTGTCGCGATTTAAGTTTACAGCGTGTGTCACGAGTCACTAGGACCCATCCTGCTAAGATGGTCTGGTTCTTTGAACTGTCCATATTCTCTTTTCTGCCGTAAATAGGCTGTGATATCTTAATCGTGCTTCATCAGAATTGATCGTAACCTTTGATTTAATTTGAATGCGGGCCGTTGAAAATTTTATTTTCATTGATCTAAATCCATCTACATATCGTAATGCCCAGAATTATCCATTCAGCTTATGTTTCTTATGGTAAATCGTATGGAACATAGTCCACAACATGGACGGTTCCGATCACCAGAAACTCAGCATGTGGGCTCCAGTGGGCAGCGACTGACGCTGAATCCTGAGTTGTGACAGAGTCAAAACGTACTCGAGGAATTATAGGATACGAAACTGTAGGCGGGTTTTCAATTATAACAGGTGGGGCCCACCGTCGTTATCATGATTCCAGACTATCGTTCCATTACATCCCACTGTCACTGGATCGTGTCTCAGTGTCCCACTAATCTCCTAGATTGGAACATCCTGACTACCGCTCTCTCTCTCTCTCTCTCTCTCTCTCTCTCTCTCTCTCTTTTCTTTTTCTTTTTTATTTTTTTTTTTTGTTCTTTTTTTTTTAAGGGATGGCCCATCCACGGCATGACATTATAAAATAACGGTCTGGATTAGCAGGACATATGCTCCACTTGTCCGAAATGAAAACGGGCTTGTAGAATTGCCATTCATAAAAATATATTAAAGTTGTCTGGGCCATCTTGCCAATGGCTCAGATTTATCAAAAAACTGATCTACACAGAATGGACGATTTGGGCTCGCCGATGGCCCCGAGTTATCTAGAAATGATCCACATAAAGCGACCAATTCTCGGGCCCATCAATAGTCCAGATTTATGAGTAAAAAAAAAAAAAAATCAATAGTCGAAATTTATTTTAAAAATGCTTTCATTGAGATTTGAACTCAAGACCTCCCGCTTACTAAACGGGTGCTCTAACCAACTGAGCTATGAAAGCTTAGTTGGTTTATTTTATATATTTACAATATTATTGTAATAGTCATGCTACAGTACTAGGACATTTGTTGTTGAATTCAAAGGCTGGCCATTTTTCAAAGGAGCTATACATTTTCAAAATTTAAGCGTGATGCTAATTGCTCCATGTACAAGGCTGTTGATGGAAAGGGCTAATCCCGGCAAAATCAAAATTTTAGATAGACTTTGCCGAAATGGTTGAATATACATGTAAAAATCAAGTATAAGCTCAATTCATTATTGACAATAACAAAAAATGTAATAAGATTTTCTATATTAATATACTTAAAGTTTGTTAAAGTACAAAAATAATATCTATTTTAAATCTTTATTTTTCTACACTTTTGATAACTTTTTGAATTTTTTTGAATGAAAATGTCACGCATTGAGCCTTATGTCAATAAAGACTCACATACCTTTTTAATCACTACCTGGACCTTTTATCACTACTCTATAGCTAACTTTTCTTTTAACACTGCACTTTGGTGATCTTTCGTACTTTTCAATAATTTTCAAGCTATCTTTCCTATTTTCTAACTATTCTCTTTAATAGAAACTACCACCTCAAAAAATAACTTTTAAGCTTGTTTGAAAAGAAAATAAAAAGAAATGAAATACAAAAAAATATTGCAAAAGTTCCACTATTAAAATATCAGTTCTTTACTCTTTTTTAAATAAAAAAAATTATTTGTGAGCTAGAATTTGAGCTCAATTTTGAAAAATAAAATGGTATCGAAATAAGATAATTTTAGTCCTATTTTAAAACTCATCAAATTATCTTTCCAATGTGCTCAAGATCACCTCGATCCGACTTATAACGAGATAGTTATGAATGTTTTTGTGGGATCATGCAATGTTGGAAACAAACGCAAACACGAATGCAAGCATGGAATTTCGGCCCAATTTTGAAAGATTAATTAGTTTCTAAATAAGATAATTTTATTCCCACTTGAAATCTCATTGAATTATCATTTTAACAAGTCCAAGATCGCTCTAATCCAACCTACAACGAGGGAGTTATGACAATTTTCGTGGGATTACCCAATGCTAAAAATAGACCGAATGGTTTATGAACGCCATTATGGACTTTAGGCCCACTTTTAAAAAGTTAACGGTGTCCAAATGAGATGATTCCAGTCTCATTTGAAATGTCGTCGAATTATCTTTTCAACAATCCTAAGATTCGATCTAGCCTGTAATAAGAGAATTAAGATCACTTTCAGTGAGATCGTACAATTTCATAAATGAATAAGAAAGCAAGTGTGTACAAAAAGTGAACGCGAACGTGATCTCATGAAAATGATCATAACTCCTTCGTTTGTATACACACTCGTATTCATATTTGGTTCTAACATCGCACGATTCCATTATTAGATTTGTACAACATGTATCATCTTATTTTAACATAAAATCTAGGATTTTATTCAGTATTCAATTGTAGTAATCTCCTAAATATAAATTGTAACTAGCTATAAGATTACGTTCATCTTCTCAATGCAATGCACAGAAGTTTTGCATAACTTGTCATGGTATCAAAGAGTTAATCTGGGCCATTGATCATCTGCGCCATCTCATAGCTGCCATTAGTTGTAATTCTCGGCTGTATCAGTCATGGCCCTGCATCTGTTGTAGCCCTTTGTTGCTGCCCTTGGCATCATTCACAGTTGGTCCTTGGACCATTCATCATGGCTGGCCTCTGAATCAATCACATCCCTAATCAGCCCAACTCACCCAATTTGTCACTGTCATCGCTGCCTCATCTTGGGAGTTCTCATCTCATCAAAACCCCACAATACCACCTACCGCACCGGTTGCATCTCAGATCTGTCTCTGATCAGATCCACGTCGTGGCTGCACAACACCACCTGTTGCATATCTTTCATCCTCGCCTCCCATTGTCGTTGCCCTCTTCAACAGATCTTCCAGCCATATCTCCCATTACTACATCTTCGTCCAATGCTGCTCTTATGCGCCTGGGCTCACCTTCACCCCTTATCATGTCAGACTTCAAGGCACGCATCTCTTCATCTCAACCTTCAAACAAAAGAAATAGTCATTGTGGTTTTTTTTTTTTTGTACACTACAACCTATTTCCCATCCACATCATCTCGGTTTATATGGTTGCTTCTTCAAACTCTACGTTGTCTACTTTAACAAAGATTCAGGCAACTCCAGACTCTTCAAATATATTCTATTTTCACCATTCTGATCAGCCAGGTATTACATTTGTCTCTCAACCACTCATCAGCGATAACTATGCCACATAGAGTCGCGCCATGATTGTTACTCTTAATGCTAAGAATAAACTATGCTTTGTTGATGGCTCTTATCCACAACCCTCCACCACTATTTCTGATTTTGCCTCATGGACTCGATGTAACTAGATGGTTCTATCTTGGATTCTCAATGCTCTTACTAAAGAGTTATCAAATAATGTGGTTTACACTGACAGTGCTTATGCTGTTTGGACTGATCTCCATGATCATTTTTCTCAAAGCAATGGTCCACACATATTTCAACTCCAGCACTCCATTTACTCTCTCACACAAGCTCAATCTAATATTACTACATACTTCTTTCAATTGAAATCATATTGGGATAAACTATCCTCTTACTCTGCTCTTCCTGTATGTACCTATGAAGCAGCAAATGATCTCACTTCCTTTCAACAGCAGGAATACCTCATGCAATTTCTTATGGAGCTTAATGAAAGTTACTCTATCATTCGAGGACAACTTCTTCTCATGAATCCCCCTCCTTCAATTAACAAAGCATATTCCTTATTACTACAAGAAGAAAAACAACGAGAGGTCTCTACTCCTCACAAACCTTTTGATGATAGCATCGCCTTGGTCGTTACAAACTATTCTCCTCATCCTAGGCTCCTCTCGTGATTCAGGACGTAGTTTTTCTAATGACAACCATGGCAGACGTCGCACTCAGCTCACATGTGATTACTGTGGTTGGACAGGTCACACAAAGAATAAATGTCATGCAGCACATGAATATCCACCCGGTCATCGCCTCCAATGTACCGCTCCATCCAGACCTCGCATAATTCCTTCACGTGACAATATGGCTCTTACTAGCCCTATATCGTCCACTCCCAGCTTCACTCTAGATTAGTATCGCGAAATTCTTTCACCTGTTCAATAAAGGCACAACACAACCTGAGACACATCTTGCAGGTAATTTCTCTTATTTATATGTTTCTTCCTCTCATTTCACATGGATTATTGACACTGGTATCACTATCCATATGACCCATTGTTCATCTTTACTTCAATATTCCTCAAATTCCACTACAATTACCGAATACTGAATTGTCATCTTGTCAATGTCACCCATGTAAGTTCCACTACCCTTACACTTACCATTTCTCTCACCAATGTTTTATGTGTTCCATCTTTTCACTTTAATCTTCTCTCTATCAATCAACTAACTTGTTCATTAAATTGTTCAATCACATTTTTTTCTTAATTTCTGTCTATTTCAGGACCTTGCAGTGAAGATAATAATTGGACTAAGTAAGAAGCGAGGCGGCCATTATCACTTCATTCCACATGTTCCTCCAACCGTTTTATCTGCTAATCACTCTTCTTCCTCTACAATATGACATCACCGTCTTGGTCGTCTCTCTCAGGTTCGCCTTCAACATTTGTCTAGTATTTTATCTACTTCTATATTTTCTAATAAATTTCATTGTGATGTTTACCCTTTAGCCAAACAACCTTGGTTACCTTTCCCATCTAGTTATATTTCTACTATTGATATTTTTTAACTAATTCACTATGACATTTGGAGACCATATTTTGTTCTCTCTCATTTTGGTGCTCGTTATTTTTTAACTATTGTTGGTGATTTTTCACGTGCTATTTGAACATATCTGATGCATTCTAAATCAGATACCCAATTTCTTCTGAAATCTTTTTTTGCTATGATAAAACCTAATTTAAAAAATAATTTAGGCAGATTCGCACTGATAATGGACTGAAATTTTTCTCAGCTGACCTCCACTCATTTTTTAAGAAGTTGACATCATCCATCAACATTCTTGTGTGGCTACTCCGCAACAAAATGGTGTCGTTAAAAGAAAACATATACACATTCTTGAGGTTGCCTGTGCGCTTCACTTTCACGCCCACCTCCCACTTGAATTTTAGAGAGAATGTATTCTCATTGCTACATATCTTATTAACTACATTCTCACTCCTCTCATTTCTGGTGCTACTCCATTTCATACACTCACTCAGAAACTACCCATTTACACACATCTACGGGTTTTTAAATGTCTTTGTTATGCTTCTACCTTATCTAATAATCGGGACAAATTTCAACCACGTGCTTGTAAATGCATTTTTATCGTCTAATCATATGCACAAAAGGATTATCGAATTTTTTACCTCTCTTCTCATAAAATCTTCATCTCCCGTGATATTTTTTTCATGATAACATTTTTTCTTATGCTGAAATCTCTTCTTCTTCCTCTCTTGTTCTTCCACTTCTAGCTCAAAAAAAAAAACATCTCATCTCTCGTCCCTCAGAGGTACCATCACCCACGAATCATATTCCCCTTGCAGCTAGACCCCCTCCGTCTTCTCGGCTCCTCATCGTTCTAACTGCCTCCGACGTCCACCTTCCATGGCTTCATGATTTTAAGTGCTCTAATGCTGCCGTGTAACTTCCCCATGCCTCGTCACCCTCCACAAATGTTCATGCTTTTTCTCTATCTAATTTTCTTTCTTATTGTCATTTTTGTCTTTCACATAAAGTATGTCTTGTAAGCATTTCTTCTTTTGTCGAATCTACAAGCTATTCTCAGGCTATGAAAGATCCAAATTGACGTGACGCCATAGCTGCTGAAGTTAAAGCTCTTGAGCACAACAATACGTAGACGTTTATTAAATTATCTCTTGAAAAAATTTTGATTGGCTACAAATGGGTATATAATCTTAAATTTCACTTTGACGGCACTCTTGAACGCTACAAAGCCCGCCTTGTTGCAAAGGGCTACACCCAGCAAGAAGTACTAGATTATTATGAGACTTATGCTCCCGTCACTAAAATGGCTACCATCCGTTGTCTTCTTACTATTGCTACTACTCGCAAATGGGTCATCTATTAAATGGATGTTCACAATACTTTATTACATGGTGATCTCAATGAAGAGGTATATATGTCACTTCCCACCGGTTTCATCCGATAGGGGGAGTCATATGTTTGCCACCTGAATAAGTCCCTCTATGGACTCAAATAGGCCTCTCGACAATGGTTTGCTAAGTTTTCCACGGCCTTATAGTCTATCGGTTATGTCCAATCCAAGGTCGACTATTCCCTCTTCACACGAAGCGTTAGCACCACATTTACAGTAGTCTTAGTCTACGTCAATGATGTCCTTATTATCGGCAACGATATACATGTCATCTCTGCTTTAAAAGTTTTCTTATATCATCAATTTTAAATTAAAGATTTTGAACCATTAAAATATTTCTTGGGAATTGAAGTATCCCGTTTTCATCGGGAGATCTATCTTAACCAACGTAAATATACCCTTGATATTCTTTCTGATTCTAATCTCCTTGATGCCCGTCTTATCGATTTACCTATGGATGCTAACACTAAATTTTCTGATAATGACGACACTCTACTCTCTGATCCGACGCCATATCATCACTTAGTTGACCGCCTTATCTACCTTACCATTACTCGACCAGACATCGTTTATTCTATACAGAATCTTAGTCAGTTCATGAATAAACTCCGCCAACCTCATTGGGATGCTGCTCTTCGCATTCTTCACTTCCTCAAAGGCACTTTGGGTCAAGGCTTACTCATGTCCTCCTCCAATCCACTTATTTTAAAAGGATACTGTGACTTTGATTGAGTTAGTTGCCCCATAACTCTTCGCTTTCTAACTGGTTTCTGCACTTTTTTTAGCGAATCTCCTCTCTCATGGACCACTGTCTCTCATTCTTCAGCCAAGGTTGAATATCACTCCATGACTTCCATATGTTGCGAATTCACTTGGCTTCTTTGTCTCCTTTATGATCTCTACAGTTCGTAACATCTGTCCAACACTTTTATTTTGCAACAACCAAGCTGCACTTTACATTGCTATTAATCCGGTATTTCAAGAACGAACAAAACAAATTGAGATAGATTGTCACCTCGTTTGTGAAAAGATCCAATCGAAAATAATCAAGACTTCTTATATTCCGTCGCATCTCCAACTTGCCGATTTATTCACAAAACCCTTAGGCAAGAATTCATTCCAATGATTGAGCTCCAAGTTTAGTGTTTCCAATGCTCACTCTCCAACTTGAGGAGGAGTATTAGATTTGTATAGCATGTATCATTTTATTTTAGTATAAAATCTATGATTTTATTCGGTGTATAGTTGTAGTAATCTCATAAATACAGATTGTAACTGGCTATAAGATGACATTCCTCTTCTTAATGCAATACACAGAAGTTTTGAAGTTTTGTACAACTTGTCACCGATGAAAATAATCATGACTCCCTCATTACATGTTAAATCGGGGTGCCTTAAGTTTCTTATAAAGATAATTCAATAAACTTTTAAACAATATTTAAATTACCTCATTTCGATACCATTTGACTTTTCAAAATCTAGCCTAAAGTCCATGACAACGTTGATAAATTGTTCTATTTCATTTCCAACATTACACAATCTTATGAAAGCAGTTATAACTCCCTCGTTACAAGTTAGATCGGGGTGATCTTGAGCTTGCTGAAAAGATAGTTTGATGACATTTTAAATATGGCTAAAATCATATCATTTGGACATCTTTTGACCTTTCAAAATTAGGCTAAAAATCTATGTTAGCATTTACATTTACTTGTAGGATCACGCAATTCCACGAAAATGATCATAATTCTCTTATTACAAGCCAGATCAAAACAATTTGAGACTCGTTAGAAAGATAATTCGACGACCTTCTAAATGGGACTGAAATAATCTCATTTGACCTTTCAAAAATGAGCGAAATCCTAGCTCACTAACAATTAACATTCACTCTAATTTGAGCAAGTTTTAAAATGTCAAATGGTATCCAAATGAGATATTCAAGTCTCATTTAAAAGGCCATCAAATTATCTTTCCAACGAGCCCAAAGGCCTTTAATCTGATTTGTAACAGGGGAGTTATGCTCATTTTGGTGGGAGTAAGAGATGTTGGAAATGCAAACAGTCACATTCACTTTTGGTGTACTATCATGTTCGCTTTCGGTATATGGTCATTTTAGCTTTTAATACACTATCGTGTTTGTTTTTAATACATTACTGAGTTCGCTTTCAATTTACACTCGTGTTCGCATTCGTAATTAGTTTCAATATCGCGCGATCATATAAAAATAGTCATAACTTCCTTGTTACAGGTCGGATCGGGGCAATCTTAGGCTAATTGAAAAAAAATAATTCAACAACCTTTCAAAAGAGACTAGAATCATTTCATTTGATACCATTTTACCTTTCAAAATGTGGGTTAAATTCAAAAGCGAATATAAAATATTCATCTACATGAACTTTAGGCTTAATTTTAAAAGTTCAAATGGTGTCTAAATAATATGATCATTATTTCATTTGAAAGATCGTCGAAGTATCTTTCTGTTGAGCCCAAGTTCACCTTAATTCAACCTGTAACGAAAGAATTATGACCATTTTAGTGGGATCGCGCAATGTCAAAATCGAAACAAAATAATTCACGAACGCCATTATGGAATTATTCAAATCCTATTTAAAAGCTTATTGAATTATCTTTCTAGCAAGTCTAAGGTAACCCATGATCCAACCTATAACGAATTCAAATCCTATTTAAAAGCTTATTGAATTATCTTTCTAGCAAGTCTAAGGTCATCCATGATCCAACCTATAACGAGGGAGTAATGACCATTTTCATGGAAACGCGATGCTGGAACCAAACATGAGTATACTTATGTTCTAAACGCGAATACAAGTATGTACCAAACGCAATCCATTTTCAAAATACGCTAACTTTTACATTCATTTTATCATTGCACAATCCCACGAAAACTATCACAATTTTCTCGTTATAAGTTGCATAGGGATGATCATAGGCTTGTTGGAAAGATAATTTGACGACCTTTCAAATAGAACTAGAATCATCTCATTTGGACACTAGTTAACTATTCAAAAGTGGAACCAAAATCCATAATGCTGTTTTCAAATTGTTTTGTCTTGTTTTCAGCACCACACAATCCCACGAAATGATCATTAACTCCCTTGCTACAAGTAGGATTAGGGCAATCTTGGACTTGTTAGATAAATAATTTAATGAGCTTTCAAGTGAGACTGAAATCATCTCATTTAAACATTGTTTGATCTTTTAAAATTGAGCCTAAAGTCTATGCTAGCGCTCATGTTCATTTCTAGCATCACACAATCCCACAAAAATGATCATAACTCCCTCATTACAGGTTGTATTGGAGTAATCTTTGGCCCATTGGAAAGATAATTAGATGAGCTTTCAAATGGGATTAAAGTTATTTCATTTGGACACCATTTGACCTTTTAAAACTAGGTTCAAAGTTTCACCCACGAACAATTTTTAAAAAAAAAAGAAAAATAACTCTTTTTTTTTTTCCAAACAAGCTTAAAAAAAAGTAAATTTTGTGCTCATTTCCTCTCATTTTCTTTTCGAATAAACTCAGAACTCATTTTTCTAATGTTATAGTTTTTTCATTAAGAATATTTGAAAAACACAAAAAATTATCGGAGAATAGTAAAAAAGCATATAAAACATCACCAATGTGAATTGACAAAAGAAAAGTTAGTCGGAAAATATTCATAAAAGGTTTAGTATAAAAAAGAAAGTATGAGAGCTTTTATTGACACAAAGCTTAATGCAAAGTTTTTCGTCCAGAGAAAATTCAAAAAATTATCAATTATATAGAAGAAGAAAAAAAAAAAAGAAATGTAATATTGGTGCATTTTTAGTAGAAAACCCAATGTAAAATGATTTGGTGGGAATTGATTCCGTGCACCCCTTGAGTACAAAGGAGATATTGTAGGAAAATCTCTCTAGATCCATTTACGTGGATCACTTTTCACGTCCAAACCCAGGTCTTAGATGTGTGCATGGACTTTATCCCACGGTCGTCAATAGGAGGATCTTGTGGGTGAATTGGCCCAACCTGCTCCTAAAGTAGGTTTTGGGTCAAGTTAGAGCTCCAACATGGGTTCAGGTCAACCAAAACCCAACTGACCCAACCTGAACTTGGGTGTTAGGGCCCTCAGGTTGTGTTCGGTTCGGTTTGCAAAACACCAATCTGATTTGAAATTGGTTGGGTTTGGGTTGTAAGCAAATTCAGGTAGGGATGGATCAGGTTGGGTCTAACCATATGTGTTTGGGTCAGGTTTTGTCGATTTAGGGTCGAATACAAAGGAAGATGGGTTGAATACAAAGGAGCATTTCTTATACTATTCAATGGTATTGGAAACATACAGTACTGTGCTGTTATTTTAAGGATAATCACAGCTAGGTTCATGAAATAAAATAAAATAATTTGAAAATTTCTGCAAGATCGCCGCCTCTGATCCATCTTGATAAAGGCCCTACTATGGGGCCCACTTGGTTGTATGGACAAACGATCTTGATTATTTATGTGACAAGTCTGGCAGTCCATTGCCAACTGTTTAAATATCCCATGGGCTCGACAACCTTATCCGTCCGATTAATAGCCATTAAAAGTACGGCTCAAAGCAAAAATGGCCAACGGTCTGTGTTTATCTGGGCCCACTAGGATCATCCGTAAGTTTTTACAATCTGCACGATCTGGATTCATACATCATGTGGGCCCCAATTCCAGTTGCAAAACAGATGCCATGTTAATGCGTGGATGATGATGCATTGGGGTCGTTCCTTCCTGCAGCGGTCTGCCACAATACAACAAAAAACAACAACTCTCGTTAACATAATCACACTATATCATACATGATATAAGTCGAGGGTAGTAATGGGCCTGTCTAGCCCATCTGGTGTGGACCCACCATATTCAGGGCGCAGGCCCATTTTGTATACATGGGTCATTTCCAGGCCTGTACTTTAATCCCAGTAAACCAACAGTTGGGATCTTCCAGTGGGCCCACCATGAACCCTGGATCAGGCTACTTAGTGTTGTTGATGGGCCTGGGGTTGGGTTTTAAGGTGGACAGACAGATGGATGCGGCCCATTGCCACCTACAGACATTAGATCATTTGATATTACCATGTTGGCAACTGAGTTATTTAAAACTTTGTCCAGCTCATCAAACAGGACGTTGATCGTCGGCCGCCCTTTGCTTGATTTAGCGACACAAAGGACAGCAATGCGCAAGATGGCTTCGAAATCTTGCAAGTCGAGCTGTCCATTCAGCCGTGGGTCCACAAAATCCGACAGCGGGCGTCTTTTCACGAACACATCCTTTGCCTGCACAAACTTCAGCAGCATTAAAATGGGCGAAATGGGCCATGTTGTCCTTCTCTTGTAAAGATCAGTCCTGGGGGTGGCCCATTTATCAATCGGGCCTTTGAGTTCCCGGTCCATATTGGTCATAAATAGGCCTGGACCTAGCTCAGGCCGGCCCAAAAAAGATGTTGTCAGGGGAATGATCATATATGGCAATCACCATACTTTAGAGCAGTGTGGGGCCCATCATGATGTGTGATGACATCCAACACCTCTATTAGATGTGCTGTTACATGTTAGCCCTAGATCCCAAAATCCAGATTCACGGTGTGGATTGTACCTACACATCAAAGGTGGGTCTGAAACAACTCGAAACCTATCTGATCATTACCCATGTGGCCAAACCTGTTCATGGGCCTGAAACTTCGGCCCAGATAAAAGCGGTAGGCCAAAATCTCAGGCCCAAGTCTATTTTCATGCATGCTACACACCTTCCTCGTCAGGTGATCACGTGCGTCAAGATCCAGCTCGATGACTCGCCGGCCAGATAGGATCTGCAGCACGACGATCCCAAAGCTATAGACGTCGCTGGCGCACGTGAGCTTGGCATTGATCATGTACTCAGGGTCCATATATCCAATGGTCCCTCTCACGTCCGTGAATACCTTGCTTTCCTCCATGTCCAGCATCCTGGCCAGCCCAAAATCTGATAGCTTTGGCTCCATTTCCTCCGTTAGTAGAATGTTCGTGAGCTGCACACATAGATATGACCCATCCATCAACATTCATTGGTGAATCTGGACTTTCCATCTGAAGGGCCCCATTCTGGATGGCTGATTGTGCAAAGAAACATGCTGGTTGACTGATCTTAATTTGAGTCCGTTTCAAGGCTACAGATCAGATGGCTAGGATTGCTAGATCAGTATGTCTTTTTGCACTGTGGCCTATCTACAGTAGAGCCCACCAAATGGACAATCTGGTTTACGAACCAAGATTTGTTCCATAACTAGGGTTGTCAACGGATCGGATTGGATAATAGTCCGAATCTATTAATTCGATCCGATTTAACCGGATCAACCAATTGGATTCGTATCGAAATCTTTGATCCGTTTAATAATCAGATCGGATTTGCATTGGTCCGATCTTATCGAGTAATGATTCAATTATAGAAGTATAAAAGGAAAGGGAAAAAAAAAAATCATTATTTCCACTCTCTATCATTAGGCTTGAGTTTGTACGAGTGGATAGACTGATCGGTAATCCAGACTGTTCAAATCATGCGCTTTGTCATGGATGCAAGATACGTAAAGATTTCTCAAATTACAAGATCCTAGCCACCGAATCATTGATCTTTTCCCCAGTTGACTGTGGACCACTCTATCCTATTCCTGATCTTTTAAGGCTAGGACCGTCCCTCATTTTGGGGATTTTCTACTTCCATCCTTGGCAAGGCCTATCAAATCAACGGTCTCGATCTCTTAATTATGGGCCCCACTCGTACCGGGGCCTGAAGATACAATACATATCCTCACCGTAGAACTCAAGCTACTCCATTCATAGGGTGTGATCAACGGTTGTCCTTACCTTGATGTCTCTATGGACAATGCAACCGTCCGGGTAGCCGTGGAGGAATCTTAATGCAAGGGCGCAGTCCCTCAAGATCCTCACT
Source organism: Liriodendron chinense (assembly GCA_003013855.2). Classification (NCBI taxonomy): domain Eukaryota; kingdom Viridiplantae; phylum Streptophyta; class Magnoliopsida; order Magnoliales; family Magnoliaceae; genus Liriodendron; species Liriodendron chinense. The sequence continues at coordinate 7,663,682 of ML058348.1, read as the reverse complement.
CTTCTATCCCATGAAAGAACACTGTCATTCCCTGCATGTCCATGTACCATGCCAGTTGGAACTTTGAGATGATAATGAATGAAAATGAAAGAAGCAATGGCTCATCCCAAGCCCAACTCGTTTATCTTTCGAAACAAAATCTCAGGCCCAGTTCTAGGCCCACTATCCATTTACGTATGGATAGGACTCGAGATTGGGCTGTCTACGTAGTGGGTCCTAGAGTAGCCGTAGTCGGGCTTATCGGGTTCGGGTCTCTCCTTTTGAAGATCCATGCCAGATGCCATCGGGTCTGGTTACCTGTCGAACACCCAACAACGATTCTTTGGACCTCTGTTTCGAGTCAAGTTCAAGTAAAATCGAAGATAGGGTCGGGGTCAAATAAAGGCAGTTATAGGACTGTCAACCGGTCGGGTTGGGTTGGGTCCCATAGTGCCCATACCTCGGGTAGACGGGTCTAGGTCTCGTTCTTTGAGACTCAGACCCGGGCCCGTCAGGTCCAAGTATCTATCGTGCCTTCAAATCTAGGTTTCTAGTTGGCTTGGATCAAATAATAGCATTGACAGGATCAGGCCCACTTGAAGAATGGCCGATCATGTGGATGAAAATGGCCTCCCTTATACCTTATTTAAAACCAACTAGACCCCAACAGAGCTGACCGGACTCAACCCGACGGTCCTAGTTGATGACTTGACCAGACCCGACTGGACTGGAATTTAACTGGTTCCCAAAAGTTGAGATCCAAACCCAACCCCATTACTTGATGGGTTTAAAAACATGGGATCCAGTCCATCCGGATATGTTAAAATCAGGTGGGTCCATTCGGTGGCCCAGGGTCTGGGTACCGTTGACAGTCCCACATTTACTTGGTCAGGCAAAAATCAAATCTATATAATCATTAAGTGAGCCACACCATAGAAAACAATAGACATCTGCCCAAAATCTTCCTAATCTGTGGTGGCCCACGTGATGTTTGGATAGGCCTTTATTTTTTGGCATCCCACTTTCATAGTGGTGCAACCCTTCAGAATGTGTTGGATTCTACATGCAAACTACAGCGGACCCCACAAGCAGATGCATAGAATAAGCTTTCTCCACAAGCATTGTAAAGGACCCAATTAATTTAAACCGGAGTGAGTGTTGGGTCAAAGATGCCGACCCAACCCGACCCTACCCCGACCCAGACAAACCTGATTTTAACCGAATCCAAGATGGACCTGAACCCAACCCGATTTTTTTACCATCAAAAGGATGGACCCAGACCCATAAAAATGGGGTCTGGGTCCATCGGGCCCACAGGTCCAGAAACTTTCGAGCATTGATCATGGGCCTGGACTGGCCTATTTATGTACTAGGATGAAATTAGGCCCAAGAGTGGCCCATTGCCATCCCTGCATGGAAGGTTAGTGCAACAGAAATGCTGAGCCGTTACGTAGTAGATGCTGAGCCAGATTTCCATATGGACAGTACTCATAGACCAAGAACTGCTCTCCACCGTCGACGCAGCATCCGAAGAGGCAAACCAGATTCGGATGGCGGATCCTCGACAGGCCCTCAACTTCCCTCGTGAAGGAATCCGAGTTGGTGCTCTTGTATATCTGCTTGATCGCCACGACCTGCCCACTGGGGAGGATGCCTTTGTAGACACGGCCCGCACTGCCGGCCCCCAAGCTCTCCCTGCGGTGGCCGAAGTTCATGGCCTTTTCGATCTCCGCTCGGGAGAATCTATACAGCCCTGACCATGCATTTATTCCTTTCCCTTGTAGATTCAAAGACAAAGATGAGTTATCACCATGCTTATGGTGTTGATCAAATATATAAATAGGGAGTTCTGATCAGGTGGGCCCAACCGGGTAGCTGTCCTGGCCCATATATTGTGTTGGCCCAATTATGAGATGGGCCACAGTGTAAGATGGATGGATAACAGAAAGCGGGCAAATGGACCGAATTAAGCACATGTATGTTGCCTAGTGTATGATTTGGATGGGCCTTGTTTTGGGCCAGCTGAACTACATGGTGGGCCGACGCTGATCAACCGATGATCTGAGTGATGAGTACCTGTGGTGCGTTTAGTGGGCTTTTTCTTCCGGGTCACGTACTTAATGAGCCCGATGATCAGTAGAAACCCAATCGCCGCCAGCGTGATCGCCAATATAGCTTTGGCCACGGCATCTGATGAGCCATTGAGGTTCTATGAGTAATTATTTCTACTAAAAATGCATGATCAAGTTCTAAATTTTTGACAGATTAGGTGTTTTGAATATTTGGATCATTTGATTGGTACGTGGGACATCGATCTGGACCATCCAGCCAATGGGCCAACTAAAGCTGCAGAACAAATTGGAAAATCGGAGACTGAAGAGAGATTTCGACAGGCAAGAATGAGATGCAGATCCGATATCTGCAAGACCCTTGCACGGAAAAGAAGACAAAGGCTGGAAGAGATGAAGTTGGTCCAAGAAAATGGAATTTCGGCTATGGCCCATCAAATGTGCGGTCCAGATCTAAGAAGATATAGAATTCTAGCTATGACCCATCAATTGTACCGTCTAGATCAATGGGCATTAGAAACATGGTATCATCATCTTACGTGCTACACAAATTTCATTCTTTTCTAACCAGTTATTATGGGCAGTCCAATTCAAGTTGACCTGTCGTTGGTCCGGGCTGATCTGAATGGTCGGTCGAACTAGATCAGCCAATGGCATCACCATGATGTTATAATTAAAGAAATAAAAATTACTTGAAATTAAATTTTAAAAGAAGAAGAAGAAGAAGAAGAAGAAGAAGCTGTGTTTGTTTAATTGCTCTATACATAGAAATAAATATATATATATATAAAGATAGTTTGTTGTGAAAATGTTAAATAAAGTAAGGATAGCATGTCCCATAGAAAAAAAATGAAATCAAGACCAGAAAAAGATTATACTAAATTTGTGATGCAAGAATACAATGTTTTATGCACATGAGTCACATGTGTGACCATTTCTGTTTGCATGGAATGCGGTGTGTAGGCACACACGACTAAGACTAGATGACCCAGTGGGCCGAAGAAAGTAAGCCTATGGTTGGCCCAACAACTAACTGGCCCCTATCCATTAACAGATTGAGAGGATATTTAGATTTTGCAAATTTAAACAGTAATTAAGACGAGATATATGTATTGGGTAAATCCGAGCTCGCCCAAATACCATGAGGAAAGCCCACGGGCCCAAGTATAAGTCCTTGGGTCATAAAGGTTCCCCCGACCATGGAGACACTGACCTCGGACACCAAGTAGTCGACCTCCCCAAGCAAGGATGAGAATGAGGACTATAATTATGATAGATCGGTTGTCATGCGAAGGTTATTTTGGATACATCAAACAATCCAAACTGAGTCATTCTACTGAACTGGGCTGTCGGGTTATATGCTCAGCCCTCGAACCTTGGATTACCAAGTTCATAGTTCAGACCTCACTGTGAGGCTGGCTAGATGAAGAGCAGATCCACCGAGGTTGTTGAGACCCCTGACGGTGAGGCTGACAGTGATGTATGTGCCTTAAATCCCACTGTCCAACCATTTTGAAAATTCATTTTAGGGCACTATGCCGAAAATGAAGCTCACTTAAATCTTAGGTGGACCACACCACTGGAAACAGCCGTGATTGAATCCCTACCATTAAAAACTTCATGGAATCCATCATAATTTTATTTTTCATCCAATCGGTTGATGAGGTCACAAACATCTAGATGAAGAGCCCAAACAAACATCATCTTCAATTCTTCATCGAAAGCTTTTGTGACCCACAAGAAGTTTTTTTATGGTAAATCACCACTGTTTCGTGTACTATGGTCCATCTGGCATTTGGAAATGCTTCATTTTTTTATCACACCCTAAAATGAGCTTTCAATATGGATGGACGGCACGGATGTAGTCATATAAATAAAAGTGGGCCCCAAAGTCAGGTCCCACCTCCCTTGGTGGATCCGGAGTCTCACTTAATCCGCTTGCGGTAACACGAGAAAATTTTTGCTCCACCCACGAGTTAGCTTCACCGGGTGTAGCAGTGACCCCACCATGACATAAATGTTGTATCCATGCCGTCCATTAATTTGGCCAGATCATTTTAGGGCATGATACCAAAAATGAGACAGATCCGAAACTCAAGTGGTCCTAAGAAGTTTTTAATGGTTAGCGTTCAATCCCCATTATTTTGTGTTGGGTCCACTTGAGGTTTGGATCTAAAATAATGCCGGTTGAATCCCAAACAATCCAAAACAGAAATCCCCTTAATGGAAACTCCCGTTAGAAGCACAGTCGCCGTTACCTATTCTCTAAAATTAACTCTCTTTTTTTAAATATTTAAAACATTGCTGACATGGAATTATATGTCACGTGGCCCAATTAAATTTCAAGAAACAGGACTCCCTGTTTCCTGAAAACAGATGATACGCACTCTATAGAAATAATGTCGAGTTATGCTCAGTCAAGTTTTATGGAGTTTTACTGAGTTTTTGCAAGCTCCAGTAAGTAAGTTTTCTTGAGCCAAGTCTAAGTTTTTTCTTAAGTTTTGGCTGAGTCATCCCCAAGTTGAGATTTTTTCAGAGTCCATGGAAATCTTATCGACTTGAACTGACTCAGCGAGTCAATATATATATATGATTTGGCAATGGCCATGGCGGCAAGTGGTAAAATTCAATGAAATTCAAGCATCCTTTCGGTTCGAGCAATTTCACTTACACTTGATCTTGAAGTAGCCAGTATCTGTCAACGAAAAACAAAATCAAATCAGTAGAAATTCAAATTCCGATGAATAAGATATTCCTAGGGAAATGGAAGAAAAAAGCAGCAATCTACGTCGATGGTTTCTCTTACCTTGTCGATCCAAAGCAGGCAAACACCTATAGAAGTCGTGAACCCAAGTGGCATTTCCAATTTTAGACACGGTGATCGCCACAACAATCGCGATTGCACATGCCTCCTTCTGGTTGTCCTCCACTCTCAGCTGTTTGAGAAGCTCGTTTGTCGTCTCCTCAATCCCTTGTGTGCACTTCCAACAACTCTCATTGAAAGAAGGCGTATTGAATTGAGAGCAGTTCTTTAGGAGCGCTTCATAATTCTTGAGGCTACGTTTAATATCGGATAATGTGAAGTTGGTGCATGCACTGGAGCCTAGATATAGATTGTCAAAGCCACACGATTTGATGGATATGGAGTTGCCTTTGGGGTTGGGAGAGTCGCAATCGTTCCATTGATTTTCGTCGATGAAGAGAGGGCCGGTTCCGTTGACATGGAGAGCTAAAGCTTGAGAGAGGGTGTTGAGAGAATTCCGGCAGCAGCGGTCGGTTGTGACACCGCCCCACTCCTTGATTTTCTCTCCGTGGTGGAGACATTCGCCTTCCGGCTCATATGGGTACTTATTGAAATCGAGAATGCAAGCTGTAGAAGGTGGAAGGCAGTTAGATATACCTGGACTGAGTTGACTCGGACAATTCGGTCCCTTCTCGTTTTTCTTTTTAAGAAATCGGTGAAGAAAAATCATCACCATACCCCCACTGCCAACTCAACTGAGTCGACTCACCACACTCTAGTCAGCCAATCGACAAATTTAACCCTGACTGCCAACATGACTGGGACCCAATAGGCTCCAGTCAACTTATTTTTCATATGAGTTGAGTTTGGGTTGTGTTTTGTCAATCCAAAATCTTAACAAAAAAATAAAAATAAAAATTCAAGCCATTTAAGACCAAACTCAACAAGTTATGAATATAGCTGACGCTTACCTTCTTACTAGGGCTATTAATGGTCGGGTTCGGGGCGGGTTTAGCCAAAACCAGACCCGCCCATTTATTAAACAGGTCTGGGTCCAAATTTTACACCCAGACTCTTTTACTAAATGGGTGGGTCTGGGTCCGAGTCAACCCATTAGACCCATTTATAAATGGGTTTGAGTCTGGTAAAGGGAAATCCACCCAAACCCATTTATAAATGGGTCGAGTCTAATGGGTTTGGTCTGGATCAATTATGCAAGCATTTTACAAGGCTTAAAATCAAGTTTGGACGGGTCCCTTGAAACATAGACCAAACCTGCCCACTTACTAAATGGGTTCAAGTCAGGTCAAGTCAGGCCTAATATAAAGGAAATCAAACCCAGACTCATTTAGCAACTGGGTCTATTCTTGGACCCAGACTCGTACCATTTAACAAATGGGTTGGGTCTGGGTCGGGAATAAATGAGTTGGGTCTGGGTACCCCATCGAGTCCATTGACCCATTTACAGCCCTACTTCTTACTAAATGCTAATTATATTTATGTATTATATATTATAATATAAATTTAAGGAAAAAAATTAATTTAATTAAGAAAATTGTAATTTGATTATAGTAAGGGTTTTATTTTAAATTAATTAAGACTTCTACATATATAGTTGATATTTTTATACTTCTATATAAAATAACAATATTTATATTTTTAATTTATTTTAAAAAAAATTACTTAAGTGAGTAAGTTTATTAAACTTGGGTCAACTCATATCTAAATGGGTTGAATTGGGGTTTAGATTTTCAACCTGTTTAACTAATAAGTTGAATTAGATTCAACCTCCGATCCAAACCTAACCTGATTCAAACCTACTCATTGTCACTCTTAAATGAACCAGGTCGGGTAGTGCCGAATTGGAGTTGACTCGCCCGAGTTGCACCTTCCAACCCAGATGAGTCGTAAAACCGTGGGTGAGGTGCACGCCCGAGTTTCCACTCGTGTGTGTGTGTGTGTGTGTGTGTGTGTGAGAGAGAGAGAGAGAGAGAGAGAGAGACCTGCATTAAGAGAAGAAATGGAGCTGATGATTTGCAAGAAAAAGGAAAGCAGGAGAAACAATCTTGCTTTCATCTTCCTTTGTCATTGCATTGCTCTCTCCTTACGAGCAAAAGAAGAAAATTCCAACGGCTCTGATATTGGAAAAGAGAAGCCCGGAAGGGAAAAGTTATATATGTTGCCCGTCGTGACCATCGAGAGAGCAGTTGTGTCGTTAGCCTCGCTGCGCACCATGGATATTCTTATTTTCTATACGCCACTTCCCCTGCAACTTTTGTAGAACAAGCTTATTCTACAACAGTTTTGTGGGCTCCACCGTATTTTTCATGACATCCACTCCGTCCAACATGTCGGCCCACTAATTATCTACCTGGATCTTTGAATATCAGATCCATCCGTAACTCAAGAAGCCTACACCATGTAAACTCATGCCTAAAACATTTAAATCATGTGGTGTAGCCCACATCAGTTTTATAACAGACTGATGTTTCGCATGCCATTCATCCACGTGGTATGCGTCTTATGAATGGGTTGGATGTCATATAAAAGATACGACGGGCCCCACAAAGAATTAGAGAGTTCTAATGGTAGGCGTCCTCATCCTAACTGTACTGTTCGTGTGATCCATCTGTGTTTCAGATCATTCAGATTTTTTCGATGCCTGATGAACTTAAAGGGGCGCATCTTCATGGACAGAGTGGATGTGGGCCCTACATCAAGGTGGGCCCCACACGCAATATTGTAGAATAAGCTTATTTTACAATAGTTGCACAGAAACCGGTCTCGTAATAGAGAGAATAAACAAAAGCAAAAGAATGCGTTTCTGCGTCTGTTCACAGCTGCATGGCTTAGGATTCATCGGATGTATCTTATACAGTCATTGGCCAAGGGTTTGTACAGTACCCTCTGCTTTTCAGCTTTACAAGAGGGCCCATGGATGAGTACTCATCAGAGCCGTTGATAGTTTGGACCAAGGTCCTAATTCTTCAATTGGGCAGCACATAGACTATTAGCAAAGAAAGTATAGCCATGGATTACATTAAAAAAAGAAAAAAAGGTGGCCAGATTCTGATGGATGGGCTCTTCCGTTTGGGTTATTTATGCTGCAGTATAGGGCATGGAAGGTGTGGCCCAATAATTCAACGGTTTGGATCACTGAAACCTTGGGCCGACATTCCTAAATGAAAATCCAAGCGGATTGTAAAGACTCTACGAACAGCATTGTATATTAACTCGTCATTCACGACCCGCGCGTCGTGGCATTAGGGCTTCAACGGGCTGGGGCTGGGTAGGTCCCGGCCCCAATTTTGAACTGTTTTGCTCCGGACTGCGCCGGTCCTATGCAAAATTTTGATTTTTCATGCCTGATCCTGGCCCATTCACACCCCTACATGGCATTAGGGCTGAAAGTTGGGCGGGTTCAACCTGACCAACCTGACATTGGGTTGGGATCAGGTAGAAAGTATCAGGTTTGGCCTCAAGCTCGAGCCATGCAAACACCAACTTAATAAAGCTCGGGTCAGACTCAGGCTAAGGTCTCGAGTTGGTCGGCCCAACCAAAACCTGGTCTATATATCATTTATATGCTTTAGCCAGGTAAACTTATTAATTTTTATTACTTTAGTAAGTAAAATTATGATACTTGAAATTTGATATGTTTGGGCGTTAAATGAGTAATTGTATTTTATTTTAGCTTGTTTGTGTAGAAAGAGCAAAATTTTTTATGATAAATAATTACATATATTATTAATAGAGTTATAGGTACAAAAAAACAAACTATATTAAAATATAATAAGCTAATGTAATAACGAAAATATTAGCATGTATCAAACCTAGCCAACCCGGCGGAGCATGCTTACGTTGTGCTTGGGTTGAGAATTATGGGTTGAGTTGAGTTAGGGTTGAAGTATAGGAACTTGGGTTTGGTTAGGGATGACCACCAACCAGCTCAACTTATCCTACTTTCAGCTATACCCTGCATGGAAGAGAAATGATCCAATGAGCTAGTGTATATAAAACTTCCCGTACACCTAGTTCCATTTGAACATTTTGACATAGCATATCTTAACCATCCAATAGATCCATTACACACTTCATAAGATACCTTTGACATGACCGTATTGAATGGATGATCCTTACTTCCCATTAGGTGATATTAAGAAATGAATGGTAGTTAGTAGAAGATAGGTTCAATAGTGGATATTTAGCATCATAGATTAGTGCAAAAAAATTCAAAATAACATAAAAAGAGTGGATCAAAGCTAATGAACGGTCCAGATAGGCGGTGTGAACGGCAACAAGTCCAAACTCAACTAGATGTATAGAAAGGCTTCCAAACAATGATCGCACTGTAAATCATTTCTCTGAATGCAAATGCATATCGGCCAGAATACAGTGGACCACATGCACATGATAATAGTTGTTTATATAAGAACTAAATAGATAATCCAAACCGTCCATTTCATTCCAAATACCGCGGATGGGCTATAATCTGAAATTCATACTGATCAGGAAAACAATAATTATCTGATTGTGTCTATTAAATGAGTGATTTGAAAAGAAAAGTGGATCTCTTAGGTCAAGATGGGCATGTCAATTGGTAAGATGATGAAGAATTTTGGTGATATGGCCCACCAACAGTAGGCCCATCTTATGCGATTTCGATTGAGATACGTACATGTCAACCGTACAGTTGTCAAGTGCATGTGTATAGCCCCATCTTACTTTACCTAGTAATATCCTACAAGGAAATGGATAAGGCTGATGCCTGTTATTTTCCAGGAAGCGGATCAGATCCTGCCCTTACGTCTATCCGTTTCGAAAGACCATTTTGAGGGCATGTGCCAAAATTTTAAGCAGATCGAAATCTCAGGGTGGATCATACCATTGGAAACATAGTTATTAATGTTAAAAAAGTTTTGTGGGCCATAAAAGTTCTGGATCAATATAATATTTGTTTTTTTTCTCTACATCCAGGTATGCGCGAGCTTACATGTTGGATGGAAATAAACATTAAGAATAAAATGCGGTTGGCCTTGGGAAGTTTTAATGGTGTCGCGTTCAATCTTCATTCCTTCTTATAGTATGGTTCACTTGAGTTTTTGGGTTGGTGCCCTATATCTATAATAACATGGAAAATTCAATAGATGACGTAGCATAGATTGAGTAAGATTCATCACTATGTGTCTCTCGTAAGGATAACTATTCCGAATCCACAGAACAATCAGAACTCCTCAATCGATATTTTTCGAATACGAGCAAAACAGAGTTAAAGCTCAAAATAACTTGTATTAATCAAAGATATTGTTGGGGTACTTTTCAAACTATGCATGGATTAGGTGCTCAGACCGGTTGGGTGATCGGTCGGGCAGTGTAACCCAGAGGCAGTAGAGACCCCCCCGGACAGATTTTGTATGACCCAGACCGGTCGACCGATCGGTCTGCAGAGGGCTTCGACCTGTCGATGGTGAGGCAGCAAAGATGTTTTCTCCCTAGATTGTTTTGTGTACTGGCGAGCCGGCCGATCGAAGGTGCCCTCTGCAGACCGGTCGACCGACCGGTCTGCAGAGGGCTCCGACCTATCGATGGTGAGGCAGCAAAGATGTTTTCTCACTAGATTGTTTTGTATACTGGCCAGCCGACCGATCGAAGGTACGTGCAGGTTTCTTGCGCAGCTTGCAGTAGCGCACTACATGTTTCTATTTTCGAAAGTTTGCTTATGTAAGGAGTTGTAATCCGGATTTAGGTGGTATCCTAAGGTGTCCAAGGTTTCTTAATCGTATTAGGAAGAGGGGAGAGGTGTGTATGAGAGAGAACTTGGGGTTTTCTCTGTTTTTCTTTGCTTGTGGGCTGTCAATCTCTGTAATTTTCTAATATTCATAGTGGATCGCTTTGTGCCATGGCTTTTTACTTGTTGATGGGTTTTTTCATGTAAATTCGGAGTCTCTTGTGGTGAATGCTAGTGTGTGGCTTGATTACATCTTGTATACTCGTTTGATCTCGCATTGATCAACGCGTTCGGCGTTCCGCTTCCGCTGCCGATTTTTTCCAACAAGATGAATTGCTCAAAATAAGTTTTAATCAAATATTTATAATAAAATTAAGCTCTGGAAACCCTAAACCCTAGAATCAGAATCAATGAGTCCTAATTAAAAAGGAAATAAGTATGGAAAAAAAAAATCGAAAAAAATCTTCAAAACAGCAATTTCTGCGTAATCTTGCAGGACATCGTCGGCCAATCGAAGTTAGCAGTCAGCCGATCGATGATCTTTAGCCGACCGATCGACAGGGTCAAAATTGGTCCGGCGAGTTTAGGCTATTTTTCAGACTAAGTCTTCCTTCGGTCTACCTCCGTCCTAAATGTGCTCAATCCTCATCCTTGATCATGTAGTCCACTCCCTACATCAATGGACAGCGTGGACGTAGAATACATACATCAAGGTGGGCCCCACGGTAAGGGCCGCACCGTCTTGGGTGAGGCTAGGGTGCACCTAATTTGCTCCTCATTTTTCAAGGAAGTGGATTGCCTGTGAACCCGGGGCTGTGTGGGGCCATAGAGGTGTCCATCACAAATCTACTCTATCCATCTTTTTTGAAAGACTGCAATAGGCAGATCAAAAACATATGTGGGCCACACCACACAAAACAGTGGGGAGTGAATGCCTGGGTTACAGAAGTTTTGTAGCAGTATGATACTTGTTCTTACAGTTTATCTGAGTGGTAGTAACCCTATGAACGGTTAGGATGGCATATAAATATCATGGTCAGCTAAAAAAGGTTTCAACGGTTGATTTTTTTTTCCCCACTGTTTTGTTGGTGTTGCCCACCTAAGCTTTTAATTTGCCTGGTTTTTAGAATCCTGTCCTACTATGGTCTTTCAAAACATATGAACAGAGCAGATTTGTCACAAACATCTCTATGGCCCCACACAACCCTGGCACAGGTATATCCTTGATGCCCAAGGTCCAGCTAATCCTCTTGCATCTTCCCAGGCCTATTATTAGAAAAGCAGATTGCCTGTGACCCATGCATAAAGATATATATGTGGCCGGGGCTAGGTGGGACCAAATAAATGCCCGTGATACATCCGCTCCATCCATCTGTTTTAAAAGACCATGATAGGACAGGAATTTAAAAATAGGAAGATCCAAAACATCGGTGGGCCACACCAATGAAACAGTGGAAACAAAAAGTCCACAATTAAAACCTTCCTTAAGCTGACCATGATGTTTATATGCTATCCAAACCGTTCATAAGTTAATTACCACTCATATAAACTGTAGGAACAAATATCATCCTGATACAAAACTTATGTTCAAGCGTTCAGTCTACATTGTTTCATGTGGTATGGCTCACATGAGTTTTGGATCTGCCTGACTTTTAGAATCCTATCCTAGTGTGATCTTTCAAACTAGATGTACACAGTAGATTTGTCACTGGCATCTCTGTGGGCCCACGCAGCCCCAGGCGCAGGGATATCTCTCTGTGCGCCGGGTCACAGGTAATCCTATTATTTTCAAGGAATAACTATACCTGCAAGAGCATATAGCATATCATAAACATGCACTCGCCTACTATACACAAAATGCATTTGCCTCAGTCAAACGTCCAAATATTGGGACCATATGGCTTGGGATCTAGACTGAAAAGCAGTTGAGAGGATGACCCTTACTTCACCATTCAGTGGACAACAAATGAACGGTACAAAAGTAAATATCCAATGGCTGAAATTCTCCATGAAAATATACCTTCATAATCATTTACGATCATCAAAAGAATGTGTGATATGTAAGTTACATTCTTTTCAGACGTATTTCGTGTTTGGATTTAGGTACACCCATTCCATGTGAACCGTTGGTGTTTGCATGTATACGATATTCTATACTCCGTCAGAGCATGTTACCATTTCTCTTTCTTTCCAGCATATATCGATTTACGGTCCACATCCTCGAGAATTACTCCCTTTTTTCTGGACAGAATCACGATAGCTGCAACGAGGAAGAATTTTGTTCATATACGTGCACTCAGAAATTACACACGTGGCACAATATTAGATGCCCCAGAAGTCCTCTAAACCTAAAATCAGATTTATTCGAGAATCCTAACCATTGATTAAGGACATCTTGTTTTTGAATCCATACAGTTGGCTTTTCTCGTTTTAACCGTCCATTAAGTGTCCACCTATCAGCTAGTTTGGACGTCATTTGGGTGTAGACATTGGTTTGGAGCCCACATTTTCGACGGTTTGTATTTCTCCATTTTCTGGGCTTTTGTGGCCATGGGCTTTAATCGTGATCAAACGAAAGACACGTGGCACGTGTTGAAAGGAGAAGTATGCGGAGGTTTCGAGGAAAAAATCGGCGATTCGGAGCAGCTTTGGAGTGTAGTTTCATGGATTTCCATGCGGCCGCAGCAATGTGTTCCGAAACCAGTGTTCCAAAAACATCGCTGAGATTTTGAAAACCTTTAGTTATTATTAGGCGGAAATACTGATATTATCGCGATATACATTGTCAAAATTCCATCAGATTTTAAAGTCTTGAGATATTGTTAGGGGGAAGTACTGATATTATCGTGATATAGATTTTCAAATTCTCATCAGATTTTAAAATATCGCGGTATTGTGGTGATTTGTCTAGCTCGAGAAACAGTTGTTTTTATTTTTTATTTTTTTATTTTGGTCAGTCATGCAACGCACCCACCCAGTCAATCGCGTTACACACCCACTTCTCATTTACCAACACTCACCAAGTCCGCAGGGCCTACCAACGAGGCGAGGATACGACCTGCTCGAGATTCGGTTGTTGACATGCGGGTACTTTGTGTAAAAATGCTATTAGGTGTGCCCAAAGCACATGATTAAATCATGATCAGTAGTTTAGATGATTTGACCGCTGGATATTTAAATTTGGCACACCAGTGGTCCCACTACAGACCGTGATTGGTTCAGATATGTAATGGGATAGTGCTTGGACTATAATTTAGTTGCACGTTAATTGTGTTGGTTATTTATGGTACTTTATTTAGACATGGATTCTATTTAGTGTGGAGACTTTTAAGATAGGAATTCTTGAAAATATTGGTTTAAAAAATAATTTAAAAAAAAAAAAGAAAAAAAAATACATTACATGTTTGTTTTTTTTTTCCATATTAAATATTAAAAGGGATTTTTTCTTCTTTATAAGTAGGGTGTTGTATGTCTTACTTATTTATGGTGAGAGAGGAGTATGACGGCTTGCGTTTCGCACTGGAACACCGCGCACATGCTCAGGCTCGGACTTTGACACGGTGTCAGGGCATGGGTATGTGAGGTAATGCAGCTGTAGAGGCGCTAATGACGCACTTTGCACTTTGCAGATGGGTTGCGACCTCGCGGACCGGAGCGAGATTGGTGCGACAGAGGCTAAGTAGTGGGTCGGGTGGTTGGGTTCGGAACAAAGTAGGTGATGTGGGTAAGAAGTCTGACAGAGAAACATCTCTGCTTGTTTTTTTGTCGCCATAACTGTTTTAATTTACAAACATGCTGGAAGATTCAGTGTCCAGTCTCAAGTCGACTCGCGTTTCTTCGTCAGACTCATTGTGTCGACCTGGCCGGGTCCAACCGAGACTGAGTTGACTCGGATGAATTGTGTGGGACCCGCCTAGGTCTTAAAACTGTCTTGCATGTGACTCAAACTGACTCGTCCGATCTCAAGTCAAGTTGCAGTTCATTGCTTGAGTCAGGAGTGAACGGCTAACTTGACCAAGCTGGGTGACTCATTGTGTCGGGTCCAACTGAGTCCAAGTTGACTAGGACGAATTGCAAGGGACTCGCCTGGGTCTTAAAACCCTCTTACCCTATATGGACAACCGTCGTTTACATACGTTGGAGAGTAGTGAGTACCCATACATCACTGTGCTCTGTCGGATACCATGCTTTTTGTGTAGTACGGGACCACCGTAAGCTTCCAGACATGGATGACATCCAACCCGTCCATCAGATACATCAGTGCATGTTACCTTCAGGAATCAAAATTCAAGCTGATCCACGGATCAAGCAGGCCGCACCACAAGAAACAAGCTGAAAGGACGTGGATTGCAGGCAACACCTTGTTGCAGGAAGTTCCTGCTAGGCCCGGCAAAACTCCACACGACCCGTTAACCCGCACGAAACCCGCACGAAAAAAACAGTGTTTGGGTCCACCCTTATCGTGTCGGGTCACTAACGGGTTGACCCGTTAAGACCCGTTTCGATAACGGGTCGGGTCAGTGTTTAACCCGCGTGACCCGTTTGACCCGTTAGTAGGGCATTTTGGTAATTACACAGCATTACAAAACCAAAAAAACCCTAGCCCTTATGCCTCTCCTCTTCAGTTCTCTCGTTAGCCAACTCAGCCCCCTGCCCCTCTCCCTGCCTCACTGCCTCACGCCGTCAGCCAGCCCATCTCCCTGCCTCACGTCATCAGCCACGGCGTCAGCCAGCCCCTCTCCCTGCCTCACCTGCCTGGCCGTCAGCGTCAGCCCCTCTCCCTGCCTGGCTGCCTCACGCCGTCAGCCCCTCTCCCTGCCTGGCTGCCGTCAGCGCCTCTCAGGTGAGGCCTCAATCCTCCTCTCTCTCTCTCTCTCACAACTTTGCTTCTTTTTTTTCTTTTCTTTTTTTTTTTTTTTTTACGGAATGAAAACGGAAAACCCACCTAGAAAACCCACCTGAGATCTTGAATCAGGTTTTCCTTGGCTTGATGGAAGCGGATTGCTAGTGAGGACGACGGGCACAGAGATATTTCTGTGCCCGGGGCTGTGTGGGGCCCAAAGAGATGTCCTTGACAAATCCAATCCGTCCGTCTGTGGGGATTGTGATTACAGTTTATCTGAGGGGTAAGACTAATATATTAGATAACTGATATCTACACCTGCTTTTGGAAGTTCGCTGAGATAAACACGCGCGACCATCTATTCGCCCTCAACCATTTTGCAGGTGACAGACAGATGTAACATCCATCAGGTTGGTCCAACAGTAAAGACATTCTCAACCAAAATCAAGCCCGTAAGCTCATCAGGTGGGCCACCATGTTAGAAACAATTGGATGGCTTACAGAAACTTTAGATGTACAGTTTTTTCATGAACAGTGGGCCACCAGATTAGAGGACTGAACACGTACTCTTAGGCCAAAGCATCAATTTAGTGGGTCCCACGCCATATGGATGGAATGGATCTCTTACCTATGTGACACATTGCAACATGAGTTAGCATGTACATCAGTACATGAGCGTGCACATGCTTGTGGGTTTAGCAAAGTTCTTAAAATTCCTTCTAACATATAGATTTTAATTACAAGACCAAGAAAAAAAAAAGGCGTCGGCGACTTGTTCAGCCCTGAATCGACCCGACTCACTCAAGTCAGGGTGACTCGTGGTATCAAACCTCATCGTGTACTACCAAATCTGAGTCGACTCGGACAAGACGTATCAGATTCGTCAGATTCTTAGACCCATGGTGCTGTCAGGTAATAACCCTGTGAACGGTTTGGATGGCATATAAACAGGGCACGGATTGCCTGCGAAAGCCTTTTGCAGGCATCTGCTGCGCAAGGAATCTAGGTGTGGCCCACCGTGAGGTTTTTGAGAAATCTACGCTGTCCAACCGTGAGTGTGGAAATCAGCTGTGAGTGTGGAAATCAGCCCTACTGTGTGCTCATCATTATCATTCTCAACTGCGGGGCGAATGCCTCCTACCGTCTGCATCCGGGGCTGTGTAGTGGAGTGGTCCTGATTCTGAATGGAGGGCTGAGGGACGAGCTGAAGACACTGTGATGTATGCGTTTTATCCACATCCGTCCATCTGTTTTACGAGCTCATTTTAGGGCATATTCAAAGCTCAAGTGGACCACACCATAGGAAAACGGTAGTGATTGAACACCCACTGTTAAAAACTTCATGGGGCCACAAAAGTTGGATCAAGCTGATATTTGTGTTTTCCTTTTATCCAGGTCATGTGACCTCATCAACAGGTTGAATGGCAAATAAATGTTACATTGGGTCCTGAGAACTGAGAAGGTTGCAACGTTGCATCTTATTATCTCCACTGATTGCTACGGTGTGGTCCACTTGACCTTCCGATCTGCTTCATTTTTAGAATCATGCCATTAAATGAGGTGGCAAAACAGATGGATAGTGTGGATATAAAACACATAGAACCCACTGCCACGGGCAGTTTTGGGGTCACCCGCATTCCGCTTCCCTAGAATGCCAAAGTTACCTGAATTATTGGCCCCACATTTATAAAATGAAAAGCAGGCAGGGCTCGGGTCCAAAACAGATGGACGGAATGTATTTGTGAAGGGCCCACCATAAAGTATATATTGCATATCCACCCATTGCCTGTTTTTCCAAATCATGCATATTTATGTTAATATGCAGAAGTACAACCAAAAATGAAAAAAAAATCATGTGCAAACAGGTTATTACAAATTAAATTCATTCCTTCACAACACACATAAACGTGGCCATTCATCAATATTTGAATTTAGATTCTAAATATTACAATGATGTGAATTTCTGTCATATTTTTGGATCACCCTATGATAAATACATTAATGTCTTTATCTTTTTGTGGTGCACATGTAGATGGATTCTATGAATAGTAATGAGGATTCTATCGAAGTTTCAACTGGATTAGGTGACAATATTGATGACACAGAAGGAACTACAGAGTCAAGCCCTACAAAGAAAAATGCTAAAGGCTTTCAAGTGGGTAAGCGCAAATTGAGATCACCTGCTTGGAACTTGTTTGAGCCAGTACCTTTAGGTGAGGATAAGAAGAAACGTGCAAAATGCAAACAATGTGGAGTAGTCTATGTATGTGAGAGTAGTCATGGGACGGGCAATATGCTGCATCACATGCGAAGTTGTCCTAAAAACAAACATGGTGATATAAAACAACTACTTTTCTCACAATCTGAAGGGTCTTTGTTAATACGATCCCCAAAATTTGATATTGAGAGATTTCGTGATTTAGTGATTGAGGCAATTATCAAGCATGATTTGCCGTTTAACTTTGTTGAATATGAGGGTATTAGGGATATATTTGCTTATATTTCTCCTGATATCAAGCTACCTTGTAGGAATACTGCCAAGGCATGTGTGTTGAGGATGTTTAAAAATGAAAAGAAAAAACTTCAAAATTTGCTAAATTCAGTTGAAGGGAGGATTTGTTTGACATCTGATTTGTGGACATCTATATCGACTGATGGGTACCTCACTCTCACAGCCCATTTTGTTGACCAAGATTGGAGGTTGAATAAAAGGATTTTAAACTTTTGTCACATGCCCCCTCCACACACTGGTGCTGCATTGTCTGATCAAATTAATGCACTGTTAACCGAGTGGGGGATTGAGAAGAAGTTATTTTCTATTACTTTGGATAATGCTTCTTCTAATGATCGCTTTGTTGATATTTTGAAGAATCAACTAAACTTTAGAGGTGTGCTTTTAATGAGTGGTCAATTCTTTCATGTTCGTTGTTGTGCTCACATTTTGAACTTGATAGTCCAAGATGGACTTAAAGAAATTGATGAATCGGTGTTAAAGGTTCGGGATTGCATCAAATACATGAAAGGTTCACCTGCAAGGAAACATAAGTTCTATGATTGTGTTGCACAAGTAGGGATAAAGGGTAGTAGGAGAGGCTTGCGACAAGATGTGCCTACTAGATGGAACTCAACCTATATCATGCTTGAGAGTGCACTTTTCTATCGTCGTGCTTTTATCAATTTAGGGTTGATTGATTCCAATTTCAATCGTTGTCCTTCACCTGAAGAGTGGGATAAAATAGAGAAGATTTCCAAGTTTTTGGGGTACTTCTATGAAGTTACTTGCTTATTTTCTGGAACAAAATACCCAACATCAAACTTATTCTTCCCTAAGGTATTTATCATCCAACATAATATCAAGACAGTCATGGAAGGCAGTGATAGTTTTTTGAGAGGGATGGGAGCTAAGATGAATGAGAAGTTTGAAAAGTATTGGTCAGAGTATAGTCTTATTCTTGCAATTGCTATTGTTTTAGATCCTCGGTACAAAATTCAGTTTGTAGAGTGGGCTTATGCAAAGCTTCATGGTAAGAATTCTTATGAGTTGCAGCGTGTTCATAATGCATTTTTCTCTCTCTTTGACGTGTACTCCGAAAATTTATCTCATCTCTTCAACCCAAGTAATCCAATACATGAGACTCCAAGTCAGGCTGAAAGTGGGGACATTATTTTCGAGGTAAACTACAATTTTATTTATATAAAAACTCCAATTTGTTAGTAGATTTAAATTCAGAATGATTTAATTAACTTCTTTTCTATAATGCAGGATTTTGATATTTGTTACAAAGAGGGTTCTTCTTCAAGTACAAAATCTGAAATACATAAGTATTTAGAAGAAGAAAGGCTAGACAGAAAGCAAGAGTTAGATGCTCTTACTTGGTGGAAAGGAGAGCAATTTCGTTATCCTATACTTTCTCATTTGGCTCGTGATGTGTTGACAATTCCTATTTCTACAGTTGCCTCTGAATCTGCATTTAGTATTGGTGGTAGAGTACTAGATCAATATCGTAGTTCATTATTGCCTGAAACTGTTCAAGCTTTGTTATGTAGTCGAGATTGGCTTTTTGGCAAGGGAGGTAAATCTTATATAATTTGTACTAGTTTTCTTTTCTTTTCATAATATGAACATTTGTGAATTTTTTTATTTATTTTTCTTTACCATACCTACTTGTAGAGAAAGATCAAACTGACTTGGAAGAGCTCACTGAGGATGTCTTCAATTTGAATTGTGAGGCTGCTACTTCAACGCAATGCTCCAATACTAATTCTCTTAATAATCAATGAGAGGTATTGAAATTTATTAATAAAACCACTTGTTAATTTTCTCGTACTGATTTTTTCTTCTTTCCTTTTTCTTTTTATTTTTACTTTTCTAGTTCTTCATTCTTTAAAAGTTAACTTTTAATATTGGTTAATAAAATTTTGTAGGCAAGCATGACTGCATGAGGTTCTCAATATTAAAAGCTAATTTTTACTATTGAAGGCAAGTATGAGGTTCTTTGAAACAGGTGTGTATTATTATTGTTTTGACATCTTCTTCTGAGATATATATGTTTCTAGTACATTATTTACATGTTATTTTAGTGCGTTGTGAGGTTTTATGACTTGAGTTTTAATTTTTAAATGCAATGACAAGCTTACTACTTATTTATGTCGATGCATTTCTCAATATGATGGTCAAACAGGTTCATTTTGTAACCGGTTAATACTTAATAGGGTAGCGGGTCAATCCGTGCTCGTTTATTTAACGGGTTAAACGGGTCGGGTTATGGGTAACCCGTTATTTAATGGGTCGGGTTTGGGTTACTAAATTTTGACCCGTTAGTTAACGGGTCGGGTTTGGGTGAGCAATTTTTTGACACGACACGAACACGACACGACACGAACACGGTTCAACACGACCCGTTGCCAGGCCTAGTTCCTGCCCTCAGGAGCCAGTTGGGGCCACCGCAGTGTTTGTGAGAAATCCACCCCCATTTATCTGTTTTTCCAGATCATGTTATGACATGAGCCCAAAAATAAGGTAGATCCAAAAATCATGATTTTGGCTACCGGTTTTTGGATACAGAGAATCGAAAAATTATTAAAAGCAAGGATGTAGTCTTTAATGAAAAAGTGGTGCATAAGGACAGTTTGCCACAAAAGCATAATAAGGCCAATGAGAAGGAATTCGTAGAATTAGAATAGTTACCAGACATAGGTGTTACAGTGCCAAAGGATGAGCATGTACAAGAGCATAATGAGGCAGAGCCGCAGACATCGGTTGTGAGAAGGTTTACTCGAGAGAGGAGACCCAAGGTCCGATACTCACCCTCCTTACGTTATCTACTGCTAATAGATAATGGTGAACCAGAGTGTTTTGAAGAGGCATTACGGTTAGATATGCGAGTTAAGTGGAAACAGGCCATGGATGATGAAATAGACTCTCTTGAGTCCAATTGTACGTAGGAGCTCGTTACTCTACCTAAGGGTAAGAAAGATCTTCATAACAAGTGAGTTTACAGACTAAAGGAGGAGCACGATGGTTCAAAGCGATACAAGGCCAAACTGGTTATGAAAGATTTCTAACAAAAGGCAAGTATCGACTTCATTGAAATATTTTTACCAGTGGTGAAGATGTCTACGATTCGCATGGTCTTGAGTATAGTGGCTGCAGAGGACTTACATCTAGAGCAGCTAAATGTTAAGACAGTCTTTCTTCATGGAGATCTTGAAGAAGAGATATACATACATCAGCTGACAGGATACGTGGCACCAGGAAAGGAAAACAAAGTGTGTAGACTGAAAAAAAGTCTATATGGCCTAAAGTAGGCCCCGAGGCAATGGTACAAGAAATTTGACAGTTTCATGTCGGGAAACAGGTACAGGAGATGTCATGCAAACCACTGTTGTTACTTGAAAAAGTTTGATACATCGTACATCATCCTTCTTCTGTACGTTGATTATATGCTTGTAGCCGGATCAAGCATGAAGGACATCTCAGATCTCAAAAGACTATTGGTTAGAGAATTTGCCTTGAAGGATTTAAGAGCTTTAAAACAAATCCTAAGCATGAGGATAAAATGCAACAGGGAAAACAAGAAGCTAGTTTTGTCACAAGCAGAGTACATAGTCAAGGTACTTGATCGATTCAGCATGGAAGGTGTTATGCCGGTTAGCACTCCATTAGCCAAACACTTCAAGCTTTCTAAGGAGCAAGGAGCTAGGACACAGGAGGAACAGGACTACATGGCCAAAGTCCCATACGCGTCAGCTATAAGGAGCCTCATATATGCTATGGTTAACACAAGTCCAAATATTGCTCAAGCAGTGGGAGTTGTTAGCAGGTTCATGAACAACCACGGGAAGGAATATTGGGAAGTTGTGAAGTGGATCCTCAGATACCTGGTAGGTACTATAGATGTGGAGCTATGTTATGGAGGATCGGAAATCGAGTTACAAGGCTACGTCGATTCAAATTTGGCAGGGGATATTGATAGCAGGAGTACAACAGGGTATGTCTTTACCCTGGATGGTGCTGCAGTCAGTTGGTCTCTCAGTTACAGAAGAAAGTGTCCATCAGTAGAACGGAAGCAAAATATGTTGTAGCTACAGAAGCGTGCAAGGAGATGGTGTGAATGCAAGGTTTTATGGAAGAGTTGGGGAAGAAGCAAGCAAATGCAAGCTCTATAGTGACAGTCAGAGTGCAATACACTTAGCTAAGAATTCAGTCTTTTATTCAAGGACCAAGCATATTGACATCGGATATCACTTCATACGTTCGTTACTGGAAGATTGATCGATTGATCTGGAGAAGATCCATACAAGTGAGAACCCTGCGGATATGTTGACCAAGGCGGTCACACGGGAGAAGCTGAAACTCGATTCAGCTTTGATTGGTCTTCAGGCTTGAAGACGGGGAGGTGGTGCACTCTGGATGTAGAAGACGAATGACTAAGGTGATGCGTCTCCAAGTGGGAGATTGTTGAGGTGTGGAGCCATTCACACCGGAATGCTAACCAGGAGATGGTCGAGCGCCCGGGCGGTCTGAGGATTGGGCACCCAATAATCATGTTTTAGAGACAATGGTCTCTGGACTATTCTGTGAACAGTGGGGCGCCCGACGGTCCAGTGGATCGAGCGCCCGATAATCAGGTATTTTCCTTTTAGGCTTGCTGGACATTTTCTGCTCAAGTGGGTTGCACGACAGGAAAAGGTGGGTAGGGAAATTCCTACCATTGAAACCTCCCTGTGTCCACTGTGATGTTTATATGCCACCCAAACCCTTGATAAGGTCATTCCTTCCATGTGGTCTACATGAATTTTGGATCTGCCTCATTTTTGGGCTCAGGTCCTAACATGATCCGGAAAAACAGATGGATGGAGTGGATTTCTCACCAACATCACATTGGGCCCCACCTAGCTTCTCAGTGTAGGAACTTTGTTGATTTACATGGGGAGCCCACCATGTTGTTTATATGGAATCGAGGCCATTCAAACCGGGTCACACAAAAAATCAAACTAATTTGCACCTCAGGTGGGACCTGGTTCAAATCAAGGATGTCCTTGTTAGTGATGGCACTCATATATCTTCATACATGTATGATGAAGCATGCGGAAATAACATGATATTTCATGATATTTGGTGCAACCAAACGCACCCAGCAGAATTACAAGGGTTCGGGCCGTCTTTGGAATAATGAATTTACCCAGCCAAGATTCCATAATCCGGAACGGCTGTATCCAATGCAAATGGTTCCATCGTAAGTTAACGTACAAATCGACATGTGGGGCCAACCGTGATGTTTCAATGACATCAAATCCGTCCATCGTATGCACACCCTGATGTTATCCTGGGCGCCTAAAATTCCACCCAATCCAAAAATCAGGGCCACACCACAATGAACAGATGGGACGGGGACTCTTGAACCATTAAAACCTTCCAGATTGTATGAGGACCCCACCAAGTTTTGTACAGTCCTATCTAATCAATTCTGAAGGTTAGCCGGACCAGGATGAATGGACAGGGAAAAAGAAATCACATTCCGAAACTACGGTGGGCCACAACAATTGATTTTAGAGTTTTTAGGCATGATTTTACATGGTGTGGCCCATTGGAGTTTTAGATCGGCCATATTGAGAACATTTGAGGACCCACATGATCTGTGGATTTGATGTCACCAAAACATCATGGTGGGCTTTGTAGGTTAAGCTTATGCTAACATGAGTGAATTTGATCCAGCCAGGTCCTTAGCCAGGTCCCTACTCATGCCTCGGTGGTAGGCTCCCAAGAGTTTCAACAAGAAGTCATGGGTTCGAGTACCCATTGTGGTGAAATACACTTTGGTGTGAGTGCGTGAGCGTGTGTGGAGTCATTTAACAATTGTAAGTTTGAGCTAGTCTCCCAGTCATGAACAACTCGACTAAAATGGTGTGCCTGTATGAGTACTTTCAATCCTTCGTTGACATGATCCACAACAACGAATTTTAATACATGAGCAAATTCTTCACCTTCTGCAGATAAGAGTTACCCAATAGCCTCCTAACCATTAAAAAAAAAACCGAAAAAACCTCCGGCCGCATGCTTCCCACCTGCCTACAGGTCTGCATACAAGTACCTGGAATTCCACATGGGAGCAGAGATAATCAACTAGCCAATTCAAGCTTGATGGACTATACCACGTTCGATAGAGGAATTTGCTTGGACTAACAATGTGGATGTGTGTGGCCCACCTTTCGGCAATCCCAATATGGTAGTCGATATAATGGATGGAAAATACCTAAAAAATGCAGCACCAGATGATCCTAACCTTACAGTCTGGCTCATCTTTTTCCCCATTAAATATGGATGAATAGGTCTAATTGTCTGTTTGAAATCTACCAGTTGGATGGCTATGATCATTTGATAGGGGAGATTTCGGTGCATGACCCATTCCATGATGGGACCGACCAGATTCACATCTTAGATTATCAGAAGGTGAGCTTCACCTGTACCATTGCTGTGTCCAGCCGTTTCTTTATCCATTCTGCTTTAAACTCAGTAATATACATTTGAAAATTCCCAAGTTCTTTTTTAGCAGAGTTTCGATGTGCAGATTCATTTGTATTGATCATTTGGTTGAATTGAACTTCACTTACCATCCAAACATGCATGGGTCAGCTGTAGACCGATAAACATAACCGCCAGTGATCGATGAAGATCCATCAACTGTGTGATTGTATCCCATTACAGGAAAGACGGCATTTATGGATCCAGAAGTTGCATTTCCTCCCGGAGTCTGCAGAGGAGTGAAGAGAGTGTAGCCCTCATAGACGCGCCACCCATAGTTCCCGCCCTTTGATATCAAATCCACCTCTTCATATTGTTCCTATAAAAACTAATGACCATAAGCATAGGCCATATTCAATACCAAACAAGAAATCTTTGGTCTGGAAAAATCAATTTGAAACGGGAATGGGGAGAAAATCATCGCTTTTGATGCAAAAAATAAGATAACTACCATCAATGAAAAAAATGGCTTTAAATTGTATAGAAGCAGAGTTCTCTCTTAGTGACTAATAATGCATTTCCCTACTGCTCATAGAGTTTGTACATGCGGGGCCCGCCATTTGGTTATCCTGACCATTGATTTAGTGCCTCCCTCATGGATGGGCCATGATCTAGATTTCCCAACCATCTAATCTTTGGTCTTTTGTCCACTGAGTTGTCGATGTTTGGCATACCTTCCCACAGACCATTATTTCCAAGCCAAAAATTAAAGGTTAGAACTGTCTGATTGGGACAAAAAATTTGAGCATGGTCCACCAAATGATCTGGATCACCAAAACATGGGCCCCACATGAACAATCTCCTTACGCAATAGGGAAGTTCTTTGTTAGTCATTCATTTGGAACTTCACCTCAATTATGTATTTTGAATATGTTTAATCATTGTAACAGACTGGCACCAATGTCATGAATTTCATGAGGAACAACGAAGCTGGACCAACTAAGTAAAAGCTTACCGAAGGGCAGTAGTTACAAAGACATGTTGAAGGGGACTAAAAAGGACAATAATCTCAATACCTGGCCGACATCTGCACAGAAGAAGTACGACGGCCTTTCTGAATCGAAACTGCAATGCCATGGATTTCTAAATCCTAAGGCCCAAATTTCAGGCTGCTATTCGCTATCGACCGAAGATGGATCATCTCTTGGAATTGAATAATTTCCCCATAAACAGAGGCTATCTATCTGCTCTGCAGCTGGAAATGCATGGAGAAAAATAAGCAGTTTAGAAAATAGATATAGCTAATAGTTCCTTCAAAACTAATTCGAAATTCAAATGAGAAACAACTACCTATGCATAAAATGCTTCCAAAAACCATGTCATCTGAAGTGCAGTAGATAGTTGTATAAGGACTGTTATCTGTTTTGATACTCACTCGGGATGTTATCTACATCAAGATGCATGATCTTTCCGAGCAAAGACTTCTTATTTTGGGCAAAATTGTAAGGATCGCCTTGGTTTCCCCCATCCCCCATCATGAAGTATAGATACCCGTCTGCTGGCCCAAACAGAATCTGCCTGGCATGATGAGATGTAAATGGAAGGCCCACAGTAAATATCCTTCTTACTTCTGATGGACGGGCCTTATTCGCCTAGCAAAAAGAAATAGGATGAAATGGCATTAGAATCCTTCCGTAGGAAGCATGACAGACATTAGTAAGAAAGATCCACAGCATACGGTAGACTTTGGAAGCAATCCCAGATCGAATCTTGGTTGAATATGTTTTGAACTCAATAAGCAATTGGGTGTGCTAGAAACCAAAATCCAGATGGAGGTGTTTTGTTGGAAAGACAATCTCATTGATGGAAGTACTTCCAAATGTACCTGTGTAACAGGAAAGATTAGTCTGTATTTTCTCAAGAAAGAGCACTGATGTCTACCGAGGAAGGCATTGATGAGGTACCATTAACGGTAAACTCTGCAACAGTACTGCTATACTGGCATGTCTGCGCACCATTATCAGTACCAAGCTTCGAAGGGTCACAAGCCCACATCTGAGTTCACGAACATCTTCCGGAACAGCTTGGCCAGTTGGATTTATCGCAATTGAATGAAACAAAGAAACGGCCGTTCTTCACAAAATTTGGATGGAATGTTAGACCCATCAGCCCCAATTCAGTATCAAAATGAACTTCATCAGTTAAATCCAGAAAGGGATTGGACTCATCGAGCCCCAGTTTTCCACCCGATCCTTGTTCAGGAACGGTTGCCAACCATACCTTACCTGGTTGGTCAGACAAGAAGACACGATCAGACCCATCAGGATGAGCGGCCATATTAAGGTAAGATCCATTCCCGATTCTCTCGAGGCATAGTCCGTTCGGAGGAAGGGGAGCTTGAGCATTGTTAAGCGAGACCGATTTGCCATCAAAACAAAATGACCCATCATCCGAAGAGCCACCAAATGCTTCACAGAAGTCATTTTTCGACTGCCATAGATCAGTAAGTCTCGAAAAAGTAGAATTAAATGGAGCTCCAGCTCTTCCTTGCAATGAGGGTGCAAACGGGGAATTCAGTATGGATACATTTTGGCATATATCCCAAGCCTTTGATCAGAAATCATTTGTTGCTCCATTGGGCTGAGATGAGTTTATGGGAACAGTCGAGTTGCATAGAACAGGGATGGTCCGAAGCTGTGATTCAATTTTGAATAGCTCTGCCGAAAACTGATCACATCTATGCAAGCCATAGAAACTAAAATGTCATTGAAGGTAATATAGTCTACAATAAAATGCATGCTATAACAACATCAAAAATTTGCAAGGCATTGTTTAAGGGTGAGTTTGGATGCACTATTGAATTGAATTGCAAAATTTAGTTCAATAAAAGGGAAACAATCAGATTGTAATTGCCTTAGTATGAAGCAACCCACAAATTGCACTTGCATTCCTTTCAAGTCCAACTTGAAAGTAACATAACCACAACTCAGAAATCCCTCAATATGAATGCCAAGCAAGCTAATCAAAATTTGATAGTTTCCACTTTATTTTATGCAATTCAATTCAACAGTGCATCGAAAATCCATATATCATAATTAATACATCTGCTGAGAAGGAAATTCTCATAATATTAGCACTTTATATGGTGAGTTTGTCAACCAGATCTAACCTGTAACAAAATCTGTTCGAGCCCAAATCAAATAAGATCAAAATGGGAGAAGCCAAGAAAGAGGGGAAAAAAGGGGCAATGTTTTTATGTTTGCAGCCATCCGTTTCATAAGTCCAACCACATTAAATGCTGTGATTATAGTACAAGGTGGACGAATAATCTGTTCGAATATATGGACCGATGTAAGTCCTTGAGTGTGGTTGATCCTCTCAACTTTGCTTAGTTTAAACTTTAACAGTGTAGGATTAAATATGTAGTGTGGTCTAGTCAGTCCTTAAACTATCATTTCAGAACTTCTGGCTTGCATGGCTTCACATAACCGAGTAGGATATTTTAGCAGTTATACCATTTCTTTTATTTCATTTGAAGTTGGTTACAGAGAATGCTCCACAAAAACCCAACATTTTTGGCACAATATTTTATCTTAAGAAATATAGTGAAAAACAGACCAGGTTATTCTTACAATTGAAGGTTTTTAGGTTGTGGCCAATATAGAATTATTTGAAAATAGCATGCCAAGATAGTTCCTGTGATATATCATGATTGAAATAGTCTGGTGCCTTGCAAGCTGCAGGTGGAGCAAACCATCATCTTTTATCTGATTACTACTTGCTTGTTCACATGCAGTATGTTATTTCCTGTATTTACCATTTGATGTTGTATTTATGGTTCAAGTTTTCTCTAATTGATAAGGACATTCATTGACATTCTAGATTCAATTTTTTAGCACTTCTTGATTCCGAACATCACAGAAGCTAATGCTCGTGACTGGAAAAAAATCAGATGGTTAATACTACATTTTTGTGCAATTTTTAGATCAAGTTCCATCCACAGTTTTTTCAGCGACTTGAACGGTCTGGATTGTTATATAACCTTGCCAGGTCACCGTCATTGTTCAAGTGGTGCAAAACTAACACAGGAATCTACTGGATAGATGAAGAACCAGAATATGGTAGAGTCACCTGTGAAGAGAGCACGTCGACATGTGAAGTATCAATCGGAGCTGTCCATCTGTGAGATGATCATAGGCATCTGATCAGGGGATCGACGGCCATAAAGAAAATGTGTGTAGGCCATCATTTAGAGTGGGAAAGTGGGGGAAAAAATGCTGGACAGGATTCTCTAATATATATAGTTTTGAAGCATACCATCCAAGATGCGTTTGACAAGATGGACGGTTCCGATTGACGCATCATTCTGCCGTGGATACTGTGCCGAGATGGCTCTACCATATTCCGGTCCTTTCAGCCCTAGCCTAGCATCTCTCCAGAGGAAATATTCCGGTCCCAGCATCCAACTCAGGGCCCAATTCCTCTCCACCGCGACGAATTTTCAGATCATACATGCTGCATGCAGACAGTCACAGCATAATCTGGTTTTATGTTCTGGCAAGTGGAGCCCATTGCTAGCTAATCCAGGCCATTGATCTATTGTTGGAAGGGACCATGCCAAAAAACTATCCCAGACAGGATGATCACAACCACCAATCTTGGGGCATTTCTAATTGTACATTTCTTCCTAGCCGTCTATCTTCAGCTCACAAAATGGAAGGTTAAGATCGTTCTATCGATTATATTCAAGTACATCGTCCATCCACTGGAGGAACCAACAGACTAATGGTCTTGAATCTCTTGATTACTGAATAATGGCCCACGTATAAAAAGAAAAAAGAAAACCCGAGTATACTCTCCAGCATCTGAGCTAACACGGACGCGGATTGCTGCGACCCTGACAGCGGGAAGTTCCTGGGAAGCTATGTGGGGCCCACAGGGATGTTTGTGAGAAATCCACCCCGTCCATCCATTTTTCCATCTCATATTAGGACATGAAACCAAAAATGAAGAAGACAAAAACTCAAGTGGGCCACACAATAGGAAACAGCGAGGATTGAACATTCACTGTTGAAACATCCGAAGGGCCAAATGTTTGGATCAGGCTAATATTTTGGTTTTTTCGGTTCATCAAAGTGGGCTTGACATTAGGAACGGTTTGGATGTCATATAAATATCCCGGTAGACCCCAGAAACTATTCAACGGTAAGAATTTTCTCTCCCCACTTTTTCCTGTTGCGTGGCCCACTTGAGTCTTGGATATGCCTCATTTCTGGCGCTTATGCACTAATATGAGCTAGAAAACTGATGGACAGGGTGGATTTTCACAAACATCACGGCGGGACCCACGCAACTTCGGGGTCGCAGGCAATCATGTCCAGCTCCAAACTCCCAATTCCCGCCAAAATCCATTCCCACCCTAATCCCCCTCTTTCCCGCCACAAACAAAAACATGAGCAGAAAAACGAAAAAGAAAAAAATAAAATCAAAACCCTCTCTCTCTCTCTCTCTCTCTCTCTCTCTTCCAAATACCCCCAAAATCCAAACAGCCCCAAAAGAAAAATCAGATGGAAGCAGCATCTCTCCGTTCAAACAAGCGAAAGCATCCTTCTTCTTCTTCTTCTTCTTCTTCTTCGCAGCAAGTAAAAGGCATCTTTACTCGCACCAGGTCTGAGCTCTTCCTCCACCGCAACCGCTCCGGGCGTGCCCGGCCCGACCCCAGCCTCAGGCGCAAGCTCATCATACAACGGCTGGGATCATCCAATGAGGACCCAGTCAATTGGTTGCATCCCGATGAAATTCCTGACATCAGCTCTCACATCTCCATCAAAGATCTTCGAGCCAGACGGGTTTTCTCTCCAACTACGATCGTTGGCGATTGCTCCCCGCACAAAAAGGGCAAGATCTCAGCTGACCCAGATGATGATATGAGGCCCATGTCGTCTGATGTATCGAGAAGCATTGAATTCGATGCAGGCAGCGGGGTTTCTGGCCAGGTCGATGCTTCGGATGAAGAATGGCTTCAGACAACGCCTCCCGATGGTGATGTCTTTTGTAAATCTCAGCGGCAGATCTTGGTGGGGCCTGATTTGATTGGCCCAGATCACGTTGCAGAGAACCTGCCGATTTTGAGGGTTTCTAGTGAAAATCCAAGCATTGGTGAAGGATTCTGTCACGGGAAGATGGACGAAAATATTCAAGTCAAGATCAGATTGGGAAGCTCCACAGACCAAAACCTCAGGATCCGAGCTGACCGGGATAACGATACAACGGCCATGTCCTCTGATGTATCAAGAGGCGTTGAATTCGATGGGGGCAGTGGGGTTTTCAGCAGGGTTGATGGTTTGGGAGAAGAATGGCTTCAGACAACACCTCCAGATAGCGATATTTTTCGTAAATCTCAGCCACCAGATTATGCGGGGATTGTGGCGGAGCCTGATTTGATTGACCCAGATAATGTTGCGGAGAACCTGCCGGGTGTGAGGGTTTCCGGTGAAAATCCAAGCGTTGCTGAAGTGTTTTGCCGTGCCAAGATGGATGAAAATGTTCCAGTCAAGAGCAGACCAGTAAGCATTTTTTTTTTTTTTTAAATTTTAATTGTAGTTCTAATCTACAGAAATCCGTTAATCGGATGACCATGTTCTGTTGTTATTATTATTATTATTATTATTATTATTTATGTATCATTTGATGCTTGATAGGAAGGAATGGCATCTTTTGTTGGATTCAGCAGTGTAGCATATGGGTGCTACCTTCTAGTAATCTAAATTGTCAATCTCTGCTAGCTCCATCATGGGATGGGCCATGCCTCCGCAACTCCCTGCAGATGATCGTAGCCATCTGATTTTAATTGGCAATAACAACCAATGGTCCTCATTCAACGAGGCCCAACTCAGATGGTTGGTGCCATTCAATGGGATGATTTTGGATAGTCTCCATCACAACAGGGCACCCAAAATGAACAATTTGGATCTCCTTGTTATGGATGGACCATGCCCTGGCAAGTCCCTGTCCGATGATCCTAACCATCCGATTCGAATGGGCAATAACAACTCATGATCCGCATTTATTGACACCCAGTTCAGTTGGTTAGTACCACTCATCAGGGTGATTTTGGATTGTCTCAATCACAATTCAGCGCTCATATGAATGATTTGGATCTCCTCATCATGTGATGGGCCATGCCCTGGCAATTCCTCGTCAAATGATACTAGCTATCTGATTGGAATGGCAATGACGACCAATGGTCCACATTCAACTAGTCCCAGTTCAGATGGTTAGTAACTTAGGACCATTCAATGTGGTGATTTTGGATTTTCTCCACCACAATGGGCACTCCATATGAACGGTTTGGATCTCCTCGCCATTTAAGTCTGAATTTTAAACTAGAACATGATTTCTATGTGTAAGCATTTTGAAAATCTGCTTGATATTCTAAATTGATTTGATGCAACGAAACTAGTAAGGTTATTTGGAGCAAAATTTCTTTCTATGTGCACACAATGCTCGGCTAGTCCGATATGCAGTGGCCAAAAGCCCACTCATCTGATGGCTGGGATTGTTTGATGGAGGGGCTTTTGGGGTCCTCCGCATACCTACATGGTAGATCCCACCAGATGAATGGTATGGATTGCTATATTATGGGCCCTGCCTATTTGGAATGCTGGCCCTGATAGTCATGGCTGCTTACATTCAGTGGGTGGTGCTGTCTTGCAGGGTGGACTTGGTCCGCACTCCCGGTTAAAGCTTTTCCGAAACCCAAATTCATTGAGCTACAGACGAATGCTTCCATTTCTCATGGATCTTGCAAAGGACAATGCCAGTAATGTTTTGTGCCTTCTGCATTTTGCTCCCATCATTTGATTGATATACATGAACATGAAAAAAATAAAAAAGCTTATGTGCATGTGGAAATCAACTTCTTGCAGGTGCTTTGGAAATACATTCTTGTGACAGTCCTTGGCCTGTGAATGTTGAAAAGACCGTGGAGGAAAGGCCTCTTCCACCACCAGTGGATTCTCTGTTGAATGAGACTGATTCAGATAGGTGCAAAACCGATCCTTCGTCCACGCAGTGTTGTTATGATGGTTTGGGAACTCCCCCTACTGAAAAATCAAAGGAAGCGAGCCCCACTGCTGGTTCATCTGGTCCTTGTGTTGTTGAATGCCTGAATCTAGATTCTTCACCGCAGCCTATTACTGAAACTCCCATCCAAAACCATCAAGACAATCCCGCTGCTTCATATGACACGGTGGCATCTATTCCAACCGACCTGTATGGTGAAACGGCACTGCAGCTTGATCAGGTTGTGTCAGAAAGTTCTTGCAAGTTGGAGCCCAGTCGCAATTCTGTTGGTTCCATTCATGAAATGGAGATTCCAGACATGTCTTCGTCCAATCCTCCAATCAGCCATGACACGGACGTTGGATGGTCCGGCAGAGAAAGGAATGTTGAACTGGATGGCAATAGTTGGATTTTGGATGGGGTCGATGGTTCTAGTGAAGAATGTATTCAGACGACATCATCCGGTGGCGATATCTTATGCAAATCTGCAGGGCTGGTTGATGGAGGAAATGTGGGCACACTTGACTCAATTGGCCGAGATCCTATCTCCAAGAACCTGTCATCTGTAAGGTTTTCTAATGACAACCCAAGCAATGTGGAAAGGTTTCGACGTCCCAAGGACGCAAATGCCTTGGTCAAGAATAGGCTGGTAAGCAGATTGGCCTTTCAAATTTTCAGTTCTAATTTTTTTTTTTGAAAGATAACGATAATTTTATTAGAAGAGGCACTGAGAATTGAGATGGTGTGGAAATTATAACCCCAAACCAGAAAAATTACAATTCTTTAAGACATTTATAGATGAGGTCCATTCCACTATATAGGATTTGCCCTACAAAATACCCACTCCACCCTATTGCTCTCATTCCAAAAGCATCTATCATTCCTCTCCCCCCAAATTGCCAAAGGATAGCCAACAAGCATAGATTCCAAATAGCCTTGCTTGCTTCCCTAGGCCGACTACATGCCGTGCCAAAAAGAGATGGCCAATTGTGTCTGCCATCGCCCCCAACAGAATGCACAATCTTAGAAAGCCGATCTTGTTGGAGGCGTTAGCAAACCCCCTGATATACATTGTTCTGTCGTTCCCTAACAGCTCGAGCTTTTAGCGCAACCGGTCAGTAACATGGTATCAGAGCAGGACGTCCGGTGTTCAAGTCCCGGGGTTTGCAAAATTCGGTATTATAGGGCATCCGGGATTGTATCAGCCCATAGTATTACGTGCGGGGCCAGTATACCGCCCGCACGTGAGGGGAGATGTTGGAGGCATCAGCAAACCCTCTGATATACATTGTTCTGTCGTTCCCTAACAGCTCGAGCTTTTAGCGCAACCAGTCAGTAAGACCAGATGAATAAAAAGATGAGCAACCAATTCGATGCTTGCCATGCACATAAGCCAACATTGGGGAGAACCATTGATTGCTTTTGGAGATTGTCAACGGTCCAACTAGCCATCAACAAAGCACCATAATACCAAATTACATGATGCGTCTGCCCACACATGTCAACCCCCTAGGCACGAAGCACATTGTAGAATGAGTGAACCAAGAAGCACCGGGACTTGTCTTTCAACCCAACCATCTTGTCCAACTCCCCTCTCGCCAGACAACATAACTGGCTATGAGCTAGCAACGGCACATACTCCACTTCTTCATCAAGAAGATACCTTTGACGGGGGGGGGGGGGGGGGGACCAAACTGCAACATCTCCATAAAAAGTAAAGCAACTAGCAACCACAAGTTTATGAATCGGAGAGATATAGGCTATTCTTAAAAAAAGTTGATCACAGGGAAGTTCCCCCTAACCATGTCCTCCTAGAACCAGATCTTATCCTCACTTCCAAGGGAGAACTTGATCCCCTCTTTGAACTTGGACTTCATTGCAGAAAACCCCTTCCACATCTTAGATGCCCGAGAATCCTTTGTCAACCACCCTCCATCTTGGCAACCATATTTGCTTGTAAGAGTCTCTCTCCACAAAGCCCCCTCTTCCAACCCAAGCCTCCATGAACATTTACCTAGCAAAGCAAGATTCTTTGTTTCTAGATCCCTATTTCCAATTCCCCCCCTCTTCATAAGGTTTACACAACTCTTCTCAACCTAAGAGATGGATCCTTTTCTTCTCTTCTGAACCTTGCCAAAGGAAATCACGTCTCAACCTTTCTAATCTAGCCAACACCAACTTTGGGCAAAGTACAAGGGCATGCTTGACAAGGTGCTTCGATAAGGGTTAGACCACTGATAGCAAGGTATTCCATAATGGTAATGGTGGTCCTAACAACTATCACCATTACCGTTACGATATGGGTTGCAGTGATCGTTTTGGCCTTTAAAAAAAACTGTTTCGGCCACATTACGGAGGCCATTACAGGCCTTTTTATTATTATTATTATTATTATTATTATTATTTTATTATTATTTTTTTGTAACGGGTTACAACTGCTTCAGCTCTGTAATGTCTAATGGTCATCATTGTTACCGTTACACAACCGTTTTACCGTATGATGGCTAATAGACAGATATTGACTTTTTCAGGTAACTAATTTCCTCTCAACCCCTTCCACTACTTTATCCCACAAATGTTTAGCCAGCTTCCCAATGCAAAGCTTGAGGCCGAGATGAGTTGAGGAAAAAGAACCTTCCACACAGCCAAAGACTCCTGCCATTTGCTTGACCTCTTTCTTTGGCATCTGAACACCGAGCATCGTGCTTTTCGTGATATTAACTTTAAGCCTTGACACCACTTGAAAGCACTTGATGATCATCCTACGCCTGTCCACCATGGGAGCATCAGCTTCACAAAAAAAGGACTGTGTCATCAACAAACTGAAGGTGGGAAATTGGGGATCCCATCCCCTTAGAAAACCTGCTAAAAAAGCCAACCTCCTGCCCTCTGTCCAATGTTCTACTTAAAGCTTTTGCTACAACCATGAAGAGGAAGGGTGAAAGCGGGTCATCCTGTCTTAGTCCTCTTGAACTTTTGAAGAATCCCTTCAGAAACCCACTGACCATAACTGAGAATCTAGCTGAATTGATGCATGCCTTGATCCACTATTTCCATTTTTGCTCTCACCTAGCATATAGTTCAAGAACCCTCAATTGACATGATCCTAGTCCTTCTCAATATCCAACTTACGATTCCATTTCGCCCTTCTCTACACCGCGAGTTAATACACTCATGAGCTATAAGTGCGCAATCCAGCTTATGCTGCCCCGCAATAAACGGTTCTTGATTCTTGGAGATGACGCTTAGGATCGGGACGCCAAGACTATATCGAGAATCTTATACAGCCCTCCTATCAAATTGGTTGGTCTGAAGCCCTTCAAGCTTTTTCGTCCAGACACCTTTGGAATAATAGCAATAAACGATGCTCCTAGCTTAGCCGATAAACAACCTCTCTCTATGAATGCTGACATGAAGCTCAAACCATCACCTTTCATAACATGCTAGAAATCCCAAAAGAATGCTAAAGGGAAACCTTTGGGACCCAGAGCTTGATCATTTTCCAACGAATCCATGGAAGCCTTCACTTACCCTCCTTAAAGGGACTTTTGGGTGAATCGGCTTCCTCCCTCGAGAGGCTTTTGAAGCTTAAGTTATCTAGCACTGGCCTCCTCCACCCTTCTCCCAACAATAGCTTTTTATAGAAATGAACTACCGAATCACAAACCTGGTTTTTTCCCTCAATCCTCGTACCTTCCACCACTACTTATCCTGTTGCATCTAGCGAGCGCACTCATGATGCTATAGGAAAAACTCGTGTTCTTGTTGAACTCCTTGAGCCAAGTGGCCCTCGAACGATGCCTCCACTTGATCTCCTCTTCCTTAAGATGATTGGAACAGTCTTGGGTTATCTTGACATGTAACCTTCTTCCTCCCAAAACTCCCGACAACTCTGCTCCTTTTACCTTGATGTCAAGAACTTGAATTTCATTGAGAATGCTTTCCATCTCAGTCTCTCACTTCCCCAACACTTCCCTCTTCCATGCATTTACTTTCCTTTTCAAGAGCTTCAACTTTTGAAACAACTTTAAACCCACATATCCCTCAATGTTGAAGGAAGACCACCAATTTTTCACTACCTTGGAAAAACCCTCCGCCTATAACCACATTAGCTTGAACCAAAGGGTTTCAAGCCCCAATTCTCTTCCTCCTCCAAAAGCATAGGACAATGGTCGGAGACAGGCTTCGGCACCCCATGCTAAGAGGTTAGCGGGAAGAACTCTGCCCAACTTGTCGATGCTAAGAATATGTCAAGTCTTGACATTACAACCCAATCCTACCCATTAGACCAAGAATATTTGCAACCACCCAACGTGGAGTGATGATTATATGTACCTGATTTGAGCATGAAACCCCTTAACAGTATTTTAAATAGCGGTAGCATGTTGCATAGCGTTCAACCCTCTGTAGCATGTAGTGCATGTAGCATAGCGTTTAGCGTAAGCTACATGATAGTTCTAATTTTTAAATTTAAAAATAGGAAAAATATGATAAATAGTAAGAAAAATAAATAAATAAATGCCTAAAAGATGATTCTTTTTTTTTTTCCGAATACAAGCACGTTCAAACAAGTTATTAATTATCATTTATCAAAAGCCAATCCACATATAACTTAATGATGTCTAATTGAAACCACAAGTCACAAGTATGAAAAAAACGTCGTGTATGCTACATAGCTACGACCCCTATAGTGTACGCTACAAGGGATTTATGCTATTTGCTAATGCTACGTTGCATTGTAGCTACACTACGGGTGCTACCACTATGCTAGGGACAGTATTCAAAACACTGCCCTCTAATAACCTTCCAAGAGATTAGTCGCACAGAGCAATCTTGGCCACGTGTGATCAAGCGGGACCCACTTGGTCGCCTCATGAGTAAAATTCACTTGTGCTTGGAACATGGATTGATGCATGAAAGTGGACATGCTATTTGCAGCAAATCCATTACGAGCTAGTGTACTATCCTCAGCCAGAATGAGCTGAATTTTCGCTTTTTTGACATTTCTTACAGTTGATGCCCGTCTTCCAGCAATCCAGACTGTTCACCTGGTGGGCCTGCCAGTGATCTGATAGTTAGCTTACTGATGGATGGTTAAGAAATATAGCACTAGTCCAACCACCAGTGGGAAAAGGTGTACCCATCTTATTTTTGGTCTGTTTGATGGAGATCTTATTTTGTTGCCCATATGGGGAGGTCCACCCGCGAACAGTCTGGGTCAATGAAATATGGCCATCGACTGCATTGAATGCTGTCTCGAATGAGGATTCCTGAAACTTGGGTTGGCATTGATATAATACCTCATTTTTTGTACATGTTGTCATTGCTGCTTATGCTAGTGCTTACTGGTATCTAGCAGGGACTCACTCCGTGCTCCCAGTTAAAGCTCTTCCAAACTCCAAATTCATTGAGCTACAGAAGATTGCTGCCGTTTCTTATGGATCTTGCGAAAGACAATGATAGTAAAATTTCGGGCGTTTTGCATTTTATTTTCATCATTTGCTGACATGCCCAGTCAAAACTCATGTCCATTTGAAAACTGATTTCTTTCAGGTGCGCTGGAAATTCATTCTTCCCAGGAATGTTATCGTGTGGAGGTTGAAAAGGCTGTGGAGGAAAGGCCTCCACCTTTGTTGTTGGACTCTCTATCTCATGACTCTGACCCCATCAGTTGTAAGACTGACCCATTGCCTGTGCGACAATGTTTTGATGGTTCAGGAGCTTCCCAAATTGAAAAACCAGCAAATCTTGCTGCAGTCTCATCTGGTTCCTCTATGTCTGAGTGCCTGCATCTATATTCTTCAGAGCAACCCACTACTGAAACTCCAATCCAAAATGCTCCTGAAAAACCAGCGAGTCCTGCTGCAGGCTCATCAGATTCCTCTATGTGTGATTGCCTGCATCTATATTCTTCGGGACAACCCACGACTGAAACTCCAATCCAAAATTCTCCTGAAAAACCAGCGAGTCTTGTTGCGGGCTCATCTGGTTCCTCTATGTCTGAGTGCCTGCATCTATATTCTTCAGAACAACCCACTACTGAAACTCCAATCGAAAACTCTCCTGAAAAACCAGCGAGCCTTGCTGCAATCTCATCTGGTTCCTCTATGTCTGAGTGCCTACATCTATATTCTTCAAAACAACCCACTACTGAAACTCCAATCCAAAATGCTCCTGAAAAACCGGCGAGTCTTGCTGCAGGCTCATCTGGTTCGTCTATGTCTGAGTGCCTGCATCTATATTCTTCAAAACAACCCACTACTGAAACTCCAATCCAAAATTCTCCTGAAAAACCAGCGAGTCTTGCTGCAGGCTCATCTGGTTCCTCTATGTCTGAGTGCCTGCATCTATATTCTTCAGAACAACTCACTACCGAAACTCCAATCCAAAATCCTCCTGAAAATCCAGCTCTTTCACATGATCTGGTGATATCAATGCTGCCTGATTTCTGTATTGAAACTGCAT
Source organism: Liriodendron chinense (assembly GCA_003013855.2). Lineage (NCBI taxonomy): Eukaryota > Viridiplantae > Streptophyta > Magnoliopsida > Magnoliales > Magnoliaceae > Liriodendron > Liriodendron chinense. Next base: position 7,624,826 of record ML058348.1, on the reverse strand, counting down.
TGCAAAATGATTGGGTCATGTTGGGGAGTTCCTTTGAGTTCGAGCCTGGACATGATGCTCTAGTTTCTGTTCACAAAACAGAGCCTCCACGCAATGAATTGTCTAGTTCCCCCATCGAGCAGGAAGCTTTGTTAATAGAAGAGTGTGATTCTCATATTCGAGACCCTTCTGGTTTGTGTAGAGAATCTGAAAAGGACAATCAAGCGATAATACCGACATTGACTATAGATGTGAAGCCTCTTGAAATATTGGGCGTACTACCCCAACATCCATTTCAGGCAGATGTGCCTGTTCCTTCGGAAAGGCCTGTTCTGGCTCCCACTAAAGGCATTCTAAAGAAGTGCCCGCGAGCATGTAAGGGGTTGTGTGTTTGCCCAAATTGCACTTCCTTCCGTCTCCATGCTGAAAAGGCCAACGAGTTCTCGAGGAAGCAAATGCAGGATGCAAAAGAAGTTGCTATGAGTCTAATGAAGGAACTGTCGTGTCTGAGAAGTCTGATGGAGAAATCGTTTTTGCCTACGACTGATAGTGCCGATGGTCACGCAGTAGTTCAAATCAATCAGGTAATCTGAGACAGTCCTCGATGCATTCTCATATCATGTCCATGGTAGAAATGATTACATTTCGTTCGGGTATGTTGTGTATAAGGTGGCCCACCTACATGCCGCCACATTTGCCAATGTGGCATGTGGGCGTGATGCCCAAGCTGTCCATCAGTAGGTCCAGCTGTTTACATGATCTTGCCCAAAAATCAAGTCAGTTCACCCATCATGGTGTGCTGCGGTTTCTAAAACAAATGGACAGTTTTCCTGTTTCAGAAACAGTTTAAATTGCAGTTTTTGCAGGTTTTTACATGGCCAAGCCATAGTTTTTCTAAGCTGATCGACTGTTTCTAACATTGTGGACCACCTGATGAGGGAACCAGCCTGATTTTTTTGTGAAGGTGGTCTACATTGCAGGACGTACATGATGGGCAACTTGGATCTCATGCCTGTGTGCCACAGTGGCACATATGGTTGCATGTACACGAATTTTTCAGCTGTAGCCAATCTTGAACATTTTTTCGATGGTCATCTAGAAGCAAGTAAAATAGACTGGTTTACTTGGTTTCTTCTGAGTTGATTTTCTTTTTTCCTGATACTCGAATTGCCTTTTTTTCTTCTTTAGTCTAATCACATTGCTTAACAAAAGATAGTCAGCAATGTTGTCCAACCTTCTCTAGAAGTAACTATTTTAGTCCTCTTTTAATCTAATATCATTCAATAACTAGTGCTCTCAATTTTCATTCCAATTCTAAATGCAGATAAAAGGATTTTGCAAAAGAGCCTCTAGAGCAGAAGAAATTGCAAGAAGTCGTCTCCGGCAAATGACCCGTGACCTTAAAGTTCACTGCAGAATCACAGTAAGTCCCTTCCGATCTTCTCCGCATGTTTCCATTGTTGAGAAATGCTATCATGTGTTTGCTTTGTAGAAGTTCTATCATGCGTGGGCTGCCACGATGCACGTGGAAGACATGTATGATGGTTGATTTGGTGGGCCACTCCATGGGTGGGCTATAGGCCAAAGGGAGTTATGATGCTCAGACAGCATATGACGCTTGATATGCAGGCACAGGGGTACTGGACTTAAACCAAATTGTGGAACCTGCTGTTGCTAAGTCACAGTCCCAAAATCTGATTGTTTGGACAATCCTAACCTATGATTTGCTGACACTTGTTTCTTGAAATGGTACCATTGGATTTTTTTCATTTTTAACCATCCAATAAATGTCCACCAATCTGATAGTCAGATAATCAAATAAGTCGTATTTTTTTGTTTATGATACATCTAACTGGGAACCATAATCTGGAAAGTTTAACTTGACTTACATGCCATGCTTGCAATTTCCAAGTGATTTCTAAGTGCCTGCATATCACCCATTACTCTGCCAGATTAGCAAATCAAAGTTTTTCTTATGGGCCAAATTAACACCTATTGGACAACTCTGACCACCAAAACTGATGGGAGTGTTGCCTGAATGTGGACCATTTGTTCATTTTTCAAGCTTACCGTCCACTTTTCAGGCCAGTGATCAGATGGACTATTCTGATCACGTTGCCCTTTGATATGTGGCCCATGCAACGTGGCGGCCTCCAGGCTGACTGTCTGGATATTGTAAACTAAATGCGATGTGCACACTTCATGAATTGGGAATCGTAGCGATGTTTGCTTTTCTAGCATTTGTTTCTTTAGTTGTAAAGAGCTGATTTTTTTTTTTTTTCCTTCATTCCAAGCAGAGCTTGCAACAGCGGAGGGTGAGGTTTGCAGATAATGTTGAAGAGAGGCTTATTCCAAAGTCTGAGACAGAAGATGATGGGTAACAACGAGACAATGTCACAGATTACAAAATGCCAAACGGTTGGGTTGTGGGAGTTGTGCCTATAAATGTAGTTGCAATATAAGTTCCATGGACCCCACATTATTCCAGTTCTTGTGTATCATCAAAGGAAACTTGAAATTTACTTGGAACCCCTTGAGATATATAGCCTCTGCATCTCTTGCAATGATCAATAGAGAATAACATCTGCAGCCTGTGAAAATTGTTATTTGGAAAATGAGAAATTGCTGAGGCTACTTGGAAGGTTAGGATTTGTGGTCCTGCTCCTGCCAAACTTGCAGTGTGGTACTCATCTGTGAGATCAGAGCTGCACATCAGATGTGCTGCACTGGGTATGTGATGTGACCTGAGAATTAGTCCGGACTGGTCATCAGGTGCACCATGCACCACACAGATACGAGAAAAAAAGGACCCAAAGTCCATGTTGGATGTACATGTGTAGCTGACTCGATGGGGACCATCCCATGTGCAGTGGGGCTCAACTGATGAATGGAAAACCATTGCTACATGGGCAAGTGTGGTGAGGGTATCAGTCAAAATCTTACTCTTGTGAGTAGACCTTGGCAAGGCTGTTTGGAAAAAAATATATAGTGATCCATGACATCTTGGGACATCAAGGGCTCAAAAGCATCACTCACAGTCCAAAAAAAAAAAAAAACTCTTGTGACTCTGGATAGTGCTTTTGAAGATGCACTAGCTCTATGGAGCAGCTTTTAGACTTTTTGTCTCAGACTCGAAAATTCATTGAGAGGAATTCCCAGCTTTTCACAGGTCCCCAGAGGCCAGAGATAGAGACTCAAACAGAAAGCTCTCAGTAATACTAAAATGGAATAGGTTTGGATAGTTTGCAATGGGACTCAAATGGCTCCAAATGCAATATTGGCTGGGTAAAGGTGTGGTCATCATGGCTACATAGAAGACAAGGTCCACTAAATGGATGGTCCTGTTCATTCATTACCTGCACCAGTTAATAACAGTGGTTAGCCTCTGCGATGAGGATCTCACATCAGTAAGATTTTCTTTCCAGGCCACCAATCCATGGCAGAAGCTTTTTGATGAATAGCCTGGAAAATTTTCATTCCAGGCCACCAATCCATGGCAGAACCTTTTAGATGAATGGCCTGGAACAATCATGTAGTCGGGCAGCTTGTGCGAGCCTCAAATATCTGTATGAAATGTTGGTAACCAAACCGAAGCAGGGAGATCGTGGGAATTATGGACCCTGGTTTAGATGGGTCACAAATCAACAATCACACCTTGAACAGTAGTGACTACCTTATGGGTGGTACTTATTGGACGGTTAAAATGAAAACAATCAACAACTGAACAGAACAGACAAATGTTCATCAATCAGAGGTTAGGATTGTTCAGCAACTTTGATTTTTAGCATCCAGATCTATCCACAGTGGATCATGTGATTTGGACAGTTTATTTTGAGTTACATTGATGCCATGGGGTACAATCCAGATTGCAAGTGTATGCATATGAACCATAGTACTCTGCCAGACCCACATTTCAGACCATGTGATTTTACTATTTCACATTGGTTTTTTGAAGAGCATGTGGTTCATTGGAGATGATATGCCCACCTGCAATTCTTAATGAAAAATGCAACTGGCAATGGGGCAAATGTACTGCACATGCAGCCTGTGCCAACATGGTAGATCCAAGCCACTCATCTGGTGGGACCTACCATGTAGTTTCTCGTCCGTAAATCAGGAAATTATTATAATGCGATGGGTTAAAAGAGTATGTTGAATGTCGAATGTGGATTGTTGGTGAAAATTTGGCCCACCCAATGAGCTTCCCACTCTAATATTCTTTGGGGACATCAAAAGTGGGGCCCACTGACAAGCGGCTTAGATCTAGGCTGGCAGATATGGAGATGAGTACTCAAGCAACTGTACTGAACCTGAGGGATCTCTTTTCATCCAGAAAAAAAAAAAACCCCCTCTCTCGTGACCTTGGTCGAACCAAATTGAGGTGGCAGCACAGCCCACTCCTGTATTAATTCAATTCAACTCCTGCCAAAGCCCCAGATGGTGGAAATCGCCACTTCGGCAGTTTTGGGTTTTATAATTGATAGGATACATGTTAAGAGAGTTGAGGCGGGGTGGGCCTACTTCCAGGTGCACCATAAGTATCAAAGGCGGGGATCATAAGATCAATAATCTGGATCACTGAAAAATGGACCCCACATCTACAAAATCATTTGATGAGGATCCTATAGTTCCTCCTATTAATTGCCTTTATTCAAAATACGCTAACTGAGAGCATTCTGTATTTGACAAAGAGAAACCATGATCAGATAAGGCTTATTTCTTGGATTCAATAGTGTATAGTTGACAGGGGAACATTTCAATGAAATGCTATTTAGATTTGGGAAGGAACTGAGTGGAAGTTTCAAGCGTTACTTGTTATGTTCTTGTGGAATACTCTCGACTGAACATTTCAATTTCTTCCAACAGTCTCCTCCTCTTGGCTTGAACTCCACTTACAGTATCTGTTGGAAATGACATTAGGTGAATCAGTAGCTTGCATGCCTTGCCCAAATCATCAGGGACACAGAGCACCTTCTCAAAACACTCATCTTTATCCTGCTCTTGAGTACTGCTCATGTATACCTGTTTTCTGCAGGCCTGCAAATATTATAAACAACATGAGTTTGAGTTTTCTTTAGGGTGTTAATTTGATACTCTAGCTGCTTATGATGCTTGATACACAGGCACTTAGAAATGGTATACGTGGCAAACATTAACTCAATGCAAACTGACCAAATTGTGGAACCCACCGTTGTTATGTGCTAGAAATCAGGTTCGATTGAACAATCCTAACCTCTGATCATGGACACTTGTTTTTTGAAAGACAGGCCGCCATTGGATTTTATTCATTTTTAACGATCCAGTAAATGTCCAGCTATCTAATATTTTGATAATCATAATCTAATATGTTCCTGGACCACCCACCCCTTCCTTCCCCTTCGCCTGGCCCAGTCAGGTCCGAAGAACTCAGATCTCTCTAATGAAGTGAAGTGACAGGAAGATAAGACTGCTGGAAGGAGATCTATATTCATTCCACCCGGCCCGACGGGTATGGATCAAAGTAGGAAATTCTCCATCCGCCCGCGTATGCCAAGTATGTGATTTCTGAGTAATTTCTAACTGCCCGCCTATCATGAGTATTGAAGTATTTCTCTTTTATTTATGAGGTATCATAAAATTCCAGGGTTGAGATTCTGTAAAGTACATTAGAGTTTTCAGTTTGTATAAGTCGAGCCCATGTTTTGATGACCCAAAACCATCAATTTTATGGGCCCTGCTGTAATGGTCCATTCAACATCCCAAATGGGACAACCCAATCTTTAGTCGATGGCTATAAGTGGTTATGATAGAAATACAACATCGATCCACATTCAACAAAAAAGGCAGAATATTCAATGGCTAGGATCTTCCAATCTGGGGGGATGTTTTTATTTCCTGATGTATCAACAGTTTGGATCAACAGCAGAAACCTGAACATACTGTACCAACTCGTGGACCGAGCATTGTATAGGTTCTCTTTGTTCATTATGATTACAGTTTTCTTCAGTTAACGGGACTCCAATGACATTTCCTATCAAACGGGACCAGCAGTCCCTCTTTCTCTATTGATCTAATCAAGAGGAAATAGCATAACTGTAATGATATTTCCCAGTATTTTATAGGGAACTGATAGTCCTCAAATTGCAGTTGTACATCATTCAAGTCCTACTTGTAAGTGACGTAACTGCAAACTAGAGCCTAGTCCCTCAATACAAATGCTAAGGAAGCTAATTGAAATTCCTTCATTTTCACTTCACTGAACTGATTATTGCAATCCAATTCAACTGAGCATCCAAATGCAGACTGACCAACAGAAAAATAAAAGAGCAAGCCCAGTGGGTAAATAGAAGAATCCTCACCTGGAACACATGATTTAGAGCTTCGATTTGCTCTTCATTCAGATATCCGGAGGCTACTAGCTCTCTAAACAAGCGGACCATCTCAGCACTCACATTACCAGCTGATAGGTTCCCAATTATACCAGAGATGCAAGGACCATCGAACAAGGATCTCATCCATTCACCCGTTCGATCCAGCCTTAGCAATGCAATGGCTATATGAGTTGCAGGCTTGTGCTGATTCGTGAATGATTTTGATGCCAAACTAGGAGCTGCCAAAGACAATGCCAGCTCTTCCATGATCACCCTACACCATTTATCTTCTCCAACTGCTCTCTTCTCCTGCATGCCTAGCTTCTGCCACCTCAGAATCGTGGACAAACACAAAGCACAGTTCATGGCTACTCCAATATCTCCATAGAAGACCAAACCTTCCAGTACAGCCATCACAGACTGCAAGTACTTTCCAGAGCATTTGAGCTCATCTTGTTTGCTATTCCTCTGATCTGTGATTCTAGTGAGCAGCTCCAAAAGGCAACGTGATGCGACCAGCTTGATAGAAGCAGGCCCGAAATGTATCAACCTGCATAAATCATGGCAGGGAATACGGATGACAGAGAGCGGTTGGGTGCTGCCAGATGAGTGAAGGAAATCTTGCCAATCCATAGTCCCCTGTAAAAGCACATCCAAACTGAGGAGAAATGGACGCATTAGTGCTCCAAGTGATAAAAGAATGTCGCATGAATGTTTTTGGCTGAATGATAACTGACCTTCTTAACGAGAAAAAATATAATAAGAGCACAAAAGTTAAGGTTTCTCCAGCATTCGCGTCCTTGTCATGATGAACCAAAGTTGGGCCTTGTCCGCAGGCTGCTTGGATTATGTTGTTAACTGCAGAAGCCAGGGAAGTATTCAACAGTATGACTTTTGAAGCTTCAGCGAGTGCTTGGCTGGTGGAATGGTGCAGGATTAGAGAAAGAATGCAAATCACTAGGTGCCCTTCTTGGTTGCATGTGTCAGCAGAAAATGTAGGGACCAAACACTCCAGCAGCTGCAAAGGAAGATGATCCAATTAGTTCCTTTCATCTTTGGGTCAGGCGGAAGATAAGGTCTTGATGCATCAGGATACCTATAGTCTCCTGATGTGTCCAGCCCATGCAGGTGGGACCCAAGGTTTGGAGATGTGAACCGTTGTTCTGAGGGGCCTACAGTGGATGAGAGATGGCCCAAAAATCTCATAGACTCAAAGATCTAACCTTTTGAACAGTGATCTAATAATATCAGACTAAGGGGTTGTTTCGCAGCATGTATTTTGGGCAGTTAGGAAATGGAATCCAGGGTTTTCAATCTAAATCATGTTTGGCACCCCCTAGAATCCTTGACTCCAAATCCAACTTGGATTGAAAATACTCAAAAGGGCCCCTTCTAAAATCCAAAAGAAAAAGTGGGGTGCAAAATCCTGGATTTTCAATACTTTTTCAACTGTTGTAACTGCTCTCTCCTCCTCTCTTTTAGGCCCACATAGTTTCTGATTCCACAGTATTGAAAATCCAGGCTGCCAAACATAGTTTCTGATGCCACAGGATTGAAAATCCAGGCTGCCAAATGCAACTGAAAGAATGAAAGATCCAGGTATGAAATCCAGTATTTGGATTCTTAAATCATCATCATCCAAGCATTGTCCCAATTAATTGGGGTTGTCTATATTGGATTCTTAAATCAGAATGCAAATCCATTCTACCAAAGGACACCTAAGAAAAACTCACCGAAGTCCAAAGAAAGATGGAAAAATTTGATGGCTAGGGTCTTTCAATCTCAAGGACTTTTTGGGCATCCCCCATTGCGAGGCCTGTCAGATCAACCATCTGGATCAACAAACTGCAGCCCACTCTTATAAGTACTGGACGCATTATAACTCTCCAATAACAAATTGAAATACATCACGGGTAGGAGAGTACCTTTGTAGTAATCAGATGCCAAGCTTCGTGATCCCAGAGCATTTGAGGATATGCTGACCGTAGAATGTTGAAAACGAGAATTGAGCAAGTTGTGAAGATCCTGGTCGAAGAATACGTTGAATAATACAGGCTGCGGATTACATCACCAATACCATTCTGGCAAAATTGGTTTGAAGCAGCTGGAAAGATGTTGAGGATTTCAGCCATGAGATTCATCAATGAAGTGATGTCGTCCTCTTGACCTTCTTCTTGGAGCTGTTTCAGTAAAGATACCAGCAGTGACGCTCCAATGTTATCTCCTGCTGCTACCAGCTCCGCGATTACTTCAATTTCTGTCATCTGAGTGTTGTTTCCATGGTTGCTAACTTGGGTCTCTTTCTCACTGTTGAACCTACAGAAATTCAGGATCTGGGCAGACAATGGTGCCCGTATCCTGTCCTGTTGTAACAACCATTTCAAAGCTCTGGGATGAATTCTTGCAGAAAGCAAATCCCAGTCATTCTCAACTAGTAAATGGAACAGGAGATTCTCTGCTTCGAGACTGTAGGGTGTCTGGTAGCTTGTATCAGCACCCCTAATTAGACCATATAGATGCACCAATTGAGTCAAGGTTGCAGAATCTGCTACACTGGCACTGTTAACAAGAATATATTGCTCTAAAGAAGCCAAAACCTGTCTCTCATCTGCAAGGCTGGGGAGGAAAAACACTAGAACTTTTAAAAAGAGTGAAAAACATGGAGCCCAATAGAGCAAACTGAACTAGATGAGGATTCGAGTACCTTTCATCTTGCAATGAACTGGTATATAGTATTAAAAGAACGGCAGATTGGCAGGAAATCAAATCTGAGCAATGTGGACTCTTCTGTCCAAGCAGGAACAACAGGTCTAGAGGATCAGATGGTAGGATTGTAGCAGCTTCTCTGATGGGCTGACCTGAGTCATTTCCCAAAACTCTATCAACAATGGAACTGAGCAACATATATACTCTCCATTTCATCTGATCAGACAGAAACAATCCTAAGCATCCAAAGGACAAGCTGAACCAAGATGAGGAAGCCAGCATCTCAGAAAACTTCCTGGCCTGGATGTCAGACCCCTGAAGCAGAATCGAGTGAAAAATTTCGAGTATTCCCAGGATAATTTCCTCTTCTTCATCCGCTTCATCAATGGACCTTCCAAGCCAGGGTAATATATGGGTTTCACACATTTGTATGATACAGTTGGCCAATTCCATGCCATCCATCTTCACGATGTTCTGTTCTTGACTATAGGCATAGGCTTCTTTCAGAAGGTAGAGGGAATATAAAAGAACTTGATTGGGATTTCTGCGAGGTCCACAAAAAGATGATAGAATTGCATTGCTAGATGCTTCTTGGATAGACGCTGTTAATGATGGAATCCCGCATGAAGATGGTAATGTAAGCAGAGCTATGAATGTTGAGCAGGCCATGGTGAATGTTTCAGGCAACATCCCCATCTCTCCACTTGTGTACATTCTGAACATTGCTGTCAAGACCACAACCAATTCTTCTACTTGAGATCTTGATATAATACCAGGGCAGTGGGAGATGCAGCTCGAAATAAGCTTCAGTGTATGAGGTTGAACTGGATGAAGTGGTATCTCTGATACATAATGCAGAACTGGAATCAGGGTAGGAAATCCAATGGCAAGACTCTGTTGGATGGCTTCCTCTGCAGTCGATAAAAGACCCAGAACGTGGAGGCAGGAAACAACCAGAGGATCCTTATTTCCTGCCATTTTGATAAAAATTCAGTAACCAACTCCAGCAGTTTGTGAACTCAACGAAACATATGCTCCTTGGCCTGTGGATGCTTATGAGTCCCCAGGCACTGAATTTGTACAAGTGGGGTCCGTTGTTTGGTGATCTAGACTGTGTTCATCAGGTTGGTCAATATCATGGATAAACAACCTCTAATAAATCTTCTGATCGGACAATCCTAACCGTTCAATGAGTGTCTCACTAATACATGGTTAAAAAAAAAGCAGCAACTGTCTACATTCAAAGAAAAAGGGCCAAAGATGGGATGGCTAAGATCTTGCACTAGAAGATTTGTAATGTGTCCTCCATGTTGGTAGAAGAATCCCCTCTCGACCACACACACAGCAATATCAAAATCAAAAGAAGAAGGGGAAAAAAAAAGAAAAAAGATGCAAACCTTACATGGTTCCCTTTCGGTACGTCCACGTATTGACACCGATCCACTATGGTCAGAGGCAAAAAATCCCCCCCCCCCCCCCCCCCCCCGAACAATACATCTCTGATGATCAAGTTCCACAGATCCTAACACTCCATCCACAATGATGCCCATTGGATCAACAGTTTGGATGGTTGCCCATAGTACTAGATGTTAGAGTGTTAAAAGTGTCCCTTGATATACATTGATACATCATCGTTTAATGGCTTGAGCTTTTAGATCAAGTGGTGATTTGATGTGGTATCAGAGAAGGTCTTGTGTTCAAATCCCGGAAGTAGCCTCCACCCTTGCCCAGTATGTTCCTGTGCGGAGTTCTACCCCGCATGTACAGGGGAGTGTTAAAAGTCCCTTGATATACATTGACATGCCGTCATCTAACAGCTCGAGCTTTTAGACCAAGTGGTTGTTTGACACTAGATACTCAGGGCCTTATGATCCTATACAAATCCTCATAACAAGGATCATAAAATTCCTCAACAAATTCAATGGACAGGATTTAGCATCTGATTTGAACAAATTACCTGACAATCTCAGCACTTCAAAAATGTAGTCAGCGATGCTTTCTTCAACCAGGATTTGAATCTGTTTGAGAGAAGTTACCTCCAATGATAGCGAATGAAAGATCAAGTCCAAAGCACTGATTTGCACTTGTGTATCAGAAGAAAGCAGGGGACCTTTGATGGCATCAGCAAACAAGCTGATCAGAGAAGTACCAGCCGCAAGTTGTGTTGTCTGAATGAAACTATCTGCTTCTCTGGAATTACAATTTCTCGGAACATTTGCCAATGCATTCTCAAATTCAAGGTATCCTCTCTGAGCTAACACTGTCAGCAGCGCTGCGTAAGTGAACACCTAGTATGATTCATGATTTACAGCAATGAAAGTTCTAGGACATAAAAATCACAGAGGTGGAAAGCAAGAAGACGTACCTATGCAATTCATGCGGACGTCATCGTGTTGGGTCTTGATGAGAGCTTCCAGGGATAGGTACAGAAGCTTCGGGCAAAAGCACAAGAAATCATCGTCTCCTTCACCTTGCAGGATAGATAGCTTATACAGCACAAACAAGATTTCCCCATGAATCTCTTCACTGTAGTCATAAATAGAGACAGATTAGACGAGAAATTAGACGAGAAACGATGATTGGAACTTTCATTGAGTAGATCGATTTATTCAATCACCATGGCAGCTTAAGTCCCTTAACAAGGCTGGAGATAAGAGCAGCTTTATCTTTGATGTGAGTGGATGGACTGTCATCCATCTGACAGTTCAGTAGAATTCCTAAGCAATGGAGCTGCATTGGAGGGAGATCTTATTGAGAGTCAGTCACTATTCACAAACAATTCATTTGTTATAATAACAGTTTACAGAGGTGCTGTCCAGTTCTACTGGACAGATGTGGGGCCCACATGATGTAGGCAGGACATACAACACATCCATCAGATGCATAAGCTCACAATACCCAAAGGTATCGAGAATCAGCCCGATGCAACACTCAGGTGAGCCACAGAACAGGGAACAAGATGGTAGGGAACCACCCTTGATTTTGCGTCTAACCTTTCATAGAGGCCAGATGAAGGGTCTGAACTCTGAATGGCCTGGATTGTAGATAAACAGCATGGTTGGACTCCGATTTAAATAAACTGTAGGCTTTCATTCTCAACTTGTTCCATGTGGTGGGGCCCACCTGAGTTTTAGATTGGGCTGATTTTTTGGTAGTGGAGGTAGCTAGAGGTCAGGCATCTGATGAATGGGTTGGATGTCATCAATACATCACGTGGGTCCCAGTTCCGTCTGGCACCACAGTAGCTTACAATGGTATCTGTACCATCAGAGCACGCCCCCGGTTTATATTGGCCTTATTCAAAGAAGAGGATGGTCGATGTGTAAGTGCCTGTGCTGTAATAGGAATGCAGGACATTTTGGGATCACAACTAGATGGTTATCGGGTGTATTGGCAACCATCAGCTGGGATGGTGGCCCACACACCTGAAACTGTTTGATCAAGATCTGGTGGCTGGAAAACTTCCAAGAGCATCTTTAGCATTTAACTACAGATCATTTCTCTTGAAACCATGTACATTGGCTCGAAACATTGGTGATTGTCTATGGCGTTTTAAATTCATTTCAGTTAGTTGATGTAAAAAAGCTGAAATTGAAATTATGATCGTATTTTCGACATTTAGATTTTGTCGCAATGCAGAGAAGTCATTGTACACCAATCTCCCACTGTCCATGGACTGTTAGGGGTCCCAACATGCATCTCAAAATGGGATTTGAAGATTGCATTTTGAAATTTGTGTTGGGATTCCCACCCAACGCCAGTGGAGACTGGTACATAGTGACTATCACTGCAATCTGTTACCTCTTATCATCCAAGAAAATAACCAAAGACATGGTGAAGGCTCTGAAAGACTGCAGAGGGTTGAAAAATGCAGATCTCAATCCAAATCATCCAGATGGTGGGCCATTGCCGATGGAACAGAAAGCCTGAGAGTGGCAATGATTGAATGATTTTTAACCATCTGATTTCCCTCTGCAATTTTGTTTTACCTGTCCATTTGATGGCCACCGATTGGATGGTTGGGATCATCTGATCAGTGTGAGATTTCATAAATTTATTGGATGATAAGCTAATAAGGTCACAAACAAGCTGCAAGATTTCTCGTTAATTTAATCAAGTTATTAGCTCAATGAAGATCAAAGAGCACAGATTCTATAGCAATTGGAATTTGGAACTGTTCATTCTGTGGGCCCTACAAATAGACGGTCATCCTTCCACAAATTGCGAGCAAAACTGTTGATCAGAACATTACGATCTTCGGATCAGCGCCAGTTTTGGGCTGCGGCCCACCAGTTGAATGATTCGGATTACCATGCATAGGCCACGTCTATACTCGTGACTGGTTGGGACCACCAATCCATGTGGTGCAGCGGCCTAGGGACTTGTTTCCATTTGGCGGCAACCTTCAATCTGAAACTTACATATATACTCGCGAGTAGGATTTGAAAATCCTACTCTCCACCAATGTGGCGAGATCCGAACCGTTCAGTTAATGACCCATGCTCTGTTTGTTCCGTACAAAAAGTAAGGCTAGGTTGATAATTAGATGGATTGCATCTATATGCTGAAAACGGACGGTCAAAAAAATTGACCACGGATGGCTCGCCTGATAGTCGATTGGCCTTATTTTCAGGAGAACATACATCTACAATGAAACCGAATAGATCAGACGGTTCGGATCACTCACATACGTGACACATTGGCACGTGTACAGAAAGTAGCCGAAGTCGTACTCTCGCGAGTAGGCATGGCAAGAGAGAAGGATTCATCTTACCGCGTAAATCTGGCCACGGCTCCACGCCAACGCGCCCGAGGACAGAAGCTCGGCGATCCGAGAGATGAAATCGCGGGCGAAAGTAGCGGCATTATCAGGGCCGGCGCAGAGATCGGCGATAAGATCGATGGTCTGCCGAGCCAGAGGTTCGTCCCGGAAGGAGACAAGCGCGTGGGAGAGAGAAGTGATGAGGAGGTGCGCATGGAAGGTGCGCAGGTTAAGGAGGAAAGGAGGGCTGCGGATGGCCTGAGAGAGCTGAGAAAGTGCGTAGGATAAGTGCAAGGGAGGGGAGGTTGTGTGGTTGGAGAGGAGGTTGGAGAAGCACATGAGGCAGATGCTCCCGCCTTGTACGGTTTCGATCTGGACCGATGATCGGTGGCCTTGTCCGCAGGACTGCAACCATTCTCCCGAGGTGTACGGGTTCGAATTGTAATACTCTTCTTCTTCTTCTTCCATCTCTCAAATGCTCTGTTCTTTTCTGATGAAACGAGGGAGGGAAATTTTTTTTAAAGGGCATGTATATCGCAGGAGTACCGCCAAATCATAGATACCATTTGGAGTGGCTCATTTTGTGCGGGCCCCACTAGTATACCCGGCAGTTATTTTGTTCGTGGTTCGAGTCTTTCCTGCCCTACACGTGGCATGTACGGACAAAAACTTTTCTGCAACCAGTATTGTACAGTGCAACAAAGAAGATCTTTGGGGCCCACCTTGATGCCTGTGTCACATCAAGTCCGTCTATCAATTGTAACAGCTAGGACTGAGCCAAAAATATCATAGGGATCCAAAACTCTTAAGTGGACCACGCCAGTGCAGAGGAGATGCCCACCATTAAAACCTTCCTGGGCCACTGTGATGTTTATGTGCCATCAAATCCGTTCATCAGATGCAGCCCAACAGATGAAGGGAAAGCATAGATATCAGCCGGAGGTAAAACATCCGGGGCGCAAGTGGGTTTCTCCATCTATGTTGCTTCCTGTGGTGTGGCCTACTTGATTTTTGGGCTAATATTAGCTCGCACAAATGAGGAGAGATGTCATGCATGAACAGTCAATAACCAGGCATTTCAAATATATACATGACCATGGTTAGTATTTTTCCACCTTTGCTCCTGTATTGCTAATATTATTCTTATTTCCCATTGTAGGATACCATAACATTAGTAGTACTATAAATTTTAAGATATTGGCAATGTATCATTACATATCGTAAGTGTATTGATATCTCCAATATATCACTAATATTTTCAGCAGTGTAAATCTCAGGTGTCACTTGTATTAATTTCAAGTGTCACTTGTATTGCCAATTTATTAACAGCACTAATGTATTACTGATATTTTTTATTGTGTAAATTCTAGGTATCACTTGTATCACAGGTGTATTGACAATATTTCAGTAATATCATTAATGAATCCACATCACCAAAATTTTATTTGTTAAAAAAAATCTATTTAATTTTTTTTAATGGATACTTGATAATAATATTGATAATATTTCGATATTATTGTCATCACAATATTTGTGATATTAGACCACAATCTTTCATTTCTTGAAATATGAATTGATAGAACGTTGGATGATTAGATGGGATAGGTGAACTGATTTCTTATGACAACACATGCTTTTAAGCCCCCATTAAATAAAAACTTAACTTTTTATTTATGCATTCTTTTCATAATTTCTTTATTCCTAAATATAGAAGGACGTGTATTTTAGCATTTCCTGAACTTTCATTGAAAATTCCACCGTTTTTCCAATGCTAAACTTGTGGCAATACAACTTGCAGCGATACCGATACTTCAAACACTGCTAATACATTTGTTACCAACCTCACATTGCTGAACTTTGAGCTAGATAATGAAAGATCCACCTGCTACACAGGCTGGGAAGAAAGTCCCACACGTGAGGTTGTCACATGGATGCCAAACTTCCATTTACCAGGACATGGATTTCTTCCAACAGGGGCCTCCCCCACCCTGGCCAACCACAAAGTGCCAACAACGACAAAGGATAATGCACCTATTTCAAGCATAGGACCATAGTAAGAAAGTCAAAATCATCATTTTATGCATGAGAACCTTAACACACACTCTCTCTCTTTCTCTCTCACTGTGGGCCCCACGCCTAACTGCATAATGGCTCAGTTGACACAATTTATGCCCATTTCACATCTTTTCCCAACTTCAAACATTTTAATCAATTTGGAAGGTAGAGAACACCAAGAGCCAGAAAAATGACCTCCATGGTATGCATTTCACATGGTCATTCGACATCACAGTATTTTAGGCCATTTGGAACTGAAATCCACAAAATTTAATTTCAAATCATGTTTTGCACCCTATTGGAAATTCTCAAAAGAGTTCCTTCTAAAATACAAGGGAGTTTAGATTTGCAATCCTCTCCAACTGTCACAGCTACTCCCTCGTCCTCTATTTTAAAGCCCCTGCCAGTAGTGAAAATCCAGGCAATTGAAAGATTGCAAAATCCCCGTTTGAAAATCCAAGCAACCCTCCGGGTCCTGGCTTCACTTCCTACATCTACATCTGATCAGCTTCCCTCTGTCCAAACACCTCAGATTAAAGCGGCAGATAACCAAAAGAATACTTGTATGATCCTTAATTCTCTTCCTGGTGCATTCAGTCCATACAGGCAGACCATGTTTATGTTATCCAGATATTGATCTGATGAACCACACCACTGACAGCGTATCAAATCTCCCGCATCGGTAAAAACCCAATCATTTGATTAAGGGCCAACAAATAAACGGTCAGGATAAAAGTATCATCTGCTAGGGAAACAGCTGGATATTCTGACTGTGAAAGATTTCCAGATAATACCGATCCATGGCTAGTCCCATTAGATCACCAACTTGGATCATCAGATCTGGGC
Source organism: Liriodendron chinense (assembly GCA_003013855.2). Taxonomy (NCBI): domain Eukaryota; kingdom Viridiplantae; phylum Streptophyta; class Magnoliopsida; order Magnoliales; family Magnoliaceae; genus Liriodendron; species Liriodendron chinense. The sequence goes on along the minus strand of ML058348.1, from coordinate 7,608,128 downwards.
CCCACTGCTACAAAGTGGTCACATCATGGTACCAATAATGCCCTGACGTATTATGATCCCACAAGTCATCAACGGCACAGCTTGTGAGGAACCCACATCATAACATGTTCTTAAAAAAAATTAATAATACTAATAAAAGAGGTGGAAAAAAGAAAAGAAAAGATTGTAAATTGAATTACAGACGCTCAATTCATGCAAGAGGTTTTGCTAGAATGCATCCCGACACATTGCAATAATCAGGAACTTTGGCCATTGAATCTGGTTTATTTTCCAATGATCCAAACCGTTAAATGGTGGGTCATTCTTGCATTCTATGGTGATACAAATAAATAAAGGTCCCAAGTTGGATTGTTCCAACCCCTTTTGAACATGGCTGGCCATCATAACCTTTGTATAATCAAAGGATTATAATTATTCAATCTGATTTATTATTATTATTATTTATTTTATTTTTATTTTTTTGGGCGTCCCATCTAATGGGAGCTCTATTACATATACAAATTGGGTCATTGAAAAGAATCCAAATCCAACAGATATAGTCCAAATGTATCATGTCGCAATGCATAAATAGTAAGGATGTATTCCAACAAACCTCTTCGTTCAAAGTGGAAACAACCAAATTGCAATGGAAGTTCTCTCATATTTCATGAATTGCAATTACATTCCTTTCGAATAACTTGAAAGTAGTGGACAGATTATTCAATTGAAAAGTGCATCCAAACAGACCTTTAAAAAAAACTAAGAACTAAAAACAAAGGGAGAGAGATATTCAGCCCATTAAAGTACACAAAACTTAAAATAAAAAACATGTATCACTATATTTGGGGCTTGGTGGATTTTCAAAGTAAGAAAAAAAAAGAAAAAAAAAAAAAGGCGACCTAACAAGAATCATCCAATCCCTGGACCCCACCACATGTGGCCTATGTAACTTACATATGATTCTCCCTTCTTCCCCACAAAGCTCAAATCAGCCTCCCTTGCCTCCTTTTATTGCAAGGAAGCTGATAATTTTCCAAAACCCAAAAGAATGATATATATACCTTATTCGATAGCAGAGAGGAAAAAAGGAGATACAGAGACAACTCACACCAGGAAACTTCCACCAAATGAAAATAGGAAACTTCTGAAAACCTGACCTCAGGACTGCACAGCCAGCCTTTGAAGATGCTCGAAGAACACTTGCAGACTCACATCATCTGTGAAGATTACATCCGAGCCTGCAGCTACTTCATGGGTAGAGTTATATGTTGATGATGGGTTCAATTTTGCCAAAAGAAATCTTGCCTGCACAGCATAATCACAAAAGAGGGTAGAGAAAGGTTAATAGTCAGTCACACAGACAACAATCTAGGCAAAAAGAAATGGGCAGTTGCAGAAATACAGGACAACATCGCGACCATAGAAAAAGGTGGTTTTTTTTTTTTTGAACACACCCTCACACCACATGGGTACTCGAACTCTTGACCTCAGGGTTGAAATCCACGGGGTTTACTACTGAGCCATGAGTAGATCACCGGTAGAATTCTTCAGTATTATATGAAGCTCAAGAGAGAGAAAGATTGTTCTTCATTTGACCCAGACATGTTACAGGTGGGGCCCACCTTACAGGAATCAGGTGTTTATCTGATGGCCGCATCATGGGATAGGACATGTCCCAAATCCCAGTATCTCCCTTATCAGATTATCCTAGCCACAAAATTGGTTACTCAAAACTGGAAAATAACAGCCAATGATTACAGTTAACAAGAGCCAGATGGTTAGGATCATCTGGTCCAGGAGACTTTTCGTATAGCTCACATCATTGATAAGACAATGTGTATCTCCTCAACTTCTAATGGATACCATAGAATTCAAAACATAAATACTGGACACCGATAAAGAAGAAAATCTTATATATTGATTTATAGAATCTAACCATTTTCGAATGACTATCCTAAGAGGTATGCACGAATACATCCGGTGTATTGCAATATGATAGTTGGGACTTTAGCCATTGGGGTTCTTTTAAATGACCCAAACTGTTTATGTGATGAGGATTCTCTTGGATGGGGGATGCACGGAAAATCTCTCAGATTGAATGTTTTGAACCTTTTATTATGCAAAGGTTACAATAAGCATTCATTTTCAAATAAAAAGGGCCACATTTCAAAGGGTAGAAACAATACAACTTCAGAGATTTTATTTGTCATCTATCCACTATAAAAGGTGAGACTGATAGTATAAATGGTTTTGATCAATGGAAGACAACCCACATTCAAAAGGCAAACGTCCCAACATATCATATTGCAATATGTTGGAATGTATTTGAGCAAACCTCACATCACAGGGAATAGTCTCGAGTAAAAGCAAAACATAAAAAAGTAATAGCAAACAGCATGCAATTGGAACCCCCATTGATTCAACATGAAGTTCCCAAATTCCTTAGATAGCTTTGAGACATAACTAGGGGCAAAAGCTTTTGTTTGTCAAAACAAAATAAATGGTCTTTTTTGCAGGAACTGAAGGGTGAATCATGAGTAATCCGGAAGTGACAATACCCAACTCTCCATAGAAATTCTATTAAGGAATTAAAAGTAGAGTGGTCTGTTTCACAGGTTGAAGCCAAGAGACATTTACAAACCTGGGATCCGTGCTGATCACAAACAACCAATCTGGGGACAGGGAAACGATCTGTTATGATCATTTGAGCATCATCATGAGGAGCTTGCAATAGCTGAGCAAAGGCCTATAAAAAAAATCAATATAAGAGATTATTTTAAAAGATAAATCTTGGACAATTACAAAGATAAATAATTCATAATCAAGCTGCATGCTGGAAAGCTCCCAATCATGGAGATGGATATCACCTCCTTTCAAGAATATTAAAGCACAGAAGCAAATTTCCATTGACATTTGCATTTAACAGATGTAGTATTTGTTGTATAGTCTTAAACCTTGGATTTGTCTGCGACATGTTCCAGATCAACACCTAGTCAACTTGGTTTTAGCCTATCTCAGACAAGTCAGACCACAAACTGGGTTGAAACTAACCAGAAAAGACCAAGTCTGAAGAAACCAACTCATTCCATACCAAAACAAGTCAACAAGGTTTTGTCCAGCATTTGATCCTGTGGCAACTATAGAAGTTTTGTGATAGATGAGGAAAGCTGGGATAACGATGGGGAAATTAATGATGCAAACTTGCAACAACCAAAGTTGTTTGTTTGCCTTCTTCATAGGCTGGAGTGCTAAAGATTTTGTGAAAAGCACATGTCCACACAGGGAAACTCCATCTGACTTTCCCCCGTGTTATAACCTTGGATAGATTTTTCTTGCATTTATTTCATCGCTCATCTCTTTGGAGCTTCGAGTGTCAGAACTTTCCTATTGGTTGTACGAAAATGTGCTTAATCCAGATGGGATGTCTCCACCAGAGACATGCAATGCTCTAACAAGAGAGATCAATAGGATTTCTAGGAAGCCAAAAACAACAGAAACAAACCGCCCTCTGACATTTTAAATACAAATCCATGCAGGAACAGGTCTCATCTTAACCACTATCAAAACCAAGAATTAAGAGTTGGGGCTTTGATAGCATTGCTGCAAACAAACCGCCCTCTGACATTTTAAATAGTTATCCACCTAGGAACAGGTCCCATCATAACCGCTATCAAAACTAAGAATTAAAACTTGGAATTTCATAGCATTGCAACAAGTCCAGCTTGACACTAGCTCACACACACGCGCACACACAAAAAGGAAAAAAGAACAAAAAAATTAATGACATAACAATACTCGCCATGGGATCCAAGGTAGCTAACCTGATGCTCGGGCTGATTTTGGTAACCCATGTTGCGCCACTGAGCAATTGTCATTCCATGAAAAATAACAACACTAAAATATGCATCGAGGAGGAGGGTGCGGTCTGCCGAAATAGAAGCTACATCCAACAATGCTGGTGCAGGAGGTGAACTAAAAGAATAAGAAATTAAGGAAGGCTGGATCATGACCACCGAATTGGAGATGTTCTCCCGGTTTAATAACATACGGAAATAAGCTGTCTCATCTGGGCTGTTGTTAAAAACCTACAATAAACAAGACTGTCAGAAACAGAGAAAATATAGTGCAGCAGTCTCGAAATTCAAAGATATAATCCCACAGATCACCTGTACAAATTGTGAACGCCGCAGATTGAACATGAATTGAGGGAGAATTGAGAAATTCGGGTTTAAAGTAAATGTCGATGGATCATCTTTTCGGTAATCACCAAATCTTGAACAGAGACGAATAAGGGATCGATCCAACCATCTTGTTGCATCAAACTCTTCCTGAAAAGCAAAAAGGTAAAGAAATTGACAAACTCTTCATGAACTGAACCGTAGAAACCCACGTACAAGAGTTGTTTGCTAGGAAAGAAAAGAAAACATGGGAAACAATTAAACTCCTTCAAACACAGGATATAAAAACAGTGAGTACTGGATCGCAACTGGCTAAGAAGTAAGAAGGTAAGAACAAAAATGACAAGTAAATAGATTTGGAATAAATACGAAACAAAACCAGATTCTCCATATTGAGTTCAAATTTCAACCTCAGAATGAAAAATTCTCATGTACTTTGGCCTGGAAATGAGAAGGCACAAAATCAATATAATTACTGATTACAATTTGTGTTAGAGGATTTGATATCTGTGTGAATTAGACTAATATCCATCAGAAGAAACCAATCCACACGCACAAATATACAGCAGTTGGCTCATAACAAGCTGGTAGCACTGTGGGACACAATATGCATATTTGAAAATTACCTCCATCTCCATTTTTAGTGAGATTAGTCTTGCCATCACAACAGCAGAAGCCTCCTGGTCAAAGCCTTCTACCAATTCCTGCAAAGGTAAGTCCACATATTAGCTGAGCTCCCATGTGCTGAAAGTAAACAAAGAAAGCATAACTAAACAACAAGGACCCAAAACAGGGATAGAAAATTGGGGTGGGGGGGGGGGGGGACAAGTAATCCTACATAGAACAAGGCCTCATCCAGCGACAGTGAACTATGAGAGACCCAAAAATCACAATTATCAGAAATAAGAACCTGTAACTCTATAATTTGAGCAAGCCAGTGGATGGTTTCTCTCAAAGGGCAAGAGTGCTGGTTATAGAATGGGCTAAGTAGTGTCTCAAATTTAAAGGGATGTAATCTTGGGTCGCTCTCTTGGCATCCCTTTTGTTGTTCTTGTTTTCGTTCCTTTTTGTTTAATAAAAGCTCTCGTTAACCTTCAAAAATAAAAAAAGAACCTAAAACTCTAGTTTGCCATCAGGATCTAACCTTGAAAACTAAAATAATTAGAAAAAAGAACTCAAAACAAACTACACTTTGCCTATCCAACAACATATTCACAAATTTAGCCCATATTCAGGATTATGGAGGTTCCCATAAGGCAATCAACCAGCAGATAACAGGCAAACTAGGTAATCATAACAGATTTAGTTGTATAGAGAGTTATACGACAAACCTGCAAGATTCTGGGTCATTCAGACTTAATAGAGCTTTGACTTTTTAGCTCACATAGGTGAGACGTTTTTTTTTTTTTTTTTGAAAGATATGATAGGTAAGATAGTTTTTATTACTAGATGTTGCTAAACTTGCCCAATCTTCATATAATCTTGTAGCAACAGCTGATGATCATGATGAAGAACGTTACTTAGGGAAAGATTAACAGAAAAGCACAGCCTAAAGGATAAGCATCTCATCCCCACTGCCAAAATCTGGCACCCCAACCATTGTGTGTGTTAACTCTAGTCTAAGCAGCATCCTTTTTAATTGACAGCTCTATGAAATATTCTTTCAAAAACTGGTTAGGCCAAAAACTGGGCCTAACCATGGTGTGTGTTAACTCTAGTCTAAGCAGTATCCTTTTTAATTGACAGCCCTATGAAATATTCTGTCAATATCCGTGCAGATCGGTTTTCAAAGCAATCCACTAGCAGAAAACAAACAACGAAACTTGCATCTGACCTCTGAGTTGGCAGAACTCTCTGCCCATCTTCTTGTAATAGTCGTAACCCGGAGCCTCATTTGGCCTTCAGGATTCTGATAACTGCAATAAATGGCAGCAAGTTATAATTAAAGGGTAAAAAAAAGGAAAGAGGAGAAACAACCTCCAGAAGAAAAAAAAAAGAAGGAAAAAACAATACAAATAAAATAAAGTTGCAGGTGAAAGAAGTACCATACTTTGTTAGAAACTGTAAGTACAATTGCTGATTTGCAGTCCCTTGGGAACTTAACCGTTCGGTGGGTGAAATATCAAAGAAGACAGTCAAACAAGTACTCTTGTCAAGGCCACACATTTTCCATGATGTTGTATTTCCCTGCCCAATGACTATATCGGCAGAAGAAGCTCCTTTCTGCAAAGTGGCAAAACCATGACCAGTATAACAGCAGCCCCATGCAATGAATTCTCGACTAATATAAATAACAAGGCAGATCTCTAAAAGCCACACCAAATATCATCCCATGAAAAGCAATAATTTTGGTGCAGTATTCGATAGGCTAACCTTCTCCAAAGACGTGCATGGTCCAATAATTCCCTGAATTTTGATATCCTTTGAACAGAGTATCTCAAGTGTGCCACTGAAACAAGTAGAGAATCATATGCATAAATGCATGACCAAGTATATTGGATAAAAAAACATGGCCTATCAAGTTTAACCGTCTACTAGGACAAACTAGAGCCAATAATAGCAACAATGGCTATAAAATTGGGGTGTTCTGCAGACCGGCTTTCTTGACAATGACATGCATAATTGAATTCGAAAAGCGTGTGATGTGTGTGTGTGTGTGTGTGTGTGTGTGTGTGTGTCTGAGCCAATAATAGCAACAATGGCTATAAGATTGGGGCGTTCTGCAGACCAGCTTTCTTGACAACAACATGCATAATTGAATTCGAAAAGCATAAGTGTGCGTGCGTGCGTGCGTGCGTGCTCATCAATTTTTTACAGCACAGTAACAAGTGCTAACATGCAGATTAAACTTGATATGTTAAACAAGCAAGCAAATGAATTGAGAAACACCGATACCACCAAAATAAGAAGAAATATCTGGATTATAAAAGGCAGAACTTGGTATAATTAAAGTTCATATACAAAGACCACAGAGCAACTCACTTGAATGAAAGGCCTAGAGATTGTTCCCCACCCTCAAATATGCGCTTGAAAGAGTCTCTAAACACAGCATGGCCAAAACTTTCGGCCAACACAACGAGGCCACCTGTCCTTTCAACAACAACCTTCATCTCTGCAACCCCAACCTGGAATTATTGCAGATAGAATGCACATGATGATTCTAGTTGAATTGCAAATCAAAACTTAATGAAAATGCAGACACATTTCTACGAGTAAAATACATTCCAAACAACATGAGTAAAAAGGTAAAAATATCTGGGACTCATTATTTCAAAAGCAAAGTGCATGCATCAGTGTGCACCTCAGTGCAAGGTACCCCTAAAACATCCCTAAAACATCCTGCGCACCACCGCAGTTCCAACAAAACAGACCAAAGGTACACGTCAAGGACCAGTTTCATCCATTTTTGTTTTCTTTTTCTTTTTTCAACACCCAGTTTGTTGACTTTTTGGGAAATGATACAAAGAAAGATGTCATTGTGTATGGAAGAATTTTTAACATCACCGTAACCAAATTCAGTTTGAGGAAAGGGATGTAATATAACTAAACAAAAGCCGCTTAGATCTCCACTCTTAATCTAGTAGGAAACTTATGAGGGACCAAGAATTTGCAGTGCAAATGACATGGATAAAGCAAAAACTGTTTTTGTGAGTGTTTATGAGAACTGTAAGCTATCACCTATCAGAGAGTAAAGTCATGATTAAAAGAAAATTGAAGTGGACCAATCCGAACCTGATCAAGTGCCGAAGCAAAAAGGTCCAACACATGTCCCTGGCCAACTAGTTGTTTGGCAAGATTTTCATAAAATTTGACAGCTTTCTTAAAATGACGCGCCGCATCCTTGTCAAGATCCTTATGGGAGCGCACTGGCTCAGACAGATCTTTTGATACAATCTGCAGATAGCTGGCAGGTCAGCATATACAGAACTTCAAGAACTAACATTTTATTTAAATGGAAATGAAAATTTAATGGCAACAGAATCCCCTTTTCAGTTGACATCTACTCTCTTTTCTTTCTTTTTTTTCTTTTTCTTTTTCATTTCCATGACATCCATAAAATCATAGTTGCACCATGAGAAAATAAAAAACTTAATAACAGCATATTATCATTTCTAAAGCATACAAAACATACCAATGGTCTCAATGACAATCATTCTCAAAAGACTCAATTGACATAAATTTAACAAATCCACCATAATTAAGTAACACCTCTCTCTCAATAAATTCAAACAGCGATAGTAAAACAATCTATATCCCACCCATGAAAATCATGCTACATTGCATTTCAACTGAGCAAGCAGTTCTCTTTCCAACATGAAATTCATCATCATCATGAAATTAATCGCCGAAAACTTTTAGCACAATAAATAGATAATATAGAAACATCCAATACAAACCTGTGGCAGTCCAAATGAGCAGAATGGTCAACAACAGGGGGTTTCTTATATATGTAATGGAAAATAATCAAAATACAAAGATAAGTAGAGTGATGAAAAATGCCACACAATAAAACAGCTGCAAAAGTAAGCTGTTACATCCCATAAATCCATACCAGAAAAAGACGACACTCAACCCAAATCTGAGATCATTTCTCCCCAAACTGGGAGCAGGGATATGAGTGAGAGAGTGCGCACGTGGGTGTATTATGTGTGTGGTGAGGGATTGGGAGGGACATTTTAGGTACACCAATCTGTCTTTCCTAATCCAGGAGAAATTGCAGAGAGGGTATTAAGATGGAGAGAGTGCAGAGAGATTTTAGGAATTTTGCACTTACAGGTGTTCTGTGGAATTGAAGAATGCACTTTGGATAGGAGTTACTGCAGCCAAATATGGGCATGGAGAGAGCCGTTGGGTAAAGTGGTATGATAGTTAATGCTACAGACTTCGGTCCTTGACTGTCCATTTATTTATTTGTAGAAGAATTTTAAAAAGATATTGGACACAAGATGGGGTGGGGATAGATTTAGATTGACGCATGGAGTGGGGTTATGAAGACAAATCCAGGCCATTTGCATTTGGCACACACAATTGACAATACTTTCAATATTTTCAACTCCTCAGATGTTCTTCATGTGGCAACAGCATAGCTGATAATGATATCCTTTAAAAAAGAAGCAGCTAAACCTTAATTATGCATTAGGCAATCTCTACCCTCATTTGGTACAACCAAGGCGTCTGTCATAAGTAGCTCTTATATAATTTTAAGGCAATAAACAAACATGTAGTACAAGTAGGGACGACTGTAGGAAGTGTGATAAAGATATGGTATCTACAGAAATGATGGATATGTGAGCCATCCGATCAGTCCACATCCTATGGCTCATGCTGGTCATCCAGACAGAACCATGTGTATAAGAAGGGATCGGGCCAAACATATTTTTGCCACTCACATTCTGGGCTACTTTCAAGTACCAGACAATGTTTGATTGACATGAAATTTGTCCCATCCAAACTTCTAGAAGTTCCTAAACTTAGTTGCAATACAGGATTTGTAAAAGTGGGATTTTGGCAGTTGGCATTCTTGAGAATTGAAATCCAGGATTTGTAAAAGTGGGGTCATTTGGCACCGCTGAAAATCTTGGATTTCAATTCCAAAGTGGTTCAAAATCCAAGATTTTCCCAATATGGTGATTCCCAAGATTTTCAAAATCCGATTGATAACTTACAGAAGAAGAACATGGTGATTCCCAACATGTGTTGTATGTGTAACCGTGACGCTGAAACAGTGGATCATCTTTTCATTTTCTGTGCAGTGGCTCAAGAGGTCTGGAACCATTTCTTAGCGGAGTTTGGAGTCGATTGGGTGACGCCGGGATCAGTCCGCAATCTCCTTTGGGCTTAGCATGGAGGTGGGGGTGGGAAATCCTACAAATCCAAATGGCATTTATCCTTGCTAGCTATTTGGTGGTCCGTTTGGGGTGAAAGGAATAGTAGACGAGTTCGGAATCAAGCCAAGACCAATCATGCGATCATTTCTAGGGCTATCTCACTTCTTTCCGATTGGATTGAGTTGTAGATTTTCGGCTTTTGGGTAGTCCGCTGGTCGGACTTTCTTTTCTCCTTTGTATAGCTTTGTTTTTTTCTGTTTTAATAAAATTTTCATCCTTTAAAAAAAAATAATCCAAGATTTTCACCCTTTTTCAATTCCTAGGGAAACACCTAGCTTGAAAAATCCAGGATTTTGGAGTCATCTCCAATCTCCATAGCTATCATCTCCTCCTCTCTTGAGGCATCATCCATACCGTTGCGTGCTTTCACTTACATTCACCTAACATGCTACAAAATCAAGTTTATAAAATCATTGTGGGCCGCACCATATAAAAAATTTGACAACCATCCAAAATGAAGTATAAGATTTTGTTTCAATTTTGAAATTAGTGGACCCACTTTTGTAGGCCATCAAATGCCTAGCATTGCCTTAATTTGGGGCAAGGCTTTCCTAGAATGGGTTCAATGCAATGATCGTCTTATGTTGCACACATGTCATGTTTAGAATACTTGAAAGCATCAATCCATCAAATACATTATCCTGTGAAAATACCACAAAATAATTCCAAGAGTCCAAGGAATCAGAATCCAGGCCATAGATTTCACAGGAGCTTTAGGTAGTTGTAGATTTTTTTTTTTTTTTTTTTTGAAAGGTAAAGAATATTATTACAAACAGAAAGGAAAACAATTACAGAGAATAAAACTACAAATAAATCCCCTAACTAGGGTCCCAATCTCTCAATGAGGAAAAGACCCTACTGATCACTTTCAGACCGAACCCACACTTCGTTTCTCTCTCCCCAAATAGTCCAGAGAACTGCCAGTAAAGCTTTCCTCCAATTTCCTCTCACGGATGAATAAGGCATTGTTGCGTGCCAAGACTCGAATAAGACCATAGAATTAGGCATAACCCAGGCTATATTGAAGAAGTTGAGGATGTTGTCCCAAATCATAGAGGTAAACAGACAGGAGAGGAAAAGTTGGTTCACCAATTCCACTCCATTCTTGCATAGATGCAAACATTTGGAATGATTATACCCCTTTTTATCAGATTATCAACCATGAGTACCCTATTTCTCCCCATGAGCCAAGCGAATGTTGCGATCTTGGAGGGAGCTCCATAACTCCAAACGTGACTGGTACGGCTAGAAGAGGAGGACGTGGGGGACTGAGTAGCTAATTAGTACATCAACTTCGTGGAGAAAGAGCCTGTTTTCTCATTGAGCCAGATTAATATCTTGGGAGTCAGGAGAAGGGGAGATGCTCTCCAATCTCTGCATCACCTGCATGCATTCCGCTTCCTCAATCTTGTTAAAGTTCTGCCTACATGGTGGGGTCCAAGCCCCAGAAGTGCCTTCGGAGCTGAAATAGTCAGTGATCAAAATATTTTTGGAAGGGCATAGAGCCATTAGATTAGGGAAGTCTGCTCATAACGGAGCATTACCTAGCCAAATATCATCCCAAAAACGAATTCTCTCCCCTTTACCAAGGGAGAAACCAATATGTTCCCACACCTTGTCCTCCCGACGGGCTACTGACTTCCATATGTGAGAAGCTTTATACATTGAGGTCCTATTGGTTCGCCAGCCTGAAGGGTTCAACTCCATATTTCTGTTCAATAACCATCTTCCACAAGCTATTGGCACCAACACCGAACCTCCGAATTCATTGCTAAGATGTTTTTTCCTCAATAATGTGTAGCTTAAAACTTTATAAAAGAAAGAGAACAACAACAAGGCACCAAAAGGATACATCAAACACAATTCCGAGCAATACACAAAGAAAAGGAAAGGCCATAACCTCTAAACCTAATTTCTAATAAATCAATAGATCATCTTTGCCAACAGCTTTCGCCAGACCATCGGCAACTTTTTCCTCTTAGTGAACATGAGACGCTGTAATGCTTAGATTGGCGTAAACATCCTGCATTTTATAACAATCATGTACCTTACAAAACAAGATGAAGAAATTTACAACAATCATGTTTGTGACTCCCTGAAGGCTGAAACACACGAACGAAATTAAACCAGTTGATTGCGTCTCAATAATCAAGGGTGAAGACCTTGCTCCTTTGCATTTTCGGCACCACTGCAGCCTCAGCTCCATTGGAGGTCGCCATGCCAAGAGCCAGAAAAATCTAAAAAGGGAGAACCCTCATGATCTCCAAAGATGCCTACAGTACCTGCCAATCCTAAATTGCCAAGAGAACTGCCGTCAAAATTTAGCTTGGTCCTACCAATCAAGGGGAGGGGGCCATCTTTCTTTTTACTTTCGTGATCCCTTACCACATTTGCTGATTTCGAACCAATTGGCTCCAATTATCTGCTTTGAAATGCCACATAATTTGTTGTCCATCTTTCTCCACTCTAGAATCATCTCCCAAGCTTTATCTAACACTTAGCACATCGCAGGACTCACCTCAGAATATTCTCTAATTAGCTACAGCCAAAGAGCCCAAAGGGTAGCCATTTTCTACAGGCACGCTCCTAAGGAGAGAAGACCTAATTGATCTATAAACCGAGAAAAGATTTTCCACCTATCTTGGCAATAGCCATTTAATACAAAAACTGGTCAAACAAGGCTGGTCGAACTATCCACGCAAAATTGCAGTGGATTAGGAGATGACAAACTGAATCTTCCTGATTGTAGAATAGGGTATGGTAGTTTGGGAAAGAAATACCCCCGTTTTTTTATATGGACAAATGTGAGGATTTTGTCCCATTTGCGGTCCAAACAAAAGCGAAAATCTTTAGAGGGGATAGTTGGTTTCCATGTGCACGAGAAAAGCTGGGCTACCAGCTCATTTTCTGACACCTGAAGCCCGTAGAAGGATCTAACAGAGAACACCCTATCTGATACAAATCAAGCTATCAAACCCAAGATTGGATATAAGTTATTGAAGCACAACCATTAATCGGATAAAAATTTGTTGCTCCTCATATCACAAGTTTCTTCTAAAGCATGGTGACAAAACAACTTTACCTGCCACTCTACTAGAAAAACACTGTGCTTCTCCACATTGCAAGCAATCCAGAACAGCAGGGTGAACACACAGGCAATAGGAATATTAGTGCATCATCTATCCTCCCAAAAGGATTACTCTGACACCTTTTCTAACTCCAAAACAAACACCACTGGAAAATAGATTCTACGTCGACAAAATTGCATGTGACATCACTGAACCGAGTCTTCTAGAAGGCACCTTCATTCTCTATCCATTATTTGAATAACAATATTTAACCAATAAGCTAATTTTCCAAATTGACAGATGACCTTCTACAATGCACCGCCACCATCTACTTAGCAAAGCTAAATTCATTTGCCTAATCCCTATTATGCCTACTCCCTAGTTTCTCTAGCTTACAAACATCCTTCCACGCAACTAGGTGAAATCTATGTTTTTCTTCTTTGTCAGTCCATAGGAATTTTTTTTGTCGGCAACTTTCAAGGGGAATTTAAAGAGTGATATAGCCCAAAAGAACGTGGGTAGAGGTAGCAAGAAAAGACTTGATGACCTATGGTCTAACTGAGTCTCTAGCCCACCAACCTCCATCAGCGCAGCCATATTTGTTCTTGATGACCTTGTTCCATAAGGCTTCATTATCAGTCCCGAGCCTCCATATCCACTTACCAAGCAATGCCCTGTTCATGGACTTTAAGATCTTTGATGCTTGCCCCTCCATCTTGATAATGCTTGCAAACTTCCTTCTATTCCACCAAGTGAAATTTCTTTCTATCCTCTATCACATGCCATAGGAAGTCGCACCTCAACTTTTCTAATTTGTCCAAAACAGACACTGGGCATTTGAAAACCGATATAAAGTAAAGAGGGAGATTCGTTAGAGTGGCCTTTGTGAGGGTTATACGTCCTCCTAAAGAAAGATACCTGCATTTCCATCTCAATAAATATTTCTCAAATCTGACAATGACCTTGTCCCACAAATTCTTCGAAGGTCTTCAGATACAAAGGGGGAGACCCACAAAAAAAGTTGGGAGAGCACCCGCTGTACAACCAAATTCTTCTACCAAATGGCGAGTTTCTTCTTTGATGCGGACATCAGTGGTGCACCCTTTAGAGTGTACCAGAGGAGGCGACGTCGCAGATCGAGTGTTGGAGCAGACGAGTTGATGTGGATGGACGCCGGGCCCATTGGGCCCATTTTCTGACGCATTACGAGTACGTGAGATGCAGGATCGCACAGGAGCATCATGACCGCTAGACCATGGAGCGGATTTACATTTAGGCGCTTTTCTATTTATTTCCTTGTTTCTAGGCGCTTTAGTGTCGTTATTTACTTTAGACGTTTTTATGTTATTTCTTTGGTTTTCAGGCACTTTAGTGCACTTTTTTTATTTTCGTAGCTTATATATACTGTGAGAACCCTATTTCGAAATTATTGAATGAATAGAAAATTCGTGAGTTTCTTCCTCTTTGTTGAGAGATTAGGGTTTCAGGATTGGCCATCGGGTGTTGAGGATTCCACCCCGGAGTTTCCATTTTCTCTTTTCTCTTTCTTCAAGGTGCGAGGAAAGGTAAGCTTCTTTTGATTCCTAAATTCGTACATCATGATAACCCATTGTTTTTCGACATCCCTCGTCCTTTTCTGAAACCCCCCCCCCCCCCCCCCTTTTTGGTACGATCGAAAAGAGGGATGCCTAGCCACGATAACCGGATCCAAACTTGACTGTGGACTAGCCTATGCTAGATCTAGGATATCCTCATATCCCTAGATCCTCCCTGTTTTACGATTTTACATGGTTTTATGCAAAAGGGGCATCATCCGGACGGACGGATTTCATCTTCGTGTTGAGATTTGTTAGTTTCCTCTGATTGAAAGTAGTTAGTTTCGTAATTTTATTATTTGAATATCTTCCAACTTGATATATATGCATCTAGGGTTAGATCATTACATGCCCCTGCATCATTCTTCTTCCATATTCACCCCATACATTTTGCTCTTTTCCAAATTCACCCCAAGGGTAGACACTGCTTTAAAGCATCAGATGATAGTTCTCATATTGCTAACTTTCTCCTCATCAGCATCACAAAACAAGAGCATGTCATCCGCAAATTGAATATGAGAGATAGGATTATCCAATCCTTCCACTTTAAACCCGGATATCAACCTTTCTTCAACATTCTAGACAAGGCTTCGCCAACAATTACAAAGAGAAACGGAGATCGCGAGTCTCCTTGCCGCAACCCCCTTGAGCTTTTGAAGAATCCTTTTGAAGAACCATTAATCATGATAGAGAAGTGAGCCGAGCCCACACATTCGCTTATCCAACTTCTCCATTTCGCACCAAACCCTAGCCGCTGGAGCATGTATTGAAGAAAGTCCCAATTAACGTGGTCGTGGGCCTTTTCTATATCAAGCTTGCATAAGACTCCTTTCATTTTAGACCTTTGTCTTGAATCCAAACTTTTGTTCGCAATGAGGGCGCAGTCGATGATTTGTTTTCCCGGGATGAATGCATTTTGATTTTCCAATATTACTTTCCCTAAAACTTCCTTCAACCGAGAAGCAAGAACTTTCACCAAGATCTTGTATGGGCTTCCAATTAAACTGATAGGCCAGAAATCTCTCAAAGATTCGGCACCTAGCACCTTCGGGATAAGCGCCACAAAAGAAACACCGGTGTCCTTGGAGAGCCGACCTCTCTCAAAGAACTCATTCATAAATTCCATCAGGTCCGGATTTAAAGTATCCCAAAAGAAATGGAAGAAAGAGAAAGGGAAACCATTTGGCCCTAGGGCTTTTATCACCTCCTAAATTTTCTATCACAAGTTTCACTCCTTCCAGAGAAAACGATGTCTCGAGGGCATTTGCTTCTTCACTTGGAAGACTATCGAATTGCAGCTAGTCCAAGTTTGGCCTATTCCGATCGTCGCCTTGGAGGAGATTCTAAAAAAGTGAATAGTTTCTTCCTCGATTCTATGTTTCTCCTCAATACAGTCTCCATTGACCATAATACTTCTAATTTTGTTAATTCTAGCACGTGAACTTGCCAAGCTGTGAAAGAAACTCATATTTTTATCTCCTTCTTTGATCCAAGAGCTTCGCGCCCTTTGTTTCCATCTGATCTCGTCCTCCAGGACCCTAGTCGAGTAATCTTGAATCAATTGCACTCTCCTGGTCATTTGATCAATGGACATGTGGTCTTCTTCTGCTCTAGTATCAATAATTTGCACCTCAAAAAGAATTTCCATAGTCTCTTGATCCCTTTTTTTTGAATTGTCTCCCTCCACTCCTTAAGCTTAGATTTAAGGAGCCTTAGTTTATGACTCAACCTATATCCCGCATAACCATTAACTTGAAAATCTACCCACTACGCCTTGACCAACTGAGGAAAACCTTGTATTTTCAACTAAGAAGATTCAAATCTAAAAGGTTTCGGGCCCCAGTTTTCCTCACCAATCTCAAGCATCACCGGACTATGATCAAAAGTCAGTTTAGGCAACATAGTTTCCGACAGGAGAGGAAATTTTTCGATCCACTCATGCAAAACAAGAAATATGTCTATTCTGGACATCAAGAGATTTGTCCGTCCATTCGACCATATATATCCGACACCCACAAGAGGGATGTCAACTGGTTCCTACTCTTGTATCCATTCTGAGAAAAGTCGCATGCTTGACAATACCCCGCCCCCAGTAGACCTCTCTTCTGCGTACCTTGTCATGTTGAAGTTGCCTCCTATACACCATAGACCACTAAATCTCTGTCTGCTAGCACTCAGCTCCTCCCAGCATTCAGGTCTCCTCTCATCAATACTAGGGCCATAGATAGAGGTGAAAAAATAGCTGAATTCCGAAGAATTATCTTTGAGAATGACGGAAACAAAGAACGCACCTCACCAGGAGTTCACCATGCTCCATCAGGAAGATTTCCAAGTGGCGACGACCCCTCCCAACCTTCCCTTCGCATCAAGCGCAACCCATTTAGCATCTTTGGCATTCCAGAGAGTACCCGTAAGCTTAGTGCTGAAATTCTGAACTTTGGTTTCTTGAAAGAAAAGCACCTCTGCTTTACTCCTCCCTAACGTTCCAGGAGATAATTTTCATCTAGAAACCAACTTATCCCGCTTGAGAGGGGGCTTCTTTACAGGAGGTTCTGCACGTCCCTATTGGAGCCCAAATTGTTGCTGATTTTCCTAGGAGATCTTTGTCCAACCAAAGGTCTACCCTAAGCCTCCACACAATTGAAAAGAGCCACAAAATCTTCTGGATGATCACCAAATGAAAGCCCGATCGATCTGCCCACATGACCCATAACATCTCTGATCCTTTTTTTTTTTTATGAATCGTTTCGATCAATATAGCCTTCTGCTCCTCCTTGATCACCGAGGCCTCTTCCATCGGATTATTTACCCCTTGCACCTGCAACGACTTCACACCAAAAACTTCTTCCGCACCTTCTTCTTGGAAAAGTGGTATTAAAGCATTCTCCATCATCGATACTGAGTAGATTGAGGGGACTCAAAAGCAGGAGTAGCACCATCAGGATGCTAGGAATTCAACTCGTCACCGCTTTTGTTGAAGAAATCTTCATGGAAATTCTCAGAGCAAGGCGAATATTCGTTGAGGTTGAAGTCCTTAGCCTCCGGTTCCATACACGCTGAGAAGAAGTCCCCTTCCGGGTTTTCATTATTGTTCTCACGTGACTCCAAGGCACATGTGTCCTAGTCAAGCGAACTCCCTCCACATGTCAAAAGTAAGGGAGGTAGCTCAAAATTTCCTTCCACACCTCTAAGCTAAGGAACTGACTAGGTTCTGCACAGAGAGCCAAATCGAGATTAAGATGCCTCGGTCTCTCCAAAGCACCCAAGCCTACCACAAATGCCTTATCCGAGCCTCGACTGACATCCCGAACAGTCACTAAGTCACCACCTCCTATCGAGCACCCTCCAAATGTCACATCACAGTCGCGAGACGGCATAGGGAAGGTCCCAACCTGACGTGGAGGGGGATCCATCGTCCGCGTGTCCAGAGAGGATGGCGTTGATCCCGACAACCGAGCACCTTCTGCTCTCGCGGGCAACAGATTGCCACACGTCTCGTTTTCGAATTCCCTCACCCCACCGCCTATGGACAGACCAAGCATGCCCTAGCACATATCCTCTCCACAAACTGGTGCTCCTGAGGTGTTGTGCTTCGGTGCTCCTCCTTCATTTGTGACTGGCTGCTCTTCAGGTGTTGCTGATTCTACCTCCCTCAGGCTCCAAAGATCTCCCCAACGGGGTATAGGCACAATACCATCATCCCTCTGAATAGGAAGTATAATCTTTCTTTCCCCTTCTAAAATCGAGATGTGCATCGGCATCGTTAAAGCTTTTCTCCTCCTAACTCGAACCCTAACTACTCCCATTTCCTCTCCAGACTTCGTTTTGGTATCCAGTTCCAAGAATTTTCCCAAACAGGACATCGCTGCCACAAATAAGTCCTCAGCCCATAATTCTAAAGGAACTGCCCATATTAAAATCCAGACATCCTCCCATCCTAAATCTGAAAACTCGTCCCACCGTCGGACACCAACGATCATACCTCGAATGTGCTTCTTTCCCACCTCCACAACCTGATCGATATCCATCGTTGGAGTGAACCAGATCCACAGGACATTGGGACCGATGGGTTTGATGATGTACCATTCCGGAGGGAACCTACAGCACTCTTTCAACCACCTTCTGATATGGGGCATTGTGGCCTTATCGTTCATTTCAACAACTACCGAAGATTGCAAGCGTTCTTTCAGCTGAAAGAAAACATCAGAGCTAATACAGACCATCATTTCCTCCCCTTCTTCTACTACCTTCATCCCGCTACCCTCACATATCTTCTGAGCAACCCCACCGGAGACCTCCAACCCTATTGGTTTCCCAAACGTATCTCTAGCACCGAGCAGAGCCTCCTTAAAGGACGAAGACCCCTGATTGTAGAGCAAATCCCCCCTCCCCCTGCCGGAGTTAAGACGGGTGTGGAGTGTCTTGCAAACCATCCACCCTCTTCTCTTTGTGACAGTCTGCCGGGTTAGCATCTTGACTCCACCAAAACTTTCCCCGTGGAGCATCTAAACCACTCTTCCTCGGAGCTCATCCGCACCAACGCAAAGCCTCTGGAAGCACCATCGACCCTCCTCCTTGGCAGCACCACATCCATTACGGCCCCTACTCGACCAAAGACTCTAGAAAAATTGATTGAAAGCCAACCTTCTGGAAAGCCCTTTACAAAAAGAGTGGGATATCCAGAGACATCTCTACCTTATCTCTCTTTCTTTGCGAACTCCTTACTGGATCGTCTAACCTTCTGCCATCCACCGCCATCATCATCTTCCATACCCTCTCTCACCATATCTGCACCACTTCCGCGTCCCCCATGAGCGCCCGATTCAAACCCTCTACCGCTGTCGGTCCTTATTCCTCTTCCACTTCCGCTGCCGCTGCCACCTCCTCTGCTGCTAGCCTTGCCGCTGCCACTTCCTCTATACATATAGGCCTTTACGGTAGAGCCATGCCACTATCGATGAGCCATGGTGCAAAAATTTCACTGATTGGATGATCCAACAATCCGATTAATAGCATGGAAAATGAACATTCCCTGAAGCTATTTATGTTTTAACATTAACTCAAAATTACAGCTCTGCTGTTACTACTATACTGAAAAGGTTTTGTGTTGTGGCATACGTGATCAAAATCAAACCATCCAAATTGTGGTGCACAATCTAGACTAAAAAATAATAATTAAACTGATTATGTAACCAAAATGTATGATTGGTGAAATTTAATGGATGGTTGAAAATTAAAAATATCAAATGGCTCGATTACAACAGACAACTCTCAATAAATCAGAGATTAGTATTCTTCAATAAATATGATTTCTAGTATATGATCAATATATCATTTATCCCCCAATTTGGACGGTTTACCTTGAGTCGATGTAAAGTACATTTACTATTTCTAAGCATTTGAGTATCAACCATCATACTCTACAAGAGTATTGAATAGTCGTACGCACTTACCTAGCCATTTAAGTCATGTTCAGCTCCTATGATAGTTCATCACCATGTTAAAAATGGGTATGACTCTTCAACACAATAAATGGCATAGTTGTGAGGTAATAGTGTAGCATCTTTCAACCAAGGCTATTTATATGGCCATCACAACAAGACCCATCGTTTAAATGGTATGGACAGCCATGGCCAAATCATGTCATAAGTATGGATCACTAAGTAAGAAAAGTTGAGCCCCCATTCTCCAAAACATGTCTCTCCCCAAGTCAATTTTATGGGTGGACTGAGTCAAGTCCGAGTTTCGAGTTTGGCAACCTTGATTTAAAGAGTGATATAAAATGTGAATTGGAAGGTTAGTGAAAACTGCCTTTAGCTAAGCAATTCTGCCTCCAAGCAACAGGAGCTTACTTTTTCACAATGCTAACTTCCTTTCAAAAAATTTCATCTACTCACCCTTATCACTTTGAGTGGACCTACTGTAGCACAGAGGGATGCCCATATTTTAAAGGAAAAGCTGATATGCCACAGCCTACCATCTGAGACATACTCTCCAACAACCCTCCATCTATTGCCAGCCCACTTATACTGCTTTTTAAGAAGATGATGAATTGGCCCAAGACAATCTTATAGCATCTGAGGATATTCTTTAAAGCCTGAATTTCTTAACTGAACTCTTCCCGAAAAGAATAGTGTTGTTCACCTCCCTCCGCATGTGTCACCCCTTGTTCAGATGCACTTATTTTCATTCCAGATATTATCACTAGATTGTAAGCCTTTCTAAGTATGTGGATGAGGGATTCAGAGACAACAATAAAGATGAAAGGTGACCGGGGATCTCCCTCACAGATGCGTCTATCACTCCAGAAAAATCCTTTCAGGCTAACATTGATGAGAATTGAGAACCAGGCCATTTCCGTGCGGCCTTTGATCCATTTCCTCAATTTTCTTCCAAAATCCATTCCACCTAACATGTATTCTAAGAATTTCCAGTCCACTAGGCCTTCTGCATGTCTATTCTTGGGAGGAAATTTTTCTTACAAAAATAATCAACCAGCTCATGAACCAACCATTGGACCTTCTTGAATGCTTCTACCTGCAATGAAAGTGCTTTGAGTCAGGGAGTTGATTTTTCTAATCACTCTCTTCACTCTTTCCATCAACATTTGGGTAATTATCTTGTATAAACTCCCCATACCAGACTGATCGGTAAGGCCCTGACTTCTTCTGCACCATCTCTCTTGGTAATAAATGTGATAAATGTAGCATTGTCCCGGCTTACCACAGCGCTAGCATGAAATTCCTCTGCCACAGTATGCAAGTTTTCGTGAATGAAATCCCAACAGAATTGGAAGAAAGACATCAGAAAAGCATCCAGGCATGGGGTATTGTCCATTTTAGCTTTGAACACTACTCTTTTATCCCATTGATTGATACTGAATGGCCCCTCCAGCATAGAAACATCAGACTCTGAAGGAGCATAAAAATCGAGCCCATTTATAGTTGGGCGCTGCATGCCCTCATTCTTGTACAACATTTGGAAATGGCTAATAATGCGATTGTAGACCGCTCTCTTTTGCGTAGTCACAACTGAACCAACCTATATCTGAGAAATGTAGTCCATTCTCCTTCTCGCACTTGATGTCTTGTGAAAAACGTTCTTTTAACCCCCTCGCACTAGACTTTTATTTCCAACTGATTTCCTCCTGACTCATAATCACTTCCAACTCTGCTTGAAGATCCTCTTATCGCAGTTAATTGGACAGAAAATTATCCTCCTATAATCCATCTAGGAAATCAATTTCAGCCATCAGGGGATCTTTAACAGCATTGGCATCACCAAAGTTTCTTCATTCCACACCTTCAACCTGTCTTGAAGACATTTCACTTTTTACATGAATCTTTTCCCTACTCTGCCTTTAACCAAGAAATAAAGACCACCATTCATGCAATCTTTCTCAAAAAAGGGGGATATTGCATTCGCATATCTTCAAATGGAATGCTTTCAGGCCTCTCGGGATTGGTTTGATTCACTCTAGGAAAGATATTCCCCAAGCTAGAGGAAACAAGAAACCTATCCAGACGAGACATGACTGCATACTCCTGATTGTTTGATCACGTGTACCTGTCACTTAGAAGAGGAAGATCCATCAGTACCCATCTCTCCACAAATTCAGAAAGGAAAAAGAAAAAGAAAAAAACACGTGCTTGTTATTATATTCACACCTCCCTTCTTCTCATGAGTGAACCGGATCACATTGAAATCACTACCTAAACACCAAAGGGCAGCCCATCTGCTAAGAGTTAGACTTAATTCTATCCAGAAGCTTGATCTGAGACTTGGATCACATGGATCATATACCACTGACAATGCCCAGCAAGCCCCATTGAAAGAATTTTTTTTAAGAGGATTGACATGGAAAAAGAAGCGTTAACAGAATCAATTTTGATGTAGTAATTTGGGTCCCATAGACCAGATCGTCACCCAATCTTCCAACATAATTAAAACATTCCCACTCACATCTACTGCTCCCCAATTTGCTCGACACTCTTCTTCAAATGCAATTCTAAGACTCTTTTACAAAGAGTTTTTATATGATAAGATCTGCCAATGCTATCTATTCATTCTCCTTGAATGTTCTTCCTACAATCACCTATCACCCTAAAAAATGTGAGGTGTATACAGCTCCCACTTCAATATCCGAGTTCAACATACAAACTCAATTTCTCTTCTGGTGAAAATAGCAAATTACTACATTCACATTTCTATGAGTAACGCAGACGAGCAAGAAATAAAACAGCTTCGTAACCAAATTTGAATTTCCCTTGCCTTCGTAGGCCAACCAAATTCAAATTCACAAGAGTAACTACAAATGCGAACTCATTCAGACCAAACACTTGCAAACCACATATCCATATGCATCACGAGGAACACAGCAACTGTTGATTCAGATCAAACCAAATGAGTAGACAGGAAAAAAAAAAAACCAGAGTGGTATTCTTACTGTTCCCGGGCCTTCAGTGCATGGACCGCCAACCAAAGCTATAATGCGAGCACCAGTACCAGGAAAGCATGCTCCGAGCATACCAGCTGCTACACTCAGAGCAACACCTGTGCACCTCGAGGCCCTGTTGCCAGCTTCCACAGGCCACTGATCCGTCTGTAACTCATCCAAAAGCTATAAAAGAAAAACAAAAAAAGAAATCAATTCCGACATATATCTTCAAAGAGGAAATCTACAATGCACGACCCAAACTAACAAAGTTTTAGTAGTGATCCAGATCATTCCTCTGGTGGGCTCCACCACAGCTAAGCAATGGGGAAAAAATCTCCGCCATCAAACAATCCTGGCAATCTGATTGCTGACCTGCAAATGGATGGTTACAGTTAGAATAATGCCCAACAATCCATGCGCAGCAAGAAGAGATCAAGTCCACCAATCAAATGGCTAAGATTGTTTGATGGATAAGTCTTCAGGTCCACACCCATCTAGCACGGCCTGCATGATGAACAATCTGCATAGCTGAAAAGTGAGCCCCTCGTGCAGATAATGCATCCTGAACTGAAACACTGCTGATTCGGGCAATTCCAAATTGCATGATACCTCATCTTTAAATACACCAAAGACCCAAATCCTGATAATCCAAACGTCCAAAACAGATTGAATTGCTCACCGAATTGAGAGTGTATTCACATTCCGATGCTGGCAGCAGAAACCTACTATCAATCCCAGAGCCGAACCCACTCTGACCACCCTTCAGGCCCCGCTGGCCCACCGTGAGCCCCAGCTGATCCAGAATCTGCTCCTGAGACAGCTCCTTTGTCCCCCTGAAGAGGTAAACCTTCGACATTTCCGTGAACCCGATCTCGTGCACATGCACCTGTGTGCCATAAGATACGAAGCCGACGAGCGCGTGGTCGGGTAGTAGCCCGACTGCCCGTCTGAGGGCGGACTTCACAAAGCCCATCTCCTCATCAATGAGACAGGTGTCGAGGACGAAGAGGAACACCGGCCGGGGCGGATCAGCGGCGGCAGGGAGAGCGTACTCGACGGTGGAGAACTGAGGGTAGAGCTCGGCGGGCATGTTGGTTTCGCTGATGGCGGCGTAGTGGGGCGGGAAGTGGTTCCGCTGGAAGCAGAGCGGGCAGATCCAGATCTTGGCGGGGAAATCGACGCGGGAGTACGGATTGAGCGTGCACCCGCAGGACTTGCAGCGTAGGGGGAGGTAAGGGAGGATGGGGATGTCGGGGGAGGAGTGGATGGGAGAGATGGAGGCGGCTACAGGGACGACGCACTTGCTCGCGTCGAGCTTGGATCTGGGCCACACGTTCCAGGTCATGCGGACGGCGTCGATGCCGTCCACGTCGGAGGGCGTGGCCATCTTGGTGATGGAGGGTTGAGGCTTTCTTTAGGGTTTTTGGAGAGAGAGAGAGAGAGAGAGAGAGAGAGAGAGGAGACCCTTTTGAGGAATAGAAGAGGGGTCACCAGGGGTATGGGGTGTAATTTTTGAGAAGTCTGGGGGTGGGAGGGTTGTTTCAAAGGGTTGGACTGCTGGAGATCTGCTGGAGATCTAACGTATTTATGTTGAGAGTGGTGGTTTTGCCCGTTTTGGGTTGACGGAAGAGGAATTCCTGATGTTCATTGAAGGTGTACAGCTTGGATCGGGTCAACCCGGACCCGATAGGCCTAACCCGAACCAGGGCCCATTTGGTCACCATTATGCTTCTATTCGGATATACCTTTCTTAATACAACCGTCCACCGGAGCATGAGTCCGGATCCAAAATCCCTTTTTGTATTTTATTGGCCAATGTTATCACATTGGTTTCCAACCACATCACATTGGTTTGCAACCTTATCCTGTTTGTAGTGTAACAGAAAGATCAGAACATACTACTGGCCCGTTTGGCACCATGGATTTGAGGAGAAAGGAGGAGAAATTGGTTGCTTTATTATGTTTGGCACCATGGATTTGATGAGAAGTGGATTTGAGAGTAATCTAGGAGAACTCAAAAAGGCACTTTTAGCCCTTTTTCAAATCCTCAAAAAAAAAAGTGGGATTTGAGGAGAAATCCTCCCCAGCATAGGACCCACCGTAATGTGTCCCTAACTATGGAACCCAACATGATATATGTTTTCCATCTAACTTGTTGATAAGGTCACAAAGACCTAGGTGAAGGGACTACACAAATTTCAGTTTAATCCAAAACTTTTGTGCATTATAAAGGTCTCACTCTCCATTTTTTCTTGTTTTATGGTTCACTTTAGATATGGATTTGCTTTATTTTTTGGATCTTGGCATAAAATGGTCTGTAAAAATGGATGAATGGCATGGCTTTAAAAATCGAGGCTAATACGGTGGGATTAAAATTTACACCGTCCATTCCTTCATGTTTGATTTCTCTCCAAATCTTGGCTGCCAAACAGAAAATCTGGAATTGATAAGAATTGGAATTGATGAGAATTCATATCATGAAATCCACTTCTCCTCAAATCCATGGTGGCAAACGGGCCAGGATGTATGAAGTATTTTGATGTACTTTTTTTGTTTATGTCTAGAATCTCACTCTCTTCTTTTGACTGGAATCTTACTTATATGCACATATATGACTCTTATGCACATTGGGCATATTAGCATGTGTAAATACGCACACAATTCACCAATTAATATCGGCAGATGGAATGCGTGTCATATGTTTAAGTAAAATTCATTAAATAATTTTTTTTAAATAACCAAACAACCATTTTAAGTTAGGCTGAGCTGAATTTAGGTTGAACTTAGGCTAAAAATCCTTAACTCACTCCCAAGTTGGGTTGGGCTTATAGGGTCTCTGTTGTACTTATAAATATGAGTTTGTATGAGATATGATATAAATGTAAAATCATGACTTAACATGGAAAACAAAATTCATCCCTAGTGTGGTTTGTGTTATGTAGGGTTCATGATTAGAGGCTAGTGTATTTTGAATGACTCTCTAACCATTAGTAAGTTTCTTAAAGCGATGAGGACCAAACACTCATTTGATATTATTTTCAGGATGGCATGCCCCTTTCTTATATCTCGACTCTTACAAACCCCTTGTTAAAAAAAAAAAAAAAAAAAAAAAAAAAAAACTCATTAGCACCCCTTGAACTCCTCTTTAACACCCCTCGAAGATAACGACTAATTAGACTAATTACATTAATTATCCTTGTGTTTTTGCCCATTTACCCTCTTTTATTTAAAGGAAAACAAAATCTTAAAATTAAAAATTAAAAATATCC
Source organism: Liriodendron chinense (assembly GCA_003013855.2). Taxonomy (NCBI): domain Eukaryota; kingdom Viridiplantae; phylum Streptophyta; class Magnoliopsida; order Magnoliales; family Magnoliaceae; genus Liriodendron; species Liriodendron chinense. The sequence continues at coordinate 7,581,714 of ML058348.1, read as the reverse complement.
CTTTGAGTTGTACTTAATCCTCTACTGCCAGGCTCTAGGTGGGCACCAATTGTACACATAAAATCCACCTCATGTAACAGGTTATATCCCCAGTTCAAGTTCATAGGAGTAAAAAACAACTAGATCCACAACTCAAGGTGGGCCATACCAGGGTAAACAATTGGGATAGTATACCAACCATATGTTTGTATGTCGGGTACAATGAAATGCATCTTTCATCAAACCCATTAATCAGGTGTTATTCGCTAAGCCACATCCCTTGAATTTCAAGGTTTCAGAAACAATTTTACATTGTTTCGATCGGTGTGATCCACCGAAACTTTTTATCATGCTGACTATTTTATCTGTAAAACTCAAATAAGGGCTCCCACCTGATGGATGGAGTGGATCCACATATACAACATGGGCGCGCTCCATGGAGTTTGGGTGTTTTATGTATGGCATTGTAGACAATTCCACTCCTCCTTGGTGTGTATCTACCTATACAGTCCCTGGTTATAGAATTATAAAGCAATCATCCTCTTGCTATTGGGGTAAAAAAAAAGTGAAAAGAAGGATCCATGCAAATGTCATTTACCCTAATCGACAGGGGTAAGTAAGATTATTTGGTACATATGAGGAAGGCTATTTGGTACACATGAGGAAGGCTAGACTAAGAAGAAAGAAAGATGCTCTTGATATGGAAAGCAACTCCAAAGGCCTATTTTTTTTTTGTCCTTACCCCTTTTAAATCTATTTATTTTATTTTCCCTTGAGTTGGTGTTGCAAGTGCTATTGCTACAATTATAACTATTATTGGTTGTGGGTGTTGATCCTACCCAACTCAACCCAAACCAATCATGTGAGACTCGAGCATTTGATACGTCGGACTGGACTTAGATCAGCTAGCATCAATTGGCTCTTGAGTGGACTTCTCTTGAGGTTGGGTTGGGCTTACATTGACCCTTGACCCCATTGTTTGTTAACTGACTTGTACTCTTAAGTGACAGTGGGTTGGGCAACTTAACCTTGCAAGGCCAGGGCTTGGGGCCCAAGGACTAAGCTGGAGCCATCAACCAGGAGTTTATAGTTACTTCTTTGAGGTGATCTTTTGGGATGTTGTTTCTCCATTACGGCTTAGAAGACCAGTGATGTAAACCAATGGTAGGAGGCTTCGTTCGTAAGAGTTTGATCTCACCATCTGCTTCCCTTGAACAATGGAATGTTCTATACGTGCAACAAAGTTTACAAATTACATGATTCTTGGAATCCTAAATAGGAAGTTGTTTGTAATTTGATGGAGTGTCTAATGAGCAATAATCTAATCGCATAAATTATTGGGATTGTAGAGGCAACTTGGAGTAAAATCACACAAAATAATCACAATCGCTCCAAGTAAATCCAATCATAAAAGACAATCGAATTTTACGTGGATAAACCCTTGCGGAAAAAAAATCATAATACAGAGCAAATCACTATGAATAACGGAAGCATAAGCGATAAAGAATACTTACAAATCAACCTCGAAGAGAAAACCCTAGCCTTTCTTCTCCCAAAACCCTATAAACACGTTTAGAAACAAGTTCAAACCCTAATCCCAATTACACTCACTTATGTAGCATTAAATTGAAAATAGAAACAAACTGCGCAAAACAGCGCATGGCCGTCGGTCAACTGACCCGAAAGTTCAGTCAACCAAACTTGGCCTAATATGTTCAGTGAGCAAATAGAATATCTAGGAGTTTCGGTCAGCCGACCTAAGGGGGTCGGTCAATCGATGACCCCCAATTCCAAATTGAAGACATCTCTGACATAGATCTCATGTTTGTATACCTTGGGCTTCAGTTGAATATTAATGCATGTAACTAATCACAATCATGTGTTGTTTGCATTGGCCGCATCAAAAGTTGTGTTAAAGCTAGTACACTAAAACCAAGAGATGTAGCCTTATCGCTAGATATAACGGCAAGTTAGAGCTAGCATGCGATAAATTAATTATACTAAAGTATGGCAAGCCTCTCAGTAGGTGATATGATACGATATAGGCTAGATTTGCACTCATAAGTGGTGAATGGCATGGCCGGCTAGATGCCAACTTGTTGAACATTCACTTCACACATAATGTCACAAATTGACCATAGACATCCCAACCCTAACTGAGTAATTATGCTTTTAGGACTAACCATCATGTGGTCATTATGCCGACTTCATTCTTTCCTCAAGGAGTTGTTTGATATTCTTAAATGCAATAAAATAAAACATGATTTGAAAGTCTAGATTTTAAGATTGACCTAATAAATCCCTGTTTTGATGCAAGTCGTGCTTCTAAAAACACACACAACAATTTCATACTTGGTTATACAAATCACTTGATTTTGGCAGCTGCATGTTGATGTTGGGTCAAACTCAGTTGATTCCCAACCTAACCCAACAGGTCCAATGATTGAGTTCGAGCTTTAGAATTGAGCCCGTTTATAAAGCGGGCTGAGCTTGGACTTGGTTGTCCAAAAGCTTGTTAGCTTAACCGTCATGTATTATCAAATTTCATACTTTAAATTACGTCTCCCTCCTTTCCAAATTTCAAACTTTAAAGTCCAGTCGTTAAAACTCCTTTTTTTCTCGTTCCCAAGTCCAATGTTAAAACACACACACTCTCTCTCTCTCTCCCTCTCTCTCTCTATAATATATATATATATATATATATATATATATATATATATATATTATGTTTTCATACCAAACAAGCCTAATCCATGACGACAATATATAGCTCTTCTGTGAGAGAGAGAGAGAGAGAGAGAGAGAGAGAGAGAGGTTTTGATAGCTTCTAATGCAATGCCATCACAACCCTCGTGTTAGGACTCATTGCATTATGATTACTTGCAGCTTCTGTCGCCCTTCGAGCCCCTCTTTCTCTCTCTCTCTGAGATGAAGTACTGTCATGGTTTGGAGTTCGATTTTGATCATGTCATTTCTCTCTTTCTATTTGTCTTCATTTTTCATTTAGATGAAAAATTGATGTGGCTTTTAAATGAATTATCTTGTATTTCTATTTCACATCTCTATTGTTAGTTTGGATTTTCTTTTCTATTTCTTCTTCAACTTTAGGGCTTGTTTGGATACCACCAAATAAGTTACTTTTCTGCTGATAGCAGTAGATAAGTGATTGACATTCAGAAAAGTATGTCTGGTTTATGATTAATCAAAAGTAACTTTTTCACTTAAAAGTAAATGATCATTTCATTTTTAAAAATTTTTTTTTTAAGCTTTTCTGCTATTTTGAAAGAGAAGGCTCATTGATACCGTCCATGTTAAGGGATGTTGCACGTGGTGGATTGTCCACTTGGAAGATGGGGCTCACACGGCAAGCGGTCTACATAAAAGGCGGGCCCCACATAATGGATGACCCTGTGGGCCTCATGGAGTTTTCAACGTTAGGCATTCAATCACCATTGCTTTCTAAGGTGGGGCCCACTTGAGCTTTGCATCTGCCTCACGTGTGGGTTCTACTACCAGCCCTGTAGACCCTATCAATAGATTTGGTGGCAGATCAACATCACGGTGAGCCCCTGAAAGTTTTCAACGGTAAGTATTCAATCTCTACTTTTTTTAACGTTGGGGCCCACAAAGCTTTGCTTCAAGTTGGTGTTGGTGTGATCCCTTTCCTCTAGTTTTACGTGACCTTATAAATAGGTAGGAAGTAAAAAATACTACTTGGTGGGCCCAAAGAGCTTTCAATGGTGGACAATAATCCAATGTTGTTGCTGCTGTGGGGTCCACTCAAGCTTTGAATAAGCTTTATCTGTGGGCCCTACCCCCATGTCCAAATCTGGTTGACCTTAGGGATTGCTAGGATGAAAAGAAAAAAAACCTTGGTGGGCCCCATAGATGCTTCAATAGTGGGTGTTCCTCTCTATAGCTATTTCATGCGTGCAATTCACTAGAGCCTTAGATCTGCCGTGTTTGTGGGGGCTATGCCCTGAAATGAGCTGGCAATTTGGATGGACGGTGTGGTAAATTCATACATCAAGTGGACCCCACATAAGTTTTTATGGTGATTGTACAAGCATCATTGCTTCCTATGGTGCGGTCCACTTTTTTATGGCAAAAATAAATAGATGGTGTGCATGAAATGAATACATCATGGTGGGCTCAACCCTTTGCCCAGTCCAAATGGATTGCGTGGAACAAAATGCAGCGCAATGCGACCCACCCCTATGGGCCCCACAGAAGTTCAAATGGTGGATATCTAACCCATACATTAAAGTGGGCCCATCATTATCGGACTGGGTGTTGGTGTTTCAAAAGGGCAATGTAAGACTTTTTTGGTGAAGTGTTTGAAAAACATACTTACCAAACATGCTTATTTGCTAATTAAGTAGAAACCAAGATAAGTTGCTTATCTGATAAGTAACTTACAATCCAAATGGGCCCTTACTGAGAGAATCCATTGACTTGGGCTTGTACTGAAATTGGGTACAGACTATCTTGGCCAGTCACGAGCTTGGACTTTATTTGGGCTTAGCTAGAATCCCATGGGGTAGGCTTGGACAAAGCTTGGCCCAGCTCTAACCTGCCTGTTGACTTCAACAGATCCATAGCTTGAACACCACCGGAAATTAAAAAAAAATATGTTACACCCATAATTGAATCCAACTTACCTTTGGTGAAAGTTGGTATATATTTTTTCTCCTTTATTGAGGGATTCACCTTGTTATGGATTTAGTGACATAAAAACATTACAATGGACCATTTGCATCTCCATCATTATCAATATTTACGATGTAATCTATTTGAGTTGTGGATCAACTTGATTTGCAGCCCGTGCCCTAACATGACCAGGACAACATGAACTAAGGCAAGTGGTGGGATGATGACGATGGGTCCTACCTTAGGGCATGTTTAGTACAAGAGCTTAGGAGGGATTAAGTGGGATGGAATTACATTTCCCTGCAAATTTCATAGGATATTTGGTGATAGGGGAAGGAATGGAATTGCATTTGATCTCATGGGGTGTTTTTTTTAACTGCTACATCTGTGAGCCCCACACGTGTTTTATCCATACACTCTATCTATATGCATCCTTTACACTTGACATTTACATGTGTGCAAGTGACTGGTATAATTATGAATCTGTCCATTAATTACAAATTCATAGTATGCTAATTGGGATTTTGCCTGATATGGTGTTTTTGTCTGAAGAAGAATTTGACATGGAATTGACCAGTCAAAATAACCGTGCTATCTCCCCACATGCAATTCACTGTGTCGTTATCATATTAATCCCATGTAAAGCCATTCCATATCGGGATTAAGAAATTTGCGTTCTTGTTGAATGATTTCCTAGCATGCAAATGGCCCAGGGAAAATCTGCTGGAAAAAAATAAAAATTATAAGTTAATAAATGATTTTAGATATTTACTTGGTAAAAATAAAGATGAATCAGTGAGAAATAAAACCGACGAGAATTTGAAAATGTCACGATATTATCACAATAACATTTTAAAAATCACGGCGATATTTGTTATAATGCCACCCACTAATCCCAACCACCAATCGAAACCGGTAAGCAAAGCCTTGCCGAACACTTGCACAATTCTCAACTTTCTGGAACCATCCTGACCCTCAACGACTCCCACTAACAGTACTCGCGCATGTGAGATAGTAAACAGGCTTGGCACACATTCGTGCAAGATCCAGGCCATTGATCATGATCTAGCCACTATGAAAATGCCCTGGCCGCAGTTAGACGTGTGTCGACTTCAGATCTGAGCCACACTCACTTAAAAAAGAGCGGTTAGATTATAAAAACCAATGGCCCATACACTAAAAAACACCATTTCTCTTCTCTCCCACACAATGTACGAAAACAGAGATTTTCTGGGTCCATCGACAGTTCAAGCTCTAACCACATGATGAACGGCCATGCATCTCACACACGTGCCAATTTTCCGCGTGTGCAGGTAGGCCCATTCTGCCATCTTCACCTCACTCGCGCGAGTCGATCCCTCCTCTCTCTTCTCTCTCTCTCGGAACTCTCTGGAAACCTGACTCCATTAAAACCCTCTCTCTTTTCCTCCTATCAACCGGCATTTGGATTTCCGAATCTATTTATCATTTTCCCGCATTCTCAATCCCGGAAAACAAAAACCCAAACCCCATTTTCCGTTGAGATTCGTCTACTTTGTTTTTTTTTTTTTTTTTTTGATCGGTCATGGAGGAAGATTTCGACCTTCCAGTGGCGGAGGAGATGGACGAGGAGATGGGTCTTCCATACGAGAACTCGATTCTGAAAGTAGGAGAAGAGAAGGAGATTGGAAAGCAGGGATTGAAGAAGAAGCTTATCAAGGAAGGAGAAGGATGGGATACCCCCGAGAACGGAGACGAAGTCGAAGGTAGCTTATCTTATTCTACTCGGTTTTTTCTTCATTTCATCCGTTCTTGTATTCTTTCGTGAGGTTTTGTGATTTGGGTCTTTGTTGGATTTGCAGTTCATTATACTGGAACATTGCTTGACGGGACCCAGTTCGATTCGAGTCGAGATAGGGGTACGCCGTTCAAGTTCAAGCTCGGTCAAGGTGGGAGCTCGGATGTTTGATCTTTTTCTATTTTTTGGTTGGCTTTTCACCTTTGTTATCTGGGATTGGTTGTTTTCTACTTATTTCATCTGTCTTTTTTTTGTTAGTTTTATTGGCCGGCTGGTGATGTTTTCTGTTTGTAGTTGTTGTCTTTCTTTAGCATTTTTTAATTAAGAAAGGAATCATGGTAGGAATCCGAGTTTTAGAAGTTGAAAGATGAAAATAAAAAATGGTTGTTGAAGTTGAAATTTATAGTCTTCAATTGTGGGCCGCGTCTGGATGGGGCGTGGTCCAAAAGTTACATTCATCTGAGTATTGTGAACTGTTGGCCATCAAATGGATGGGCGTGGTTATTGGTCTAAGTTGGATGGGAAATTCCTGATGATTGGATGGTTAGGCTTGTTGGAGATTTGTGCATTTTTTGGGCCATGCTCCATAGATGTGCTCCTGTGGAAGGATGACATTAGATTGATCCAATTTGTGGGTGCTATTTTGATTGGGGTTTGGTCCAAAAATTACATTGATCTGATAATCCTAACCATTTAACTTTTGGCCATCAAATGGATAGGACATGGTCAGTGGTCCAAGTATGATGGTAAATATCTGATGTTTGGACGGTTAAGATTGTTGAACTTCTGCAATTTTTGGGCCATGCTTCATAAAGATGTCTCTCTGGTTGGAATCAATACACAACATACGCTAATTTATTTTAAGCATTATTGGTGGACCGCCGTTTCTTGCATATTAAAAAATCTCGCTTTCACTTGAACTGCAGTTCACTACTGTCTATTGTATGATCTATACCATCTTCCTGATCGAATTCTTCCTGTTGTTGAAGTGTGCTCCTTCTAAAAGCCCATGGAATTTTCATTGGAACAATTTGCTTCACAGTATGCCTTGGATTTGAATTTTCTGCACAGACAGTGAATCTACATTGTTTTGTCTGCTTCCCTTAATGCTTTTTCCACAGGCATTAGATTTCTTACCTTAGTATATTGTAAATTAAAATGGTGGCTCAAATGGACCCATATATGATGACATGGATCATTGGTAGGAGGGATTCAGTATGGATTGTATATGCCCCCAATATATCCTGGATCACCCTGATCCTTTGAATAAGGTCCTGCAAAATGGACAGCATGGCCATTTTTCACTGTTACGTCCATTTTGCATGTCCTTTTCTGTGTTATTATCGAATCGTGATTATTTTCACAGTCCCATGCAATCCATGTTGGATTCCCTATCTGACAATCTTTGTTGACCATGGGTGGGTTTACTCTGTGAATTGGAATTCCTGCAAAACAAGGCAGGAAGGATCCATTGAACAACTCCAATTATATTTGAGACAAGATTACATTCTTGCATGGGTCAATGCGAATCTGCTAGAGAACATGGATTTGAGTAGCAGTCTTGGAGAGGGACTGCCTGGAGACTGAAAATGGTATGACTTGCTGTGACCCTCCGTTTTGGACCGTTGAGGTCTGTTCTGGTGACTTGTTTTGTTGCAGACTGCTGGATGGATGGAAGTTAAATGCATCAATTTGCCTCATGATTCCTCTTTATTGAAAATAACAGTGTTGCAAATTTGTCCAGTTAAAATGTTTCATTAGGTCAAGTGAATATATTTTAGGCAAATCACTTGCCTCTTTTTTTTTTTTTTTTTTTTTTTCATTTCATGTGGTAAAAACATGTCAAAGTCAAATTGACATGCTTTGGAAGTGGGGCAATTCATCAAATTTACTTGTATGGTCATGGAATTTCAACTGTAAGTTTCATTCTGGTTGCGAAGTCGTCTGGTCATGGTGAAGTTCTAGGAACTGATACTATAAGTCACTGGACCACGCATCTGTTCTTTTGTTCATTGTTATAAGGAAAGAAGAAAATGCCTTAGTTTCACATTTCCTGATTGCAGCATGTGTGCCTCATCATCTTACTTGTGATGTCTGTTTTTTCTTTCACGATAGGCCAAGTGATCAAGGGATGGGATCAAGGGATCAAGACAATGAAGAAGGGTGAGAATGCCATCTTCACCATTCCTCCTGAACTGGCCTATGGCGAGACAGGCTCTCCACCAACTATTCCTCCCAATGCCACACTCCAATTTGATGTCGAGCTGCTCTCATGGTCCAGTGTCAAGGACATTTGCAAAGATGGAGGCATCTTCAAGAAGATTCTCAAAGAGGGAGAGAAATGGGAGAACCCAAAAGACCCTGATGAAGTCTTCGGTATATATTTTTGCACCTTAACTTGAATCTGCAGTGTAAGAAAATATGGTTTGCTGAACTGGGCGGCTCGACTTTGTCTTTACTGTCCTTCTGCAGTGAAATATGAAGCTAGGCTCGAAGATGGAACTGTCATCTCCAAATCTGAGGAAGGAGTGGAGTTCACTGTTAAAGATGGTTAGTTCCTGGCATGCTTTTGTCGTCAATGAGAACTTTGTTGTGGGTGATATTTGATTTTTGACATCTGGTGTGGTAATGCTGCAATCAGGGTATTTCTGTCCTGCACTTTCAAGAGCTGTGAAAACGATGAAAAAGGGAGAGAAGGTGCTCCTCACTGTGAAGCCCCAATGTAAGCTAGCTGTCCTGAGATTTTTCTTTTGAGGCCACATTGATGCGAATTCTCTATGAATTCTAATGTTCATCAACCATTTATCTGATGTCCAGATGCATTAGGGGAGAAGGGTAGACCGGCTTCTGACAACGAAGGTGCGGTTCCGCCCAATGCAACCCTTCACATTGAACTTGAGCTAGTTTCTTGGAAGACAGTCATGGAGGTTACACCTGATAAGAAGGTCTTGAAGAAGATCCTCAAGGAAGGAGAGAACTATGAGCGCCCGAATGATGGAGCTGCTGTCACAGGTAAACGGCTCAGGAAAAAGAGCCATATGTGCATTTTGTGCCAGTTAGAAATTTGAAATGTGTGGTGTCTCTCAAGTTGCTTTTGATTCTTTCAGTGAAACTGATTGGGAAGCTGCAAGATGGAACTGTGTTCCTTAAAAAGGGCCATGATGAGGAGCCATTTGAATTCAAGACAGATGAAGGTAACATCAGTTCTCTTGCATTAATTCGTGCTAGATTCGGTGTGACATGAGGTCTGCTGGCATTGCTGTTAATTTCTTTCATTGTTGCTCACCTCTTGCTCCTTTTCTGTCAGCCGTTTGGTTTGTTTGTCTGGTAGTTCCTACAGTGGATGGGACACCACGCAGCAAAAAACCCACTGACGGGAGATCTTCTCTATCTATATAATGCATGGTGTAGAACAATATTCTACATCTCAACTTTATGTAGATGATGAAGATATTTGACCTTTTTTTTTTTTTTCCATGTGGCCCCTCAAATTCGAGTCTGCTAGATGAATGGTTTTGATTATGGATTGATGACTTGTCCGAGGCTGATGCAACTTACCTGAGTTGACTCAGACTATTGTGTCTGACTGGGTTTCCCACCGCAAGTCAGCATTGACAATATGGGGTGACTTGGCCTGACTCTGCTGAGGCACCCCCCAACTTGGTCAAGTCATGACTTGACTCAGGACCGACTGAGTTGGTTCGAGCCACTATGTTTCAAATCCTTGGTTTGGATCCGCATGTGGCTAAGTGCAATAGAAGCATGCAATAAATGAATGGAAACGCTGGCAGTCAATGCATGTGCTAAGTTATAGAATGGGCTGCTGTTAATGAAAAATCGAGGACTGTAACTTCCTCATTTTGTAGTTGGATCGCTTCCTCAGCGGTCCTTTTTGGTTTTGTCGCCTTTTGGCCTTTTCTTTTGCTATAAAAGTTGTTGCCTTTAAAAATAAAATAAAATAAATAAATGCATGTGCTAGGCTGCTAGCTAAGCATAATGGGGATAACCTTTTTGAACAGAGCAAGTTATCGAAGGACTCGATAGAGCAGTGATGACGATGAAGAAGGGCGAGGTTGCATTAGTGACAATTGCACCAGAATATGCTTTCTCTTCCTCTGAATCAAAGCAGGAATTGGCTGTGGTTCCCCCACATTCCACTGTATATTACGAGGTCGAGCTTGTCTCCTTTGTGAAGGTCAGTAATATTTCCAATCTTCCATTTCCTTCTCAAGTGTGTACTCCCCTTGAGTGGGTGATTGAGAAGTGTAACATTCTTCGTGTTGATGATTATCTTACAGGAGAAAGAATCATGGGATATGAACAATGCAGAGAAGATTGAAGCTGCTGGTAAAAAGAAGGAAGAAGGAAATGCTTTGTTCAAAGCGGGTAAATATGCTAGGGCTTCCAAGAGATATGAGAAGGTAACATTACTGCAGCAAGTTCTTCATTTTTTTAAGACATTCTGCCAGCGGATTTTTTTTTCTAATTTGTCATGATCGTTTGAATTTTAGGCTGCGAAGCTTGTCGAATATGACAGTGCATTTAGTGAAGAGGAGAAGCAACAGTCCAAAGTGCTGAAGCTCAGCTGCAACCTTAACAATGCCGCCTGCAAGCTGAAGCTCAAAGACTACAAACAGGCAGAGAAACTGTGCACTAAGGTATGTTTGAATTTGTTATGAGAAATTATCTATTTCAATATCTATTATCTGCATTTTATTTTTGAAACCCTAACAGTGTGATATGATAATGTTTTTGTCATGGTTTGAATATCTGAGAACTTAAAAAGTGTCCACTAACTCATGCTGGGTCATTTTGGGTCAACTTGGAGACGTGTCCGAAAGCATAAATTGACAATGGTCCTGGCGTGGCCTGATATCTTGATTTGTAACACTCCATAGTAAAAAGTATCTATTTAAATAGATAAATGATCAGATATAGTGGTTGTATCATTTTTTTTAGAGGTGTTTAGCGGTTGTATTATAAGTTACTATACAGCCATGTTTTCCTGCCAATATGTGCAAAGGTGGGCTGCACAATGATGATCACTTGATATAAAAATTAGACTGATCTACTAATTGGGCTGACCATGCACCATAACATTACACATAGCCATACCATTGGCTGTCCGTTAATTTGATTTTTTGTCCTGATTAATGAGTGGATCGGTTTTGATTTTCATATAGGTGATCATCATGGTGTGGCCTGATACAGCAGCTGTATCTGACAAGGGAAATTGTTTTGATGAAAACAGTCGAAATAATAGCGTCCATTATGTTGGTCATAAGACTCATAACAGCTGACATAATGGCTTGTATTGGTTACAGATCCTTTGTGTTATGGTCTGTTCTATTTGGGTGTCAAACATTGCTCGGCAGTTGGTAATTATTAAAAAATAACTGCATATGTTTGCATTATAAAATACAAATAAGACCCCTAGAGTAATTATTTAGAAATAAAAGCATGCATTATAAAATTGAAAAAAAGAGGCCTTGCTGAATGTGTGCTAGATCTGGGCAGGCTTTTGGTTGTAGCCTGCAGAACATCATCTGGTCTTAAGATCGGGTTGATTCAGTACTTGGGTAGGCTACACATGTGGTTGGGAGAAAGATGGTCGGTGGCCCACATTCTGTGTCCAAATGGACTGGCCTCATTGTTGGGGCAGGAGTATGTTCATGGTGGGCCGATTGAATTAATGGCCTGGATTCGGCACTCCATGTGCAAGAAGATATCTTCTCTATCTCACCTAGAAGAAAAATATAGAGGGGGGAGGAGAAAAACCATGAAGAAGGGAATTCTGATTGAAGACAACGTTGCATTGGAAGCCTGTCTGTTAACTGAAAAGAACCTTTATGAGGTACATGGAATAACAAATTCGCTCTTTAAAACACTTTAGTAGAAGACCTGCTTCATAAAGGCATCTTTTTACAACACTTTAGTAGAAGACCTGCTTTGTAAACACATTGAGCAGTGTATAGATGAGCTGGTGGAGACAGTGTAGTGGGTGCGAGAGTGATCCAGGGTCCAGCTGGAAAAAAAAAAAACATCTAGTAGCCTCAACTGTCTCGACTCGGACAAGACTCAATGAGTCCATCTAGTCCTCTTGAGTTGGCTCGGTGAGTTACTTTACCATGGATTACACACTGATATGTTACTTAACAGCTCTGATAAAAGTAAGAATAATAGCTATTTAGTACCTATTTATATGCTCTATAATATCATATTAGAGGCTATGTGATACAGCTCTGAATGCGGAATGCAGATTTTTAGCCCTGAACTGTCTTTACCAAATTATGCTTTTGGCTGACATGTGGGAGGACTCGTATTTGCCAGGTTTTGGAGATTGAGAGCAGAAATGTCAAAGCTCTCTATAGAAGGGCCCAGGCATATATCCAGCTGGCCGACCTTGATTTGGCTGAGGTCGATATCAAGAAGGCTCTTGAAATTGATCCTGACAACAGGTATTAGCATATATGCTCAAAACTCTCCTTGATTGCCTCTGCCACCCTCCGCGCTTACATTCTCAAAATTGCCCTCGTGCTCAAGAGGGCAGCCATTTCATCTGTTCATGTGCACTGGTTTTCTATCACCTACAGGGATGTGAAGCTGGAGTACAAGACATTGAAGGAGAAGGTGAAAGAGAACAACAAAAAGGAGGCGAAGTTCTACGGAAACATGTTTGCTAGAATGAACAAATTAGAGCAGCTGGAATCCAATGTGAGTACCCAAGCAGTTGCACAATGTTTGATTGATTAAGCTTTCACAGTTGGGCTTGGATTAGGTACTACCCCCCACCAGGACTCTGAGGAGACAGACAGGGTGCGTGGCACCTCGTCATTGGTGGAGAGCCGGTCAGGCCCGCACCAATGTGATGGTGGTGCGCTGACAGCCCCGTCACATCGGTGTGGGCCCCACTGCTCTCCACTAACGACGAGGTGCCACCCACCCCGTCCGTCTCCTCAGCGTCCTGGTGGGGGTAGTACCTAATCCGAGTCCTTCATGGTTTCACCAAACTGTACATGCGGGGCCCTCCTTTGGGTGATCCAATCCGTATGATAAACCTCCCTCCTGTCTAGGGAAATATTTTGTGGTCCATCCCATGTTGTGGCTGGCAGATGACTGGCTTAGATTACTCAAAGGAGGGGTCTTTTAGGGCTGGCAGTGGGTAGGGTGGCGGGGTTGGGGTTTTCCTGGGTTCAGGTCTTTTGGGTCTTGATCTTGTTTTTAGGGTCAGGCCCCGGATCTGACCGGGGTTTGGGTGCAATTGAGTACCTGTTTGGTATTTGGACCTGGTTTTGATTTGGGTCCATGTCAAATATGGGCACTCTGAATGGATGAATTGGATTGCACACGTATGCTGTTTTGACACATGGTGTAGATAGGCCATCTTACATGTGTGCGGCTGAGCAACTTGTCCAAGATGGGGGACCTGAACCTGACAAGACCCCTCGTTTAATGGTCCAAGATGGTGGCATGAACCAGACCAGATTTTTATCCGGTCTTGTGTAGAGTACCTGTTGACAGCCCTACATCCATCTGAGTACCACATGGTCTTGATCTTGAATGAATAGTACGATAATCTTTGATTTTTTTTTTTTTTTTTCTGCACTGCAGAAATCTGGAGGCCAGGCCACGGGGCCCAAGAGCATTGACAGTGCAGCTTGAGCCTTGGAAGTCTTTGGAGAAGTGTGTGTGTGTGTGTGTGAGAGAGAGAGAGAGAGAGGCTCCATTTTCTACGGCTTGAGGAAAGTCCATTAAAGGGTTTGAATTTGATTGTTGTCTAAGAAGCAGTATTTTAACACTGTAGGGAATAATAAGCTTTTTTGTTAGTAATGCTGTGCAACGCACTGATGCACCCACTGGTGCAATTAGTGTGGCGTCTTCCAGCTGGACTAGCAGTCAGATACCTGTAGGGAATAATAAATTAAAGAACTAAAAAATTAGATTTGTGGGGCCGTACTTTCTCCCATTGGATTGGTGTGTGAATTATACCATTTCTACACTAAACCATGAGGTTTGTACTCTACTATGTTCATCATGATAATCATGCATACTTGAACCATCCACAAACGTGTCAATATACAATTAGCATTCCAGGCATACCCCCATTGGGCCAATAAAGGCACTTGGCTTGTTTGGATGCGTTATAAGGTTTTGATTTTTGCAAAAGAAAAAAAAATTCTGGTATCTTGGCATCATCAGAGACGATCAAGCAACCAATAAAACAGGTAGGAGCTAACTCTGTTTTAGGTGTCTGCATCTAAATACGGCATTCATCATTATTCAAGACCATCACAACGTTTGGTTTCCCATTTCTCTCAGGGTACCGTATCATTATGGTTGGATGACCCCTTGATCATCGCACAAGTTCAGTCTTCAACAACGTGTTTATGTCAAGCCCAGCTTAGGTGGTGTTTAAAATGCATGGCGTCATAAACGATACGTACGTGGTCGTGCTTGAATATGTGGATCCCACAAGTCTTGTATGCGTCGCATGCACTTGTATTTTTACGGGGATTGAAGATAATTACTTACATTACATGTGAAGCAAGAGATTTTTTTTTTTTTTCGTCTTTTTGTCACCAACATGTGTGAAGGATCTCGATCCTTACTCATGTAGATTCACAAGAGTTTCAACATGAGGCCATAGGTTCTAAATGTGGTATAAAAAATCCATTATAGTGTGGGTGTGTAAAAAAAGAAAAGAAAAAAAGTGTGAGAATCTAATGATCGATCTAATCCATCTATCATGTGGTTCCCTCCTGGTCTCAATCTAGAAAAACAATTTGATGGATTGATGGTCATCAACGCCAAAGAAATGGACAGATGCACAGATGGCACTGATCCGGTCATTTATTAAGGCTATCCATCATTCGCTTCCCACTTTTGATTGCCTTATTCACCCTGATCTATGACTCAACCGGTAGACCGAGTGAAGATAACCTCGCTTCAACATTGACGTCTTAGTAGGCTGGAAGATGATTGTCGGACCTAGCAAGTTCCGACCACCATGATGTATCTGTTTGTTCATGCCGTCCATCCCTTTTCTCATATCATTTTCTCATATCATGTTAAGGTATGAGTCCAAAAATGATAGACCATGCCAGAGATAGACCACATTTAATGCAACCAAGCTTACTATTTGGCGTGGTCCACTATAGGGTTGGATCTGCCTCATTTTTGGGCCCGTATGTTTAGATGATCTGAGAAAAGGGATGAACGGCGTGGATAAACAGATACATCACGGTAGGCCCACACAGATCTGGTCAGACCTTGCTCAGGTACCATCGGGTGTTGGACACAATCCGCTTACCAGAAGTTAATCTAATCGGACCCAACAGTAGGCTATCTGTGGCCCGCCTAACATATTCTTCGGCAGCACGTCCAAACTATGGGACCAACTTAAGAGACGGCTAGGATCGTGCATCCATATGGGGCCTATTTTTTATTCTCTCTTTTCTTTCAGGTTAGGTCCTGGCCCACCCGGCAGAACCAAGTCCAAGGCCAGAGCCCAAGGACCAGGCCTCGGCCATCGCCAGGCTTATCCTAAATGGTTTAAAACCATACCCGGAAGCCCAAGTGTAGTCCACTGGCAACACTGGTGAGGACGCGGTTTGGCTGGTGACGCTGCCACTAGCAAGGTGGCTAGTGGTCGGTGATCTGTGGGCCCACCATGATGTATATATTTATCCACTCCGTCCATCCATTTTTAAAGATTATTTTAGGGCTTGATACCATAAACGAGGCAAATCTAAATGTCAGGTGGAACACCACAGGAAAACAGTAGTGATTGAATGTCCACCATTAAAAATCTCCTACGTCCCACTGTAATGTTTATTTGACATCCAACCTGTTGATTAGTTCATACAGACTTGGATGAAGGGAAAATCCAAATATCAGCTTGATCCAAAACTTTTATGGCCCCCAAGAAGTTTTTAATGGTGAGCGTTCAATCAACGCCGTGTGGTCCACATGATATTTGGACCTACCTCATATTTAAGATAGTAAAATAAAATTATCTGGAAAATGGATGGACCACATGGATGAAACACATACATTATGATGGGTCCCACAGAGCACCGACTACTAGTGGCAGTGTCACTAGCCAATCGGTTTCGCACTGGTTAGTACCAGAATGAATCAAATGCGAGGTCCGTAACAATCATCGTAAAATCTCGTCTAAGAAAAAAAATGGACGGTCGGGAAAGAAAACGAGAAACCGTCTTAACTCACCAAGTCCGGCGTTTCGTGGGCCACGAATCGAAAGTCCAACCCTGGACCCTGACCATTGCCGCTTGCTTCGTACTATGTGCGTAAAAGCTCTATGGGCCTCACTATGTTTAATGTGTTTTATCCACTCCGTCCATCCATTTTTCCCGATTATTTTAGAGAATGAATCCGAAAATGTGGAAGATCTAAATCTCAGGTGGACCACACCACAGGAAAAAATGGTGATTGAACGCCTACCGTTAAAAGTTTCGTAGGACCCAGTATAATGTTTATTTTCCATCCAACCTGTTGATTAGGTCTCACAGACCTTGATGAACGGAAAAAAAAAATCAGATTAATCCAAAACTTTTGTAGCTTTCAAGAAGTTTTTAATGGTTGGCGATCAATCACCACTGTTCCTGTGATGTGGTCCACATGATATTTTCATCTGCCTAATTTTTCATTTCTCTAAAATGAGCGGGGAAAATAGATGGACGGCGTGGATAAAACACATACATCATTGTGGGTCCCACAGAGCTTTTCCAGTAGTGCACAGTACTGACCTCAGTGCATGCTATACCACGCAATCCGGGTCCTTCACTTTAGGGTTAGGGTTTTATATAATGACGCAGAAGGCGTTGGCGAGAGAGAGAGAGAGCGTCTTCCTCGCCGCGCTGCAAAGATGGGTCAGAAACCCTAACCTAAAAACCTTAATAATCCGTCATTGATTTTCTTTGCCTGTAGATCTCTCTCGTTTTCAATGGCCTTCATCTTCATTTTCTCCTTCTTACTGTTACTGCAATTTCAGGTATCTCTCGTGATTCGATGCACAAGAGGCGCGCCACCGGCGGGAAGAAGAAAGCTTGGAGAAAGAAGAGAAAGTACTGTAGCTTTCTTCCCCTTCTTTTTCTCCTTCATATCTTCTTCATTTTTTTCCCGATTTTGCCCCTGTATGGAAATTCATATTCCTCAAGGAGTCCCCCAAAACCCTAGATTCTAGTACATGCATATACGGTTCCTCTTTTCATTTCATTCGATGTTTGTATTGTTTCATTTTTATTTATTTCTCTGTTCTTAGTTGTTTGCAGTAGACAAATTAGGGTCCTGGTGGGCCACTCTTGGTGATCCAGACCGTTGATCCGGCGGGCCACCACATGGACTTAGCATGAAAAATGTGAACTATTGAACTGTCTTATCGATTGCATCAATAGCATTGGAAATGGATGGTTTAATAATGCTAAGAAGCCTGCACTCAAAGGTTGGAATTTCACAGCTATGGCCTATTTACCTTGTGGCCTACCTCATTCACTGTTCGGATCGCCCTTAGAAGAGATGCCAGAGATTGGAGATCAACCATCTCCGTCATGGTTCATGAGCAATGCTTGCAAACCTCTGTCTTCAACTATTGCGTTTTGTTCTCAGCCAATTACTTATTTTAGTTGTAAAGTGCATTTGCGTGTACAGATACTCCTCCGCTCATATCATTGGTGGCTCTTATGAAATGGTGAAACTATGTGACTTAGTTCTCTTGATTCTCGAAAGACTGTAGAACACAAAGCTTTCTAACTGAGTTGAAGGGTTTGAATGATTGCGGCAACTAATGAAGTATTATGCTGGATCATACTCCATGCAAATCCAACTATGATGTTGGTTTTTGATTCATGACACGAGTCAGCTTGCATGAGCTTGGTTGCATCTATAGTCCTAGCTTTGTGGCTAGCTGCCGTCTATGAGTACTTGAAAAGTACCCCAGAAGTCATGGGGAAAAGTACTGTTGCATGAAGCTTGGTTGAACATGATGGAGCAACTCTTGAACCATACCTCGTCATAAGCTGCTCCATTCAAATTATGATGTATTGATTTACTTAATCTGTTTCATGGTTGAAAAGGTTTTGGTAGGATGCACTAAGTTCTTAAGTGCATGTATTAAATTCAGTGTAACTGTTGGCGGAAGGCAGAATTCGAGAATGTTTCTTCAAGAGTTCTATAGTTCATTGATTGGTTTGCAATCAGTGCAAAATGATATCATGCACATGATGGGTTCCACTTTTGCATGATTGCTTTGTAAAACAAGTGGCTTTTTGTGCAGATGGGGTTTCTTTTAGATTTTATGCTAAAACTCACTGGTAGGCGATAGTATAGAAGTACACTACAATTTTGTGCCCAGCAGTTGATAGAAAACCACTTGTTTTGTCATCTCCGTGGTGCATGTGCTCATCTCTATGCAGATCTAGTGTACCAATTGGTTTGCTGCACCATGAATGATCCATGGCAAAAAAAATAAGAGGCAGCAATCAATTGCTCATTTGGATCTTGTCCTTTTTTTAGCTGTCTGACAATTGGACGTCTTGGATAGCAGTACATTCGGTCAGATGTACAGTGAAGATGTGCATATGGTTTCTATCCAGTGGATGAAATGATTTATCTTTTTTCTTTGTTTTGTTTGGTAAAGGTACGAGCTTGGTCGTCAGCCGGCCAACACAAAATTATCCAGCAACAAGACGGTAAGGAGAGTCCGCGTTAGGGGAGGGAACGTGAAATGGAGGGCTCTTCGATTGGACACTGGGAATTATTCATGGGGAAGTGAGGCTGTTACCCGTAAGACCCGTATCCTCGATGTGGTCTACAATGCCTCGAATAATGAGCTTGTCAGGACACAGACCTTGGTGAGGAGCGCCATTGTCCAGGTTGATGCTGCTCCGTTCAAGCAGTGGTACCTTCAGCACTATGGTGTTGATATTGGCAGGAAAAAGAAGAGTGCTGTGGCCAAGAAGGAGGCAACAGAGGTACTATAATGTTTGAATAATCCTCTCTCTATTGTATTGGTTAGATTCCAGGAAGGTCATCAATGTTTGGAATCATTTCTATGGTTTGCATTGTGTCCACCAAGACTCAGTGCACATGTATCTCCCACAATTTGACACTGGTAGGTGGGAATCTTAAGCCTTCACACACATTTCAAAGTGAACTGGAAATTTGAAAATGAAATTCTTATTGAATATAGATTCCTTCCCAACTGTCTTTGGAAGTTGGAGATAATGTGCACTTCAAAAATTGCCCACATGAAATCTTCCTCTATGCTCTCATTTCATCTCTCCAAGTTATTCGCCAAAAGAAGCTGTGATGGATTAGTAGCAGCAATATTAAAAAAAGAAGGATTAGTAGCAGCAATATGGGTTGTATTGTACATTTTCTTAATATCAGATCATGGTGACCTATCTGGTGATTATGCCTGCCAGAGTGGACTCTTATTGTTGGCTTTCCTGTTTTGACTGTACAGGGGCAGGAGGGTGATGGTCCCACAGAGGAAGTGAAGAAGAGCCACCATGTTACTAGGAAGTTGGAGAAGCGTCAGCAGGGTCATAAACTCGACCCCCATATTGAGGAGCAGTTTGGCGGTGGTAGGTTATTGGCTGCCATATCTTCACGACCTGGCCAGTGCGGCAGAGCTGATGGGTGAGTAGAAAGACAGTTAGAAAAATGTGTTCCCTTGTTCATTCCATAGTTTGAAAGCTTGAAAAAAGGGGACTCGATCAGCTCAGATTGTGTCTTGAATCAACAAAAAACTCGGTTGGCACCATGATTAGGTAGCCAAGACTAGACAATGTTCATTACCTTGTCTCAGACTTGAATATTGAAGACTGGATTGAGTCTTTGACATGATCCTCTATAGTCCAGTTGTTTTTCCCTCATTCAAACCGATTTTCATTCCTCCTTTCATATGCGTCAGCTATTGAGATTAATTACATTTGAATCCCCTGTTAACAGATACATCTTGGAGGGAAAGGAGCTGGAGTTTTATATGAAAAAGATCCAGAGGAAGAAAGGCAAGGGTGGTTCTGGTGCTGCTTAGGTGAAATCCACTCAGTGATTTTGTTCTACCCTTTTTAGATTTTGATACCTCCAAATGCTTTTATCTACAAGATGATAGGGTCGATTGATCCCTCCAGATTGACAGTAGACATTTTTTCTCCCCTTAGCTTGGTTTGTCTATTTGTTTGCTGCTGCTTTACCTTTTTTGGCCCTTTTTTCACCTTTAGCTGTTGGTTGAACTTTGAAACCTTAGGTTGGTTTTGCTAGTATATTTTATAATAGTCTTATTAGCATGTCTGCACCTCGTGATTGAGTTTTAATTGGTAGGAATTGCAGTGTCTACACTAGGTTGGCTTTAGAAACTATGTTATAGCATGTGTCGGACGTGCTTCTGATGCATTTGGAGTGGTTTAGGTCGCTGTTCTTGTATAAGCCTTTGCAGATGGTTCACTGGTCCATCATAGCTTCACTGTGTTGGGTCTACTAAGCTGAGGTGCAGGATTTGTTTACATGCGGGCCCCATGGTTTAGATAGGAGCTGCCCCAAAATCTCTTAGGTTGGGAGGTCCAACCTTGATTTTGGCATATTTTGGGGTGGTTGCTAAAAAAAAATCTCTAACCTTGTGTTGGTATGCTACTCGTTGAAGAAGAATGGCGTGATCTTCTCATTGGAAGTTTCTGTTTGCACCACCCATCATTGGTGGGCCCCTGAGAAGGCTGCTCATGTTGAGTGAACCATGGGGGCCCCAAAACGCAAATGGTGTTTTGCTGAAAACCGTACATTTTTATGAGGTGAAGACATTCAGTTGAGGAGAAAACAAAAAAAATGTATTTTCAGATTTGGACCCAAACTGATCCGTGATAATTTTCCTTTGTATGTGGACCATTTATCTTTTTTCCTTGTCCAATTTTTTCTGCGTTGACCCTGCTAGATTGTAGGACTGCTATGTTGACCCGTTCGTTGGTCACGAATCTGGGCACGGAACAAGTATGAGCGGAGCCAATTGCGTTTTGAAGGCCCATATTGACGAGAGCGGATTTGGTGAGACCCCAGCCTCACTTGATGGCTGTATTATACATCGACGCTGTCCATCTGTTTTTTCAGATCATTTTAGGGAATAATCCAAAAATGAAGCAGATCCAATTATCAGGTGGACCATGCCATAAGAAACAGTGGTGATTGACTGTCCTGGCATTAAAAACTTCTTAGGGCACACCTTAACGTTTCGATATTGTTTATTTACCATCCATCAAGCCTGTTGGAAGAAGGCTTGGTCCAAAACAAATATCGGCTTGGTCCAACGAAAACTGTCGTGGCCGATTAATTGTCAATCACCACTTTTTCTTATGGTATGGTCTGCCTGATAATTGGATCTGCTTCATTTTTGGCATTATTCCCTAAAATAATCCGGAAAATCTGATGGACAGCATGGATTCATAATACATACATCAAGGTGGGCCCCATAGTTCCCCAGGGCCCCACTTTCTTGAGTGGGGCTGGGTCTCACGGCACGAATCTGAATTTCTCCACTCTTGATTTCATTTGTGGCTGAGGTATGGGATGCCCATAAGACTGGACCTTTGGTGAATGTACCCTAGCCTATGGAGTTGCACCAATGCATTCATCATGGCAGCAGCTTGAATGTGGACCATTTTCTATGCATTATCTTCCCATATCTCTACCATATTCAATGTAAAAAAAAATCTTCCCATATCTCTACCACATTCAATGTAATGCGAGTTGTCATTTGGCATGTTTTTTGACACCCCCTGCCGGTTGGGTCAGGTTGAGGGTGGTCAAATTAACCCCAACCCAACCTCAAGAGAACCCAACTTGCAATCTGACCCAAGGTGCCCAACCCAAACTAGCCTAAATTCATGTGATTATTGCTAATTGATATAACCTCATCTGAATTTTCTCAACCTGAACCCAAACCCGAACCCCAAGTGTCAGATTAACCCTAACCTAAGTTGCAGTCCAAAGATAAGATTGGCTGAGCAGTATCTAAAACCTCTGATTCGTGGATGCTTTTTTAACTGTCAAATCTTTGATGTGCTGGCTGTAGGATCGATGTACGTGCCATAAAATCTAACACCATGGATGATCCTAACCATCTGTTATTTTCTGTGAACCGTATTCACGATGGGAACAATCCAAACTTCACTGCGCAGGCACTTAGCCCATTCCAAATTCGAGGTATTAATGGGCCGGGCCAAGCTCGGCAAGCGCGCATACCTGGCCCAGGGAGATAGGTTTAAATTGTGAAGAAGAGAGCGAGCTTTGTTTAAAGCTTGAATTTTCGGGATGGAGGGAACTTGCTGAAATTTTGAATTTTGGAGGAAATCTATCTGCCGGGACCGGCTGGGCTGATGGGCTTTTGGCAAACCAAGTCCAATCCCTGCATGGTTGAGAAACAGGCTCAACGGCCCTCCAAGCCGGGGACATTTGATGGACGGTTAAAATTCTAAAAATAAAGAGATTTTTAATGCAAGGATTTGTATTTTACCAAATAATTCCTCCACTAAGTAGGTGCCTTTAAAGAGTCAAAATTATATTACTGCCCTCCAAAGTGGTGGGAAATTGAAAGTTGTGGGATTCATCTCTCCAAGAGCACTTCCGAATCGATGGTGGGTCCCACAACTTAGTTGGCCAAAATTGAGTTAAATGCGCATCACTATCACAATTCTGAGTGCCTGCATACCAAGCTTCACACTCAGGCAGAGTATCAAATAACACCCTCTATTCTATTTCCATGACCCCAATTTCTCCCATTTTTGGGAATTGAAACAAGGATACAAATCCATGAGAATGGCTGTAGATTTCAATAACCATAACAAACACCACTTCTTTTCATACAAACCCCATAATACATCCTAACCGTCCAATCCCTAATCATACTTAATTCATAAAATCGATTAAAACACACCCAACATATTGATTGAGGACACCACCTAATTCAACGGCTGGAGGGGGTGAATGAAAGCATTTCCTTGGAATGCAGCCACTCCTTCACAACGACAACAGCGTCGAATGTTCTATTGACGCCGCCCTCCGCAGCTTCGATCGTGAGATAGTATTTGATTCCGGACACGACCTGCTTCTCGGCTTTGACGACTTGGGAGAAGGCGATCGGGCCACGTCGGTACGTCTTGTTGAATTCCTGGACGCAGAATTTCCCAAGGGTCTGGATTTCCTGGTTGGATTTCACGTCCTTGATTTCCTCCCTCCCGCCAAGCTTCCCGTCGCCCCCGCCGCCCAGTCGGGTTGGAGAGGAGGAGGAGATGGTGGGTACGTTGGAATTGAAGAAGACGAGGAGAAGGAGAGAGAGGAGGAGAGGAGATGCTGCCATCGATTTTGCTTTCCTTGGGCTTGGAAACGGATTTAGAGAGAGAGAGAGCTGAGGATGAGAAAGAAAGAGAAAGGTTGGCCCTTTTTATAGGGAGGGATAATATCGTATCATATACGTGACTATGCATCTTTGTGAGGCATATACGTATTTGTTGTTTTGACATGTGTGGCCCACCTTTCTGTAATCCTGACCGTTGCTTACTTTCTTCCCAGCGTAGATGCACAGCTTCCGAATTTGTTTGCTTTGATCTTTTAATCTAGATTAAAAAATATGGTCTACATTCAAGTAAAAAGAAGTCTGAATTTCTGTGTCAAAAATCTTCATTTCTAGGAGATTTTTGGGCCATGAAGCATTTACTTAGGGATTCAACGTATCCATGGTCTGGATTGTCGTAAGGAGGGTCCCACCTTCTATAATTGGAAACCTGCGTACGCTATGAAAGGTGATCTCGGGTTTCTTTGTTTGGTTGGGTAGGAAAATAACTAGGGCTGTCAATGGGCCTGGTTGGCCCGACGGGCTCTCGGGCCTGGCCCGTATTGGCCAAGCTTGGACTAAAGTATCAGGCCCGCGGGTCGGGTTCGGGCTAAAAGTATAAGCCCGTTTTTAAATGGGCCGGACTTGGATACAGTTGCTCAAAAGCCCAATAGCTCAGCATTAATTTAATATTTAAATTAAATTACCTTCCTTCCATCTAAAATATAAATTTTGTACAAATTATTCTTAAAAATTCATCTCCCTCCTAAAATTCTTTTTATCATCTGGAGTGTTGGTATTCTTTTTATATGTGGAAAAGCATAGGGTTGGGGGATAAATTTTTTTGTCTTTTTGTGAATGCCGGGCTCGGGGTTGGGCCGGTTTCGGGCTAGACCTTGCATTTATATCTTGGGCCGGGCTTAGGTTAGACTTTGTGGCCCGTCACGGGTCCTGGCCGGGTTTGGACATAAATTGAGAGAGGCGGGCCGGATTTGAGCAGAACTTGGCCCGGACCTAACCCGGCCCATTGACACCCTTAAAAATAACGGTTGAAATTTTGCGGTTTGCGGAGACGTAAATCGGGAGGAGAGAGAGAGCGACAACTGTCAGCACGAGCGGCGTGCCGCGGTCTTGAATTGCGTAGTTTAGCACACAGCAACGATCGTGGGTACCGTGTACTACTGGGAGAGCTCTATGGGCCCCACTAGTATGTATCTTTGTTATACACACTATCCATTCATTTTTCTCTCATTTTAGGGCATGAGATCACAAATAGGAAGATCCAAATCTTAGACGTACCACATTATAAGAGACAGTGATCGAATGCTCACCATTAAAAAATTCTTGGGAGCTGCATAAGTTTTAAGCTTATATTTGAGTTTTCCCTTGTTTTTCCTTCATCCATGTATCAAGATTTTATGAACAGGCTGGATGGCAAAAATACATCACAGTAAGCTCTAGGAAGATCTCCACGGTGGACATTCATTCAATCACCACCGTTTCTATGGTGTGATCCACCTGTGGATCTGCCTATTTTGGGCTGATGCCCTAAATTGATATGGAAAAATGGATGTACCAGTGTGGATAAAAACCCACATTATAGTGGGGCCCACAGGTCTTTTCCAGGAGCACACAGCCTCTCCGTACCATGTGCTACACTAGGCAATCCGAGTCGTTGTTCCGCGTTTGGAAGACGTGGAGTCGTGACGCGTCTTGGATAGATGTATTGGGATATGGACAGCCCAGAAAGGGTAGCGGATTGCGTTGGGACGCGGATTTGGCTGCTGAAGTGACGTCACAACTACTGTGGCCCCACTATGTTGTATGTGCTGTATCAACAGTGTCCATCCGTTTGAAGAGATCATTTTAGGGCATGATCGGAAGAATGAGTTATATCCATAGCTCAAGTGAACCCCACCAAAAGAAACAGTGGGTACAATGATCCAACCTGGAAACCTTCCTAAGGTCTACTATGATGTTTATTTGAGATCTAACCCATTCATAAGTTCACAAAGACGCGGAAAAGCACAAATATCAGCTTGATGGAAAACTTCCGTGACCCCAAGAAGTTTTTAATGGTAGACGATCCATCCCCACTGTTTTCTTTGGTGGGGTCCACTTGAGATTTTGATTAGCCTTATTTTTCCAACCATGCCCTAAAATGATTTCTCCACATGGGTGGACAGTGTGGATACAATACATACATTATAGTGGGCCCAAAGAAGTGGGTGACGCTGCTTCAGTAACGAGATAACTACTCAATCTGTCAGCAGCTAATCTGCGTCCATTGCGTTGCGGGGCGCAACCCGAGCGTGGCACATACGTGTCACATTTGTATCGGTGTAAGGAACGTTGTTGTTAGAGGTGACCTGCCACATCAGCAAGCCTGGCAAAGCCATGTCACACCTCCTCTCCCCCAATGCCCACAGGCCCACGTACGAGACTGCCATGACTCAGGTAATACCTAATCTGCTCCCGGTGGCTTGGGTGAGACCCAGAACCAGCAAAGTTGGTGGGATCCTTATGTGCCATTGCATTATTCATCCAGCTAGCGGTATATGTGCTAGACATGTTAGTGGCCATTTTGTCTCTCTATATGTATGCCGTCTCTTCCTCTCCCTCGTAAGGAAGCGGATTGCGTGCGAACTCAATACACTTAGCAGTAAACTCTGTGGTGTCCACTGTGATTTATGTATTTTATCTAATCCGCTCATCAACTTTAACAAATAATTTTATGACTTGAGACAAAAAATGAAGCATAGAAAATTCTTAAGTGGACCACACCACAGGAAAAAGTGTAAATTGAATGTGTACCATTGAAAAGTTCTTAGGGGCCACGGAAGTTTTAGATCAAGCTGATATTTGTTTTTTTCATTCATCAATGTTTGCTTGATCTTGTGAACAAATTGGATGACAAATTAACATCACTACGGGCCCTCGAAAGGTGTTAACGGTGGGAATCATTATACCCACTGTTTCCTGTGGTATGGTCCACCTGAATTTTGGATATGCTTCAATTTTGGTTTCAACCCCTTATATTAGATGGAAAAACAGATGGACGGTATAGGTAAACCACATGCATTTACAGCGGGCCCAACTAAGTTTACTTAGTACCATGAGAGAGTAACTCAATCCAATTTTCCCTCGTACCCGGTGAGGGAAGAGAGATCTTGTTCTCTCTCTCCAACAGTGGTAGCGGGAGCTAGCCTAACACAGGTTTTTTTTTTTTTTTTTTTTTTCTTCATAGTAACTTTTTTTCTTCCATATTAACTTAATTATAAATCATTTTTTAACAAAAAAAAAAAAAAAAAACTCAAACCAAAAACCCCAGCAACCTTAGGATTTTTTTCATATAGCTTTTTTTTTTCCCCTTTTAGATTGGTGTATCATAAAATTTAAGAACCATAAAAAAGGGGAAAAAATCTTTTTCTATTTCTCATATATGTATTTTATAGGATTTTTTTTCTTCTCACACATGTATTTTACCGAAAATATTATCGAATTTATATAGGAGGAGAGTACTTAATTAGAAAAGATTACAATTAATCACATATTAATCAAATTTCATCATAGCTTGAATTAAATCTAACTATAATTAACCACCACCTAATAAGATTTAAATATAAAAAGAATAATACAAGAAATAATGCTTTTCTAAATATTTAAAGAATGCTTTTCTAAATATATATGATTATGAAATCATCTTTCTTAAAAAAAAAAAAAAAATTGTGCAAATCAAGAACTTTAAGTGTGAGGATTTTTCACATTAAACATTTTTTTTCCTAATTGAAATTCCTATTTGGAGAACGTAATTGAAGAATTTTCTTTTAAATTAAATAATTTAGAAAATTTTCTAATTGAAATCTATAAAAGTTCATATTTCAGGTCCTTTATTAGAGAATTTTCTTTTAGTTTGAATGTATTGTTATGAATCAAATTTTCATTATTTGGAAATTTTTTATATTTAAAAAAATTCTAATTAAAATATCTAATTAGAATTCTCATTTATCCAAACACCTTTTAAATAAAGTTGTCGAAGTGTAATTTCTAAAGTAACTCAATGAACCTGACAAAATTTCTTATTTTAGGAGATATTATCTCATCGATGCACACATCTCATATATATGAATGCCCTCATCTTGTTGATTGTTATTTTGCTTTGTAATTTTTAGATCATTTTCTCAACCATGAAGAGTTAAGCATTTTCTCAACCATGTCGAATGTTAGAATTTAATAATGAAATGAATGATCAAGAAGCATGCCGGTAGAGAATGAAGCTAGATGAAGAATCAAAACTTATAATGGAATTTGCCTTTGACGAGATGGCACATGAGTTTTATAATAAATATGCTAAGAAGATAAGGTTTATTGTTTGAAAGTCAGGTACCAAAAAATCAGATGATGGTATCTTAGTTAAAAGAAAGTTTTGTTGTTCTAAAGAGGGTCAAAGATGTAAAAAAAAAAGATATCCATGATTGAAAGTTCACTCGTCCGATTACAAGAACTAGTTGTCTAGCATGCATGACTATCAACCTTCAAGTGAATGGAAAGTTTAGAATTACCAAGTTTGTGTCAGAACATAACTGCAAGATTGTCACACCATCAAAGGTACACATGTTAAGGTCACAAAAAGGTTTAACTGATGATAAAAAAAATTGATGTGGGTATCGCAAATGATTTGGAGCTAAAACCCAAACAATCTTATGAATATTTAAGTAGACAACATGGAGGTAGGGAGAATTTGTGTTTCTCTCTCGGTGATTATAGAAATTACTTATGGAGGAAGCAGATGAAAGCGATAGCAAAAGGTGATGCAAGAGCCATTTTAGAGTATTTTCAAAAGAGGAAAGTAGAAGATCCATCTTTTTATTATGCAATACAAGTAGATGAAGATGGTTTGATCACTAACATGTTCTGGGTAGATGGGAAGTTAATATCAGACAATAATGTTTTTGGGGATGTGGTTTGCTTTGATACCACATACAGAACAAATTATTATGGACGGCCATTTGCCCCATTTATTGGAGTAAATCATCATAAGCAAACTGTAATATTTGATGCGGCTTTGTTATACGATGAAACTATTGAATCTTTCAAGTAGTTCTTTGAAACATTTTTAAGTGTGATGTCTGGAAAACAACCAAAGACAATACAAACCGATCAAGATGCCACAATGGCTAATGCAATAGCTTCAGTGATGCTGGAAACATATCATCATTTATGTATTTGATGTATTTTCTAAAATGCTGCCAAGCACCTTAGCCATTTATTTAGATGGAGCTAACTGTCAATTCTCATCTAATAACAACCAATCACCATCAACGTTCCGGTAATTTTGGATGAAGTATTGAATAGGAGAAATACTCACATTTATCTATTTTTATTCAGGTAATTTAGATACGAAATAATGTTCTTGCTTACTTTTTTTGTAATTCTTCTTTCTTACATATGATTGAGATCTCTCTCTCTCTCTCTCTCTCTCTCTCTCTCTCTCTCTTTTCAGGATGCTGGTTTATATCAAATAGAAGGCTTAGTTGAAGTTTGTGGATGTGAAGAGACCTCTGATGTAGTTTTTGGGTGCAAGTTAGAGTTTTTTGTTTGGGTTATTTGTTGTCCTTTTTTTGGATGTTGAGCGAAGTCTCAAGGTGGTTTGTTGTTGTTATGACTATAATTGTAATTTGCATTTGCCAAACTTGTGCTTCTTTTTGCATTTTTCAATTTTTCATGCAGTTTAAAGGATATGTAAGGCTCCTTTCTTTTTGTGGTGCCCACCCGAATGATTGTAAAAGACATTTTTTTTTGGACGATCATTGACTGTTCTTTATTTGCTGAAGAGGACGATCGTTGACAGAAACTCCCGAATCCTTCAAATAGTGTCCTCTTAGATTTCTTTCTTACTGTCAGACTTCAATTGAATCTGCATATATAGATCCATTCATCCCAAATAATTCTGTCATTTGATATAGAGCAAAATTATATCAATTTAAGATTGTTCAGAATTATATGATTCCATGTGTGCTTACAAAATCTCATTGACCACATTTTTTTTTCTATTTTCTTGGAATTATATGATCATCAATTTGAGATTGTTCAAAATTATATGATTCCATGCATGCTTACAAAATCTCATCGAATCTCAAGCCCATACACCCATGTGTGTCCTCAATCAGATTTACATTAATTTCATTAACAAATAATCAGAGTAATGCATTTTAAATAGCGGGTCAAAGCAAGACGGAGATAACTAAATCCGAAAATAGAGGCTAATACCTAAAATAGTATAGTTCAATCGCAGTGTAAGCCCATATGAGAATTATACGAATCACAATAAAAGTAAAATGAAGGGAAAATACAACTACCAAGAGGGACGAAGCTAAAAAACTACAAGGCGCCCGTACGTACCATCAACTAGTCCTATTCCTGGGGCATTTGCATATATCAAATAGAAGGCGTCAAAACGCCAATATAGTGAAGAAATATCCTCAAGATTATACTTGGGATATTTAAATTATAAACATGTTCATATAAGTGTATTATTCTTAAACAAGTTGTTGAATCAATCAAGTTTAGGTAATGATCACAGACAAAGCATACATCATCCTAGGCTAGTTGATTAAATGCATGGTTGTCATGATTCACACACAATGCATGTTCCGGACAAAGCTCTGGCCTGACCGACTGGTATCAAAATCCACAGTCCACCTGTCCAGCAAGTCGGAAGTTGTGACTGAGTATACAGCCCGGATGACGCAGAGAAATAACATGAGGTGCTCAAGGTAGTGCTGACGCCACATCAAGCAACCAAGCTACATGAGTCTCCCTCAAATGCAATGTTATGTATGCATAATTAATTAAAGTATTTATTAGTCCAATTCATTCAGCAAATTGGTGAAGTCAGAATACCAACATCGTATCGTAAAGTCTAACTGGGACTATCTTGCTCCCTGCAATGTGTCGCCAATCATCGCCATAACCCCTTGATCCAAGTTTTGGGTTATACACCCATGAAAGCATAGTTTGGCCAACTCGTTAGTCACGCCTAAACCAAGCGAAAGGGCTCATCACCCCAGTATCAAATACGATTAATTTATTCAGAGGTGCGGACGTTTCACTCGGAATTAACCCAATGCACGCCCGGGTCGTTCGAATGATGCATAGGCACACAAACATCAGCCAGGGTCACATTTGTCACAAGGGTCATTCGAACAACAATCAGTCATCCATGTCAATGCTCACTAGTCACTACGGGGAGGCACCACCCCAGCGTAGGCCAACAACTTAGACACGGTGTTACATACCACCATGCTTGGCTCATGAGCCTTGGTGGATCGAGTCGCAGTATGGTTTTAAGTGGACTATTCACAGTGGGAATGATGGTATTCCAGATTCCATATAGTATGATTCAACAATGAAATACAAGAATGATTAACTCTGAATGTGGCTTATTCGGTGGATCCAAGTAGACGACGACAACCCAACAATGGCCACTGTCGATCGACTGTGTCCTGCCTAGTCGATCGAATAAGTCTGTGACTGCCACCCTAGTGACAAGCAGTACACTATATCAAACGGTTGTCAGAGCTTAATCCAAAGCAACACTTAACTTATTATAATAACAATTTAGGTTATTAAATACCTAATCATAAACATATCCAAGCACTTGGCCCGACCAATTGGCTTGACCGATCCAAAGGACCTGGATGACACAACCCGGATGAAATAGAGCGCCACATACATCCACAAGTATAGATATATTACAATATTATAAATTTATATCATTCAGGCATTTCATCGGGCATGTTATCAATCAAACAACAATAGATTCATTTCATCGAACATATTATACACACATCAACAATTAACATATAAACCCATCGTTAGTAAATAATCCTAAACAGCTCTCATTCGAACAACCATCTAGAAGTGGAACCTTAGATCTAACGAACTAAGCCTATTCCGGACTCGCTAAGTTTATGCCAGGCTTGTGGCTTTTAACCTCTTATGGAGTTAATGGATACTATTTAGTGTTCAAATCGCAATTAGTAATTCCTAAATGAGATTAATTTAAGGATTAATCCCAGATGCTAAATATATGGAACCTAAACCCTTTTGGGGTTTAATTAAGCCATTAGCCCGGCTTCAACCTCGTGCTGCCGTAGGTGTACTCCGGAACGGGTTAGTGCCGAAGGTGTTGCGTGCCCGACATGGTTGTACTATCGACCCCGGGGCTCGGGATCGTACTCGTTTGGAATCCAATCCCAAAGTTGCTTAGTTTATTCCCAAAGGTTGGGATTACCGTATTTTTCTATCTTTTATTTTCTATTTCCTTTTCTTCTCCATTCCTTGGAGAATGGATCATTCCCCCACTTCTAAGGAACCTATGACCGATGGATCTTGGCCGGGAGACGCGAGAATGGATGTGGAGGTTGGAGAAAGCTCGAAAATCTAGGATTTCCAATATGTTGGCGGAGGATTTGAGGAAGAAATGAGATTTAAGAAAAGAAGGAAGCTGGGAGAGCTTAGGAGCTTAGAGGAGAAGAAGATGAAGGAGAGAAATGAGAAAGAGAGAGAAAGGAATGAGAAAGAGAAAGATCGAATGGGGTTTGCAACCCCCTTTTAAAATTGGACTAGCCACAAATGGCCGGCCGGTTCCAAATTCGGTCGGTCGGATCACACAGTCCATCGGTTTTTCCCCCACAAGGGTCAGCAGTAACCAGTTGGCCGGATTCCCTTGGTCCATTTTCTCTGAAAATTCAGGATTTTTCCCCTGCAAAGTGAGTTCCTCCCCTGCACAGTAAGTTCCCACACAGTCCAGGCTTGTCATATTTAATTTATGTTTTCATTTACTTTAAGTTATTTATGTAAATAAGGAAGCACCCCTCATTTGGATTCAATAAAAAATATAAAAAAATTGAAATCCCAATAATAAAGATTTTGATTTTCCACTCCAAGTATAAATCGCAACTTTTTGGTATTTCCAAAAAGTAGCGCCTTTTAAAAGAGAAGGTTTTTGCGAATCTAAATCGTTCAAAAATTCTGAAATACTAAAAATAGGCTAAAACACTAAGGTCCGGTAAAATAATCATGATGGTCTTGTTGATCTACGAGTAAATTGATAATTCAGGGTTCTTTACTTAGTCTTTACACACAGCGACATACCCGAGTCAAACCAATCGTCGAAAAACTCTTATAAACTATATGATCTTCCAACTCTTAAACTAATTTCATCATTTCTTTAGCAAAAGTATTCATTTTAGTCCTAAATACATGCAAACATACGTGCGAAGACCCACCATAACCGACAAACCGAAGGTAACGCCCAAGGACTTTAAATTCCCAAGTTAGCGAAAATATGGGGCGTTACAGTTTAGGCCCCACATAACATGTTTCCAAATGGAAGTTTGGTCATTTTATTACAAAGAGGATCCTTTAGACTTTTTAGTTGTTGAATCTAACATATTTCGATGGTTTAAACCGTTCATATAATGGGCCTCACATTGTATGTTATTGCCAAAATAAATAAATAATAACTCTTAGAATGGATATTTCAACCCTTTGATCATTGAACTCTTTTTTAATATGGATTGTTGCCTTAAACCTTTGAAAAATCAAAGAGTGGAAATGTTTTGACCGTTAACCTTCCTAACATATGAACAATAGTGAAGTGAAACCCAACATATCAATGGTTTGTGTCACTGAAAAGGGCCATGATCCAATGGCTGTCATCCGATGGTTTCCTACCCTATCGAGTTTGGTATATGTTTCTAGCAAATCTTGAGAGTTGGTTGCATGCTTTTCAAAATGTTACATCAATTGATTATGTTAGTGAAGCAACACCCCCAAATGCCACATGGTGAGACATGTTGGTCAATTGCATGGCTGCTTGGCAGATCGGGAAATCAACGCAAGAGTCTAAATCAACCTCATGGCTAGTTTCTGGATTCAGAAATCAATGCAATGGAAGATTTGATTGATGGATTAGCTTTCGTTCTCCTATTCCTTAATTTGCATCCTGATTTCATGCACATTCAAAGCAAATTTGAATACGAAGAACATGTATAATCTCATATATGAGAACATGCAACCAATCTATAGTCTTATTTATGAGAACATACAACCATTTGAGGAACATGGGCTCCACAAGGTTCATCCTTCCACAAAGACATGATACAAACTTTCATATCAAGATGTGAATTGTATTGAAGAGCATTATTTGTATGAAACAAGAATATCTGAATATATCTTCAATACATTCAACGTATAATTCTATGGAGTTTGATATTGGAATGAGGTTAGTAACACCAGATGATATCGTTTGATACAAACTTTCACTCAGCCCTCTGTACAACTGTTTTGAACAAAAGGATATGCGGTTAGTCCATGGAAAAGTAGATGAATCCTCCTACGGAATGCGTCATGAAAGACCCAAAACTAGTGCCAACGAAGCTGGTGCCAATGATGCAGTGCCACGCCGGGCCATACACCCCATCAAATTCCTAAAACTATCAACAAAGCATTTTTACTAACTGTCACATACTCTAATAAACATGGAAAAAATATCAATCTTTTGGTAACCCTCAATGCGTAAGCAAATGGTAGCTCTTTCAATTGATTTCATAATAAGGACTACAATTATGATAACGGAAATAAAAAGTAGAGAACATAAATTTGCTTGTAAGAACTCATAGCAATGCAACTGTTGATGCTCACTCACTTGAGGGAACGCAACGGCAATTCCTCCCTCAACAGTGCCAACCCGACATGTAACTCTTGCACTTCAAAACAAAAATAATGCATGGATATCATCCATGTAGCCCACTAAAGATATTGCATTACCCCAGTTTCTTATTATTAGACTTCATTCATTTGCACTTCTCATGCCATTTTCCTCAACCAATAAAATTCCTTGCAATGCCTTTTGTCCTATCAATTTCATCAAAACAACATTAATATATTAAAATTTGAAGAATTTTTGCAGCAATTTAACAAATACAACATAAAAAAAAAAGACTTACATTAAGAGCTACACAAGTCCAAAATCTCATCAGCTAATGGTAAGAGGATGGGACATCTTGTTCATGATATTGTAAGTAACAACTATGGGAGGATGGGACATCTAGTTCATGATCGAAAGAATCTCATTAGCTTCAGTCCAATTACACTGCTGCATAGGTAGTGGAGAAGGGTCTTAGGAATATAATAAAAAACTAGAAATTTCATTTCAATCCCATTCATGCCATCTAAAAAGCCACCCGAATATCTCTTGAACTTTTCTTTGAGATATTAAAATTCCCCAAAACTAAAAGAAAAACACGAAAATTTAAAAAACTCAAAAAACCTAAATGATATTTCAAATTAAAAATCATGAGCTAATGAAAATCATTATAGAAAAAAGAGTCAAAACTCAAACATCTAAATTCATGCCTCAATCAAAATCTTTTATTCTAATTCCAGTAACCACGAAAACCAATATAAAAGATAGAAATCTAGGCAGTGAAAAAATCCAATTAACCAATTTTAGAAATTAAACAAACAAATTCAAAAAATCTGGATTATAAACTTCAAACCAAGAACTCTAACAATATTAAAATGATCAAATACCATTTTCTATGGATTCTTGAAATATCTTGAGATACCACCAAACCGACTACAAAATTTAAGAAAACGGAAGAAAATAGAAAATTTGCCTATATTTCTCCTCCAACACCTAACTTGAAAAAAGAAAAGAAGAGATTATAAATAAAATAAAATGAAATTATGATTTGAATGGAGAAGAAAACGTACTATTTTGTCTCTTTTTTCAGTTTCAATGAAAACAGAGAGAGAAGAGAGAGAGAGAGAGAGAGAGAGAGAGAGAGAGAGAGAGAGAGAGAGGTTGAGAGGAGTTGATCTTCTTCTCTTGTTTTCTCTCTTCTTTTTTGTGCGACTTGGGCGAGACCATGAGAAAGGAGAGGATTTGCGACGCGAGAGAGGGAGGGAGAACCGGAGATAGAGGAGAAAGAGGAAGAGAGAAGAATGAGAGAGGGGCTGAGACCCCCAAACCCAGGCCCTAACGTCCGTTAGGAGCTAACGTTTGTTGTGTTTTCGCAGATGCCTTCCTCTCACATGAACCTGCCTACCTAGACAAATGATGGAGCGACACGTCAGGGTCCTACCCACTTCGCTGGTTCCAGGGTCTCACGAGAAATACTTTAACCTCTTCTCTATTATTCATCAAATAAATTCAAGTCATACGAGAAGTATTATCAATGAAGACAGTATTTAACTACATTTGAATTAATTGGAATCAACCCCCATACATTAGAATGAACCAACGAAAAAATTTATTGGACTTTTTTCCATAAGGGGATAAATAGATCTATGATGTTTAGCAAAAAAAAAAAGGCCTCATAGTGATTTTTTTTAATATATTATTAAACTCAACTAACCGACTTAACAAAAATTATAGGACTAAATTAGAAGGATGATCAAAACGACAATGCAAAGATAAAAATCCTCCTCTTTTTTTATATTTTTTATAATAAGACACCCACTAAACTGACTTGAAGAATTTGAATGAAAAATATATAACCATTATTCTCAAATCTACCTACCAACCAACTTCTTCATCTTAAGATCCTAAAAGTAGAGTTGTACACGAGCCAAGCTGAACCGAGCTTTGGACAGTTTGGCTTGGTTTGGGCAGCGGGCGACCTGGGCTCGGGCTTGGCTAGGCTTGGTCCTCGAGCCCAACTAGCAGGCTTGGCTTGGATTGGTCAAGATTTCGAGCCGAATTTGAGCCTGTTCGAGCCTAGCTTCAAGCTGTCGAGCCAAAATTTAAACTGAGCTATCGAGCCACTATCAAGGTTGGGGTGGTCGGCTGTCAGATGTTGGACAAGGTTGGGGCGACAGCCTGTTCCAACCCCACCAGCCAACAGCCTACAGCCTGTTCCAACCCCCGACAACCTGTTCCAACCCCTAACAGCCTTACCCGCAACGGGTCCCGATCTCCCTCCAGCCAACAGGGCGGGGGCCTACCGGAGACAAATCCGTAACCAATGCACGTCGGGTGACATTACATACCCAAAATAGGGTGTCTTTACTCCATCTAGTTTCCGAGTTCATTTGACGTGGTGTTCTTCGTATGCACCTGTATCCCTTTTGTGTTTATATCAGGTGAACTCGGAACTTAACCGGAGTTAAAAATGACTCATGTCTTAAAATGATCAGGTAAAATGAATGAGCAACTTGGATCCAAGACATCTGACGCAGGGAGGACGTGGTAGGTCGATCACCGTCTCCCTAACCGATAGTTTCTCGAATCCACGAGAAGAAATAAAAGATAATTTTCTCCTTTATTTAAGGCTTATTAACTAAATAACTATTAACTTAGTTATTTTTGCCTTAATGTATGCATATAAATAGGAAACTAAACCCTAGGTAAAGTATCAAAATCCAACTCCAACTAAAACTCCTAGAAAACGCAACTTACTATAAATAGTAAACTTACTATTTATAGAAGTCGTTCAATCCTACTAGAACTCTTGGTTTTCGGCCAAAAATAGAAAGTTTTCAAACGGCCTCAACCACGCTGTTCTACGAAATATTCTAAGCCCTTTTCATGTTGGGCACTAACTCTAAAACCATACGGATGCAAAGTTATGATCGAATTAAAACTTACTATAAATAGTAAAAACGAAAATAAACTAGCCTAATGACCGTCGATACGGTCGATTCTCGCGATTCCGGATTGGGCAACCCGGCGTAGCTGGGTTGGTTGGCTAAAGTAGCTCGAGCTACCCCAAATTGATATATTATACGTCCCGTAACTCATTCCGGATTGTGAGATACGACCGATTCACGGTCCTGACGGTCCGGATCACTTTCGGCCCCGTCCGGTCTTCTTTTGGTCCCTCTGGCCCATGAAAATAGTCAGCGACCCGTCCTACATCAACATCATAGTGGGCCCCATGGAGCACCAGGACCGGATGGGGATTGGGTATAACCCCCATAGGGACCTAGCTAAAGGCAGTTCTGTGTGGCCCACAGTGATATATATGTTTTATCCATGCAGTCCATCCATTTTGATAGATCATTTTAGGGCAGGAGCCCAAAAGGGACGCAAATAGATTGATCTCACATACGTGGGGATTGAACTCATATAGCCGAAGACTTCCTAGGGTCTACCGTGATATTTATTTTCTATCTAACGTGTTCATAAGGTCACATATACCTGGATGAAGAGAAAACATAAATGTTAGCTTGATCAAAATTTTCAAAACTTCTATGGCCCCAAGAAATATTCGATAGTAGGCTTTCAATTCCCACTGCTCTTATGGTGTGGTTTATTTGGGCCTTTGATATGCCTCTTCTTTAGGCTTATGTCCTAACATAATCTGTTAAAATGGATGGACAGAGTCGATAAAACATATACATCACGGCAGGCCCACATAGAGTCCTGACAAGACTGTCCATCTCTAGCTAAGCCTTGGTGGGTAGTACTCAGTTTGTGTCGGGATCCCTAATTATGGAGCCCACCGTGATTTGCCTTACACCTATTCGGTCCATCCTTACAGAAAACTCATTTAGGGCATTAGCAAAAAAATAAATAAAAATAATAATAATAATAAAAGCAGATCCAAATCTCAGGTGGACGAGAGTACAGGAAACAGTTGTGATTGAATCCCTACCATTAAAAAATTCATGGGGTCCACCATTTTTCATTTTAGGGGTTGAGCTCAAAATTGAAGCATAACCAAAGCTCAGGTGGACCACACAAAAGGAAACAGTGGGAATACCAATTTCTACCATTGAAACCGTCCTATGACCCACAGGAATGTTTATTTACCATCCAACCAGTTCGTAAGATCACAAAGTCATGGACAAAGGGAAAACACAAATATCATCTTGATCTAGAACTTTTGTGGCCCTAAGAATTTTTTAACAATAGACATTAAATTCACACTATTTCTTTAGTGTGGTCCACTTGAGCTTTTGATATGCTTCATTTTTGGGCTAAAGCTCTTAAATTATCACTAGGGCTGTAAATGGTCGGGTTTGGAGTGGGTTTAGTCAAAACCAGATCGGCCCATTTACTAAGTGGGTTTGGATCCAAGGCTGCTCATCAGTGATGTCTAAATGGACGGTTGGACTACATCATAGGAAATGATGTCACTATTTACGGAGGCAAAGGCTCAAACTCCCGATTCCCCTCATTTACCTCCATTCTTAGGTGAACCACATCATAGGAAATAGTGTCCCTTACCATTAAAAACTTCTTATGGGCCACCAAAGTTTTGGATCAAGCTAATATTTGAGTGGTCCCTTCATCCCCTCTTTTTTTACCTTATCAACAAGTTGGATGTCAACTAAACATTCTGGTGGTCCCCACAAGTTTTTAGTTGTGGGTATTCAATCACCATTGTTTCCTGTGCTGTGGTCCACCTAGGATTTGGATGTGATTCGTTTTTTGTATCATGCTCTAAAATGAGTTTTCAAAACGGACGGACCGTGTTGATGCAAGGTACATAAATCAAGGTGGGCCCCACAGTGAGGGATCCACCGAAGCTGCTCCCCTTGTCATGGGTCTCGCCAATTCATTGCATGCGGACTGTGGAGCAAAATTTAAACCATCCATTTCAGAGTGGACCCGCCCTATTT
The DNA here is from genome assembly GCA_003013855.2 of Liriodendron chinense. Taxonomy (NCBI): domain Eukaryota; kingdom Viridiplantae; phylum Streptophyta; class Magnoliopsida; order Magnoliales; family Magnoliaceae; genus Liriodendron; species Liriodendron chinense. The sequence continues at coordinate 7,542,328 of ML058348.1, read as the reverse complement.
TTGGCCCAGGGTATCACGACTGGGCCCAATTGATGAGCAGCTTGGATTTTGCATGTAAGCTTGCGTGTGGCGAAGAATACACTAGCCGGCCGTGTAACTTCCATGAGATCCACTCCGCCCATCAGCTATGCAGCCCTATTTTAACCGTTGAACCCAAGAATCATGATAGTCCAAAGCCATACCACATGAATTCAAAGGTTTTAGGTGGCCCACCCGATTCTTGAATACGCCTGATTTTTGGATTAAGGCAAGACAGATTTGGAATTATAGCAGTTGGATTGGGGACCTTTTTAGTCCATCCGAATCATTCATTTGATTGGCTTGAAATTTATTTATTTATTTTCATTTTAACTGTCCAATAGTGTTCACCAATCCTAGTCAGACAATCAAATTACCGGTCGATCTAAACTAGTACTCCTACTTGGACGGCTTAATTGAGATCAATTTTATGGCAGGTCTGAAATTTCCAAGCACCGGCTTATCATTGATGGCACTATTCCAGAGTATAAAATATCTTCCCGGATTCAACGGCTGAGGTACTGGCATATCCTGTGGCTGCACGATGGGATTCTAGAATCTCTCTTCTCGCCTCTCGGCAAGAGAAAACTTGCGAGTGCAATTTTCATACAGTCACTGCTCACACGTGACAGTTTTCGATGCATGCAACATCAGAGACGCTCGTATATTGGACCCCAAAACGTAGACACCTGCTGGAAAAAATGGATGGTTAAAACCAATTGATGGATGGTCCACGTTCAGAAAATTTTTGAGTTTTCAAAATTTTAACATATATCATCTATATAGTGGTTTCTCATGATAAGCGGATTAGATTTAGAACACGTGTGCCAAGAAAGGTGTATAAGCGGGAAATGTTCGACATGTACACGCGCGCGATTGCACTCAGTATTTCTTTTTTGCTACTTCCGAGGGGCGCTAATTAGGTGTTACCCCGGGAACAGCTTAGCGGGTGTTACCCTAACCGTGTGGGGCCCATAGTGATATATGTTTTATATATCGAAGCCGTCTATCTGTTTTTTCATATACTTTTAGGATGTGATCCAAAACCCTAAAAATATCCAAATCACAGGTGGACCATACCACTAGAAACAGTGATGAATAACCATTAAAAACGTTTTGTGGGCCATAAAAGTTTTGGATTGGATCAATGTGATATTTATATTTTCCTTCATCAAGACCTTATTTACATTATAAAGATCTTTGATTGCAAATAAAAACTACAAGAACCTTACGATGGGCTCTTTGGAAATTTTAATGGTGGGGCACTCAATCACACTGTTTCTAGCGGTATGGTTTGAGATTTTGATCTTGATAATTTTTATAACGTCATCCTGAAATAGTCCTTAGAAACGGATGGACAGAATAAATATGCAAAACATCACGCATGTGGTAGGGGTAACACCTACGTAAGCTGTTCCCAGTTAACACCTAATTTGCGCCCGCTTCCAAGTTTCCATTAGTGCGTGTTTCACTTTCATTTATACTGTGTACATGCAGCCAAATGGGTGCAGGTAAGTAATTATTAAAATTTCCTCTCTTTGGTTGATACAGAGAGTATTTAAATACGTGCAAAGAGGGAGGGCTATACATTAGTTGGGCTCATTGTGATCTTTGTTAGGTGTCCATATCTGTCTATCTAGTTTAACTAGAATATTTTAGAAGATGAGTTCAAAAATGAAATGAAGTATATCTAAAGTTTAAGTAGCCCACGCTATAAGAAATCGTGGTTATAAATGATTTTTTTTATAGTATATATTCGAACTATTATTTCATGTGGCGTGGTCCACTTGAGTTCTGGATTTCCCTTGATTTTGACCTTGTAAAATGGATGGACGGTGTAGATAAGTCACATGTATCATAGTGGACCGTACAAAAAAATTTATACCTTCCTCAATTTTAGGATAAAAAACAAAACAATCATTGTCAGCAAATATAAGAATTACATTGTAATTAAGTATTGAAATCAAACACGCCCTTAGTGGAGCGTTATTTCTTACTCTGGCAGCATACATTGCTTGATACGTGGATGCTCATAAACAACATATTATTATGCGTTAACTCAAATTAAACCGATTAAATTGTGGAATCCAGCATCTCAAAGTCACGGGCTCAAAATCATATTGGCTGAGCATTCATGACCTCTTATTAGTGGACATATGTTCGTTGAAATAGAATTATTGAATACTTTCATTTTGAACCGTCCAATAAATGTCCACCAATCCGACTGTAAGGTTATCAAATAAAATAAATTTTAGTTCTCCCGTTGCATCTAAACATGAGTAATTATTTGGACAGTGTAATACGAATTTATTGTACACTAGATAACCCATCTTTATATGCCTGCGTTTCATCCATCAAAATCTGTCAAGTATGAAATCTTTCTCTATAGTCTAGACTCTAGAGTGTGGACCCGTGATGGATTATATCCACACTGTCCATCCATTTTTCCATGTAATTTTAGGATGTGTTCGAAAAACTAAGGCAGATCCAAGGCTCAAGTGGACCACACCACACGAAGCAGTGATGATAATGGCACCCACTATTGAAACCTTCCTAGGGTCAATCGTCATCCAAGCTGTTCATAAGGTCACGTGGACATGGATGAAGGAAAATTACATAAATAACATTGATCCAAAGTTTCTGTCACTCCCAAAAAGTTTTCAACGGCACATGTTTAACCCTCAACGTGTGGTCCACTTGATCCTTAGATCTGTCCTGTTTTTGGTCCTGTACCCTAAATTGATATGGGAAAATGGATGGACAGTGTGGATTAGACCCGTACATCAAGGTGGACCCTCAGATACCTGTCCGTTCCTAGCTAAGTACGGGTGGGGGTAGTACCCAATCCACGTCCGTCTAGTGTAGGCAATAACGGGCGCGGATTTCCTGCGAATTTCGCAGGAAGTTCCTGCACTGGGAATGGGAACCAAGATGGGCCCACATTGATGTGTTTTGATAAATCCACCCCGTCCATCCGTTTTGGGAGCTCATTTTAGGACAAGAAAACAAAATGAACTGGATCCAAAACTCAAATGGGCCGAAAATGTAAGGATTGAACGTCCATAGTTGAAATATTTGTGGAGCCACAGGAGTTTCGAATCAGGATAATATTTGTGTTTCCAGTTCATCCCAGTAGTAGTGACTTTATGAACGGTATAGATGTCATATAAACATCACTGTGGACCTCGGGGAGGTTTCAACGGTAGTAATTTACCTACCCACCTTTTCCTTTAGTTCGGCCCACTTGAGTCTTGGATCCGGTTCATTTTTGCTTTCCTGTCTTAAAATGAGCTCCCAAAACGGATGGACGGGGTGGATTTATCAAAACACATCAATGTGGGCCCCATCTTGGTTCCCAGTGCAGGAACTTCCTGCGAAAGGCTTTCGCAGGAAATCCGCGCCCGGCAATAACTGGTCCTTTCCTGAATTGTCACAAAATAATTGGGTTTGACTAAGGTCACACGCGTACTTCACATGCGCTTCCATATGTGGATACATGTGAAAAAACAGAACCTTTGTGCCGCATCCAAACCGTTAATCCATTGGGCCCCTTTCTATAATTCATATGGATGAAAATTTGGATGAAATCTTTTATCCTGCGGGCCGCATATGCACATTAGATATGGACCATTGAAAATTATTTTTAGAACGTCCATTGTTTTAATGCATGCGTGTCTCACTTGATGATCTGATCAGTGTGATAGATCACGTTATTTACATGCTGTGGTCTACCTAGTGCACGGCCAGGATGTCTTGTACGTGTGTCAGGCTGGCAGATGTGAGAGCGCGTATGGGTGCATGTGAGCTGAAAGGAGGCCTACGATAGCAAGTGGCCCCCACGTAAGTGTGGAAATGTTGCGTCGTATCCACTCCGTTGCCTGCTTCTGCTTACGTTAGTAAGCGCGTTAAAAATCATAAAGATTAAAAAATCAAGTGGGCCACAACACAAGAATAAGTGGGGATTGAAATCCCACCATTGAAACTTCTTGGGCCCACGGCAGTAGGGTTGCCTCAGCTCATCTTAGAACAGGATCTCGATAATCATGAAAAGTCAGAACTCAGGTGGGCCACACTACTAGGAGCAGTGGGGATTGAATACCCACCATTGAAACTTTCTTGGGGGCCACAAAAATTTTGGATGAGGCTTATATTTGTCCATTCCATTCATCCTGGTGGGAATCACTATATGAACGGGTTGGATGGCATATAAACGGCCCTCCTGGAAGATTTCAATGGTGGATCTTTCACTTCCATTGTTTATGGCGTGGCCCACTTGAGTTTTGGGCTCGTGTAGCAGGTGAAACTGATGCACGGAGTGGATGTAAAGCGTTTAACAGATATCGTGGTGGGCCCCACAGATCTTTTCGTTACACCGACAATGGAGCCACATGGCAAGTGGGCCCCACTCTGCAGATGACTGACTTCCCAATTCAGGTCAACTCACCAGGTGGCCGACGCGTGTAAGAGGTCAACGTGCATGTTACCGGAAGGCGCGGCGCGCGGATGAGTCGGCTGGTCTGATTTTTGGGTTTGGCCATCAACACGGTGGGCCCACCAGAAGCACGTGTGCACGTGCGGCCGTACTCGGCGGGCAAAACTCCAAAATATCCAGCGCAACTGGCTCCAGACATGAATGCATGGTTGTATACAGATGGAGGCAGATCCTTTTCCGGGATCTGGTTCTGGTGACGATTTGCTATTCGGTGATCTGCTCCTCACGCAAGTTGGTGAAATACCTGTCATAGATCCGTGTGTATGAACACACGTGACAGAGATCTGGTCCATTCATCATGTTGGATAGAACCTGAAAATTGAACCTGAAAAAATAATGCTGGTCTAGTATAAGGAATTTCAAATATTATGAAAGCATATCAACTGTTAGAAAATATGTTTAACAGTATAAATTCAACAAGCATTTGTGGCTCAGATGATGAACGTAATAAGTTGATTTTTTATATATACATCTAGAAAGTGTGTACTACCTGATGAATGGAAAGGATATCTCACATGAAATCCTCACGCATGGATCTCTGACTCGTATTCAGTCCCCCTTACATGAGGGGTGGCCTACTGAATCACGACTCGGAAGGGAAAGTCTGCGGTGTTAGTTCAACACAATTTTGTTGTTTTATGTGTTGGTGTCTCATCCACCGCACATGTGTCATAAATACGTCAATCCAAACCGTCCAAATCGTAGTGTTCGTTATGCATTGGAGCATGGCCTGAAGTTACACTGTCAGACCATCCTAACAATCCAATTAGTGGCCATCGATCATACGGTCAAAAATAAAAATAAATTCAATGCTCAAAGTCAGATGGTAAGGTGCATTCAACATGATGGGAGATAGCGACTTCGCTGGTTCAGAACGGCTGGCACGTGTGAGATGGTGACGCGGCCTACCTGCACACATGCCGAATCCCGAAATCCTGGCCACTTATCAGATGAGATCCACGGTAAACATTAGTGGGCCCGAAAATTAAGCCGTTCGATCAGCATGTGGGCCCACCTTTTTTTTTTTTTAATTATAAAAATCAAGTGGTTCCATTGGATGTCCAATCTGGTTTCACATTCTACACTACACCCGATAGCAACACATGGCTCATTAATTCGGACCGTTTGCTTGTTGGGTCCCTATTAGGATGGCTAATTTTGACAATTCGCAAGTTGGGTCCCTATTGGATGTCCAATCAATCGTTCTCAAATATCTTAGCTAGAGCCTTTTTCAATTAAATATAAACCATTTTCGTATTTCACTTACTAACCGTATGTATTTTTCCCTCAGATAGAAAAGTTAACATTGTCGTATCAAGAGAATCTTTACATAAAAGTCCATCCATGGTAGGACACACAATATCAATGGTATGGATTACCCAAATATGGGCCCCAGTTGTCAGAGTTGAAAGCTTGTGTATAGTGTGCAAAGACTCGGGCTGCGTATATCACAATAATCCGGAGTCCGGACTGAACTTCTTACAAAACCAAGTTGTACGAAGCACGTGAAACACCTAAGGTATGGGGGGTCAGAGAGATCTTTATATGAAATCAAATCTGTCTATAAGTTGAAACACTTCATATTCACTGTACGTAACAAATATTCTTTCGAATTAAAACTCAGGTGGGCCACACAAGGAGAAAATTATAAAACCGCACCTAAATTTACTCGGTGTGGTCTAACTTAAATCTGATTCAGTTATATTTTTATCAATCCTGGTCGATATCACCTGATGAACGGGTTGGATGGTATTTCATTAACAAGGTGGCTCCAGGAAGGTTTCTAATGTGGACTCTCTATCTCCATTTTGTTCTGTGATGTGGTCAATCTTACCTTTAAATATATCCTATGTTTTATATACATCTTAAATTTGATATTTAGAAACGTATGGATGGAACGGATTTTATAAAAACATCACAGAGAGACTGTATGAATCGTGTGATGCACGGTTTTTTATACAACAGGTGGTGTAGAGGATTCCATTGCGAATCCGTCCTCGTGAAGACAACTGGGGAGATGATACGGAAGAGCCGGTGGAACTGTAATACAGTAGAGACAACTCTCCACAGTACAAGTGAAACGTAATGAATCGATCTAAGCCGTCCATATAGTTGCCCCTACTTTGAATAGAATACTTTCCCAAATGCACAAACATCCGATCGTCCTATGCTTCTGAAAGGTGGCCTTCAAGGCGACGGTGTGAGATGAAAAGTTAATGCTCAAACATTTGACTAATGGGTGTGATTTTTGAAATATGATCCATCCAGGACTAGATGGACGTCTCCGATTGGTACACGTCCCTGTCATTTGTACTGTGGAAAAACAGATCTACCATATTTCCGTTCTCCCAGTCCCCCCTTGCCATCTCTCAAATAAACGGTGGTGAACTGACACCATACACCACCACCATCGCAGAAGCAGAGATTCTTGTATCATTTCGCTGTGCGTTCGCCACTCTTGCCAAATTTCTGCTGTTTTTTATTACACTAGGGTGGCACCGCACCATAGTATCGCTGTCCACCGTTGGATTGAATCTTAAATGATGATCTCAACCGTTCATGTCCTGGACTCTATGCAAGCCGAGCCATCATAAGAAGCATTTTTTGAACGGGTGATCGTGTATCAAGATGACTATTTAACGGCTCATTTTCAACTCAAAGATCCAAAGGCCGAGATCATCAATGAAATGTGACATCATAGATTCTGTATCTTAATAGTGAGAACATGAACGGTTCAGATCATTCTGAGGATGCAATCTGGGGTCGGAACATGCATGGACCATTGGCACTTGGCAGCCACCATACCCAATCAAAACCCCGAACCGGATTCGTTTCCGACGACACCTGTTTCACGCAGCTAACAACCATGCTCCGTGGGGTCCACAATGTTTTATACGTAAATCCACTCCGTCCATCAGGTGAAAACTATTATTTTAACCGTACATACCTAAGATAACAATGGTTAAAATCTCATATGGGCCACACCAACGGGAAAAAAAACTAAATTTGCTACCAAAACCTCCCAAGTTCACACCTAGTTGACTGGTTGATGAAAGATAAGTGCCATGGCGGCCCAAAACACAAACCTATGGTTGACATTCCATCCTTATTGTTCAATCTGTCGTGGCCCATCCGAGACATGGGTCTAGCTGATTTCTGGCCAAATGTCTTGAAATCAAGGATAAAACCTGACAGACGGAGTGGATTTTACATATAAAGACACTGTGGGCCCCACAGATTTGGGGGTTTGATGTACAGGTGTTGGGAGGATTCCAGGCCCAAAACCCCTTTCTCTCCCCGAAAATCCAGTTCCTAAATTTAGCACCCCCAAAATCTGACAAACCCACACCCTTTTCTTTCGGATCACAGATAAAAGCTCCACAGACAGAGAGCAAGAGGGGCTTTTGATTTTGAATGAGAAATGTCGCCACCACCAAACTACGAGTTTCAGGAATGGTGGAGCAAGCAGCAATCCAGCCACACATCTCTGTCCACAGACGATCCTGACCACAAACCCATCTGGTCCAACCTCGACATACAATCACCGTCCGATCAAACGGCCCCAGACAAATCATCTCGCGGCCGCAACGCTCGTCAGCTCTCCTGGCTCTTCATTCTCAAATTCCACCAGGTCTCCTCCTTCTTCTCCTCCCTCCTCTCCTCTTCCTTCTCCCTCCTCCTCACCGCCAACCGTCGGATTGCCTCATCAACTCCCGACCGTTGGGCTGAGACCACCCGCCTCTACCGCGTCATCAAATCCATCCTCATCCTCGCCGTCCTTCTCCTCGTTGTTGAATTGGCCGCCCACTTTAAGGGCTGGCATCTCAGCTCCCCGTCGTCGGCCGAGGTCTCCAGCCTCGTCGAGCTCGTCTACGCCAATTGGGTCTTTGTACGCGCGAACTACCTCGCCCCGCCGCTGCAGGGTCTGGCCAATGTCTGCATTGTGTTGTTCCTCATCCAGTCGGTGGATCGGATCGCGTTGATGCTCGGCTGCTTCTGGATCAAGTTCAAGAGGATCAAGCCGGTGCCGTTGGTGGAGTTCGCGGCGGGCCGTGATGACGTAGAGGTTGGGATAGAGTACCCGATGGTGCTTTTGCAGATACCCATGTGCAATGAGAGGGAGGTAAGATGATGTAGGTCTCGGAATCCTTCCGCTCCTACCGGCTTTCTATCTTTTCTGTTTATTATAATTCCTGTTATTATTACTGCCCCACTTGTGGAATCTCTACCTTTCTCCCTTTTTGGGAAATTGGGTCTTGTTTGTTTTCGGCTTATACTCTAAATTAGATGTTAGATACTGTTTGGACATACCCTAAATCGCAATTTGCCTGGATATTAAGGTGAAAGGAGCAAATAATATCATATTGGCATGGCTTTTCGGGTAGACGCCTTTTTTCAGAAACTGGTAATTAGGTAGTATTTCCACCCCAGGTCGCGCATTTATAGTGATTTGGTGGACCACATCACCCCATCTTCCCCAAAAATAGAAGAAACCCAAAATGGAAAAAATTCTTATAGAGGATATTGAACAAGTTGTAGTATGACATTTAGCAGATGGCCTTAGGTTTCACTCATATCATGGCAGACTTTGCAATCAGAGGCTACCTCTGAATTTTCACAGACACGGAAATCGCTAAACTTCAAGTCGTCTGTGATGGAAATCAAGAGATAGCTACTTCCATCTCAGTTTTCGGGACACCCCAAATGTCAAGTCGAGCAGGCAGATGCATATTTGTTTCAGCAAAATTTCTGCCTGATTTGCAATTTGGCAGATCCTAACACAGGTGCTTGGCTCCATCGGAATAGTTTGAAACAATCGGTGGACAGTGTTTATTGAGGAAACTTAGATGACTAACATTAACTGATTTTTCCCCTTTGTAGACTGTAGTTTCTGTCCAGCTAGTGTACATAAATTACATCCTTATTTTGCTTGGCAGACTACATCAGAGTTACTAAACCTGAACTACATGCCTAATATGAAATTGATAAAATTCAAGAAGGCAATGGTCATGCTTCTTTCATGAACCTACACTAGATCTTCTTCCATTGCTAGATTATCTGCCTACAAGCCAACACTAACCCAAGAGAACACAATCATTGCTCTTCGTGATGATGATTCACATGGTAATCTGTACTTGTCTAGAGGAATATCATTTTAATTACGTGTGGACTAGATACTAATGTTACTACTCGATAGTGTTCGCCAATCCACTCCAAGCTTGCATCAGTTTGTAGGATCTACCACTTATTCTACTAGTTTAGGTTGATACATGTGTTTTGTTTTGCATCTTGTGGAGCTAAGAAATGTCATCTATTGGTGGTATGATTTGTTGGTGATTCCGTGTGATCGATATTTCAATGCATGCTATCCACTGCGTCTTCTTGCTGTGATAGTCACAATGCTAGTCTGGGTCCAAAACGATATGGCTGTATGGGTCCAAAACGGCCTGACAGCTGGGGCGATATGACCCATATCAATGGTGAATGATTCAACATGCAAAAACCAGTTTGCGAAACATATTGGACACAGGGTGCTTAAGATGTTTCAACATTTCCCAGTAAGCTTCTCAACATCCATTACCTTCTTCTTCTTCTTCTTCTTTACTCTCTCTCAAACCAATTTGACTCACCTAGAAATAATTTGGGGTACTCATGACAGCTTGGACCAGCACAACATAATCTTTGCTGAACATGGGAGATTAGGTTTTGACAAGATTGTTGTTTGCTTGCCACTGTAAGCTACCGTTGAACATTTTGTGATCTCATCATCATCATATTAGCCTTGCTCCCTACAATTTGGGGTTGCTTTTTAAATGGTATATTGGCAAAAGTATTACAATCGGCTGCCCACGAAATGTCAACCTTCCCCTTTTAGCTAAGCTCTTGGAACAGGGCCTCGTTAGAGGCTCACCATTTACATCTCTCGCATTCCAAGAGTCCCTACCAAGTATGGGCCACCAGCCCAGCTGTTACATGCACATGCCAAAGGGAAAGCAAGTAAAATAGGGTCATGGACATTTAGGGTTAGTTGCCAGGCATACAATCAACCATGAAGCGCTTGTACACATGAAAGGTCACGTCCAAGGACTTGTTTACACAAAATAGCAGGGTTACCCACCGATCGATTACCCTACATCACTTGCATGCCAATGCGGTCAGACCCCATGCTGCACCTTAGCACAACTGTTGTGTGTTATGCACAAAGGGGAATTTGTGACCAACTGGTGTTTAGAACATGCGGTTCTAGATGAGCCCGCTGAGCATGAAGAGCCTGTTAACGGATTTAGATTTCAGTGATTCCAATTACCAAACTAGAAGAGCCAACCATTGTTATTATCATGATATCATCACAACCTTCCTGTGTCTGTGACCCTGACATTTATTCTGTAATTAACTCCAGTCATACAATCTTTTTCTTTGTTTACTAGTTGGGAGTAATTAAAGGATGATAACTTTTGTCCTTTCTTAGGATGTGTCTATTTATGGGAATGGTGATTATGTGGCGACGTGTATTCATTTAAGATCTAAAGATGTTTTGGGTCACTAAGAAAAAATGCTTCGGTGGTTCCCTAAGCTGCTCACTGCTCTGCCCTCCATGTGATGACCCAGACTGTTCGTCTAGAAAGTCCTGCCATTGTTGGCCTAATGGAAAAATCTCACTCATCAGAGATCTCACTTTAAAACAATGTTCCAGAAAGATAGTCTCTGACCCAAACTGTGTATTAACTCTAAGGATCTCTTTTCTGTTGGATTTATGCCATGTTGGCCATATAGTGGACCTTTTAGATGAATGGTCTGGGTCATTAGATGGTGGTATAGAAGAGGAGCAGCATGGGTGAGGCTCATCACAATTCCTTTCAAGTTAGAAACATGATTTTCTGTGTTGGTTGAGAAGAGTCCTAGAAAATTGCAGCTAGTGTTTTGTTGCTCAATATAGCCTAATGTCCACTTATGAGGTTTCTCATCATCAATCAGGTCCCACAGTGATTGTGCCTACGCAAAGTGTAGGATAAGTGGACCAGAGATGTATTTTGAGTGTGGACTGTTGGTTATCCTTCTTTAACCATCCCTTTCTTTTTCTTTTCTTTCTTTGGTTTTTTTTTTTTTTTGGATTTGACCACCTTACCTTAAGAGTGAAGCAGCCTGATTTTAGGCCATGGTGTATGCATCATGGGGTCCATCTGATGAACAGACCGGATCTTGTACATGTCTACCACATTCCTACATGTGGCATGCTTCTGTTTGGTGTTTGCAGCTGGTCGATTGCAAGTAGCATTCAGAGAATATATTGGACCTTGGTCTAACTGTTGAGTTTGAGTTGGTTGGAGTGTTTTTTTTTTTTTGGTGGTTAGTACACACACCCACACTGTTAGTCACCCTGCAATGTTAGCCACCCCCATGTTGGGATTCGATACCTAGACCTCAGTGAGTTGGTTGGAGATCTTGTTTGTAAAGAAAAATTCTGACTCTGGATATCAACACAGGTCTACCAGCAATCAATTGCAGCAGTATGCATCCAGGACTGGCCGAAGGAGAGAATGCTCATTCAAGTTCTGGATGACTCGGATGATGTGGATGTGCAGCTCCTCATCAAGACAGAAGTGCAGAAGTGGCAACAAAAGGGGGTGCGCATCTTGTACAGACACAGACTTATCCGTACAGGCTACAAGGCAGGGAACCTCAAATCTGCTATGAGCTGTGACTATGTAAAGGACTATGAGTTTGTTGCAATCTTCGATGCAGATTTTCAGCCCGGGCCTGATTTCTTGAGGAAGACTATTCCACATTTTAAGGTATCCTTGAGTTGTATTTCAATTTCATTAGATTTCACGAATACTTCTTCAGGTAGTTGTGCAGACCTGCAGCAACTTCTAGTACTGAGGAATCGTAATATAAAGTTATAACAGGCAAACAATTGAAACATGCATTCTCCATGGAACACCTGGCACACATACACAGCTTCCAGACCAATCATCAAGCAGGGCCCCATGACTTTCCACCAGTCACTCCAGCTGGGCAACCCTAATCATTTGAATGTAGGAGCTTGAGGGAAAGTGCCGATGTTTATAAAAATGCAATCAACAGTTCACATTCTATGCAGAAAAGGTCCTCCGTTTGAGTGATTAGGATTGTCTCAGCCCAAAAGGTGTAGTTTTGTACTGCCATGGGAGAGCCCTTTGGATGATCCTTCCAGATGTCGTGCACGTCTGCCCATGTTCCTACTGAAGGCGCATGTGCGATATTCTGTGTGATATTGTGCATGTGATATTAGTGCTATTTATGCACATACACATGGACACTGACATGTGCGCACATGAACCCCCCAACACATGCATGCCTCTTGCATTTATAATCAAAATTTTAATGCAATAATATGAATGCATAAAGGTCCGTTTGGTAGGGGATCCCATGTAATTGGGATTAAGTCTAATCCTGTTTTTGGTGGGCCCCATGCCCTCCATGTTGGATTCGCCAGTTTAAAAGTGGCGGTTTCTTCCACATAATTACATTTTAAGTTTTTCTTTTCTAAAACTTCTGTAATTACATTTATTTGGAGGAAAGCTCTGCTTAATTGCAGCAAATCTGTCATGGATGGCATGAGGCCTACCAAATCAGGAGTAGGCTTAATCCTGATTTCGTAGATCCCTGCCCAAATGGACCCTAAGTCATTTAAAGGTGAAGAGTTAGCCCTGTGGTTTAAACATGCTGGGTTCTGCTGCTGCATGTCCTGCAAAAACCTTTCAAAGCACGTTCTAGTTAGTAAATATCTATCTGATATGGTATCCACAATTTATCTCTGATGTTTGTATCTCTCTCTTCTTTTTTATTTTCTAAAGGGGAATGATGATCTGGCATTGGTCCAGACAAGGTGGGCTTTCGTAAACAGGGATGAGAACTTGCTCACGAGGTTGCAGAATATCAATTTATCCTTTCACTTTGAGGTCGAGCAACAGGTGAATGGTATATTCATCAATTTTTTCGGTTTCAATGGCACTGCCGGTGTATGGAGGATCAAAGCTCTTGAGGAATCTGGTGGGTGGCTAGAAAGAACGACAGTGGAGGACATGGATATTGCTGTCCGTGCTCATCTTGGTGGATGGAAATTCATATATCTAAATGATGTAAAGGTTTGTTCATTTCATTGAGCAATGTGATGTTATATTACATGTCAAGCTTTTGGGGGTTTGATAATCCTTTGGCAAGAATCAAGATCCTAAGGATCCCTTCTTTCTATTTGTGCAGTGCCTTTGCGAACTCCCAGAGTCCTATGAGGCATACAAGAAACAGCAACACCGATGGCATTCAGGTCCAATGCAGTTGTTTCGCCTGTGCTTTCTTGACATCATTCGTTCTAAGGTCAGGATTTATCCCATTTGACATCTGACATCTATTAGTTGAGGATGACTCTCATCCTTTACATTGATGAGGATACAAACTCATCATTTTCCTATTTATTTTTATGTATTTGTGCTGGTAACTATTGTGTTATTAACTTTGATACCATGATAAAAATCATAAACAGAGTACAAAAATATCAGATATTAGATTAGTCGGGCACTCTACCACATTAGAGCTTCTAGGTTCACAAGATGCTACGTTTTGACCGAAAGATGAGACTATTGGCTAGGGAGAGCTCCTGTCATTTGACATTATTGATAAAAAAAAAAAAAAAATCAACATTTTCCTGATATCTATTAGTCATTATTGTGTTATTAACTAGTGGGTATGGCACATGACATGCATGTGGAGAGACTAGAGAGGAAGCAGTTCACAAGACGTGGAGAGAGGGGTGGAGGAGCGATTATAAAAAGGCGAATTATGTGATACTCTAGTAGAGTATGACACCTGATAGGATACCTAGCGATCAACCGCTGAGTCTGGGTCCTTTACAATGACCAAAACCATATATCTGATGGGTTTAGTAGCATATGACACCTGATAGGATACATAGGATATGCAAGGACATTAGCCATTGGATTTGGGTCCTTTTCAATGACCAAAATCATTTGTGGCTGGTTAATTGGTGCAACCCGGTTATCGAGTCAATGAGATCTCGATGTCCAAATTGCAAAGAAATTATATAAAAAAAAAGAACATTCACAAGGACAATAGAGTAGAGAGGGGGAAAACTTTTATTGATATCAACATTTTCTCTTACAGAAGTTAAAGAAAAACCACACTTAGAGATGATCAAGTGACTTAACTCCTACACCACTACCACCCTTTTATAGATTCTAAATGAATCCTTAATTGAAATCTCTACAACTAAGAGAATCAATTACATCTTCAAATCAGCCTCCATATCTCCCAAAAAAAAAGGTAAATTGCAATATTTGATTTCGGCCCCCAAATCTGTAAATAATCAGCCTAAAAATCAGCACATGTTGGACTCTACGGTTAGCTGTAAGCCTACATCTTGCCTAGCCTTACAGTGGACCTAGGTGGGTTGCGGGCCTGCATCAATTCTCCCCCGCTTTGAAAGAACTCATCCTTGAGTTGGAAACCAATCTCAAACTATAGACTTGTAATACCTTTACAATCAATCATGTTTTTCTTTGGTGGAAATTGATGGTGTAACCCTAAGCATCGACTCGGCACAACCTTTGTTGGAATCAACTGTAAATGATGCCTTTTTCGCCTATGCTTTTGTGGGTGCCAACTTGTCGTAACTTCAAAATTCTTTGTTGATTCTGAAATATTTTCCACATTTTTTTGTGCCATAGTCTTCTTTTGCAAAGGTGTTTCAATTTGAGTATTGAGACCTACTTGAATGTCTATCATTGTGACTGTCACTATCATTGGATCTATCAATTGATCCATTGGCGAATTCAAGTGTAAGTCGCAACGTAATACATCAATCATTCAAGATGTCAACTTTTCCTTTGACTTTGTGGATCTTTTTTCGTCATTTCCAAAATTTTTACTTGAATTCCGGGTTCTTTGTCATGTTCCAATAATCAAAGGATTCGATCATTGGCGTCTTCATTAGTTGGGTTTGCCCGTTGTTGGTTAGGACTTTTGTAGGAGCTTTCCCCTACGTGTCCACATGTTCCAACTTCAAACTCTAGATTTCTTCCACGTCGGACCTCCTCCACTTGATTACTGAGGTTGCCTACTGTATACGTGAGTGTGGGGATCAATTGAGCTACTTGGGCGAACTCTTTTTATGTCACCTCTTTTGATGCCATTAGGAGATAACTGTAGAGTCGAAAAATTCCCAAAGAAAACCTGGCTTCTGGCACTAAAATGATGCAACCTGGTTATCGAGTCAATGAGATCTCGATATCCAAATTGCAAAGAAATTAAAAAAAGAAATACTCACAAGAACAATAGAGTAAAAAGGGAGAGAACTTTTATTGATATCGACTTTTTTTTTATAACAAAAGTTAAAGAAAAACCATACTTATAAAATATTTGAATGACTAATTGCTATACCACTACCCCCTTTATAGATCCTAAAGGAATCCTAATTGAAATCTCTACAACTAAGAGAATCAATCACATCTTCACATCAGCCCCCATGTCTCAAAAAAAAGAAAAAAAAAAGAAAAGTAAATTGCGATCTTTGATTTTGGGCTCCAAATCTGTAAATAATCAGCCCAAAAATCAGTACATGTTGGGCTCTATGGTGAGCTGTAGGCCTATGTCTTGCCTGGCCCTATAGTGGGCCTAGATGGGCTGTGGGCCTGGATCAGGGATACCCAACACAACCACCAGATTGAAGAATTTCAACCCTTCGATTATTTAAAGGTCATGTAAACTGTTTAAATACAAAGGAAAGAGTCAAATCATCAAAGAGAGACAATATCTCAATCTAAGAGATTTTATTTGTTGTATTATATTGCACAAGTCCCATCTAAGGCGAGATCCGCCATATAAACGGTTTGGATCATTGATCCAAAGGCTACATCCTGATGCATTCTATAGCAATACTTAAAGATGTATTCTACCAAACCATGCTTTGGTGTGGCTGCAGGCTTCATGCAATTAGGGCATGTTGGCTACTTTTTCTTTTTTTGAAAGATGGGGCGTGTGGGCTACTCACATCAACATTTTAAAATGACAAATATGCCAGTGGAGTGGGTAAAATCTACAACATCAATGGGGTGGAGCAGGTCTCAACTATTGGTCTCTGAGCAGCTGGACACCTTCAAAGTTTAAGACTCCAAAAACCAATTGCAAGGAAAATTGCCCCTGCCTAGTGCCTAATCTTATTATATCTAGTAAAGATACCATGATGAAAATCGTTAATAAGAAATCTGATAAAAAATCATAAACAAGAAAACATGAAATATCGAATATTTAAAAGGCAGAGCTTCTTCAACATGCGCAATACATCTCGACTGATTAAGATGCTAGGGACCAAAGCCCTTATATATAATAGGCCAAGTAGAGGGCAAGCTAGCTGCTTTCTACAACTACTCCATGTGCAACTAGATTCACAATCCAACGTGATAGTACAGAGGGGAAAGTTTGTGTGTGCAATGCACACTGTGAGAAAAAATCCATTTGGAGATGTGTTAGGATTCCTACCTAAGGGTGCAACTAGGGTGGATTGGATTGGGTTGAGGGTCAACCTGAGCTCAACCTGATCTGAAGAGGACCCAACCCGCCACTTGACCTGACCTGAGTTCCAACCCGAGGTGCCCAACCCCAACTTCTATATCCTCGACCCAACCCGACCCAACACAACTTGAATACATGTGATTTTTCCCAACCCGACCTACCCCGACCTGAATTTTCTCACCCAAACCCAACCTGGTTTCAAATTCAAGTTGGCATTTTCCAACCGACCCAAACTCGGTTTGGGTCGTAAGTTTCAGCCCTATTCACACCCACCGTTGACAGAAGGTGATAGATGCACGTTGCGACTCTATCTGAATAACTAAAACAAACGCATGATGATGAGAACAAATGAAAATGTTGGGTTTGTATCCTCAATAGACATGCTTAAAGCTATTGATTCCCCTTGTCTATCTTTTTGTTGTTGATGCATATCTTGACAGCATTCCTTATTCCATTGTTCATTTTGTGGCAGGTGGGGTGGGCCAAGAAGGCGAATTTGATATTCCTTTTCTTCCTCTTAAGAAAGCTCATCTTGCCTTTCTATTCATTCACTCTCTTTTGCATCATCCTCCCAATGACCATGTTCCTTCCAGAAGCTCAGTTACCTGTCTGGGTTGTCTGTTATGTGCCTGGACTCATGTCCCTCTTGAATATCCTTCCTGCACCGAGGTCATTCCCATTCATTGTCCCTTACCTTCTATTCGAGAACACAATGTCCGTCACCAAATTCAACTGCCATGATCTCCGGGCTCTTCAAATTCGGAAGCTCCTATGAATGGATAGTTACAAAGAAGTTGGGAAGATCATCGGAGGCGGATTTGATCGCCTTTGCTGAGAAAGAAGCTGAAACCCATGAAGAAAGCGTGGCCCTCCTTCACCGGGCCTCATCTGTTGGCGAGAAAGAAATTGAAACCCAGGTAGTAAGCAAGACCCTCCTCCATCGGGCGTCTTCAGAATCGGTCCTCGAAGAGCTGAACAAATTGGAGATGGCTAGGAAAAATGGGAAAAGGAAGAGAAACCGGGTGTACAGGCAGGAACTTGTGCTTTCGTTCCTTCTGTTAACCGCCTCTGCCAGAAGCTTGTTGTCCGCTCAAGGGATCCACTTCTATTTTCTTTTGTTCCAAGGAATCACATTCCTGGTCGTTGGTCTTGATCTGATCGGGGAGCAGGTGAGCTGACCTTACCACCACCATCGCTATAACGAAAAAGCTGGTTGGTTTTTCAAATGGGCTCAATCGCAAGATGGACCTATTATGGTGGGACGTTCAAGGTAACTGATGCATGGGTTGCAAGGTCAAATTGGCCATGATCGTATCACATCCCAGCTGTTCAATAATCAGGGCCATGGCCTTACCCGTTGCTGCATTCAGATACTGTGGAAGCTTCCAAGTCAATGGTCGGGCATTTCCAGCAGTCTTTATGTGTTCGTCGCCCATGTTTGTGTATATGCATTATTTATTGACCGCCGCGGTGAAATAATGTGGGTTTTTTCTGTGGCTGAATTGTCTGTCTGCTTGAAAAAGCATCTCCAGCATAGAGATGAGATTTTGTCTGGAATCTCATGGGAGATGGGATGATTGTCCTTGGTCGCCGTTTGGTCGAACAATGTACATGGGCCCACCTGTATGCTGGTGGGCCATCATTGAATTTACATTTGTTGATTTTGGTTAGGAAATGATGATTTTGTATTGGACATGAAGATTGATTTTGTGGGTTAGTATGTTTTTATTATCTTGGAATGAATGTTATTTTACTTGCAATGCTTTTGAATATTTGCCCTTTTTTCTTGTAGTTTTCTCCCCTGTTGGATGATCTCAACGATCTGATTACGCTCATTTTTTCCTCTGCTGAGTATGGACCATTGGATGTTATTTCCCATTTACAAGCTACCTATCAGGACATCTATAGTAGGGGGAGATATTGGCGCATGGCCCGTCTATGATGGGCTCTTTGTGGGGCAATTGATCTGTTGCCCATCTTTGTATTCCGCTTGAAAGTTGAATCTCATTGATGTAGGATGCTCTAATTATGATGTATGCTCATGAACACAATTAAATCAGCGGAATTAAAAGATAATAACAATATAAAATCTAGCAGTAATCATCACGAACTAAGGAAATTACAAGGAAGAATGCAATGGAACGGGTCATTCATTACAACCATGAAGTATGAGATTCAATTATCACTATGGTTGGATTCGTCGAGGGATGGAACCTCCCGATCTTGCATGGTTACAACCCAATCAATTAAGAAAAATCTCTAATCCAGGAAATCGAGGGATTTTGGATTAAGAATTTGAAAATCTGAAAACTTAAGGTTTTAGGATCAAAATCAGATTGTGGGGATTGAGGTTAACGAAACAAATAGGTTAGGGGAAAGATAGCATTACCTGGAAGAAGGATAGGAGGGGTATAAGAAGCAAGTAGAAGAAAGAGGGATCAAGGAAGAAGAAACATCACCATGAGAGAGAGAGAGAGAGAGAGAGAGAGAGAGAGAATGAGAGAAGCACTAAGAGGCTTTTCATTAATCAATAATCAATCACTGCTCGAGTTTAGGGCTTTAGCCCACTTAAATAAACAAATAAAGACATTAAAGTACTAAAATACCCATAAAACTAAGCAAAAACGCGTAACTAACAAAAGTGCGGGAAAGTTTGGGCGCTCGGTCGGGCGCCCGAGCTGCCGCTCGAAGTCGTCCGGAAACCTCCAGAGAGGTTCGGGCGCTCGGCAGACAAAGTTCGTGCGCCCGAAGGCTATGGTCGGGCGCCCGAATTCTTCAGTTCTTCGGTCTTCCTTTACATGGGTCTTCCCTGAGTGGGGTCTTCTATGTGTCCAATCACATGTGAAGGGTCTTCGGCTCCTCAATAATCGCCTATCCACAAGGACGGTATTTGTGGTTGGCGCTTTCTTCGTTGGTACACCTTCAATGCAATTCTGTCCGCATCAATTCCCCCCGGGTGAGAGAAACTCGACTCCGACGAGTTGAAACTTCTGTAGCACTCTAGTAGATCCGGATCAATACCCTGCGATGCGTCGCCCGACAGCCACGTAGATTCAGATGATGGTTTGTTTTTTCACTTGACAAGATACCTCTGGAAACCTCCATCTCTCGTAAATGCTATCTCATCATCCAAGATCTCCTCAATTTCTTCTTTATGGGTAATGGGTGGAGGAGGGGGTGGAAGGGGTTATGTAGCAAAATCAGAGAAATGCCATGAAATTGATGATGGGTCGACAATGGAAGTATGGGAACAGACTAGATCTTCCACATTAAAAGTTGGAGTAATGCTCCTTTCAGGTGGAAGGTCAATCCGATACGTATTGGACCCAATCTTTTGTAATATCTTGAATGGTCCAGTACTACACGCTTGTAACTTTTTAGCGGATCCTTGAGAGAATCGCTCTGGCCTTATTCGCACCATTACATAGTCTCCTTCCTGAAATTTTTGTGCTCTACGATGAGAATCAGCTGAAATTTTATAATCATCATTGCTCTTATTTAACCGCCGTCTAATATGTGTATGCAAATCATGAATATGGCGTGCAAATGCATCGGCTGACTCAGAAGACCTTTGGGTAACAGACATAGGTAAGAGATCTATGGGCATTCTAGGCTTATAACCACTTACGATTTCAAAAGGACTCAACCCTGTAGATCTATTAACTGACCCATTATAAGCAAGTTCAGCAGTTGGTAAAATTAGGTCCTAAGTCTTAACATGTTCACCCACTAGACAACGTAGAAGATTTCCAAGACTGCGGTTTACCACTTCAGTCTGACCATCTGTTTGTGGGTGGTAAGCAGTAGAGAATTGCAAAGGAGTTACCATAATGTGCCACAGTGTCTTTAAAAAATAGCTAGTAAATCGAACATCACGATCAGACACTATGGTTTTAGATAACCCATGGAGACGCACCACACCATAAAAAAAGATACGAGCAACATGAGACGCATCGGATGTCTTCGAATATGGGAGGAAATGCGCCATTTTAGAAAAACGGTCCACAACGACAAAGACGGAATCGTGCTTCTTGATTGTCTTGGGAAGCCCAAGCACGAAGTCCATGCTAATGTCCTGCCACGGAGCATGGGGCACTGGCAATGATGTATACAGCCCGGTATTTTGCTTTCTTTGCTTTGCCAGTTGACATGTACGACACTGCCCTAAAACTTTAGCTACGTCTCGCTTGAGACTTCGCCAATAGAAACGATCTTCCACAAGGGCAATGGTCTTATCACAACCAAAATGGCCAGCTATCCCTCCTGAATGAAGCTCCCAGATGAGGAATTCACGAAGGGACATACGGGGAATACAAAGTCTGTCTCCCTTGAAAAGGAAGCCATCTTTAAGAACATATTCACCCATAATACGCTGGTCACTAGAGAGCGACGTGTAAGTATCCCCAAAATCTGACATGTGGGGTATTCATCTTTCAGTTGCTCGAATCCGACGACCTCTACACTCAAGGAGCTGAGCAACGCTACTTTTCTACTAAGGGCATCCGCTGGTTTGTTTTCAACTCCGGCCTTGTGTTTCAGAGCAAACGAATATTCCTGAAGAAACGCTACCCACTTGGCATGCCTTGGGTTGAGTTTTTTTTTCTTCTTAAAATGCAAATATCTCAAAGCCTCATGGTCGGAAAACAAAACGAATTCTTGTGGTAGGAGATAGTGTCGCCAATGTCTCAGGGATTGCATTACTGCATAAAATTCTTTGTCGTAAGTGGAGTACTTTTGTTTTGCCTCATTTAGTTTCTCACTGAAATAGGCCACTGGGTGTCCTTCTTGACTTAACACTCCACCTATACCGACATCAGACGCATTACACGCTACTTCAAAGACTTTAGAAAAGTCAAGTAGACGCATGACAGGGGCCTCTACCATCTTACCCTTGATTTCCTTGAAAGCCTTGATTGTGGCTTTAGACCACACGAATTCTCCCTTTTTCATGCACTCAGTAATGGGAGCCATGATCGTGCTAAAACCCCTAATGAACCGACGATAAAATGTTGCTAGGCCGTGAAAGCTTCGCATCTCATGAATGTTCCTCGGTTCAGGCCACTCAACTATGACCTTGACCTTTTCAGGGTCTGCGCGCATCCCTTCAGATGACACTATAAATCCTAAGAACATAACTTGGCTAGACATGAATGCACATTTCTTAAGATTAATGTATAACTTTTCCTTCCTAAGGATGCTACAGACCTTCTTTAAATGTTCAAGGTGTGATTCCTTAGTGGTACTATAAATAAGAATATCGTCAAAGTACACCACTAAGAATTTTTCTATGAACGGCCTTAAAGCTTGTGTCATTACCCATATGAAACTACTGGGTGCGTTGGTCAAGCCGAAGGGCATGACCAACCACTCATATAGCCCATCTTTCGTTTTAAGCGCAGTCTTCCACTCATCTCCTGGGCGTATACGGATTTGGTGATATCCACTCTTGAGGTCTATCTTAGAGAATATAGTGGACCTGGCCATCATGTCAAGCATATCGTCAAGCCTAAGTATAGGGAACCGATACTTGACAGTAATTTTGTTTATGGCACGGCTATCCACACATATGCGCCACGTGCCGTCTTTCTTTGGCGTTAACAGTGTAGGCACGTCACTCGGGCTCATACTCTCTTGCATGAAATCCTTTTGCAGAAGCTCATTAACTTGTTTCTTCAATTCTGCATGTTCTGCAGGGTTCATCCTGTAGTGAGGAAGGTTCGGTAGAGTAGACCCTGGGACAAGATCAATGGCATGCTGTATGTCCCTCATAGGTGGCAACTCATTCGGTAAGTCTTCAGGAAATACATCACTGTATTCCTTTAGGAGTGAGGTCATCTCACGGGGCAACTCTGATGGAACCTCAGGTGTAATCTCTCTAGCCACAAGGGCATACACCATAGAATCCTCCTTAGCCTCGTTTTCAAACTCTCTTGCGCTGATTATATGTAGAGACTTATGCTTGAATTTCCCCACTCTTCTAGGCTCACTTGCCTTCTCATCCTTCTTCTTCCCTAGTGTGTTCTTAGGTGGCATGAAGTTAAGTTTGATCTTTTTATCGTTATGCATAAAGGTACACACATTCGAATGGCCAAAGATCGTGACATCATTATTGAATAGCCATGGTCTACCTAGGATAACATGTCCCACATCCATATGTAAAACATCACACCACAGGGACTCCTTGTATGACCCAAACTCGATGGGGACTAGACATTAATGGGTGACAGGAAGAGATGTCTTGTCAACCCAAGAGACTTTATATGGGTCAGGATAAGGTGTGTATTTCAATTTTAAGCAATCTAAGGTGCTAGTGGAAATCACATTCTGATAACTTCCACTGTCCACTATCACCTTGCAATTCTTTTCACCACACTTGGCAATAGTGTAGAAGATAGTGCTTCGGCGCCAGTCAACATTACTTCTAGACTGAGCTAGCACACGCCTGACTACTGCAAGTTGCTTCTTCATCCAATTCTTCCTCATCAGTAAGTCCTCTTTTAGGGTGATACTCTTCAACTTCATAATCACCCTGGTTATCTCCCCTTTCGTGGGACTCGCCTATAACTAAGGCTTTTCCACGGCTCTTCGTAGGACACTGATTAGACATATGGCCAAGATTGCGACACTCATAGCAGCTCACTTGGTTCATGTTACTAGGACCGGCACCAAGAACCCCTTTGCCCTTGTCCTCCCTAGGCCTAGGTGGAATGGTCGCCTGTGCTCTAGATTGACTACCAATATTAGGTATAGTCCTCTTGGAACTAGATCTAGCATTGGAGTCTCGGGACTCAAAACGACGAACGACAGGAGCCTTCAGATATTGCTCTAACTCCTGCACGACTTGATATGCTTCATCCAAGTCCGTTAAGGGCCGAGTCATAAGCTCGCGTTGAAGATCCGCACGAAGACCCGTTTTGAAACGCGAGAGCGTTACTAGAGGGTCTTCTTGGATATCACATCGCATCACATATTCTTCAAATTTAGCGATGTAGTCAGCGGCAGACATTGACCCTTGGCGTAAGGATTGTCATTGGTTAAGGAGCTTCTGACAGTATGAGAGAGGAAGGTACTTCTCCTTCAACTTCTTTTTCATCTCATACCAATATGTGATAGGGGCTCTACCAACTCTTTTTATCTTACGCTCGGTGTTGGTCCAAAAGAGTTTGGCTTGGCCTACAAGCTTCATCTTAGCAAACCGCATTTGACGGTTTTCTGACATGCCATACCACTCAAAGTAGTGGTCCATGTTAGCAACCTAGTCAAGGAATGCCTTGGGGTCCAAACGCCCATAAAAACTCGGGGCCTTAACTCTCACACTCTTCATCGCACGCTCATCTGGATCATATCGGTCTCAATGATCACATGTGGTTCGTGCTTCTCGCACGACACCACGACCATTACCACGATCTCTATCCTCACTACCTTCACGTGTGGCAGCGCGTTCTCCAATGATTCTTCCCACTTGGGAGTGCGCATCATCCCCTATAGCGGGGTTTTCCCTTTGGGACGCCTCTAGTTGCTCGACCTTAGTCATGGTAGTGGTGATTTGGTTCTCAAGGCGGGCAAACTCACGCTTCTGTCCTACTTCTAGGGTGGTTATCTTTTGTATCAATTGAGCAAGTTGCTCAGATAATTGCTCGTTATTCATGGTAGGTTGAAGTCCGAAACCTCTACCTCTTCTCGTGGGCATACAATGGAGACTTGAACCAAACTCTATCCAACTAGACTACTAGGTGTTATGACTTTCAAGATGAATGCGATGAATGCAAAACTAATATGAACTGACACAATTAAGTTAAAACAGGAAACAACTCAAATCTGAAAATTTTCCAAATTAGAAAACTTTCTAAAATTGGAAAGTTTCTAAAATTGAAAACTTTTTAAATATGGAACTTTCTGAAATTAAACTTAGAAATCTAAACCCTAATTTGATAACTCGATCTAAACAAAACCATGCAAGCGTATTCTCTGATACCAAATTTGATGTAGGATGCCCTAATTATGATGCATGCTCATGAACACAATTAAATCAGCAGAATTAAAAGACAATAACCATATAAAATCTAGCAGTAATCATCACGAACTAAGGAAATCACAAGGAAGCATGCAATGGAACGGGCCATTCATCACAACCGTGAAGTATGATATTCAATTATCACTATGGTTGGATCCGGTGAGGGATGGAACCTTCCGATCTTGCATGGCTACAACCCAATCAATTAAGAGGAATCTCTAATTCAGGAAATCAAGGGATTTTGGATTAAGAATTTGAAAATATGAAAACTTAGGGTTTTAGGATCAAAATCAGATTGTAGGGATTGAGGTTAACGAAACAAATAGGTTAGGGGAAAGATAGCATTACCTGGAAGAAGGATAGAATGGGTATAAGAAAAAAGTAGAAGAAAGAGGGATCAAGGAAGAAGAAACATCACCATGAGAGAGAGAGAAGGAGAGAAGCACCAAGAGGCTTCTCATTAATCAATAATCAATCACTGCTCGAGTTTAGGGCTTTAGCCTACTTAAATAAGTAAATAAAGACATGAAAGTACTAAAATACCTATAAAACTAAGCAAAACGCGTAACTAACAAAAGTGCGGGAAAGTTCGGGCGCTCGACCTGTCGCCCGTAATCGTCCGAAAACCTCCAGAGAGGTTCGGGCGCTCGACAGACAAAGTTCGGGCGCCCGAATTCTTTAGTTCTTCGGTCTTCCTTCACATGTGTCTTCCCTGAGTGGGGTCTTCTATGTGTCCAATCACATGTGAAAGGTCTTCAGCTCCTCAATAATCGCCTATCCACAAGGACGGTACTTGTAGTTGGCGCTTTCTTCGTTGGTACACCTTGAATGCGCTTGTGTCCGCATCATTCATCTTCTTCTTCTTCCTCTTTTTTTTTATTTTTTTTATTTTTGGTTAGTACACACACCCACACTATTAGTCACACTTCAATGTTAGCCACCTCAGTGTTGAAACGAGGTTATCTTCACTCCGTCTACGACTGGTGTGGTGTTGGTGTACCTTGTCTCTCATCTCCAATGCCTTGATCGATATTGCACTTCCTCTTTATTATCTCTATGAGAAAACTTGTGGGGCCCACCAGATGTACAAATTAGATTACTGGAAAGAGAATGATATTCCTCCAATCGGTGATGGTGGGCCATCTATGGTTGGGAGGCACCAAGATGGACGGTCTGGATTGAGGGACTCTCTATCAGTTTTTTTTTTTTAAATTTTTTATTTTATTTTGGGTCAGTACACACCCAGAGTGTTGATACAGGACCTCAGTGTTGAGACGGGGTTATCTTCACTCAGTCTACCACTGCCCCCAAAGGTGTGGGTGTGGGACTCTCAATTAGTGTATCTCACCTGTATCCGCTACCTGGAGAGAGATCACACTCCCTCTTGATCACCTTCATTCCCCATAAGAAAATTGTGGTGTCCACCAGATGAACAAGTTTACTGGATAACAGAATGGTATTTCTCCAATGGTGATGGTTGGGTTTCCACGGTAAGGTGGTCCACAGGATGGACAGTCTGGTTTGAGGGAGACTCATATGAGGGTAGCAATCTGAAAGCTACTTTGCCAATTGCCACCATCCAAAGTAATAGCAGCCACCCAATGTAGGCTTGGTGGGTCATGAAAATCCACGATTAGGCTACCCCATGCTCACGTGATAGATAGATAGACATGGACTAGTAACAAAAGTTAGAAACAGGTTCACGTGCAAGCAAGCTGTGGAAATCGATAGATGCACAGATCCCAGCCCTTGGAAGAATCACAATTTCAAACGAAGACAGAAGAATGGCCACTTTTCCCAGAAAATATTCCACTACCGCTCGTGTAATGTGTTCCCTTTATTACTCTGTGGGGCCCACTGTAATGTGATCTTGACATTGACTCTGTCTATTTGAGCCAGCTCATGTTAGGACGTGACCGGAAGTGGTCCCCGGCGGCCTACTGTATGAGGAAAAGGAAGCGGTATGTAGATTCCATGAATTCGGGGGAGTGCAACTTGCCTGCGACACGGGAACCAGCGACTAGGGTGAGACCCTAATCGTGGGGCCCACCTAGATGTATTCATTGTATATCTACACTGTTCATCTGGTTTTACAGCTAATTTTAGCGCATGGTCCTAAAACTGAACAAGATTCAAATTTCAGGTGGATCACACCACAGGAAAGTGTGGTTATTGACCATAAAAAACCTTTATGGGCCAAATAAGTTTTAGATCAAGCTGATATTTGTTTGTTTTATTCCTTCATCAAGGTCTGTGTGACCCTTATTTTTTTGTTAGGAATGCAACCCACCCACTCTGTTATCTTGGCAACGCACCCTCAAAGTTAGTCACATGATGCACCCACCTACCAGTGGGGTTAGTGTGTTTGAGACGTGCTGTTGAAACGCCTGGGCGTCTTCCTGCGCTAGCAGGGAGACATAAGGTTTGTGCGACCTTATCAACAGGTTGGATGCCCAATAAACATTAGGGTCGACGTTAGGGAGTTTTTAATGATGAGCGTTCAATGACCACTGTTTTTTTATGGTGTGTCCCTTTGGGATTGTATACTAAAATAAGCTATAAAAATAGATAGACAACGTGGATACATGATGAACACATTAAGGTGAGCCCTACACTTAGGGTCTCACCTGCGCGGCTGGTTCCAACTTCCAAGTCGCTTAAGAGTATGGATTTGATTGGGCCACATGACACGCGAACAAGTTGGACTTGGCTGCGACCCTAAGCCAGCAATGTGGGCAGGACCTTGACCGATGGGCTACTTTGATGTATGCATTGTATATCCATGTTGTCCATCTATTTTGCCAAATTATTTCAGGACATGGTCCAAAAGACAAAGCAGACATAAATTTCAAGTGGAGCACACAAAAAGAAAAATTGATCATTGACCATTAAAATCCTTTATGTTAGCCGCAAAAGTTTTGAATCAAATTAATATTTCTTTCTTCATTTCATCCAGGATTGTTTAACCTTAATTAGTAGGTTGGATTGTCAATAAACATTTCAGTGGACCCTACAAGTTTTAATGATAAGTAATAATGACAATTGTTTCTCTTGCGTGGTCCACTTGAAATTTAGTATTAATTTCATTTTTTTTTATCATGCCAAAGTAAGCCTGAAAAAACAGATTGACATAATGGATATACAATACATACACTGTGGTGGGCATGCGATTCTGAGTTTAAAGTGGTGCTCTACTCAAAGTATATTTAAAAGTTGTTCGGTTGAATACATAGGCATGCCCAATCAAATACTGCCACATATCCATGTCTTTATCTTAAGCCCAATTAAATTCTGCCACAAATCCTTGTCGGAAAAAAAGCAATATGGGGAGGCTCATCATTGAAACCTTCCCGGGGACCACCAAAGTTTTTGGATCAGGATGATATTAGCTGGTTCCCTTCATCCTGGTGGGATTCACGGTGGGCCCCTAAGAAGGATTCATCCGTGGACGTTCCCCTGGCCACCGTTCCCTGTGGTGTGGTGCACTAGGGTCATGTATCGTTCTGTTTTTTAGGCTGCTACTCTAACATTAGGTTGGGCATACGATGGACGGAGTGGATGTCATTCACATATCACGGCGGGCGTCACAGAGATTTTCGTTGCTCCTATGCAGCCTACCTTTCACCATATTCCCCATCCAAATGGCTGTAGGTGGTTAGTTCTCTACTCCTGTAAGGTGGGACCGTGAATCGAGACCATCCGTAGACTGGGTCTTTCCGTGGATGGCTAACAGATATGAGTCCTAAACAAAAAAAAAAAAAAAAAAAAAAAAAACTGACCATGATTAACGATCTACCTTTAGCATCGAAAGTGTACAATCCTAGCCATTTTACTTCCCGACGTGTGTCCTATCATGTGGACGGTTCAGATCATTCGGCCATGCAATTAATAGTGACGTAGTGGTCATTTTCCTAAATCCCAGTTGGCAACTGTCGCCCGTATGTAGGGCAGGCATACGTGCGGTGCCAATCCCATTTGTGGATTGTATCATCTCCTATCAACTGCACACGATGGATCTTGCAATTAATGGCCATCAAATGGACGGCCCGGAAGAAGCTGATCAGCAGTCAAAAGTTTAATGCGTGAGTTCAGATCTTAAATATGATCCAATAACTCATATTTTCGGGGCTATGGTCCATCCAAAACGTGGGTTACGATTTAGACCGTCCATCTTGTGCTCATGCATGCGACGTGTTCGGGAAGGGTGACTACATGATGAGGTATGATAAGCGGCTCTACTTGCCTATTCTGCCAGCTACATGATGATCCAGACGGTACATCTTGAAGGTCCCACCGCAAGGTGGGCCACACAGAAAAGAAATCCTCATAGAAAGATTTGAGTAAAAAGGAGAAGCACACAACTGTGCATCTTCACCGTCCATCCAAAAGGAGAAACAGAAACATTTTTATGTGGGCTTTACAAAAATGCATGGGTCCTTATAGACGAACAGTCTGGATCGTTAATTGGTTGGGTAGAATCTGCGAGTCTCTGAAAGGCGAGCCACCATGTTATTTCTCTGGAATAAATAAAGAAGGCGTGAGAGTTAAGAAATGCTCCGGTACTGTCAGAGCACTATAAATTATAGTGCTCCTAGTGCATTAGGACACTTAGACTGTCCAATCCATTGATCCAGGCTGTTCATTAGGTCCATCGCACATGTCATAAGTTACCATGTGCAAACACCACAGTGATCTGACAAATACAACCATTTGATCAATAGCCTTTAATATGGACGGTCAAGATCATTCACAAAAAAATAGCTTAACCAATTGGATCCATCTATTTGTTAGGACTTAGGAGCGATCATGGAATGCTTATGATTCTAAACAATCACTTTTGTTAGACCAAATCAATAATAGATTGGATCACCTGATTAGTGCATTTTGCATCATAGCCGATGAAATGTGTTCTGGACTTAATGAACGGTTCAGATCGATCGATTTTCTGTCCAAGTGAGCTGATACAACTAGGAGCACTATAACTGGAGCATTTCTCGTGAGAGTCAGATGCCGTTGAATTCACATTCAAAACAAAAGCGCTCTTCCCTCTCATAACGGCTCCTTTTGCTCTCCTCATTTCTCCCCCTCTTCATTTCTAGGGCTTTTAGGGTTTCTCTCTCTTTCTAGGGTTTCCATCCTCTCTCTTTCTCCATTTCTGCTGCAATGCAGAGCTCTTTGAATTCCAGGAATAGGAATACCACGAGGGATTTCGTCCTACGAAACCCCTCAGTCCCAAAACCCTTCTTCTCATATGCACCAGAGATCATTCGGCGGAACGATATCTGGATCGGAAAATGTCGGTCCAAACACGCTCTCAGATCCTTCACTCCTGTCACCTCTCCTGCATCGAAGCCGTCTTCTGCAGCAAGATCAGAAGCTGCCACCAAATCCTCTCAAAAGGTAATTGTGTGCTGAAACCGCAGTTGTCAATGGAGCACTAGCTGCCTCTGATTCCTGCGTGCAGGTATTGTTGTTTCTTTCCCCTGTCCCGTTCTCCAGTCTTTCATTTGGATTTTTGGAGAATTGAGACCATAGATTATTAGGGGTTGTTTTCAAGGGGTTGTTTCAATGCTTGTAAAAATTTAAGGGCGTGTTGGATTGGGTTTAAACTATGGGAAGGAAAAGAAAACTAAGAAAGTGAGAGAAGCAGATGGGAAATTGGCATCAGCACTAGGGGAAGGAAACCCTTTTCACTTGTTTGGGTTGGCACCAAGAAAATGCCCCCACACTTGTTAAACTGGCACCATGAAGGGTTCCAAACAGTTTGTCTCTAGGAGAATCGAGGCTCAGTCCTTAGGGCCATATGGGAGCTTGTATTTGGAATGTAATGGAATCCAAATCACAAATCGAGGTGATTCCGAATCCTTAATTGTGTTTGGTAGATTGTATTCGGAATGCACTGGAATCCAAAAATAGGAATGCATTGAAATTTTGTAGTATATTTATAGGAATTTGAATTTGATTACTAAATCAACTTTAATAGCCCAAATTAGTGTACATATGTGATTTTTGACAGGATGATTGTAATAAGTCCGTTCAAATTTTTGGCCAAAAATGATGAAATTTCGAGCCTCCGGTGGCCCACAACATAGGATCACAAACGAGCGAGTTGCCAATGCTTTTTAATCATGTTGATTTACACGGCCAATGTATGGACCATTCGGATCATTCTGTTGAGGTAATTTTAGTGATGCAGCCGATAATTTGATTGTTTTGGGGTATCATTAGTGTGCCACGTGTACAATAGTAGCTTAGCAACATATTTGTTACACGTGCAAACTCTCTTGCCACTAAAAAGGAGCCAGAAAAGGCATTTGATTTCGAATCACACCAAAAGGGAGAGATTTCAAAACACAACAAAATTGTGTATTTCAAATACCTCCTAATCCACATTGACAAGCAACTTTTGGATTTTGAATGCACTCAAATCCACATTGCCAAACGACCACTTAGATTTTTGTTGCTCAATAGATGCAATACTATTGCATAGCCTGAACAACTTTTAGAAACAACCCAGAAAGATAAAAGATAAGATAGCTTGAGAGAGAGAGATTATGAGAGTAGGAGAGATGTTTTCTTATGTATAATGGTTCTCTCAAACCTTGTATGTATAGATTTTGAGTGGATATTGGGAGTGCTTGATAGGTTGCCTTGTAGAGCCACTTGTCTATTGGCAAGATAGCTTGAGAGAGAGATTATGAGAGTAGGAGAGATGTTTTCTTATGTATAATGGTTCTCTCAAATCTTGTGTTTATAGATTTTGAGTGGGTATTGGGAGTGCTTGACAGGGTGCCTTGTAGAGCCACTTGTCTATTGGCAAGAGATGCTTATGTGTCTTTTCATTTGAGCCAAGGGCATAGCTGTAATTTAATTACAATGATCAACTATAACCAAATTGCTCAACATCCTTTCACTTGGCATTGCAATGGGTTCCAACAAGTTAGCCTCCAGGATAATCCAGGCCCCGTCCTAGACCATTGTTGTACAATAGATGCAATACTATTGCACAACCTTAACACCTTTTAGAAACAACTGAGAAAGATAGAAGCTAAGATGGCTTGAGATAGAGAAACAGAGATTGAGAGTAGGAGAGATTTTTTTAGTGTATAATGGTTCTTGCAGACCTTGTATATATAGATTTCGAGTGAGTGCTAAGAATGCGCAAGAGATGCTTTTGTATTTTCATTTGAACCAAGGGTATAGTTGTAATTTAATTACAATGGTCAATTATAACCAAATCGCTCAACACCCTTTCACATCACCTTGCCTAATTGGCATCTCAATTGCCACTAGGGAACTGCCATGTCATCCAATGGTGTGCATAATTGCTACATGGATGCCATGTCATACGCTGGTTAATGTAGAATTAACCATTGATCGAGCCATATTTGCTAGTCATACTGAGCCTGCAGGTTAGACCACGGTTCGTAACTTGGGCTAGATCCTAGGTTAATGCAAGATTGATAAAAACTCACGACCCGTCACGCTATAAGTCTCCTCGTGACGATGCGTACGTGTGAGTGCCTTGTCAATTACCATCTTGATTGCCACCTCAATTGCTGCCAGGGAACTGGGGAATTGCAATGTCATCCAACAGCATGCATAACTGCCGCATGGACCACGGCTAGATCCTATACTAACTGCCATCTCAATTGCCACCAGGGAATTGTCATGTCATCCAACGGTATGCATAACTGCCAGATGGACGCCATGTCATACGCTGGTTAACGTAGAGTAAAAAACGTTGACTGAGCCCTATTTCCTAATCATACTGAGTTATAGGTTAGACCATGGTTCGGACCATGGCTAAATCCTAGGCTAATGTAGGATTGATGAAAACTCATAACCAGTAAGGCTCTATGGCTCTATGCGTACTTGCGAAGTGCCAAAAGGCACCAAAGCAATCTTATAGCCCATTTCCCACGCCCCACGTGTGTGCATGTGTGAACAATGCTTTGCATTATCCTTATGGTGCTTGTGACTCAAACATTTGATATCGCAAAACCCAATTCCCTCTCCTCTAGCTACTAATCCTCTAAACCTTTTTGATAAAAGCAACATTTTCAAATCATAAAAAAAAAGAAACTTTTCAAAAGATTCAAAATTTTGGTGCGAAAAAAAAAAAACAATTTTTTCATTTCTTTAAAAAACACCCCTAAATTATTTTATATTTTGAAAATATCCAATGGAATGTCCTATAAAGTAGGTTGCAGCTGCATTTTAACTTCTTGGATTCCATTTGTGATAATGCGGAAAATGAGATGATAATTTTATGGTGCTCCACACATCCGTCACTAGGTTGTATGTTACGACTTTGTTCCATCTTTCCATCTTACTCTATGCACGTACCATCGACCCCATAAACATACTATACATACGCTTTGAAGCCCATCTTCGTGTTACAATTGAGCACTTGTAAATTTGACTAGACAAAGCAAGGTATTCCGTAACGGTAATGGTGGCCATAAAGTCCACCACCGTTACACTTACGATACAGGCTATAACGGCCATTAGGGTCTCTCTCCACCGTTACACTTACATGCATGTGCTTGAGCCACATTCATGTTAGGCCAAAATGAAGATGGGAGCATCACCTTATTGGTGATGGCCCCCTGCGGCATTTGAACATCCACAACTCATCTTGACCTCCTCCTCCGTTGCATGGCGGAGATGATAGAGTTGCTATGCTTGTTCTGCTTTTGCTCAAGTGGATGTACGACTCTACCCATGGACTTGGGAGATGCATTCTGGCGAATTTGTAAAGATACTTAGCCTTCTTCCTTCGAAGATCATGTATAAATTTTTTCTTCTCATTAACATGAGATAGAATGTTGGGTTGTTAAGGAACAACATATTCATCAGATGTGTAGTTGAAATGAGGTTGTTGAGATGGATGAGTGGTAAGATGAGGAAGGATATAATTAGAAATGAATGCATTCAAGGGAACTTAGGAGTAGCACCAATAGGTAATAAGATGAAAGAAAGTAGCCTTGGATGGTTTGGTCATGTGCAATGGAGACCAAGAACTGCAATGGTTAGGAGTGAGTTTGTGCAAGTTGAATTTGGGCATAGATAGGTGAAAGTTTACCTACCATTGATATGGAATAAGTTGTAAATCCCGATGATTCAATTGAGGATAGTAGCTCCATGGGAAATGCAATGACGAACATTGCTGTTGATGCTAATGAGTTTACACCTAATAATCAAATTAGGGATACCCTTGAACAGTAGTCTCCCACACCCTTGATTGGTCATTGATCGAGTTCATTTCCATTGGGTTTTGATAGTAGGCCTGCATGAAATGCCAAGAAGACAGTAATGAAAAAAAGCCCATGGAAATTATTGGCAAATACATGGATAATGTTGCTGACATTGCAAAGTATATGGTGAATAAGATGGTTGACGGGAAGACAATGCATTGAATGAGCCGTGTGATGTTTGCTCTGGGGGAGATAACCGAGCTAGATTAGAGAGTATTTGGTGGCAACTTGTTCTACACAGGTAATCCGCTTGCGACAATATTTATGAACTTAACACCAGAAGAACGATTGAATTGGGTGTGGAACCTCGTAGTGGCTAGTCATGAGGTGGGGTGATGGAAGATAGTGGTGATAGTTTAACTTAGGGTTGCATTTTTTTTTTTTTTAAAAAAATCTGCCGGATTGATCTTGGATGGATGGCTTGGGCTAGTTTTTTTTACAACATTTGGACATTATTTTGGACTTATTTGCAGCCTCCTTTAACAGGTGAGAGACTGAGTAACGCTTATTTATGATTGTTAATTATGTTAATATGTATGTACTTTATATATGGGACTCTTCTTGTTCATGGCTTGGGATAGAAGTGTTAGGAAAGGAATATGTACTGATATTAATCTATGATAGATGATTGAATTCATATGTGTCTAGTAGCTCTAATTCCTTTCCTTATCATCATGATTGAATTCCTACATTCATTCCTTGGTCTGCCAAAGATTGCCTAGACACTAAGGATTTGGGGAACGTGGATTCAACTTTACACGTCTCCAGACCTAGGACATGGATACAAAATACATATGGTTGTATCAAGTGATGAAGACGATGAGGAGACTGTCCCACTTGCTATAGTCAGACGTATCCTAGCTTAGGCTAAGAACTAGGATGACTGGCGTCCTTTTACTATTTTCCATACTTACACCAAAAGTGGGGAAAAGAATTGCAAAGTCATTGTTGATAGTGGAAGTTGTGCAAATGTGGTCTCCGCTAGCACCTTGGATCGTTTGGGCCTGAAGCCCACTCCCCACCCTCAACCCTATAAAGTCTCTCGGGTTGACGACTCTTCCATGCCAGTGTCCCAGTGTTGTTTCGTGCCTTTGGAGTTTGGATCCTATAAAGACACACTGTGTTGTGATGTTTTGCCCATGGATGTGGGACACATCATCTTGGGTCGGCCTTGGCTCTTTGATAAGGATGTCACAATATATGGTCGTTCAAATGCGTGTGCATTCTTACACGAAGGCAGAAAGATTATTTAGAAGCCTCTGCCTCCCAAGAACACCCAGGCTAAAAGGGGAGACGTCAAGAAGGGTGATGAAAAAGAAGTGAGGAAATTTCAGACTAAGTCTCCTCACATTATTAATGTGAAAGAATTTGAGAAAGAAGCTACAGAGAGTTTGGAGGTGTATGCTCTAGTGGCAAGAGAGGCTACACCAGAGGTTAGGGCAAAGATCTCGTCTAGTGTGAGTCCAGTTCTAGAGGAGTTTAGTGATGTATTTTTTAAGGACTTACTAGATGAACTTCCACCCATGAGGGACATCCAGCATGTCATTGGCTTAGTCCTTGGGTCTACTCTCCCGAACCTTCCTTACTATCGAATGAACCCGACCGAGCATGTCGAGTTGAAGAGGCAAGTCGATGAGTTGTTAAGAAAAGGGTTCATTCGAGAGAGTTTGAGTCCATGTGCTGTGCTTGCACTCCTCACATCTAAGAAGGATGGCACGTGGGCATGTGCGTGGACAACCGAGCAATTAACAAGATCACAGTCAAGTATCGGTTTCCGATACCGAGGCTTGATGATATGCTCGACATGATGGCCGGTGCCACGATTTTCTCGAAGATTGACTTCAAAAGTGGGCATCACCAAATTCGCATTCGCCCAGGTGATGAATGGAAGACAGCCTTCAAGAGGAAGGATAGGCTGTATGAATGGCTGGTCATGCCCTTTGGGTTGACTAATGCCCCAAGTACTTTTATGCGAGTGATGACCCAGGTGTTGAGGCCCTTCATGGGCAAGTTCCTGGTGGTTTATTTTGACGATATTCTCATTTATAGTATCACTAAGGAACAACATCTCCACCATTTGAGGCAGGTCTGTGAGATCCTTAGGACAGAGCAATTATATGCGAACCTGAAGAAGTGTGCTTTTATGTCAGATCGAGTTATCTTCTTAGGGTTCATAGTGTCATTCGAGGGTATGCGTGCGGATCCTGAAAAGGTCCAAGCCATAGTCAGTTGGCCAGAACCACGGAACATTCATGAGGTGCGTAGCTTCCACGGCTTGGCTACCTTTTACAGTCGGTTCATTAGAGGCTTTAGTTCCATTATGGCTCCCATCACTGATTGCATAAAAAAAGGGGAGTTTCAGTGGACTAGTGCAGACTCTAAGGCCTTTAAAGACATAAAGGGCAAGATGGTTGAGGCCCCTGTCATGCGATTTTCAGATTTTTCTAAAGTCTTTGAAGTGGCATGTGACGCCTCAAGTGTGGGAATAGGGGGAGTACTAAGTCAGGAGGGACACCCAGTTGCCTATTTCAGTGAGAAACTGAATGAGGCAAAACAGAAATACTCCACCTATAACAAGGAATTTTATGCGATGGTGCAGTTTTTGAGGCATTGGCGCCACTATTTACTCCCGCATGAGTTCGTCTTGTTCTCTGACCACGAGGCCTTGCGATATTTAGGCTCTCAGAAGAAGTTGAACCCTAGGCATGCCAAATGGGTCGAATTTCTTCAAGAGTACTCGTTTGTTCTCAAGCACAAGGCCGGAGTCGAGAATAAACCCGCGGATGCCCTTAGTTATAGGGTTGTGACTCTCCATTCTCTGAGAGTAGAGATTACGGGTTTTGAGCGGCTAAAATATGAATATCCTAAGTGCCCGGACTTTGGAGAGAGATATGTATTACTTCTAGAGGATCCCACGAGGACAGATAGTGAGTTTGTCATTCATGATTATTACCTATTTCGAGGAGATCGGCTTCGCATTTTTCGCACGTCCCTACGAGATTTCCTGATATGGGAGCTACATGCAAGTGGTGTAGCTGGCCATTTTGGAAGGGATAAAACGATAGCCCTTGTTGAGAAACGATTTTACTGGCCAAGTCTCAAGCGAGATGTGGTTAGAATTGTAGGGTAATGTCGTACATGTCAACTGGCAAAGTAAAAGAAACAGAACACGAGATTGTATACTCCTTTGCCTGTGCCATATGCCCCTTGGGACTGATCTTAGTATGGATTTCGTGTTGGGGCTTCCCAAGACTATCGAGAAGCACGATTCCATATTTTTCGTGGTGGACCGTTTTTCCAAAATGGCCCACTTCATTGCGTGATCCAAGACGTCGAACGCCTCACACATTGCTCGGATCTTCTTTGATGAGGTTGTTCGATTGCATGGTTTGCCAAAAACCATAGTGTCTGACCGGGATGTCAAGTTTGTGAGTTATTTTTGGAAGACACTGTGGCATATTATGGGAACTCGTCTGCAGTTTTCTTCAGTATACCATCCTCAGACTGATGGTTAGACTGAGGTGGTGAATAGGAGCCTAGGCGACTTGTTGAGATGTCTGGTTGGTGATCATATTAGGACTTGGGACGCAGTCTTGCAAACTGTAGAGTTCGCATATAATAGTTCAGTAAATAGGTCGACGGGTAAGTTTCCATTTGAGATTGTTCTTGGTTATAAGCCTAGGAGACCTATAGATTTGATTCCCATGTCTGTGTCACGCCGTCCTTTTGAGTTTCTGAGTCCTTTGCACATTACATGCATGATTTACACAGGGAGATTAGACAAAGGATTAATTCAACTAATACAAATTATAAACTTCAAGCAGACATGCACCATCGATTTAGGGAATTTCAAGTGGGTGATGAGGTCATGGTCCATATTAGGCCAAAGCGGATACCACCTGGTGCCGCTAAGAAATTACAAGCCCGCAGCGCAGGACCATATAAAAATTTAAACCGTATGGGTCCCAATGCGTATGTTCTCAAGCTTTCACCTACATTGAATATCAGCTCTACATTCAACGTGGAAGATCTCGTGCCATTTAAAGGCCCACCTCATGATCCACACCTTGAGCCTTCCCACTGATTAGTCCCCTAACCCATGGCCTATACCTGAGTCCTCCTCTCAGCCTGCACCCCTCATACAATCTGTACACATGAGAGAGCAGATTGAGGACACTCTGGATAAGCAGATAGTGTCTACCCGCCACGGTGGAGTCCAAAAGTTTCACGTCAAGTGGAAGGATCGACCTACATCAGACTGCACGTGGATTACAGAGGTAGAGCTACAACGGCTTGACCCTGATCTACTAGAGCGTTACAGGAGTTTTGTCTAACCAGCGGCGAGACTTTCTCAGCCGGGGAGAGTTGATGCGGACATCAGAGTATACCAGCGTCGCCATAGGAAAGCCCCAGGCCCTGGCCAACCCAGCCCACACTTTATTTGGGTGATCACTACTTAGGCCTAGCCCGTGGGCCACTTTGAAGGCCCCATGTGCATAGGATATGCATCATGAAGGCCCCAGACTGGGAGGATGTACATGGGCTGCATTATTTGGAGTGCTATGATAGTTTTTGGGAATTTTGGTTGAGATCCGACTGTTGGATCATGTTCAACCCACCATGTGATCAAGTCCTTTTTCAGTTTTTAGTGTCTATTTATGTTTTTTTTTTTTTTTTTTTTTTTTTGCACATTTTGGTTGGTTTGGATTTCTTAGTGGGCCCCTACTCTGCTAGATTTTAAAAGGGGTATGTCAGTCATTTTACTTTTAGTGTAAAAACTCTGTTTAGGGGGGGGGGGGGGGGGGGACGTCCAACCCTAACCCGATGAAGAGTACACGTTTGTTTTTTTAAAGAGAAGCCTTTCTTTCTTCCATGAGACTTGGAGCAAGGTGGTGAGCTTCCATGTTTTTATGGGCGTGTGACTCGCTCACGTGTTATCTTCTACTAAGGTGTGATTTTTCCTTCTCCTTCTACTCCTTTAAAAAAAACATCTTACCTCTTTGATCCTTTCTAGCCTAAATCCTTCAACCCATTGCGCCCAAAACCTCGACACCCTATGTCCCTGCCTCCCATATAAAACCTACCCTAGACTCTCTCCCAATTTCCACCCACAACCCTCAATTCCCAAATTACAGATTTATCTCACCCCGTATCCCACGTGATTTTCATCTCCTCTAAATATAGTTTATGTGGTGAATGAGTATGGTGAATTCTATGTGTGTATGAATCTGCCCATGAATATTTTGTTGATATTCTATGCTAAAGGGTTGTTCTAACAACCTTGACATCCTGTGATTTAATCTTTATATGATTGTGTGCATGTGGGGATAATTTTTAATGAAATGACATGAATTTTTGCTTGCGGAAATTACTGTTTGGTGAACTGTTCTGCTGAAATTACTGTTTGGTGGGCTTGGCCCATAACCCACAGGTCCTAGGATCTGTATGCTTTATGCTTTGAATTGTCCTTTGAATAATCTCTTGTGAAACATGACATCCATATATGTATCCTACATCACATACATTTGTTTTGGAAACTACCGCGCATTTGACCAGTGGATCAACCTGATTCTTGAGCTAGGGCATCAATATAGTGTTGTCATGCTGATGGATGTATTGATCTCAGACCTATCGTGCCATGTTGGCACATGTGCGTTGCTATGTATGTGAGCTTTATTGCACAAGCGTGTGGGCTTAGCAGAGCTTTTATGAATACTATCTATCCCGTGTTGCTACATTTCATATTGTTATGAGATCATGATCAAAATCATCCTTAGAGCTTGTCACCACTTGATGCTGAAAAAGATTTTACCACATATTAGAAGATTATTATAGCTGCAATTAAAGTTCGATTAGTATGAATGATTAAGTTGTACCAAGTGCTGTACTAGTGATAATGCCTTTTTCAACCTTGACATCTTGCAGAAGTGAGCGGCATTAGCAGAGCAAGTGGCCGAAAAAGGCTCACTGAGAAATTGACAAGTTGAAGAAGAAATGTGAAAGAGAGAGGGGCACTCTGAAGCAGTTCCTGGTGGAGTCTCATTTGCCCAAGGAACGCTGGGACCCACGTGAGATGATGTTGACATGCCCATCGGATGCGTCGAGTGGAGAGTGATCAATGATGGAGACAGTTCAAGCCGTTCTATGATGGTGGATACAGCTAGTTCTTGAGAAGGTTTACTGGGTATGGTAAATGCAACATATAGAAACCTTTACTTGGAGGCGCAATGATGTATGTATACTCAATATCTTTACTAGAATTCGACGGCTGGGATGGATCTCTTGCTGATTGTGAGGACCAATTTGAAAGGTTTTTCAGCGGCTGACAAATGAGCCAACTTCTCGTGTATTTCTCATCCAGGTTTTGTGATTTTAGTGGAATGCTGAAACAACAAAATGATTGAAGTATTATAGAGATTGATTTTCACCTTTAATCATCGTTCGTAAACAGCAACTGAAAAACGCGCGGTTCCTGAATCATGCTTTTGAGCTGGATTTGGTTATCATATGTATTCCTAATGTGGGTTTTGTGATTTTAAGTAGAATGGCAAAATAACAACATGATTGATGTATGACAGGGATTGTTTTCCCTTTTTATCTTCATCTGTAAACAGCCGCCAAATCCTTCTACAAATGGACGTCTAGCAGATACAGGCCCTGTCGATAATAACTAGAAATGGACTCCGACAACCAATGTGGCCCTTGATTTTTTGGAACAGGGAAATGGGTGTTCTGCCCCAGAGGCTATGCAGCATGTGAAACTCGCATGAAACTGAATTTACAGCCGTAGGATGACAGGAGAATTTTATTGATTTCAGCTCAATTATGTTTGGCTTCATGGGAGTTCGCATAAAACTATGGGTATTGTAAGCAAGAATGCATTAGAAATAAATGTTACAAGATTAGAATGCAAATCTTATAATTTATTTCCGTAAGCTAATAAATGATCAGAATAAAATCATCATTCACAAAATTCAAGTTAAACTTATTGCATGAAATTTTAAATCAATTAGGAGGAAAAAAAAGTAAATAAATCTTCCAATTACTTTGCATTTGTCCCAAATATACATGTCATCAACTACAAACTTGAATAAGTTAACAGATCAGTGAGTAAACTTCTACATAGCTCTTTTTGAAGTGAAACAAGAGTAGATAAATTCGACAGAGATCATATATATATATATATATATATATATATATATATATATATATATATATATATATATATATATATAATAAAAAATGAAATGATTTTTTAAATGCAATGCAAGGATAAGAGATGGATTATAATTTCCTATTCTGATTTTTCATTTTCACAGTTTTGAAATTGAAAATTGAAAGAGAAAGCATTATCTTGCTTAAAATCCATGCAAACCATCTATCACTTCAGATTGGACCGTGGGCCCCCACCTATAAGGGGTAAAAAAGAAAAACTGGTGCATCAGTGGAAGATCTTTTAATGTGATTTTCTCCTTTTGGATCATTTCTTTGTGGGTATGGATGTCCACTGGATGAGAGGCAATATGTCCAACAAGTCCTAGTTGAAATGAGGCTAGCACAGACAGTGTCCACAACACAGTTTGGCAGTCCATCCCAGAAAAGGACTCAAAACACAAGCAAGTCTATCATATCCATGAGACCATAAGACAAACAGCTTGTGGCCTTGTCTTCTCTGACATGAATGCTCGTGGACACTGGGCTTTTCCACCAATGTGCCTCCTCCACCATTTCTTAAATGGTGGTGAATCATCTGTTGTACACATGGCCTGGATTTTCATTCGATCCAGACCGTTCAAATCGTGGGCCCCAATGTGCGTGCAACATGCGCCCAAAATCATGCTCATGGGACAATTACTACCTCCCAAATGGTGGCTTTAGTATGGACGGTTGGGGAGAAAATGACCAGCGGTCCTGAATTCAATGGTTAAGATTGTCCAATAGGTGGAATTTTTTGCTAGGTTCAGTATGCTATGATGCAGATGATTCAAACGAGGGGGATCGATCCATGCGAGTCACCACCATTTAAGGAAAATGGCTAATTGATGCACATGATAGGTGGGGCCCAGGACATTTAACTGAAAGGGAGGAGATAGGTTTTCAAAAGGGACATGCATTAGTAATACCCCACCATCTAATTGTGCAAGAATAAAGAAAATGTAAATGCTCCAGCTATGAGATTGAAACAGGAAAGCAGGTCTGAAAATGACATCTATTTGTTAATATAATACAACCCATTTATTTCAGTTGACAAAATTGCTTCCACTATTCAATTGAAGTATAGACCATTGATCTGGTGGGCCCCATTTGGATGGGCACCTGCGGAAATTGGGCGATCCTGTCCATCCAATCGGTGTAAGATTCGCCTGTCTATTGAATTGAAGTATGAATTTTGACAGGTTCTATGAAGTTGCAGTGATCAGAGCCACTGATCTTGTGGGGCCCAATTGGATGTTCCATGGCACAGAACCCGTGGCGGTTGGCCACCCCGTCGATCTGACTGGTGTAAGATTCGACTGTCTATTCAATTGCAGTATAAATTCTAACTTTGTAGGTGGAGTGATCAAAACCACTGATCTGGTGGGGCCCACTTGGATGGTCCACCAAGACTGATGGTGATAGGGCTATCCTGTCCATCCAATCAGTGTGATTTCCACCCATTGAATGTGGATCCTTTGCTCATTTCCGCTCAAACCCGGTCGCGTCGTTTATTGGGCTATGGCCCATCCACACGATGACCCGAAAAATCAATGGTCTTGATCATTGTGCATAAATGCCAGTAGCATTCATTGTTAAAAAATTCAAAAAAGATAAATTAGAGGAGCAAATGCCAGTGAAAATGCAAAAGAGACCAACTGCATGATTTAAGGAGAAGAAAGAGGTGGGACAATGACAAGTAGATACTCCAACCAGATGATTGAAAGAGAAGAAAATGGCCATTTCATCTTTTGAATTGCAAAATCCTCCTTACAGTTGGAAACCATGTAAAACTTCCTGACCATGGTTGGTGAAACCAATGATTCTTCAAACACTGTGTTTCCTAAGATCACCAACCAGGGTCACCAGGAATCATACAATCCTCAGCCCGCCATCCGACGATCCAAACCGTTGATCTTCGGCTTTTCATCCTCAGTTGAATATGGACATCGCCGCATTTTTCTTAGTCATTGATTGAAAGGACACAGATCGAAGTGTTTGGTGGTCCTATGAGGGAGAGATGTTGAGAAATGGTCCATCCACTATGGGACCCATCAGACTTATGATCTTGATCATCTAATGATGGGCCTGAGTTGTATGCAATCAAGGCCAGAGGGCACTATACGATCGTCCTCCAGCCGACGATCATATAATTATTCCTCCAAGTTAAAGCAATGCTTGTGGAGGTGAAAGAAAGAGAAAAAAATGAAGTTATTGATGCCAACTGATGGAAACAGTGACAGCCTGGCTAAAATGGACCATTGGTGATCATTAAGAACAATCCATCTCTCCTAACAGTTCCTTTTTCTTCCCTTTCTTTTTCTGTGTGGGCCCCACCTTCCAACATCAAGAGTTACTGTCCTCCATCGACGTTGTTGCGTCCAGGGTCCGGAAATTTCGGAGAAAATCCGGTGGGGAACCACCAACTTCCAAAGCTTTTTCCACTAACCACATTGAAAATTCAGAGGATTAGCTGATAACCCAAGTAAGTGATCAGCAGATTAAGCTTGATGGGACACAAAATCGGGAAGATAATACGATAGATATCGATGATTATCAGAATCCAAGGAGTAGACATGATAGTGATGGAAAAACCTTTTGGTATCCAGATTTTTCACTCTGATCTTATTGATAGCGAAAAGGCGGGAACATATTATATAAGGTGAAATCTGCAATTGATTAAGACGTTGATTAGTCAATCGCTAATCCTTACGCAATCGAAAATCTGTATGTCATCACAGATCATTCCCTTAGATGAATGATATAACAGCTAAAGTATTATGGGACCATTGGTCTGTGCAAATGTGTGGATGCGGGTGCATGGTTTGATGATCAGGATTGGTGATCTGATGAGTCCATGTGGATGAGAGATACCCCAAAAGATTCCCCAGATGGTATTCGATCTTTGGTGTTTGGATGTGGGCCACGC
The DNA here is from genome assembly GCA_003013855.2 of Liriodendron chinense. Taxonomy (NCBI): domain Eukaryota; kingdom Viridiplantae; phylum Streptophyta; class Magnoliopsida; order Magnoliales; family Magnoliaceae; genus Liriodendron; species Liriodendron chinense. Next base: position 7,497,854 of record ML058348.1, on the reverse strand, counting down.
TGTACATTTTTTTTGTTGTAGGCCGTTGATCGTAGAGTGAGGATATTCCAATCTCAGGGACTTTTGGGGGAAATCCAAGGTGGGGCCCATCAGATCATTGGTCTGGATCGCAAAACCATGAGTCTAATTAGCTAAAACGACGAAGCGGGGTTTCTGTGCATGTGGTCTGGGATATTGGATGGCCATACATTTCTAAATTTTCCAATGCATTATCCTTCTATGCATCACTTGATTTTGAAACCCTTTTAACAGATGGGATATTGGGACAAGGTCAACATCATGGTGTGGCCCACCCGGGTATTTTGATGCTGTTCTTCTCATCACAGAAAGGCCTACTTTACCAACATTTCCCAGTACACAGTTACGGGTTCCGATGAGGAATACAAAAGAGCAAACATGGTTTAAGGGATTTCAAGGTGTTGGTTGGCCTATGAAAAGTACATAGCCAGGATAGATAGAAAGAAAGAAGGAAAGAAAGAAAAAAGAGTCCTTTTGCAGCTGGAAAATTGCAGTTGACTCCAGCTCAATATCTACAGCATCCAGTAAAAGGATTTGTAGAAGGTATCTCAATCAATCTCTTGGTGGATTAAGATAGCAGTTGGGCCCCTTTAACAGCTGTTTACAAGCAACAAACAACTTGCATTCCCACAAGTTAAGCAAATTGAGGAAAGCTACTTGCAAGTCCTAATCTGAAAATGCGAAACGCAGATGCCCCATGTTGGCGAACATGTGCGGGATCCAGGCCGTTTAACAGGTGGACCGCCCGAGCCGCACGTGTACTGAAAGTTAGACAGTTGAAAAAGGCACCAACCAACAGTGCCCATTCAACCTCCATGTTTGGATGGCCCATTTGATGAGTGGGCCGCCCTGATTTTTTCGGTAATGGTACATTTGCTGTGCAGCATGCCCAAGTGGGAGATCTTGCATTTGGGATTTGTAGATGGGCACTTGCAAGAAACATTCATCTAAGCAGTGTGGCAACTGACATTCTACAGCTATACCAAATAAATAGAGGCGATGATTGTTGCGACAAGAACATCAAATCATTTCAATTTCAATGAATTATAATAATGATGATGATAATATTTCCGAATTACAATACCAACATGATCGAATCAGAATCCAGAGACACCGCGTTACATCTTACATGTGGTGTTGATCTTATTCACCACAGGATGCAATTAGTTTACGATTTTACAACGGACGGTTGTGAGATTTTTCGAAAGAATCAGTTGCTGATGAGATAGCAAAAAATATATATAATCCCGTCCGGACCTAAAGATAGATTGTTCGAAGGACTCCCGTTCGCAGGTTCAAACTGACATCTCTGTATATACAAAGGCCTCCCATTCCAAGAATGCATTCCAGCGACGAAGTTGAGAGCTTGATTGGATTTGGGTTTTTCTTTTTATTCTTATTAGAGCTCGATTTTCATGTGGGATGTGGGCACTGAGTCTGCATCAGATGAATAATGTTGTGGGTCAGTTGATTAAACTCCAAAAGCATGTTTGGATGCATAAGCGAAATGAATTTCAAACATTTGGTTTGATCTCCTACCATGGAAGCTCTGCAGCGGGAATGCTGTTTCCTGATTCTGTCCGAAACCCATTTGGACAACACTTTGAAGGTCATCCTCCCAGACATTCGCGAGCTGAAAGACAACATTCATGTTTCTTACTTAGAATTCTTTCTACAGGCAGAGATGATGAGAAAGCACCACCAATAGTTTGAATGAATCGACAGGGAGAATTACCTGAGAAGAAGCATCCCCATATCCATCACCAGTCGGTAGCTGCATGCCAAGAGCCCGCCGTAGCGTGGCATCTAATGGATTTACAGAGCAATGGGCATCCAATGGTCCATTCAATCCAACAGTCTGGAGGGGTCCTGGTTGTGTTTGGTGCATAAACGAAAACGACGATGCTGATGAATCTAGTGGATGCACTGTATGTGGCAACGGCCCACGCGAGTGAAGAACCTGAATTTGAAAGGGAAGCGTATTTCAGGCGAAGGGAAATTATGGTACAAAACAACCAGGAAGAGGCAATGGTGTACATCTGGGTGTGTGATCGAAACACATCTGTTCTTATCTCAACCACATTTTTGAAGTGGAAAAAGAGGGAAGCCCCACAGGGTGCAATTTCCAGGCACACCCAAACTCTACCGCACACGTTAATCTCAATGGTTTTCAACTTACATCCTTCGAGAGGAGACTTTCCACGTTGAAATCTAGCCTCGGATTCACGGTGGCGAGCTTCATAGAAAGGAACTGAAATAGATACCGGAATTTCAGCATCAGGAAAATCTTATCTAGATGCAGAATTACAATATCGAACAAGAAAGATATCCGAGCTTACCTCGACCTGGCGCTGCAATGACTGCACGTAGTTTATAATCTCATCGAGCATAACTGCTTTACCTGTCACCTGCAATGAGAATTCAAACCAAAAATTAAAAATTGAAATTCTCTAATCATATGCCACTGGATAATGCAAAAAGGCCACCGAATTGAGATCTTCTTCAGTACCTTATTGCAACCTGGGACCAGATCTTGCAGGAACTTCATCCGTTCACTGATTTTCTCTCTTCGGACCTGGCCAAGAACTACCACCATGTTAATGCCAAAGTGATAAAAGAAAAACACCACTACCAGAGCGAAATTCACAGTTCTCACCCTTTCTGCCAGACTGTGGCTGTCTGTAGCTTGGCCTCTTCTTGCCCTCACATGGATGTAATCCTGCTTGGGTGGCTCGGGAGGCTTTGAATTGTTCTCTTTTCCGTTCTTCTGATCGCTGTCCCCGCTGCTGTTCTGTTCGGCCTTTGGCTTTATGGCATTCTTTCCGGCTCCAGTAGCTTCCTCCGACTTGCATCTCTTTCTGCTCGAATCATCATCTTCGGATGCCTGCAATCGAGCATTTGGAATTTTGAGAACCCAAGAAAGAAAATCCCTGAGAAATTGTTTTGGAATTCTGAATTTTATTAACACCCCTGAAGACAATTTGAGAATTCGGGTGAGAAATCTACAAAAACCAATTTGCATACCTTGGTTTCTTTCGCTGAGGGAGTTGATGGGAGCTCCTTTGGCTTGCCCTTTGGAGCTGCTCTTCTCTTTCTGGTGTTGACCTCATTCGGGCCTTTGAGCTCCCCGCCAGTGATCTGATAGGAAGCCGACGATTCTTCACGGGCATTCCTGAATTCCACATTGTCAGGGCTAGAAGAGCGGGACAATCGATTGAACTTCTTGTCGGACGCGGAAGCGGATCGCATCTCTGCCTCCAACCCGTCCTGCAATGACATTTCCCTGTTCTCCGAGACGCCCATCTGAGATCCAGCCTTGAGAGACTGGCTGCTTGAGACTCTTGAAAGCTTACCACTTTCCATCCTCGGCTGTGAGGATTTATATGGAAATTCAGCTTCGGGGAACCCAAATTGGTTCGTCAAGCTGCCATAACTCCCATTGCCAAAGCAGGAGAACTTGGCAGCTCTCTCCACAAAGCCGGGATCAGCAGATAAAGGGGCCAGACTCGGGTGGCCCACCATCGAACCCCCTGGAATGGGCAGATTTCCCCTGGCATGATGATCCATCATGGAGAGATTAAGCTTGGGCGGGGAGTTCAGAGGCGTGCTGTAACATGAGGTGTTAGTACTGTTATTTCCTCCAATGTAAGAAGCATGGCTGGTGGCGCCCATTGTCTGCGACCGTGGCGAGATCTCCCCAGAGTTACAGATGCTTCCCAACCGCCCTATCAGTTCCCGAATGACGACACTCTCAACGGGAACGGCAGCATTTGATGCTGCAGGCGATGAGACAATTGAGCTCAAGGCGGATTCGAACGGGACGCTCTGGTCCATTGAACTCTCCCAATTGAGATTGAGAAAGCAAGACGGCAACTGTTCAGGAGTGCAATTCAACTCACCCAGCTGAACATCCATACCCGACGAGGATTGCTGCCAGTTGGGAGGCGACGAAGATGATCCGCCATAGATCAGGGGAGTTGGGCTATTGGAATTCATGAAAAGCTTCTCTTTATCCATAGGAACTGATGGGGAGAGGCGGTAATTCAACGAAAAAGCGAAGACCCAGGTGAGATTCGGCAGTGAAAAACAGGGAAAAGTCAATAATTCGGCCAAAGAAGAAAAACCCAGATGAGATTCTGCAGCGACAGACGAGGAGGAAAAGGCAGCAATTCGACAAAAAAGCCAAGACCCAAATGAGATTCGGCAGCGACAAGAAGGAAAATCGAAGAGGGGGACGAAAGAAGGAAGACCCAGATGAGATTCCGCAGTTAACAGCAAGAATCGAAACAAAAGTCAGGAGCTTTTGCTTCCACAAAATGGGTATTTGGATGTAGTAAGGTTCAACGAACCTGAAGATGGGATGATTTTTCTTTTCAGAGAGAGAGAGAGGTTTGGGAAGTAAAGAAGGGAAAGGGGGAGGAAAGGAGAAAGTGAGGGAAATATATAAAGAGAGGGAGAGAGGGAGAGAGGAGGGTGATTAGAAAAAGAAGGGATTTTGACCTTTTTCTTTCTTCCGTAAATTTTTGTTGAGGTAGGCGTTCAAATCCGTGATGGATGGTGGAAGAGATGCCGGGCCTTGGACGTCAAACCAGCTCTGTTCCCTTCTCTGCCAGAGCCTTTTGGAATTTTAGATTGGATGGTTTGTTTTTCTGTGGGCCATGCATCTGAATGTGGGCTATGCTTCCGAGAGAGCTTTGAAATGCTCGTGATGAGAGAGTGGTGCTTTGATACTCTGACAGACTGTGAAGGATGATACACAGGTGAGCGGATTAGGTGAGACCCCGGCCTCACCCAAGATGGTGCGGCCCACCTTGATGTATGTATCCTGTATCCACAGCGTCCATCCATTTTTTCAGATCACTTTTAGGGCATTATCCAAAAATTGAGGCAGATCCAACAATCAGGTGGACTATACCTACGAAACAGTGGTGATTGATCCTCCTACCTTTAAAAACTTCTTAAGGCCCACCTTAATGTTTCCTTAGTGTTTATTTGCCATCCAATCTGTTGATAAGGACACATAAGCCTAGACGAAGAGAAATATCAAGTATCAACCTGATCAGAAAGTTTTGTGACCCATTAGTGGTCAATCACCATGTTTCCTATGGTATGGTTAGCCCGATAATTAAATCTGCTTCATTTTTTGGGATAATGTTCAAAATTGGTATGATAAAAATGGATGGACAGATAATACAGACAGAGTACATACATCAAGGTGGGTCATTTTTGGGCCAATGCCCTAAAACGAGAAAATTGATGGACAACATGAATATAGATTACATATATCTAAGGTGGGCCCATAGTAAGAGCTGCACCTAGGTGAGCCCAGGGTCTTACCTAATCCACTCCTCATGCACAGGCACTTAGAGATTACTTCGAAGAATGCAAGTAATTAAAATAAACTGTCAAATTATGTCGCCAAATGTAGATGTATCATGAACAAAAAAAGTTAAGCTTATTTGGTTAACGGATAATCAGATTCGTGAACATTTTTTTTATTTTTTGACCTTAGTAACAGGTTATCTTCACTTAGTCTACCACTTGAGCTATAGGTCAGGGTGTGATTGGTGGACATTTATTATTTTGGAGTTAGTACGCATACCCCACTGTTAGTACACCCACCTCGGTCAGTCACACCACATCCCCCACTTGGGAGTCCATAACAAGACTTCCGTGTTGAAATGAGATTATTCCCACTCAGTCTACCACTTGAGTTATGAATTGGTTTACATACATTGGACAGCTAAAATGAAAAATATCCAATAGTCCTATTTCCACAAATAATTGTCCACAAACTAGAGGTTAGGATTGTTCAATCAATCTGATTTTGGAGTTATGTTTTGAAAAAAAAGTGGGCTGCACATAATAGTGAATTTTATTTTGAGTTAATATAGCACAGGTACGAGTGACCGCGTATCAAGCATCATAAGCAGCCCAGGTATCATATAACTCCTCCTTTATTTATTTATCTAGGGAAAAATGGTAGAGGTCGAGCTCTGTGGGCTCCACCATGATGTGTGATGGGCATCACGCCATGCATTTGGTAGGTCCCCTCTGGATCATCGGATGTGCAAAAAATCAGTGGTATCCAGAACTCCAGTGGGCCGCACCATACTTAAAACATCTAAAAGCACTTGGTGGGGCCACCTGAGTTTTGGAATGGCCTGAAATTTGGAGCGAACCCTCATCCAAGTGGTACACACACAATGGATGGACTGAATGTCTAACCCACATCTCACTAGGCCCTATATATAATCAGTAAGGTTCTAATGGGCTAGCATCCACTCTCAACTGTTGTCTGTGGTGTGGCCCGCTGAAGTGATGAATTCACCTGATTTTTAGGCCCGTGGATCACCATGGAAGTGTGCATCTGATGATGGGATGGATGTCCATCACACATCAAGGTGGGGCCATAGAGCTTTATCTCGTGGAAAGCTTCCCCAAGTGGACCTCATAATCCATTTTCCCTTTATATATCATATGTATGCATATATCGACACACATCAATCCAAACTGCCTAAATGGATGATCCATCTAAATGGAACATGATAGAGGAATTACAATGAGAAGATGATAGCCACCATTAGATTTTACCCTTGGAATTCAGACCATTCTTCTTCTTCTTTTTCGGCACTTTAATTGCATTTGATAGTCATAAATCGGATGGCTAAGATTGCTGAACCAATGTAATTTTAGAGATACACTTTATTTTCAATGCACCCACAATTTTGGTCTAGATGTAAATGAGTTCCTTGGGTGATGATGATGTCCTTATTATTCTCAAAATGACATAGGAGTCGAGTGCTAAAATAGCTCTTCTATAAAGCATTTGAAAAGGGGGAGTTAGTTATTTGATACTCCTGACTCCATTTACTTATATGTTATAATGTGACACTTCAAAATTCACAAGTAAATTGTTGTCCACTGATCATATCAAATTAATGGATACATTAAATAAATCTAAACCTTTAATTCATAGAAACTTGTTTGTCCAACTTTTAGATATTTTTTATTCAAAGTCTCAATACAATATGTTAACGTTCAAAATTGGACTAACAGATGTTGATTAAGGATCCACGGTAGACCTTTGTTTCTTAGTGTGGATACGGATGAATGATGGAGATTGTAGGATCTGAGATCACAAAGAGAGATTGTGAGGGAGTGTTGGTCACGTCGGCAGAGGACCCTTCGATGCTTAAGTCAATAATGGAGATAATCGAGTGTAAGAGCTTTAAGGTTTATTGTGTATGAATATGTAGTGCATACCTGAAGATAATGTGGAGATGTCCTTTTATAGATGGTGACACATGGCCGATGGCGGTGGATCTCCTAGATCCCATCTAGGATACGTTTCTATATTAGATCATGTCTAGGATACTTCTCCGAATTATGAGAGAATACTCTTATCATGTTTGGATCTTGTATACCCTAGTCGTAGTTGTTATCTTTGTATGACGGTGCAGTAATGTGCCCAGATCTGAGGACGTCTGGTGTGGTCAGTACTTGGCATCCTCGGTTGAATTGTCAATGCCTAAAGTTGTGGCCTTAGTTCTATGTGTTGGGCTTGGACTGCCTCAAACGTTCTTGCATGAAGACCACCAACCGGCCGGTCAGGCCGGTCGGTCACGTCGGAGATGAAGACAGCAGAACGCTGGACCTTTTTTTGGGCCATCCGACCGGTCGGACAGTTTCCTTTTTGGACTTGGTTTCTTGCGCGGTTTTGCGCAATGAGTTTTTAATTTCGGTTTTTCTCCTATTTAAGGAGATGTAATCCGATATTAGGGTTGCCGCCAGTGGCCACCAATGGGCCAAGGGATTGAGAGGGTTCTAGGGTGAGAGAAAGAGCTAGGGAAGAAGCTTGGAGTTCTCTTGGTTGAGGGAAAGGGATGAGTTTGTCCTCCTCATATGAGAATTAGCTTCGGGTAGCTTGGGATTTCTCTTGTGGACTGTGATCCAGGGTATTTCTTCTGTAATCTCTTGTAACTTCTGATTCATAGTGGATTGGTGTCGCTTTGTGCCGTGGTTTTTTACCCTTGAGGGGTTTTTCCACGTAAAAATCAGTTTGCCTTCTTGTGTGTGATGATTTGCTTGTTGATTGCCATTGTGGTGTGTTCCTTGTCTGCCTTTGATTGCTTCTGCTGCGGGGCTCCTAACCCCAACAAGTGGTATCAGAGCTAAAAGTTGGGAAGGAAGCAGAGAGAATCTGAGGCGAGACATCAATGGCGTCTTCTGGCATGAGATTCATTGTGGAGAAGGATTTCGTGAAAGAAAAACATGAAAGCGATCGGTATCTATGAAGGAAGTAGAGTTGAAAAAGGTGGATCGGTACGCCAATATCTCAATCAAGTTTGTCAACTGCGATCGGGTTTGATCGGGAGCACTATTCATGGCGGAGCTGCGGGATTGGCAGCGGGATCCACGATTGCTCATGTGTGGCATGCGCAAGGGCCACATGAGCGAGCGGGTGATGAAAGTGCAAGTTTGAAGTCGATGAGGCATAAGAAGTGGTGGAGCTATGATGACAACAAAGTAGAGATGAAGATGGTGCGTGGCGAGGTGTTGCATGAAGATTCGACTCGTGGTGGAGTTTGTTGGGCTTGGACGCCTCAAACCTTCTTGCATGAAGACCACCGACCGGCCGGTCGGCCAGTCGGTCATGTTGGAGATGAAGACAGCAGAACGCTGGACCTTTTCTTGGGCCATCCGACCGGTCGAGCAAGTTTCCTTTTTGGACTTGGTTTCTTGCGCGGTTTTGCGCAATGAGTTTCTAATTTCGATTTTTCTCCTATTTAAGGAGATGTAATCCAATATTAGGGTTGCTGCCAGTGGCCACCAATGGGCCAAGGGATTGAGAGGGTTCTAAGGTGAGAGAAAGAGCTAGGGAAGAAGCTTGGAGTTCTCTGGGTTGAGGGAAGGAGATGGGTTTGTCCTCCTCATGTGAGAATTAGCTTCGGGTAGCTTGGGATTTCTCTTGTGGACTGTGATCCAGGGTATTTCTTCTGTAATCTCTTGTAACTTCTGATTCATAGTTGATTGGTGTCGCTTTGTGCCGTGGTTTTTTACCCTTGAGGGGTTTTTCCACGTAAAAATCAGTTTGCCTTCTTGTGTGTGATGATTTGCTTGTTAATTGCCATTGTGGTGTGTTCCTCGTCTGCCTTTGATTGCTTCTGCTGCGGGGCTCCTAACCCCAACAAGTGGTATCAGAGCTAAAAGTTGGGAAGGAGGCAGAGAGAATCTGAGGCGAGACATCAATGGCGTTTTCTGACATGAGATTCGTTGTGGAGAAGGATTTTGTGAAAGAAAAACACGGAAAGCGATCGATATCTATGAAGGAAGTAGAGTTGAAAAAGGTGGATCGGTACGCCAATATCTCAATCAAGTTTGTTGACTGCGATCGGGTTTGATCGGGAGCACTATTCATGGCGGAGCTGCGGGATTGGCAGCGGGATCCACGATTGCTCGTGTGTGGCATGCACAAGGGCCACATGAGCGAGCGGGTGATGAAAGTGCAAGTTTGAAGTCGATGAGGCATGAGAAATGGTGGAGCTATGATGACAACGAAGTAGAGATGAAGATGGTGCGTGGCGAGGTGTTGCATGAAGATTCGACTCGTGGTGGAGTTTGTTGGGCTTGGACGCCTCAAACTTTCTTGCATGAAGACCACCGACCCGCCGGTCGGCCAGTCGGTCATGTTGGAGATGAAGACAGCGGAACGCTGGACCTTTTTTTGGGCCATCCGACCAGTCGGCCGACCGGCCGGTGGGGGGGTCCGACCGGTCAGGCAGTTTTCCTTTTTGGACTTGGTTTCTTACGCGGTTTTGCGAACGAGTTTCTAATTCCGGTTTTTCTCCTATTTAAGGAGATGTAATCCGAGATTAGGGTTGCCGCCAGTGGCCGCCAATGGGCCAAGGGATTGAGAGGGTTCTAGGGTGAGAGAAAGAGCTAGGGAAGAAGCTTGGAGTTCTCTGGGTCAAGGGAAAGGGATGGGTTTGTCCTCCTCATGTGAGAATTAGCTTCGGGTAGCTTGGGATTTCTCTTGTGGGCTATGATCCAGGGTATTTCTTCTGTAATCTCTTGTAACTTTTGATTCATAGTGGATTGGTGTCGCTTTGTGCCGTGGTTTTTTACCCTTGAGGGGTTTTTCCACGTAAAAATCGGTTTGCCTTCTTGTGTGTGATGATTTGCTTGTTGATTGCCATTGTGGTGTGTTCCTCGCCTGCCTTTGATTGCTTCCGCTGCGGGGCTCCTAACCCCAACACTATGCCCATCACCTGAGACCAAGCCTAAGGCTTCATGTCCAATTCCACTATCTGAGACTGAAACTGAGTCTTCAGGAATTTGTTCAATACCTGAGGCCAAGCCCAAGTCCTCAGAATTATATTCCTGGCTGCAGTTGAATATGAAGGCCAACACCTTCACAAGCTTGGATCCTTTACTAACACGTGTGATGAATTGATGCTAGTGGGCCACATATCATCGGTTGCACGCACTTCCACGTCATGATTAGGGCATATGCTTAGAATTACCCATACACAATAGTCAACTAATCAAATTACCGTAATTGTGTTCATGATAGGATCCATCATTTTTTGGTCCAATTTGACTTACTCATATTCCACATATTCAATTTCTAGGTAATTTTAAAGTCATTTCTATATGCTTTTCTATATCTTCCATGACAACTTTTTTAGAGTGTCCAAATTTGTGGTCGAGTGGATGGATAATGCGTAGGCATTTAGAAATTGCAAGTAACTTAAATTAGATGGTCCAAATCACAAGTTTCAATTTACATGTATAACAAAGTGAAGATTATACTTAATTATTTGACCATAGATTGGTAAGCATTTAGACAATTAGAAATGAGAAAAATCCAACAATTCTAGTTCAAAAATAAGTCTACATGGATGTGAGGTTAGGTTATTAAACCAACCTATTTTAAGATTTTTTTTTTTTGGGTTGGTACACACATCCCACTGTTGGTACACCCACCCCCAGTTAATCACAACGCAATGTTAGCCACCCCCTCTTGGGAGTCGATACTAAGACCTCAAGTGTTGAGACAAGGTTATCTTTACTCAGCCATGGATATGGGTGTAACATATTTTAAGACTATGACCCAAAGGCAGTTTGTTTGGAAGGACTATCACTTGGCTGTGATCCTGAACCAATGATGTGGGTGGGACCCTAACCGTGAGTCCCACATCAATGTATGCATTGTATATCTACATGGTCCATATTTTTAACAGCCTATTTTAGGGCATGGTCTCAAAAATGAAGCATATACAAATTTCAGGTGGATGGCACAACAGGAAATAATGACATTGAATGCCTACTGTTAAAAACTTCCTAGGGTCTACCATAATGTTTATTGACCATCCAACCAGTTGATAAGGTGACACATGCCTAGATTAAAGGAAAAAACAAATATCATTTTGAACCAAAAACAAAAAGTTTTTAACAGTCAATAATCATTGTTTCCTCCAATGCGGTCCACCTGAAATTTGAATCCGCTTCATTTTGGGACCATGCTCTAAAATAAACTAAAAAAACGAATGGACAATGCAAATATATAATGCATGCATAAGGTCGTCCCTACAGTTAGGGTCGCACCCACATTGCTGATTTTCTGTTTGGCAGCCAAGATTTGGAGCGAAATCAAACATGAAGGAATGGACGGTGTAAATTTTAATCCCACCATATGCCCACCGTATTAGCCTCAATTTTTAAATCCATGCCATTCATCCATTTTTACCGATCGTTTTATGCCAAGATCCAAAAAATAAAGCAAATCCACATCTAAAGTGGACCATAAAACAAGAAAAAATAGAGAGTGAGACCTTTATGATGCACAAAAGTTTTGGATTAAACTGAAATTTGTGTGGTCCCTTCATCCAGGTCTTTGTGACCATTATCAACAAGTTGGATGGAAAACACACATCATGTTGGGTCCCATAGTTAGGGACACATTACGGTGGGTCCCACATTGGGAAGGATTTCTCCTCAAATCCCACCTTTTTTCAAAGATTTGAAAAAGGGCTAAAAGTGCCTTTTTGAGTTCTCCTGGATCCCCCTCAAATCCACTTCTCATCAAATCCATGATGCCAAACAAAATAAAGCAACCAATTTCTCCTCCTCAAATCCATGGTGCCAAATAGGGCTGTAAATGGGTCAGTGGACCCGATGGGGTACCCAGACCCAACCCATTTAGACCCGACCCAGACCAGACCCGACCCATTTGTTAAATGGTACGGGTCTGGGTCCAAGAATAGACCCATTTGTTAAACGGGTTTGGGTCTGGTTTCCTTTATATTAGGCCCGACCCGACCCGACCCGACCCAAACCCATTTAGTAAGTGGGTGGGTTTGGTCTATGTTACAAGGGACCCGTCCAGCCCAGACCCATCCAGACCCGGTTTTAAGTCTTGTAAAATGCTTGCATACTTGATCCAGACCCGGAGCCATTAGATCCGGCCCATTTATAAATGGGTCTGGGTGAATCTCCCTCCACCAGACCCGAACCCATTTATAAATGGGTCTGATGGGTTGACTCGGACCTGACCCGGACCCGGACTCGCCCATTTAGTAAAAGGGTCTGGGTCTAAAATTTGGACCCAGACCCGTTTAGTAAATGGGCGGGTCTAGTTTTGGCTAAACCCGCCCCGAACCCAACCATTTATAGCCCTAGTGCCAAACGGGCCATAGACTTAATTTATGGGAAGTGTAAAATTCTTGAGTGCCTGCATAGCAAGCCTCATAGCAAGCCTCATGCTCTGCCAGAGTATCAAATAACCTTTCATCCTCTATGACATAGAGAAAGAGTTCCCTTTCTTTGTTACATTAGCCTTTGATGCAAAAGGAGATGAAAAAATGATAAGGAGTTCATTTGATACTCCAATTGTATAGGACAGTTGATATACATGCATTTAAAAATGGTATACACATGCATTAAGTAAATTGTAAAACTTACTCCCTCTCTGTCCCAATCACAAAATCATATTGGTTGAACCATCCTAACTCCTGATTCATGGACAGCTGTTTAAAAGAACAGATCTTATCAACAGCCAAATGATAAAATAAAACTAATTTTTGGTTCATGATATATTTAAATCAGAACCTGTACTTCAAATGGTTTACTTTGAATTACTTGTATGTTAAGTATGCAATTTCTAAGTAACCTCTTGATGCTGATGCCGGCATATCATCCATCTCAGTATGCCAGAGTATCAAAGTTCTCTCAAATGATAAAGAAGGCGTAATGGAAATATTAAAAGTTGGGGTTTCCTTGTCTTTCTCACATCTGATTGGTATTGCCATTTTAATATAACTTTTGTTTTAATATATGTAGTAAGTGCCTCTGGATTGCTGTTGGTGGCCACATGCTTTTGTCCCTTTTTTTTTTTTTCTTTAATTGGATTCTTTCCTAAATCAACCCTTCCTTTGTTTTTCTTATCGTTTACACTTTCTTTATATTATTTTTTCTGATTACAAGTCTAGTAAAACAGGTGATCCACACCTGCCATCTTTAAGGCCCACTATGGTTGTCCCACCATGCAAAATCACACCGATAGATAGTGATCTTAGCCGTCTTGTTCGTTGATTGGGAAACATTAGAACCATTCGATCACTTGGTCACCAATCTATATATCTAGAAGTTTATAACCGTACAATCCATCTCCTACTTTCTTGACCGTTGGTTATTCAAGAAAGAATTCCAATCACATTAAATTTTTGGGGATTGGCCCATCTATGAAGTTGACTCTTAATTGGTCGGTCTGGATTTAGTTGACAAGAGTAATAGAGGTATCGCCATTTAAGATCCGGCCTAATCTATTTTAGTAATTCTTTTGTGGGCTACGTTTTTTGTGGCCCTCTGATTTATCCAATTTGTGTGGGGTTTTTGCTGTGGCCATCCACATTGGTGGGCCACCGAATGGATGGTTCTGATTCCGAGTAGGCCCAGTGAATGAAATAAAGAAAACTCAATTAGAGGCTTTCCAAGTTTTTATCCATTTTAATGAAATAAAGAAAATTCAATTTGGGTCCTACTTGATGTGTGTACGAAATCCAACCCATCCAACATGTTCAAGCCACGGTGATGGTTAGACAACCTAAAAAATTCAGGTCAATCCAATAATCAGGTGGGCCACCACACGATAATAATGTAGACCACAAAAAATTCAGAATTCACATGTGGCCTACTTAATGATTGGATTAGCTTGATTTTTTATTCTTATGATCATCATGGTGGGTTTATCCTATCGGACACATTGGATGTCATACATACTCCATGTGGGCCCCACAACTAGTTAATTTTTGTTGATAAAGTAACAATTTTTGTGGCATTTTATGGTAAAAAAATCATTTTTTTTTATTCACCAGGGTAAGAAAGTGGGCCATGATGGGAATTTTATCTGGTACAATGATTGGTGTCAAGGGAGAGAGAGAGAGAGAGAGAGAGAGAGAGAGAGAGAGTAACAAGTCCAAAAGTCAAAGTAAATTACAAATGAGAAATGATCAGATGCAACAGCAGCATTGTAAGTTATGATACAGCCATTTTTTTCCTGCCAACATGTAACATATGTAGAAAATCCTAGCCGTAGAAAATGTGGATCATACGATGATGATTATCTTCTATAGAAATCAGCCCGATCTACGCATAAAATGGGACATAACGTTGGTATCAATGCAAAGCCCACGGTATGTCTTGATGTAGTAGTGCACCCACCCAATGAGTGGTCGGTCTGATTTTCATCCCAGGTGATCAGCATAGTGTGGTCCACCTTTTTTATGGATGTGATATTCTACATATACAACACAGTGGAGGGAAAAAATGGCTGTATCGTGACTTTGATACAGCTGATGTAGCTGATAATTTCTCAGTTACAAATAATCTATTAAACTGTATTTAATTACTGGGTAATTGGAAATAATTAGTTTAATACGCGAGTCAATCATTGCATTAAATTCTCGCATCTCCTTCAAACTCGGCTTTGGTCGGTTTCCCATCACAGACTGAAGATATCCATTTTCTCGGAAATTTCTCCCGTTTTTATCATCTCCCGAGAAATCAAAATCTCTGGGGTGATGGGAAACTTTTTGATACTATGATAGAGCACGATGCTTCATACACAGGCATTTAGAATTTTACAAGTCACACACACCAACTCAAATTGTGGATCCCGCGATCTCCACTTCATGGTCTGAATATCAGATTTTTTGGACGATCCAGACCGTGGAAGCTTGTTTTTCGAAATTGGACGGTTGGATATTTTCATTTTTAACCTTCCAATAGATGTCCACGAATCTGACAGAGATTATCGAATAAGCGTAGTAAATGATACATCTCTACTTGTACCCACAATTTGGGTAGTTTAATTTGAATTTCTTGTATCCCACGTACACATATTCTACGTACCTGCGTATCATCCATCACACTCTGCCAGAGTATTAAAGTTTTACTTTAAATGGGCTTACATACCCCATCCATCCTACACCGTTGATGATATCCATGCCATGTTTTACCAGACAAGAAATTCTAAGGTGGTTAGGGCGAGATGAGTTTCGATTTTGAAAACTCACCTGCATCACACAAGCCACACGTGCGAGAGATCCGGGCAATTCATCATGTGGGGCCCACCGTGAAAACCCTCCCTGGCCAAGATCAGGTCGATCCATCTATTAGGTGGGCCTCATGTCTATAAGGAGAATGGTCGGCTAGAGAAATGACCAACGGCCTATATGCGCCACCTGATTTGTGAACCAGCCAACTTTTGGGCAGAGCATGTTGGAAGTGTGACGCACGTGATGACCTCTCTCTCGCCTCCCACGTGTGCCAGTTGCCACGCTTGCCATGCATCACCCTTGCAATATTCATTGTGTGGTGTCCTCCGTCCTCGCTCGTGTAGGACCAAAAAGGTCAAAACTCATCCCGTTGACCGATACACAACAAAGCCTTGTAGGTAAAGCTTAACCTACAACACAATGTGTGGGGCCTACTGTTCTGTGTTAATGCCATCCAATCCGTCCATAATGTATGAACCTTCCGTTTATCGTTGTCACTCAAAAAATTAATTAGATCCAAGACTCAAATGGGCCACACAACATGAACAAGATCGCCTACTATTAAAGCCTTTCAAATTGTGTGTGGGACCCAATGTAGTTTATATTTTCCATCCGATCCGGTCAGGAGATTCGCCCAACCAGGATGAATGGAAAAGACCCAAAAAAAAATTCCAATACAAAACTCAGGTGGACCCCACACATCGCGTTCCGGTTTACCTTTAACCTACCACGCTTTGTAACGGATCCGGCCTACATCGTACGGAGCTGTGCTATGCATGCAGCTACAAATAAAGGGTGAGGCAATTTTTCTTAAATTCGACGAAAATCGGGTTCATTTGGTGGGCCACAGTTAGGTGAGTAATGTCAATCCTTGAATTTTGATTGCTTATCTGCGGTCATGCTTGATGAGTGGACTTATTGTACGGTCCTGATTACCATACGCATGCATGGTGTGAACAAATTTGTAGCCTTCAATTCAGCCATTAATCTCGGCACAGATGGCACTTATAGGAAATCTGGGCCACTCATTTGTTGGATCCAGCCAGGGATGGTGAATACGCGTCACACCGGTCAAATGATGTTATATGCTGATTGGAGGACTTTTTCCTTTCCAAAGCCAACCGTTGCTAGCCTGCCCAGCTGTAATCCTCCGAATTTCTCGGACGCGGATTGTGTGCACTGCAAGAATCGACTCGTCACCGGACGGTGCTCTGTAGGGCTGCACATCTTCCCGGTTGACCTGACCGACCTGCCCGATCCGACCCGGTAGAAACAGAGAAAATGGTCCGGTTCAGGTGAATGCAGCTGGACAGTTTTTAATTTAGGTGCAATGTAGGATACATGTCAAACCTGAATTACCTGATCTGTACCTGATCCGTGAACCACCCTGATTCAAAAATTTTGTGGCCCCAAGTTCTACTGTAGACGTTGTCACATTCAATCCTCACATTTTCAGCCCACTTGAATTTGTTGCTGAGAATTTGTACAGTTTATTTTTTATTTATTTCTTTATTTCTCACACATTCCACTATTAGTCACCCTTCAATGGATAGCCACACTGATTAGTTCACACATCCCTCTATTAGTACACACACCGCACTGTTAGTCACCCTTCAATGTAGTCAGAATGTTTAGTCCACGCATCCCAATGTTAGTACACACACCCACACCTTAGTGTTGAGACGAGGTTATCTTCAAAGTTTGTACAATTATGTTCACATTTTAGTTTTTCAAATAGAGTCATTGTTAAGTGATTTAAACCATTGATAAAAAAGGGCCTTACTATGGATGGCTACACCTAAAAAATTATAATACTATTTTAAGTTAAAGAAAAGGTTATTTGTGATATTGTGTAGAGAGAATGCTATTTGATATTACTAGAAATGAGTTAAACACTTTTATTTTTAATATACAAAGTTAAAAAGAATGCAAATAAGCATAACTCAGTCCTAATCCGACCCAACTCAATCCAACCCAACCCGGTTTGGCATATAGGCTTGGGTAGGGTTAGGGTTGACTCTTTTGCAAGTAGAGTAGGGTTAGGGTTGGGTTAGCCCAACCCGATCACAGCTCAGATTGAAACCTGAACCTTTAAAATATGTTTAGGTTCGGACTAGAATTGAGCCCAACCCGACCCTAACCTGACCAGTGTGCAAGCTTAGTACTTTGTGTCCCCACCATGATGTTTGTATTTCATCCACATAGTCCATCTAATTTCCAAGTATTTCATCCACGCTGTCCATCCATTTTTCCAAATCATTTTATGGCATGAACCTAAAAATGAGGCAGATCCAAATCCCAGGTAGACTACACAATGGATAAAAAGTGGTGATTACCATTAAAAATTTAGGCCACAAAACTTTTGGATCAAGCTGATTTTTTTTATATGTGTAATCTAATCAACATGTTGGTGATAAATAAATATTACAGTAGTACCTAAAATGCTTTTAATGGTGGGCGGTTAATTACTACTATTTTCCTATGGTGTTGTCCACCTGAGATTTGGATCTACCTCATTATTGACATCGTACTTTAAATAATGCGCCAAAAAATGGATGGACAGCCTGTATAAAACACATACATTAGGGTGGGACCCACATAGCACGCTCCAGCCCCAACTTCTAATGTCAGTACACAATCCGCGTGCAAGTCTATCCACCCACATGCTAAAAGTAATCCAACAAGTGTGATTGTTTGGGATGCCGATTGGGTAGTGTCCCTGCTGTACAATAACAACCTGGATCGATGTGATTGGATGGGAGGCCAATGTATCTTCATGTATATGTTTTACATCCACTCTGTCCACTCATTTCGCAAGCTGATTTTAGGCCAATGAGTTAAACATAAAGCAGACCTAAAGCTCAAGTTGACCACACCATAGGAAACAATAGTGATTGAACTCACACTATTAAAAACTTCTCATGGTGTAAAAGTTTTGGATTAAGCTAATATTTGTGTTTTCCTTTCATCTAAGTTTATATGATCTAATTAACAGGTCCGATGGCATCTGTGCATTATGTTTGGCCTTAAGAAGGTTTTCAATGATAAGTGTTATTATCCCACTATATCCCTCTATTGTGGTTTGCTTGGGCTTCGGATTTGCTTTGCTTTTTTGGTCATGTCCTAGGATGAGCTAGCAAAATAGATGGATGGTGTGGATATAAAACACATAATCAAGGTGGGCTCCACAACGCCCAATACATCAGCACACCCTTACTTTGGTGGTGTCGGCAAGACCATCTAATCCGTGTTACTATTAGAGATGGGCTTGGTACTTGACCAAGAAACTTTTAAACATACTTTACATGAGACTATCTCTAATAGTGGCATGTCAGTCAATCAAATTCCATCACATCACACCTGTACTAACATAAACATAAGTAGGGTACCCAACTTGGGTTCCATTATTTAAGAGTGACCCACACGTAATATCTTACCACTAAGGATATCCCTAGCATCAAGTGCACCATGATATATGCATTTTATCAACGTAGTCCATCCATTTTGCCAGATCCCTCATGGCAAGCACTATTGGCCCCCCATGATATATATTTTTTATCTATGTTGTCCTTCCATTTTGCCAGCTCATTTTAAGGCATGGACCAAAAAGAAAAAATTAAGTAGATCTAAAGATTAAGTGGACCACATCACAGTTAGACACCACCATATTTGTGTTTTGGATCAAAGTTGATATTTGTGTTTTCCTTTCGTCCCTCTATGTGACCTTATTAACAGTTGGATGGCAAATAAGCATCATGGTGGGCGCTAGTAAGGTTTATATGGTGGAACAAACTCAAAAGCAGGCCATTCCAAGACTCAGGTGGGCCACACCAACACTAAAGAGAACAGTGGGGTACATTGGTGAGGGGCTGTCAACTGAAAAATCTTTTGGATTGAATGTGGGGTCCACCATTGTTTATATGCCATCCA
Source organism: Liriodendron chinense (assembly GCA_003013855.2). Taxonomy (NCBI): domain Eukaryota; kingdom Viridiplantae; phylum Streptophyta; class Magnoliopsida; order Magnoliales; family Magnoliaceae; genus Liriodendron; species Liriodendron chinense. Next base: position 7,478,346 of record ML058348.1, on the reverse strand, counting down.
ACCCATTAATCTGATTCTACTCACCGGGATGAAGGGTCAAACCGAAAATAAGGCCATTCACAGGCTCAGGTGGGCCATGCCAAAGGAAACAATGGGGGGTTGCCGACCATAGAATCTTTAAGATGGACTTTAGGTCCACCATTGTTTATAGCCATCCAAACAACAAATCTTATTCTACCCACCAGGATGAAGAAAAATCAGGTCATTCCAAAAGACTCAGGGGTCCTAATTATCTTACTGAACCTATCTTCTACAAACAATCTTGTCCATCCATTTTTGCAGGTCACTGACCACATGGTTTGGATCATCTAATCAATATGTTTTTTTCCAAGGCAGCCTAGGAAGAGTGGACTGGATCTAATGAATGGTTCAGATAGGTGAACTGGATGCCAACAAGTCCAAATGCCTCTATGTGCATGCAAGATTCCCATGCACTTTGACCCACTAGATTATCTCTCCAACATACATTGGATATTTTTCTATCATGGGTTGAGAGTGCCTGTCCACTCAAGCGCCACAATCGCATCTCTTGCTGGGTTTTAATAGGATACGATGCTCCCTTACCATGGTACGGTACGGTGGTCGGTTTCTACCCTCGGGTACATCTTAAATGGAGATCTGAACCGTTCATTGTCTGGATTTTATGCAACCAGGGCCTATTGCAAGAAAAAATTGTTGAACTTATAATTCTGTATGAAGGCGTGTATTCAATGGTCTGCATTTAATTCCAAAATTCAATGGTCAGGTTCATAATGAAGCATGATTTTAAGATTATAGCTTCCACATGGTAGTAGTGAGAACACGAACAGCTCAGATCAATCAAAGGACACAATCCGGCAGTGAAAACCTGCCACCGTATGGTACTGTGGTACAGGACCACTGTATTTCTAAAATAGGATGAATTCTTACCCGACTTTGATACTCCGGCAGATTCTTCATACACATGCACTCAAATATCACACATGGGGCATACATGATGACTTAAATTAAACGGTCTGAATTGTGAGAGATACTTCAGATGGGTCAATTAACAAAAAACTACAATCAGATAATGCTCTGACTTGCCGATTGGTTGACTTCCAATGGACCGCTAAAATGAAACATGGTCCACGTCTAGATTCAACAAACAAATCTCCATTAATCAGAGCCTTTGATTTGGAAAGTCTACATCAGTTATATCCGGCTCCAACATTTGCCAAGTGCATGTGTATGAACCATTACACTGTGCCCAGAGTATCATAACCCAAAATCCCAACGTCAAAATCAGATTAGTTGCACGATCATCACCTTTGATTCCAGTACATATGCTCCATGAAAACCTGAAACAGGACCGTTGGATATTTTTCCATTTTTGACCGTCCAATAAAAGTTCACCGAACCAACGTGCAGGTAGTCAAATAAGTGTAATCTTTTAGCTGCGCAATGCACTAACTGTGTGGGTGCATTGCGACAGCTAACAGGGTGCGTTGCATGACTTAAGAAAAGTGTAATCTTTTATTTATGATATAGGAGAGATGCATAATTCAAATGGGCTTGTTTACATGGCCTAGTGATAAACAGACAGTGTTTCAACATTGGGAGGATGGATCTAGCACCCATGTGATGTGGTGCTATTTATTATACTGAGAAAAAGATTTAATTCATTTATTTGTTGGGTTTAACCATTTTAATAATCTTATATTAGGTAGCTTTAATCATTTAAATGCTCTTGTTTGGAATTGATTTAGATCGTTTGACAAATCCAACTTATCAAATACTTAAATTAATTTTCACTGAAAACATGATGAGAAGGTTGTTTCTTGCCACTGATTGGATGGAAGTTGGTTCAAGTAAGGGCTCTATGGACCCACTTTAATGTATGGATTTGTCGATGTTGCTCATCCATTTTTTAGATGAGTATAGGTACTTTGCTCGTGCCTCAACTGGATTTTCCCCTTTGCCAACCACCGGATTGGTCTAGCTCAACATTGACATTGTTAGCATTGTTGCATTTAATGTAGTCAATGCTAATGTATGCTGAGTTGAACCAATCAGGTGTCGGCAAACAAGAAATTCCTGTTGAATCCGAGCATATGATTTGGATTCTTTTTAGATGAGGCACATCTAATGCTCAAGTAGACCACACTACATAACCAGAGGTGATAATGACATCTACCATTAAAACCTTCCTAGGTCTCATGGTGACATTTATTTGCCATCCAAACTGTTCATAAAGTCACATAAACATGAATGAAAGGAAGAAACAAATTTTAGATTGATCTAAAACAATTGTGGCCACCATAAGCTTTTTACTAGTTGTTGTTCAATCCCTACTATGTAGCCCACTTGTGCCTTGGAACTGCCTCATTTTTGGGCTCATTCCCTCAAATGATCTGGAAAATTTTATGGATAGTGCAGATAAAATCCATACATCAAGGATGGCCCCATAAAGCCTGTGCCTAAACTATTTCCATCCAGGCGGGGCAGGGCAATGAGCTTAGGGTCTTTATTTTTAAGCTCATCTCCCTTCATTTAATGTTGAAAGTGGTGGTGCATTAATATTTATTATCAATTTTTACTGCAACACCCCCTCGCAGTAGGCTTACAAGAGTTTCGACATTGGGCTACTGGTTGAGTTCACATTGTGGTGAAATCCCATTGTGGTGTGAGTGCATGGGTATGAGTGTGTAAAGTAAAAAAAAAAAAAAAAAAACAAGAAGATAAATTGTAATTTTGAAATAATGTTAGAGGCATTGCGGTAAAAAATGAAAAGAAATTAACCTGTTTAAATTTTTAGTGCTTAAATTAATTTTAGAGCTTCTTGTTTAATTTATTAAACGGAACACATAAGGACAAGGACCCAGCAAGACCCGCACCATGTATTTGTTCCTAACCACGTCTTTGCATGCCAACAAGGAATCAGTTGAGAGTTATCTAATTAAGAAGATCTTTTGGGCATGGTCCATCTATCACAGGGGCCATCAGATGAATGGCTTCGATAAGCCAAGTGTGGCCCCCACACGTACAAACTCAGTACATAGCAGGGAACATCATCTCCTCTAGTGAGTTATTTTGATGCCACCTTGTCACATGTCAGCACCACGTGCCCTGGTCGTTACGGTGCTATTACCCGATATCCAGGTCCGAATGTTTCGATCCATGTCCACTCAAAAATGAAGAATTAGAGAAATTCTGCACTATAAAGTATAGTGCTCCTAGCTGTATCTTTTCACTTCGGCACTATTAATCAATTGATCTGAACCGTTCATGAAGTTCAGAACACATTTCACGGACAACCACTCAAATATTACACTGATCGGATGATCCAATCCATCCTTGACTCGGCCTTATTTTCTTTAACCGTCCTTTTTCTGTAGATGTTTGTGATTTCCTAAAAAAAGTAACTCTTTAGAATCATAAGCAATCCACGATTCTCCCTAACAAATAGATGGATCAAACTGTTTATTTGACCTATCTTTTTTGTAAACGATCTTGACCGTCCATATTAAACGGCACCAATCAAATCTTAATATTTATCAGATTGGTGTGATATTTGACCGTACATATCAAACGGTACCCATGGACCTAGTGAACAGTCCAGATCAATGCAACTAAGAGCATTTCTCAGAAGAATAAAAAGAGAGGGAATAAAAAAAAATGGCATTATCCTACCAGATAATGTATAAAGAGAACAAAAGGGATAACAAAAGGGATATACTCTTGCAGAGCATGATCGTCCATACACGTGTACATGGGAGATACATGAATATCAATCCAAAATCCAAACTGCCCAGGTCATGGTGCACGTCATGGATTGTGTATGGTTCCAAAATCAGATTCGTTGGTCGATTTTCTAAACTCCAGACAGTGGGCATCTGTTTGTTAATTTTGGACCATCAGCGCCTTTTTTTATTTTCGATTGCTGACAATTGCACAGTTAGAATGACCCATTCAATGTAACTTTTTTTGTGGGGCCCACGATCGTGATGGATCGATTGAGGTATGTATTATGTATATCGCATGTATGACACGTGTACAGTAGCGTCTGCCTGCCTATGGCCATGATAACGGCCTCTTGTTATGTATCTTTCAAGTTGGAGGTCCAAAGCTAAGCATCAACTTTTTGTATTGAAAGTGATTCAAATCCTCCTTTTAGGGTTCCATGGCTGACCAGGCATCCTTAGGAAAATGAATATTCAGGGTTCTTAGAAATACATATTTAGGCATCCCAGTTATCCATTGGCATAACCAATCACGCTCAATTAGAAGGATCGCTTTTCATACAAAAATCTGGAACCACACATCCCTATCTAAGACCATAAAATTAATATAAACTTGTTGTCGTACAGATTTGGACAATTGATACGGATGGCTGGATCAACCACGTAGCTTGTCACCTGCACATGAGAGCTCCTCTAAATTGCTGGACCTGCAACAGAGATGAAGTAGATAGGGGGGAGGTACTACTAAGTGGCAGGGAACTCTCTGATACATAAGTTAGATCCTAGACCAGACGAGCAAAGGTTAATTGAGGCCAAAGAGAATAGTTGTAGCTGAAAGGTGGTGATTCTAGTCATATTTATAAGGCTTAGAGACGAGTAAATGTTTAGGGCCTATGACTATGATATGTTTGGGAGAGTCTCAGTTTTAGTAAAATTGTCCTCCCGTTCGTGTCAAAGAGGTATTGTAAAAAATAATGGTAAATCGCGGAGATCCTGAAATATTCAAACCTCCACGAGTATCTCAGACCAATTCTAAAAGGTCGTAGCCCGACCTTGGTTGATGAGCTTAGTATCTGAGCTCATTCACTTTGGTCCATGTCGGACTAGAAACTTACCTAGAGTGAGATGATGTCCTCGGTGCTACGACACACCTCTTGAGCACGAAGTGATGTTGACAGGTCGTTTGTTGTCGTATGTAACACTCCGAAATTTCGGCACCCGAGTACGGAGACTCTGATCCCGATTGTTAACTTAATAAAATGCTATTTTAGGAATGCCACACGTGGAAAATGCACCCACGTGTGTCCTTAATCAGATTTACATTCATTCCATTCACAATATAATCAGAGTAACGCATTTCAATTAGCGGATCATAAGCAAAACGGAGGTAACTAAATCCAAAAATATAGGGCTAACACCCTAGATGTACAATTCAAATGCAGTGTCAGCCCATATGAGAATTATACGAATTGCAATAAAAGTAATAGGAAGGGAAAATACATCTACCAAAAGGGATGAAGCTAAAAGGCTATAAGACGTTCGTGCGCACCACCATCTGGTCCTATTCTTGAGACATCTGCATATGTCAAATAGAAGGCGTCAAAATGCCAACATAGTGAAGAAATAACCCCAAGGTTAGACTCGGGATATTTAAATTATAAACATATTCATATAAGTGTATTATTCTTAAGCATGTTGTCAAATCAATTAAGTTTAGGCAATGACCAACAATAATCATACATCATCCTAGGCTAGTTGATATAATGCATGAATGTCATGATTTTGCACACAATGCATGTCTCGGACAAGCCCTGGCCCGACCAACTGGTATCAGAATCCACAGTCCACCTGTCTAGCAGATCGTAAGTCGTGACTGAGTACGCAGTCCGGATGACACAGAGAAATGACATGAGTGCTCAAGGTAGCACTGGCACCACATTAAGCAACCAGGCTACACGAGTCCCCCTCAGATGCAATGTCATGTATGCATGATTAATTAAAGTATTTATTAGTCCAATTCATTCAGCAAATTGGTGAAGTCAGAATACCACATCGTATCGTAAAGTCTAACCAGGACTATCTGGCTCCCTGTGATGCGTCACCAATCATCGCCAGTAACCCCTCGATCTATGGTTTGGGTTATACACCCATGAAAGCATAGTCTGGCCGTAACTCGTCAACCACGCCCAAATTAAGCGGAAGGGCTCATCACCCCAATATCAAATACGGTTAATTTATTCAGAGGTGCAGGCGTTTCACTCGGAATTAACCAAATGCACGCCCGGGTCGTTCGAACGGTGCACAGGCACGCAAACATCGGCCAGGGTCACATTTGTCAGAAGGGTCATTCGAACAACAATCGGTCACCTTTGTCAATGCTAACTGGTCACTACGGGGAGGCACCACCCCAGCGTAGGCCGACAACTCAGACACGGTATCCCATACCATCATGCCTGGCTCATGAGACTTGGTGGATCGAGTCGCAGTATGGTTTTAAGTGGACTATTCACAGTGGGAACGATGGTATTCTAGATTCTATATAGTGTGATTCAATAATGAAATACAAGAATGATTAATTCTGAATGGGGCTTATTCGATGGACCCAATTGGACGACGATAACCCAACAATGGCCATTGTCGATTGACCGTATCCTGCCTAGTCGATCGAATAAGTTCGCGACTGCCAACCTAGCGGCAGGCAGTACATTATATCAACGGTTTTCAGAGCTTAATCCAAAGCAACACATAACGTATAATAATAACAATTTAGGTTATTAAATACCTGATCATAAACATATCCAAGCACCTGGCCCGACCGACTAGCCCGACCAATCCAAAGGACCCGGATGATATAACCCGGATGACACAAGGTACCACATACATCCACAAGCATAGATATATTACAATATTGTAAATTTGTATCATTCAGGCATTTCATCCAGTATGTTATCAATCAAACAACCATAGAGGCATTTCATCGAACATGTTATGCACACATTAACAATTAACATATAAATTCAACTAATCATTAATTAGAATTTGTTGAGAGTAAGCTTGAGGGTAGATCTTCACCTTAGGGTTGAAATTTAGCGATTCGGAGGCGGTCCAAACGCCGAAAATTGAGAAATACCTCAATTACCTACAATGAATTGCAAATCTAGTGTTAATAAATTAGGGTTTAATCTAATTAAATGTCTAATTAGGGTTAAGAGTTGTGGTATCTCAAATTTGGGAAAATCCTAAATCGATTCAACGAATCGGGGCCCAAATTCGGCGGATCGTCGGAATCCCAACGGAGTCGAGCTCGGATAGGGCTTCTACAAAGCGTGCGCCACACTCAATCGATGACCGGGATCCCAAACCCTACCAAGAGAAACCCTAGGGTTAGGGTTTCGTCGGAACAAATAGAGGTTCCTAACCCTAATGGTCCAAAAATGAAGAAAATGGAAGGAAGAGGAAACGAAGAGGTAGATGAACACCTTACCTAGCATAAGGAGGAGAATTCTGACCTTAGCTCGTCGGATTTTGGCCGGGAGAAGCGAGAACGGAGGCGGAGGCCGGAGAGAGCTCGAAAATCCAAACTTCCCATAAGCATGGTAGAGGATTTGAGGAAGGAATGGGGTTTGAGAAGAAGATGAAGGAGAGAAATGAGAGAAAGAGAGAAAGAAATGAGAAAGAGAGAGAGAGAGAATGGGGTTTATAACCCCGTTTTTAAAAACACTACCCGACGGGTTCGGTGCGCCGAAGGTCCCCTTCGGTGGGCCGAAGCCCCGAGACCTTCGGTGCACCGAACCCCCGAAACTTAGAAAAATCGCGTATTGGACAGAGTACTTTGTCTCGGACTGAAGCTACTTCGGCTCGGGCTGAAGCTCGCTGGACAAACCTTCGTTACGCCGAAGATCTTCTTCGGTGCGCCGAAGCCATTGTTTCAAACCCCACTTCGGTACGATCTCGTTTGGTCGGCTCAAACCGATGGCCTCCTTCGGTGCGCCGAAGGCTTCTTCATTGCACCGAAGCCTACTGTTCAGAAATTCTTCTGCTTGCCCAGTTTTCTGCAAGCTCACAGTTCTACTGACTCCCTGGACAATGTCTGTTTATTTACATATAATAACATTTAAATAAATGTCATGTTTATTTTTATGTTTCCATTTACTTTAAGTTATTTTATGTAAATAAGGAAGTACCCCCCTGTTACGGGTAAATTCGGGCTGAGCTCAAAACATGGAAAGCTTTCCACTGGGATTCAACTTCTACACCAAGTATGGTTATGGACCGACTATTTAGGAGAGGAAGCTAAGTCAGCCTCGGCCCACTTGGGCTCAGCATACGGCCTTCTCAGGCCTCAGCCCACTCGGGCTCGTCATACGGCCTTCTCAGGCCTCGGCCCCTTGGGCTCAGCATTCGACCTTATCAGGTCTCGGCCCACTCGGGCTCGACATTCGGCCTTCTCAGGCCTCGGCCCCTTGGGCTCGTCATACGGCCTTCTCAGGCCTCAGCCCCTTGGGCTCAGCATACGGGCTTCTCAGGCCTCGGCCCCTTGGGCTCGTCATTTGGCCTTCTCAGCCTCAGCCCACTCGGGCTCGACATACGGCCTTCTCAGGCCTCGGCCCCTTGGGCTCAGCATTTGACCTTATTAGGTCTCGGGCTCGACATTCAGCCTTCTCAGGCCTCAGCCTACTCGGGCTCGTCATTCGGCCCTCTCAATCTCGGCCCACTTCGAGTCAACATTTGGCCCTCAGCTTGGCAAGAGGCCTGGCCTCATCTGCCTTGGTTTATCTCTCTTGATAAGATAATGATAAGACTTACTTCACTGATCCAGAAAAGATAAGGATAAGGCTTATCCCACTAATCCAAATAAGATATGGATTATCATAACAAGTTTTGATCCACTTAAATCTCTCCAATAATTATCTATAAAGGGGCCTACACACTCTCTCCAGGTATGGGCAATCTACCGCCATTAAACCTCCAGCAACATTTCCTTTCAGGATCCGTACTGACTTTGCCATCGGAGGGCCGTAAGCCGGGCCAACCGGCGGCGGTCCTAACATTTCTTGGTGATTGTAGGTCCTCAATCTATACCATTCATCTCTGAGTGGAGATCAGACGACGAAGAATCTAAGTTAGTCCCCGATCAACATCCGTTGACGATTTTTAGCGTCAACACCCCCATTTGGATTCAATAAAAAATACTCGAAAATCAAATTCCCAATAATAAAGATTTTGATTTTCCACTCCAAGTACAATTCGCAACTTTTTGGCATTTCCAAAACATAGCGCCTTTTGAAAGAGAAGATTTTTGTAAAATCTAAACCATTCAAAAATTCTGAAATACTAACATTATGCTAAAACATCAAGGTCCGATAAAATATTCATGATGGTTAGGTCGATCTACAAGTAGATTGATAATTCAGGGTTCTTTACTTAGTCTTTACAGACAGCGACATACCCGAGTCAACCCGATCGTTGGAAAACTCTTCCGAACCATGTAATCTTCCAACTCTTAAATAATTTCATCATTTCTTTGGTAAAAAACATTCATTTTAGTCCTCAATACATGTGAACACATATGTGGGTATGCACTATAACCGACAAACCGAAGGTAACGCCCAAGGACTTCCAATTCCCAAGTTAGCGAAAATCCGGGGCGTTACATCGTATCACCTCGACTCGTCCCGAGCCAATGACTGATACTTGGGCCTTTGGAATGGGCTTCTTTGCATCCGTGGGCTAGCTCGGAATATCCTCATAACAAAGCTCATCCAATCACTCTCGAACCAATCCAAATTGACATGGGGCTAATTTGGGCCGTCAAAACCCCAAAATAGCAACAATTCAAAACCCGTTGCCACATTTCTTCTTCTAGAATCTTCTATAGGCTTGCATAATTGACGACTGGTTAGCCTGATGTCAAAATTTAGTTAAAATTGCAAGCATGAATTAAAATTTCACATTTTATGACCACCTTGTTTTGACGTATTTTCCTTATATCCTTCTTATCATAAGGAATTTCAAACTTTATTGTAAAAAACTCTTAAAAGAAATTCACTTTAAATCTTTACCTACAAACATCACCTAAATTATCAAGCCAACCACCTCAACTATCCAATAAGAAGATGCCATGTGTCCAAAAATTTTTAAGAACTAATTACAACAAGCAATAAGGCATTTTATCGCTTACCCACTCTAAAATAACCAAAATGTCTTTGCCTCCCGTTACAGATACCCTTCACTTTCCTAATTTTCAATACACAGCAACACCAAGGCAACAAAAAGACCTTAAAAATTAGGTGAGAACATTCTAGAAAAACTGATGCAATGTTTCCCTCCTTCTAAAACTACTCTCCCACAGGTTCCTCATGAGATGATCTTGAGAGTAGAGTATGGATTGAAGAGCTCGAGTCATTTTCTGTAATTGAGTAATAGGGTTCTTCCTTTCTTGCTTACATCTTTGATCAGGGTCCACCATCTTGCAATTGAAGATTATGTAGAGTAGGATAGGAGATTTAAGAGCTTCTATTGTTTTCTATATTAATGTAGTGTAGAAGTTTTTCCTTCTTCACTCGCATCTCTAAGCCATTGTTAATCCAAACAGCTCATTTACTGTGTTCCTTTATATTAGATATTACTGTGTTCCTACATTATTTTTCTCATACACCCAATGTTGTAAATTTGTTTTATTCATTTACTTATTTTCAAGCAACAAGTTAAAGTTAGAATTTCAAATAAACTTAAATCCCATAAAGTAAATGCTCTATGTTTGAATAGGCAGGAAAGGGTGCCTCACACGTCTTTCTTTGTAACCAAGTCCTTAATTTACTTGAGATTGGTGAACATAAACCATGTAGAGTTATTCAAATCTAATTCGCACATTGTGGCTCCTTGGTTGTTGTGGTTTTATAACATCTAGCCTACCATAAATTTGAAGATTTTGACTAGTGGTGACTTCATAAAACATTTTCATCCTCCTGATGCTCTTCTAATTAATGCACTTCATGAATCTATTCCACAACATTCTTACTTACTACATGTCGGGGTCTTAGGGCTTTTTCCAATGATCTATATTGTTTATATAATGATCCTCACCTTAGATGGAATACCCCCAAGAAAAATTCTCAGATTAAAAATATTTTAGCAGTATAATATTCAAATTTCATAAAGATCATCTACATTTGAATGAAAGAGAAAAGTGAAAAAAGGGTTAAAATATTCCAATCATAGAGTTTTTTTTTGTTTTTTTTTTTTTTGGATTTCCATCATCCAAGGTGGGGCCCATGATACAAACAATTTGAATCATTGAAAAATAACCCCAGCTCTGAAGGCTAAAGTCCCCATGTATCCTAATGCAATGCTTGCAAGTGTAGTCTAACAAGTCCTATTCTTCTCTCACCCCCCACTCTATCATAAAATGCTGCTTCAAAGCAGTGCCACAATGGGTTCGGAGCCTTTACCTCGTTGGAAGACTCTACGGAGTTTCAACAAGAGGTCAAGGTTTCGAAACCCATCAGGGTAGTGAAACATCTCCCACTGCTAACCGCACTAGTGGGTGTGACTGTATGACTGACCGGGTGCGTGTGTACCGCGATTAACTGGGTGTGTGTGTTGCCTGACTAACAAAAAAAAAAAAAGCAGTGCCACAAAGTACAGGGCAAGAACTGTGCAAACACCAAGGTTTTTAAGTATTGTACAAAAGCAGTACGTATTGCTTGATATGTACCGTATCACTCATGAACAGTGTGGGTGTCTCTCCCCATGTGGACCTGAAGCAGCCCAATATGGGGTGATACACATTATAATGGTATTGGTGATGAACAATACAGTGAGTAACAAACCCATTTTGAACCTTAGTAATTATTGGACCACGACCCAATCAATAATAGAAGAATGAAATGGACAGTTTTGTTCTGATCCATGTTTGCAATGTATTCAGAATGACATGAAAGCATCGAAAATGCCGTGTCTTTGAAGGGGCACTCCCTTAAAAGTAGGAGCCATGACTGCCTAATCCTACACTTGTGAAAAGGCTAATTTGTTCCTCCAATTTAATAAAATGGGTGACATTTTCTTTCAATGATTCTCATGGGAGAAACTGCATCTTTTTTTAAAAGGGTGACAACCCATGTAGTAATAGTCCATGGGCTGTCTCATTTACCCAAAAAAACAGCGGCTGCAACCACTGCCATTACTTACAATAATATTACAACATAAGTTTCTACAATCATCAGGCATCCTCTACAGCACCTATTGCAGCTAGCTGACACAACAGCTGAGCTCTATAGGGCCCACTGTGCTGTCTATGTGACATCCACTTCATCCATTAGATACACACCATGTGAACTTTCTAGATGCTGTGTGGGGCCCACCATAGAGTGTAAATGCCATCAACCTTTTTGTTGGGTGACACCTCAGAAAATCGTCCTGGTCCAGAACTCAAGTAGAACACACCACATGAGATTTAAAAGTTTTAGGCATGATTTTACATTGTTGTCTGTGGTGTGGCCCTTCTTAGTTTAAGAATAGCCATGACTGCAGACCATGGGAACTTTCTAGATGTTCATATGGTGTATATGCCATCCACGCATTCATCAAAAGAAAGCTACACTCCAAAATAATCCTGATCCAAAACTCAAGTGGGCTACACTGCATTAGTACCTTCAGAGGCTTTATGTGTTGTGTTATTCACATCGTTCTCCATGGCGGGGCCCCACCTCATTTTGGTATTGGGATGATTTGGGCTTTACAGTGGACAGGGTGGATGTCACAAACACACACACACACAACGTGGTGGGGCCCACCATGCTCAGGTTTTGTAAAGGATTTTGCTCGATTCAACTGTTACTTCAACATGGGTATCAAAAGATGCTTGATTTCATATCAAAATCAAGATATGACAAATGCTAAGATGCAAATGGGAACAGCTACAACATATGAATAAAGAGGGGAGGAAGAAAAATACAGTCGTCCATGAATGCAAAAAAAGGACACCTATCAATCTTATAAAAAGTGCATTCATATAAGCTATATAAAGCTTATATAAAAAAAAAAGATTTAATCTGGTCAAGATCCAACAACCCTTTCTCTGCAGACTGCAGCGCCATGGCTGACCACCCATCCCTCTCTCTCTCTCTCTCTATTCCAAACTTCAAAGATGCTTCTCGTGTCGGTTTGAGAAGCTCATTTAAGTCATACAAAATCCTGGTGACAACGTGACATTCAATCATTAAAAATGAGAGAGAGAGAGTTGATACTCCGGCTATGTATGATGCTCGATACACAGCCAAGTTACAGTCTACAACTTATTGGGGTTGCAAAATCCAACCTCTGATTCGTGGACACTTATTTGTTGAAATAATACCATTAGATATTTTTTTCAATTTTAACCGTCCAATAAATGTAACTTGGATGGTTTAATTTAAATTAAGTGTATTCCACGTATGCAATTTCTAACTCATTTATCATCATCCGGCACACTCTGTCAGAGTTTCTAAGTTACTCTCCAAGGTCTAAAGTATAGTTGGAAACTGGTATTACTGCTCGTATATAGTCCATGAATAATGTGTTTCGGCCGTCATAGCCGGTGAATGATATGTTGATTGGCATTAGTGGACAACCAATGGTCTGAATGAACATGCATCTGTGGCCCACCTAGTAAATGGATCGCCCTGATTTTGGATGAGGGTGATCTTCATACTGGGTCCTACCGTTTTGATGGTGTTGATGTCTTGCATAAGTTGCATGTTTGACGGACAGATGGTGCTGTGCCACCAGTTGTGTGCCTTGGTCGGTGCGTTATCAGTTCTCCAAAAGAAATGGTCAGCGGTCCAATGCTCCAAGAGTAACGATTATGAACGGTCTGGATTGGTGTCCTTGTTGCTATAATTTTGCAGCTGGCCTGAAACGCACATTGGATTCCAGCTTGGAGAGAGTATGTTTGACCCATTTTAGTTTTTGAGTGTATAGAACACGTGTCAGATTTTGATTAGAGAAGTGGGTGCGAAACCAATGGAAATTTTAAATATAGAGATTCGATCGAGTACATACGGACGCATTGCAATACGATACGTCGGGATTTTAGCCTTTGATTCCTGGTCATCTTCCGCTGATCCAAGCCGTCTATACGACAAGTCTCACTTTTTATGGCGGAAAATCAACGGATAGAACTGTCAATTGGAAATCCTTCATCCAACGGCAGTTCTATTAAATAAGCGGTTTGGATCATTGAAAATGAAAGATCGAACTGCTAAAGTCCGGATGTACCTTATTGTAGTAAGTAGGGATGTACTCGAGCATACCTCTTAAATATTCCGGTACTCACCGTTGCAGGTATGGTGGGATGGGGAGCGGATTAGGTGCAACCCCTGCCTCACCCAACACAGTGCGGCCTTAACCGTGGGGCCCACCTTGATTTCTATATTGTATATCCACGCCGTTCATCCATTTTTTCAGATCATTTTAGGGCATGATATAAAAAATAAAGAACATAAATATCTGAGGTGGACCACATTAAAAGAAACAGTGGTGATTGACCATTACAAACTTATTGTGGGCCACCAAATTTTGGATCAAGATTATTTTTTCCCTTCATCCTAGTCTGTTTGACCTTATCAACAGGTTGGATGGTAAATAAACATTACGGTGAGCCATAGAAAGATTTTAACGGTGGAGGTTCAATCGCCACTTTTTCCTATGGTGTGGTCCATCTGATATTTAAATCATCTTCGTTTTAGGGATCATGCACACAAATGAGCTAGCAAGTCGGGTTGACTGAATGGATATACAAGGTGGGCCCCACGGTCAGGGCCGCACAGTGTTGGGTGCTTCCGGTGCCGCACCTAATCCTTCGGTGGGCCACTTTTTCCTCTTTCGCGGAAAACAGTGCCAAAAAAAAAAATAAAAGGGTCTGGACAGAGAGAATCAGGAACGTACATCTATATCGGCAAGGTGGTTTAATGATTACATCAGGATTTTTCTACCAAAGGATTGCGGTTTTGATTTTGAGTCCGGATCCTCTGTTGGCTCCAAAACAGGAAATTCCTGTTTGCAGCTTTTATTGGTCCACGTCGAGAGTGGATTAGGTGCGAACCCGGGCTCACCTAATGCAGTGCGGCCCTTACCGTGGGGTTTCTGTGAGGCCCACCTTGATGTATGCATTATGTATCCACTCCGTCCATACGTTTTTCGAGACCATCTTAGGTCATTATCTAAAAATGAAGCAGAGAAAATTATCAGGTGGACCATACCATAGGAAACAGAGGTGATTGACCATCCTACAATTATAAACTTCTTAGGACTCATCTTCATGTTTCTGTAGTGTTTATTTACCATCCAATCTGTTGATAAGGTCACATAAACTTGGATGAAGGGAAATACAAATATCAGATTCATCCAAAACTTCTGTGGCCCATTAATGGTCAAACACCACTGTTTCCTATGTTATGGTCCATCTGATGATTATATCTGCTTCCTGTTTGATGCTATACCCTAAAATGATCTGTAAAAATGGATGGACGGCGTGGATACATAATATATACATCAAGGTGGGCCCTACGGTAACCCACGGTAAGGGCCGCACCGTCTTGGCTGAGGCCGGGGTCTCACCTAATCCGCGTGTAGCCAACGGTCCTTTGATTTTTAGGCGTACCGTCCTATCCTATGGTAGTTCAACATCATTTAAAGACGGTGGTGCGCTGTCCGTACACGTGGCACATTTGTACGGGATCTAAACTGTCTAATTTATAGACCCAACTGTGAATGCAGCATAACAAACAATCACTCTGAGAAGATAACAGTAACCATCTGAGTTTTTTTTTTTTCCTTTTGAGTTTGGACCGCTCACTATGTCACATGTAACCGTCCATTTGATGGCATTAATTGGATGGTTAGGATTGCTTCATCAGTGTAATTTTTGTAGTGTGATCCAACGTCAATGTGACCCACTATTTGGATGGTTCGGATTGTGGCACGTCATCACATGTGAGGAGTATTGGAGCACAATGTGCTGTTGTGATGTCAATCTTATCAAGAAGCCGGTGAGGTGACTGACTGACTGTGTTAAGACAGGACTTTGTTGCGCTTTGGGAGTTTGACTGTTCATATTCATGCACACCACCAATTTACAAGTGGAGTGCACGAAACGCAATCCAAACCGTTAAAATAAATGGATGATGATTGTAAAACTCAGAAATTGAATCCATTAATAAAAGGTTGGAGTCTTGTCAATCTAAATCTTTGGAAGACGCCGAATCTGCAGTGGACCCCACTATTTGGACGGTTTTAATTTTGGCACGCATGTGCCACTTGTACGGTTTGCAGTGTGCACGTTTCAGATCGATTCAACAGACTGAACGTGGATTGATTCGTACCCTTCCCGTCTCCAGCTGGAACAGGCAGGAGCTTTGAGTGGCCACCGTGATGTACGGGTTTTATCTGCACCGTCCATCCATTTTTTACGTGGAATTTCATTGGATAGGAACAAAATTTAGGCATATCCAAGACACAGGTGGACCACACTATGGGGATTAAACTTTTACCACTGAAAACTTCCTGGGGTCACAGAAGTTTTGGATCGAGTTGATATTTGTGTTTTCTCTTCGTCAAGTCCATGTAGGTTGGATGGAAAATAAACATCACATTGGGGCAGGAAAGTTTCTACGGTGAGAATCATTATCACTGCTGCTTCCTGTGGTGTGGTCCATCTATGCCTTGGATCTACCTAAATTTTAATCTTATCACATGTAATTCCAAGTAAAAATGGATGAACGGTGTGGATAAACACCAACGTTGCCACTCAAAGATCCTGCCCGTTCCCAGCTGGGGGAAATCCGCGTTCTGCATCTGAATGCACTTAGACAGTCTGTTCGAACGCGGATTGCGTCCTACCCCCGCTCGTCTCCAGCTGGAAACGGGGCAGGAGCTTTGAGTGGCCAACGTCATGTATTGGTTTTATCCACACTGTTCATCCATTTTTACGTGGAATTTCATGGGATAGGACCAAAATTTAGGCAGATCCAAGTACAGGTGGACTATACCACGGGAAAGTAGCAGTGGTAATGATTCTCACCGTTGAGACGACAGTAACATTTCTCCAGGAATACAAGAAAGCTATTTGATACACTGTCAGTGTACGACTCTTGATACTCGGACTCGGTTTGGCCAGCGACGTTGCCATTGGCCAGGTTGCTAGTGGTTGGTGCTCTTTAAGCTACATTATGATGTATATGTTTCATCTGCGCCGTTCATTCATTTTTTCAGATCATTTTATTTCTTGAACCCAACAATAAGGCAGATCTAAGTCTCATGAGGACCACACCACAGAAAAACAACCTCCATAGGGGCCATTTTAATGTTTATTTGACATCCAACCTTCTTGATTAGGTCATACAGACCTGGATGCAGTGAAAAATAAATATCTGCTGATCCAAAACTTTTGTGGCTTTCAAGAAGTTTTTAATGGTGGCCGTTCAATCAACAATCTATCCTATGATGTGGTCTACTTGAGATTTTTATCTATCTAATTTTTGGGCTTTATACCATAAAATGATATGTAAAAATGGATGGACGGCTTGGATGAAAGACATACATCATGGTGGAGCCAACAGAGCACGAACCACAAGCCGTTGGCTAGACGCAGGGTCACAGCCAATCTACGTCCTACTCAGGCACTCACATTTTGTACACGTCACATCCATGAATTCGAATTTAATGTGGCCAGTGTCGCTGCTGGCGGCTAGTGGCGGTGATCTGTGGGCCCCCACCATGATATATGTGTTTTATTGACATGGTCCATACATTTGTACAGATTATTTTTAAGTCCTTATCCGAAAAAATGAGGTAGATCTAAATCTCAGATGGACCATACCACGGGGAAAAAGTAGTGATTGAATGTGCACCATTAAAAACCGGATAGGGACCTATCATTTTATTTGACATCCAACCTGTTAATTAGGTCATATATATCTAGATGGGGGGGGGGCGGGGGGGGGGGGGGGGGACAAATATCAGCTTGATGCAAAACTTTTGTGTCCCCGAGAAATTTTTAATGGTGGCCGTTCCATCAAGTAGTCTACTTGAGATTTGGATCTACCTCCTTTTTTTTTTTTCATAACATAAGATAAAATGATCTTAATGGATTAAACACAAACATCATTCTGGTTCCCCACAGCACCGACCCCTAGGCATTTACTGGTGGCAGGGTCACTAGCCAATCCGTTTGGGTCATGGTTTTCATTTTGAACCGTCAACGTCCACCAATCACCACTGTTTCCTATTGTGTGGTCCACCTAAGATTTGGATCTACTTTTATTTTGGATGATGTAATAAAATTAGCGGTCAAAAAGGACAGACAGTGAATGTAAAGCACATATACCACGGTGGGCCCCACAGTCAGGGATCCACCGAAGCCGCGTCCCAAATATTAAGGGAAGCGGATTGGTTGGTGACCCAACACCACCGACATCCCTGGGACCAGACCTGTGGACTCACCCTGATATACGTGTTTTATCTAGGTCATTCATCTATGAAAAATTAAAGTATATTCAAAACTCAAGTAGACCACACTACAGAAAACGGTGGGAATTGATCACCTACCGTAGAAAACTTCTTGGGATTTTGGATCAAGCTGATATTTGTATTCTTGTATTCTTGAGATTTTAGGCCCTAAAAAGATTTCAACGGTAGGACATTATCCCTCACTGTTTCCATCGTGTGGTCCACTTGAACTTGTATATGCTTCAATTTTGGGCCCATGCCCTACAATCAGCTGGCAAAACTGACCGACAGTGTAGATAAAATACATACATCACGGTGGGCTCCAAGAACTCGGTCACAAGGGATACCGGTGTTGATGGGGTCCACCCAATCCACTTCCACTTCTAAGTGCGCGTGTATGATCGGTCATACTCTGCTAGAGCAACAAAGTTTCCGTCGGAGGAAGAAGGTGGGCGATCGAGTCTACTGGCAAATGGTGGTGACTCATCCTCCTCAGATGTGGCACTGGCGTACAGCTATCCATTCCATCCACGTTGTGGCACCTATTTTCAATGGAGCATATATCTAAAATCGCACACATCCGGCAATCCCAACCATCCAATTAATGGCTATAAAATGAACTGGTTAAAAGTAATGTAATAAGTGGTCCAAATTTGAGTAGAGTTTAAAAAAAAAATTAACAAAAAATAGACGGTTCATGTTATTTTCTCAGTCATACTCCATCTGCAGGTGGGCCAGCGGTTTTGGCAGTCTGTATGGCTGATAACTGTGTACGTTTGAAGTGTTACCACCAGTTTTTAAATGGTGCAAAACTATCATGGAAGACTAAACCATGAACGAGTGAAAGTGATAGCGTATCACCGTCCAAATGATCTGATATCCTCCCATAAAAGGAAGTGGGCCGAACTGGATCCTACCTCCTTAATGAGTCGAAGCAAGTGGGGCCCACTGGACCTTGATTAGTAGGTGACCAGATTCATCTTCAATGAACCTTCTCGGTAGGTGTTCAGTGGTAGATGAGGTTGTTCGCATTCGAGAAAACCAGAAGCGGATTGCCTGCCACCCCCGACTGAAGGAAGTTAGGTGGGGCCCGCCGTGATGTTTGTGAGAAATCCGCCCCGTCCATCCGTTTTAAAAGCTCATCTTAGGACATGAGCCCAAAAATGAGGCAGTTCCAAAACTCAAGTGGGCCATACGACAGGAAACAGTTGGGATTGAACACCAACCGTTGAAACATACGTGGACCACTAATTTTTGGATCGGGCTATGTTTTTTTGTGTGTGTTTTCAGTTCATCCCAGTGGGATTGACCTTATGAACGGTTTTGATGGCATGTAGACATTACATTGGACTCCAGGAAGGTCTCAACGGTAGGCATTTAGCTCCCCACTTTTTTCCTGTCATGTGGCCCACTTAATCTTTGTAACTGGCTCATTTTTGTCTCATGTCCAAATATGATCTGGAAAAACGGATGGACGGAGTGGATTTCCCACAAACATCACGGTCGTCCCCACCTAGCTTCTGGGGTGGTTGGCAATAGGTGTCCGAGAAAATCTAACCTGTCCATTGGTTGGGAGCCCATGTAGGGTCCACGTGTAGGGATAATGTGGGGATATGGGAATTTTGAGAGTGGGCCATCTGTGAGCAACTGACCAATCCACAGACAACTGAGTAGATTTCCTTGTCGTATATACATGCGTATGTATTTTGGGAACGCAATGAAAACATGTGGAAATACAACGATCCTCTCTGCCGTCAGCCACCACACGTGGCAAACATGCACACCCATTGTGGAAGGACCACTGACCATATTTCATCTAAACCGTTTATCTAATGAATATTGATTGGATGGTTAGGATAGTTCTATTTGTGATTTTGGATTAGCTATCGCCATTAAGTTGATGTTGGATAAATGGTCATGAACCATCGTGGCCCTTGCTACTTGTGGCTGAGATTTAAGTTAATTTCACATTAGCTTTCTAATCAAGTTTCTAATTAGTTTGTTGTTGTGTTACTACCTTTGAACTATACACATGATAACCCATATTCATATCTAGATATTCCCGCAATAATACATCTAAGTCCTAACAAAATTGAACTGACTAAGATGGTTTGTGAGAGAAGCCTTAATAACTACAATCAGTAATCATAAGACCCATATGGTTTGAATGGTCAATCTAACAGTTTAAAAATACATCAAAAGAAAATTAAATCAAGTATCCAAGTTAGCCAAACTAATGTCGGGAATTCTAAGACCCACATTATTTGGATGGCTAATGTAATGGTTTAACAATACATCAAAGACCATACCACTTCAAACTGAAAGTTGGATCAAGTATCCAGGTGAGCCGAATTAATTACGACAATTTAAAACCCATAATATTTTGATGGCCAATCTAACGGTTCAACACTACATCAAAGACCACACCACTTCAAAGTGAAAGTTAGATCAAATATCTAGGCCAGCTGGACTAATGTCAGTAATCCTAAAACTAATACCATTTAGATGGCCAATCTAGCGGTTTAACAATACATTAAAAACCACACCATTTAGAGCGAAAGTTGGGTCAAGCATCTATGGCAGCTGGAGTAATGTCAAGAAATTGAAATTGGTATTTACCTCAGTCTTTCTAAATATCTGAAAGTTATTTAATAATTCTAAAATACACCAAGGATGCCCCGCATCAAATGTGTTGCAAAAAGAAGACATGACACACAATTAAATAAAATAAAGATTTAATTATGTCACAAACAATAGAAAATCCGTGACTTGACTTGATGTATCAAGGCATGGAGTAGAAATGACTGAAATGAATTAGCAAGATGTTGAAGTAGTTATTTGACGCGTTAAAGTCCCGATCTGTCAACAACATTGTCACAATAGTAGTTGGAGTTCAATTTTCAGTTGTAATTGTGTTGTCTAGATTTTGGGAAGAGTCCAATATCCAAATCTACTTTGGATTTGTTGTAAATTGAAGCTAGAGGTTGGAGTTTTAGTCACGGATAACCCGCTATAAAAATAAGGTTGTTGTGGTGTTATTCTCCTTTGATTGTATGTAATGACAGCAAGGGATTCTCTGGTTTTGTAATCTTTAATGTCATGTCCAAGGTTTTCTATCATATCAACTGTCTTACAACACTTGTGCTTTTGGAGGCAATATAGCCTTAATCACTCATTTTGGTTTTTCAAGGGGCTTATTTAGATTGTGGAAGAAATTAAGGGAAATGGTATTTTTCAAGAATTATTGCTTTTAGAAAAATGGCGAGAAAAGGAAAGTTGTTTTCCTTGATTGTGCTTTTCAACAAGATTTTCTATTTTCACATCTACTTTTCTAAAAGAATATGTAAATACAAACTTTCCATGAAAATTTTGGTCGAGAAACAAGGTGGCACATCTTGCATTGAGGAGAACAATGGCACGTGTCACATTTGACACATTAGTACATGTGGAAGGCTTAATAGCACATTTGGTACATTGGAATATATGGGGTGCATGAAGATAAGGGTGGTGTTGGAGTTGTGCCCTAGAAAACCATTGTAAATCTTATCCACTTGTTATGTGGATGTGATATCGATGATCTAAGTCGTATATCATGATAACCATGGGTCTTATATGAATAGGTTACTACGCCATAGTTAATATATTGAAGTGCCTCAAAAAATGTATGAACATGGGATTATTTGAGAGGGATTCCTCTAGTTATCTTAATTTGAGCTTGAGATTGGACGCAACATTGTTGACAAGGGAGAATTGTGGTCTAGGGATTTTAGTACCCTGTTGTTCTATGACTCCCTAGTAGGTTGTAACATAGATTTGTAATCGTTAACTCATTATCACCATTATGATAATGGATGTGATTATCCTATGTAAAAAAATCGATGATAAATTAGGATAGAAGATCTCCACCATCAAGTACTACGATGAGTCAGTGTGCCTTCATCACATCTCATGTAAGAATGTGAATGTGTCATTGATATAGGTTCCTGATGTTGGATCTATATGGCTCTTAGATTGGTGGATTAAGATCAAATCTCTAGACCGAGAGACTATCATGCTGAGATAATAATCTATTTGAGAATATACTTAGATCTAATTAATCCTTAGACTTAAGGGTGTGTGAGGATTCAAAGTCTTTATGTGTTTTAACTCATTTTACGATGTTATCATATAACCAATAAATGTGAGTATGTCTAGATACATTCATTAAGATCCGCTGAGATTCATATGGGCCAAAAATAGATCTAATAGTTCTTTGGAAGCTTATGTTTTAGATCTAAGAGATTAGACATTTATCAAGTGTTTTTTACACTAGGTCCAGTGCTAAAAAGGGGTTTTTCAAAAATTTATTAGTGTTTTTAATTATTTCACACTTGAAGACATTTGAACTGTCTAAATCTAAAGGTCCGCCTCTTGATCTACATGGACATTGAGTCTTTGGTAGATGGTTATATTAGTAGAAGGATTGAATAATATACATACACATGAGATAAGGTAGGATCATAAAAATTTAATGTAGCAGAGCAAATGACAGCCAGTAAAGTGATAGAGTACCATGACTAATTCCTACTTTGAACCCCTCGCTCTTCCTAGTAAATAGATTCATTCTCAAAGGAAAGGAACCTTAATTGAGTAGAGAGAGCCTTATAAATGTTCATCTTAGGTCCATGCTAGAGAGAGAGAGAGAGAGAAGAGAGAGAGCAATCATCTCTCCCTCTCTCCTGCTCCCTCCCTCTTTCAATCACATATGTGACACGTGTGGGGTCCACTTATGTGGACTACTTGTGTCTTCTTTGGCACTACCTAAGGACAAAAATGTTGGGCTCTCAAATCTTCTCCCTCTGGGACAAATCTAGAAAAGACTTTGAGGTTCAAAGATTAGTAACAACAAAATCAAATTTTCATTAGACAGCTTTAATAGGTAAATCTTAGCCATAGAATTTAGTTATTTTTTTCTTTTAAAAAAATTTAATGATATCCGAGCGAAAATCCATAAGGTTGTAAAAATCTAAAATCCAAATCATTATGACTTTTATATTCCATTGCATCTTGAAAAACTAACATGTAGGGCATGTTGCACATTAGCACATTAGTTCATGTGGCATGTTAACACGCGAGGCACTTGAAGGTGAGTGATTGTACATGTCCTGCATGTGATAAATTCACACATATATGGTGTTTTAAGATGGATAGTGGCACACTATGGGCACTTAAATTGACATTTGCCCATGTGGGGTACTTGAAGATGATCAACAATACATATTGCACATGCTGTACATTGGCAATTCGACACACCATGCATGTGAAGTGATTAAAGATGAACAACAACTATAAAATACGTGTTGCTTTATAGCACATGTAGCATATTGGCATGTGTGGGGCGTTTGAAGATGAGAGTGGAACATGTTGCACAGGGCACACAAGGGTGTGTGACATATTAACAAGTGGAGGGTGTTGGCACATTAACACATTTGGTGATTTAGGATAGATGATATGGCATATGTGGCATATTGGTACATGTTGAGCACTTGAAGATGGACAGTCACGTAAGCAAAGACTTAGAAAATGGGTGGCCCACATAACAATTATATGAAACACTTTATAAACATATGAGTCATTTTTTTCTTATTTTCCTTCATTATTTGAAAATGATGCTTTTGAAATATGGGTGAGAAAATGAAAAGGGGATAATTTAAAAAAAATGGAAGGAAAATAAAAAAGCAGTTAAAAAAAATAATAATAATAAAACATCGTTCTCATGGAAATGACATTTTCTCATTTTTATGATTCAATGAACCCAAACATGCTTTGAAAGATGGACCATCCAATTATCAATTTAAGGGTATTATGGTCATTTCACAAAACAGGAGAAAATGCCACCAGGGTCACTTTGGTAATTTACACAGTCTATGATTGTATATTGGGATGGACTGTGCTCGATTCTTCCGGTGTTTGTCTTATATATTGCATTCCCAATAAACTATACACTAGAAAGGATATAAACAACTTAAAAATGGACAAGACAATCAAAAGCAATCAAAGTAAAAGAGTAATATCTAATCCAACCGTCCATTTCAATTACTATTCTATCCATGGATTCCCCCAAGAAAACTCCTATTTCTTTATCATCAATCAATTGAGATTGATTGATGAGTGATTTTGGTCTTGCCTTAATCTTTCATATTGTATTGGGGCCAAAATACAATGTGTGTTTCCCACACGTAAGTATATAATCATGCCAATCCTCTCCACCGTACATGTGGTATGCTTGTAGAACAATCCAGAGCGTCCAAATTGCCGGCGCATCACGGATTAGAGCATAACCCTACTTGGAATATCATAACCTCCCGATTTGAATATTCCGTTTGATGCCCAACAATTCGATGGTTAGGATCGTTTGATTCCCCATCCACAACGGTGGTCATGATTTTGATGGATGGGTGGTGTGGATCTATTCTGGGTGTGAAGTGAACGAGTTGTAACGGTTTAGTGGCTCGTGACAAACGCATACTGTAGTATGTCGCACAATATTAAATTAAGAAAGCTGTGGGTGTCGGTTGCAGAAACCAGGTTGTAATTCTGGCGGCAAGAGAGCGTCCAAAACCGCGCGATCACATGCAATTAGATGGACCGCTAAATTACGGTGCATCTAATGCATAGCTGTGCCAACGTGTCATATGTGTGTGATATCCAACCCGTCCAAAGCGTCAGTCGCACAGTGAAGATCATCTACCGCAAAAATCACATAGATACGATTATCGAATCCAAGGCTGCCCTTGTTTTCTAAAGTGTGGCCCACATGATTTATGGATCATCTTGATTTTTGTTGTAAGTTTTCCTTTTGTTAGGAACCATGTTTTAGACGGGTTGGATGTTGTACATACTTGCTTTGTTAACACCAGCGTTCTTACTCTGACCTGTCCATACAACAGCGTTGGATGTGAACTTTCACATTCGAAGCTTCATTTCCTCACAACATACCACTCGTGTAGAACATCCAAGACATGTGAAAGGTGGCCTCACCACACAGATTGCCTAGAGAAAAAAAATGGACCAATTACCTTATTAGAGTGAGTCACAACCGTCCATTATTCATACCAACGGCTATCATCGTGCTCCATGACTAAGCAGTCCTGGTTTTCATCCCAGGTGATCTTTATCGTGAGGCCCACCTTTTACAGAGCTCTGATATCCACACGAGTGACTATTTTGTGGGAAAGAGCGCGTTGTATGGGAGAATCTGTCTCTCACACGTGCATGTATATGATCCCATGGTATGGTTACTATGGGAAGTTTTACATATTGCCGGTCTCTGTGGCCCCACCTTGATGTATGGATGAAATCCATTCTATTCATCATGTGATACCCATCATGTCCACTCTTCATCTCAAAAGACATTTAGATACAAAAATCAGTAGCTCCACACCCAAAAGAACACTGTAAAATCGTGCCTAAAACCTTTAAGATCATATGTGTGGCCCACATGAGTGTTGGAATGACCTGATTTCTTTTGTGTACCTTTATCCTTATGGACCATAGCAGATCAAAAGCTGGATGGTATCTACATATATAAATATAGAGACACACACGTATATTTCTTCGTGGCTAAGTGAAAGTAACATGCTTCCTACTTTGGCTTTCTTCTCATTTTTCAAATGCACCCATGCAAGTAGACCCGGGTTCATCTGGCTTCCTTTCTATTTCATCAGTGCCAGCTTGGGCTCCACCACTTTCGGCTACCCTTTTTTCCCTCTTTTTCCTCTAATGCTCTTCCAACCTTAGTAACCTTTTTTTACTCGTTTATCTATGCATTTGCTTTGTATAATTGTCCACATAAATTTATGGTTCTAACTCATGGCTAGGTGGTAAACAGAGTGCATTTAAAATTTAGGTCATGGGTTCGAGTACCCAGCCATTGTGGTGAAATCCTACTGTGGTATAAGTGTGTGATGCCTAAAACCTTTAGATTCACATGGCTGGTTTGGACTGCCTGAGTGTTTGGGAAGACTGATTTTTGGGTGTATCGCTTCATCCTGGGGAGGCGCACCTGATGGATGGTTGGATGGATTATGCACACCATGGTGAGCCCACAATTTTTTTTTATACACACCCACACAGGCCACAATGGGTACTTGAACCCATGACCTCTATGTTGAAACTGTTGTGAGTCTACCACTGAACCATGAGTAGAGACCCAATGCCCACAAGTTTAGATAGTGTTCTCTCCCCATTGCTCCCTTTGGTGTGGCCCACCTGAGTTGTGGATTACTCTGTAGTTTTCCCCCATGGCCTAACATCTAGGTGCCCACCTGATGGACGGAGTGGATTTCACATAACAATAAGCAGTGAAGCACTTTGCTTTCACCTTTCATATTTTATTTTTCTTATGCGCTCATGGCCATTTTACGAGTTCCGTCTCTCTCTCTCTTTTTTTTTTTCTTTTTTGTAATATTGAATATTGGGGTTTGTTCGGAGTCTTTGAGCCAACCCAGCTCAGATGACTGTCGAGTTGAGCTATCATGTTTTCAAGGTATGCTTTGTGCACGACAAAAAAAAGCTGGGTTTAAAACTAATGGGCCACACCATGAAAAATGTAAATCTATAACCTCTAAATTCACTACGTGGGCCCCAGTTGAGTTTTCTATTAGCCTGATTTTTGAAATATCACTTAATCGCCGATGATAAGCAGACTGGATGGCTTATGATCAACATGGTCCACTCTAGAAAGTTTATATGGTAGACATAGCCATCCCGACTATTTCGTATAGTGTGGCCCACCTGAGTTTTAGATCAGTCTGATTTCTGGGCTCAGGTCCTAAAATGGGGTGTCTCAACTTTTGGATCGAGTGGATGTCAGACACACATTATGATGGACCAGATTCCTGTCTCTCTCTTTTAATTAAACTTTATACTAAGAATAATCACACAATGGACGGTGACTTTACATTACATTATTATATTTTAACTCCAATTAATCGCATTCAAGCAAAATGTGTCGGTTACATGTTTCCCATAACCTTGTCTCAATGCCCCCTTCAATACTCCGGCCTTTCTCCCAACTCATACGTCGCCTCTGATGTCAACCATGGAGAGATAGTCGGATGTTTGGCACCGTCCATTTTGTGGATGTGGTTGTGGATGGAGCATGATCAAATTATCATGATGAAGTAATGATCCTAGCCATTGATGTGTTGACGTTAATGTGAACCATTGATAATTTCCCCTCATTATTCACCATATTTTTACATATTTTGATGCTCAGATGTTAATCTACAAATATATTGGACCGTTCTGATCATTTGATTATATATCCGATATGCCCCTTGAGTGGCAGTGCATACCGGGTAATATACAGCCTCAACTGACCAAAAACGAAATGAGGGACAGTAGGCCTCTTTTGTGCGTTATTGTCGTATCCTCGAATTGTGTGTACTGAGTACTCTGTATGTGCTTTCGTATAGAAATGATACAATCACGACACGTGTCATACTCTAAAATCATCCACATGACATGCTTCAGGAAATGACACGTGTTCTAGACGTGTGTCCCAACGGACCTCTTCTTCATGGTCTATGCTTAGGGATCATGGCCATAATAGATTGCATGAGATCGTAGCATGTCTTTATATGGCCTTACGTAACATGCTAATGACCTTGGGATGATGAACCTCTCTTTTTTTTTTTTCCTGGATTGGTCGAGTAGGTAGGGCATGAATCATTTTAGAATAGATAGCTTAGCTTAGTCTATAAAATTCATTTATATATAAAAACAAAAATCAAAAATCAAAAAACAAAAAATAAAATGTCTTAAATTTTAACCCTTAGGGTGGGTTTGGATACCATCAAATAAGTTTTTTTTCTTTTTTTTTTTTTACTTGCAAAAGTAGATAAGTAAGTTTGGTTTATGATTGATTGCATGTAGCTTTTTTATTTACGGCCTGTTCGGGATGCCACCAAATCAGTTACTTTTTCTACTTATAGTGATAGATAAGTAACTTATTTTAGATATATTAGTTTGGTTTATGATTAATTATAAGTAGCTTTTTTATTTATTTAAAGTTACTTAGGACCCGTTTGGATTATAAGTAACTTAAGCTACTTATCAGATAAGTCACTTATCTTGATTTCTACTTATTAAGCAAATAAGTATATTTGATAAACAACATACTTATCAACCAATAAGTAGATAAGTATGTTTGGTTTCCAACATCATAGGTATTAAGGACTTGTATTGTTCATTAGGTGTGCTGCCTCAGGCATGATATAGAGCAAAACCACCCTTGAAGCCCAAAAACAAGTTAAGCTAGGCTGGGCTTATGGGCTCTTAGATGCAGACAAACCGATCCACAGAATCAATGGGGCCCGGCCCTTGGGTCTGGTATTTCACCACAAGCCCAGACCAAAGTAGGCCAGGCTTGAAAGCTGCAGGATGTCCCATTGACAGCCCTAATCATAAGGGGGCCCACAAAAGCCGGTGTACTATCATGCATGGCTAGGATTGTAAATATGAATAGAGCTGTAATGGGCCCACTTTAGGCTGCAACTAAAAGCCTGTGAGCTTGGTCGGGGATCAGGCTGAATAACTAGTGGGCGATATCCAACATTTGGGCCATTGCTTCGAAAGGAGACTGGGCTAGAACTGGCCTGGATCCTTAGATGGAAAGCTAGGATGGGCCCTACTTGGGTATTTAGATCAATAGATGGGCTCGGACAAGCCCAAGTCCATTCTACTCCAGACATTTACAATCTCGAATTTAATTCGGGCTCTCAATGGCCCACACCTTGCCTGGGAAAAATCAATATTTAGGCCCAGCTCGACTAGCTCAAAATCCAGGCCTGAACTCATTGCCAGCTGAACATGCAACGATATAGCGTCTCCTGGTCAAATAGGTCAGCGAGCTCACCATCAAAAGTCATGATCTGGGATGTCCACCCGGCTCCGATCGGGCTAGCGTGGCCCAGTAAGGAGGAGGATAAAAGGAAGGTGTCATATGGGTGCTCAATCCTAGCCATCCTTTAGATAAGTCCCCTGCCGTGGCGAGAAAATCATGTTGATTCACAAATTAGGTGGGCCATAGTTTACAAAACAAGTGGGCAGCGAAGAAAAATTGGCCAATCTTTTCCTAGCTGTCCGATTGTTTTTAGCGTTGTGGCCCACCTTTTGAGTGGTCTGGCCCGACGTAAGTACACATGTATCTACATGGTAGGGCTCTCAGATGGACGGACTAGATCTTACACTTGTGTGCAACATAGTGCATGTCTTAGTGCCCGGGACTGGGCTGGGGCCGACCTGGCTTGGGCCCAGCCCTCAGGCCAACTTTACAGACCCTGGCTCTGCCTTTGCCAGGCCAGCCGGTCCATCACCACTCTCACCCAGGTCTCCAGGATGTGCATCCGGACTCTAGATGATGGCCCAGCCCATCTTATTTAGGGGCCATTGGAATGGGCACTTGGTTAGAAGTGTGGCTGGGCTTGAACTTGGATGTGTATCTAGTTGGATGGGTTTGGACCAGCCACGCTGCAGTCTGGCCCATTTACACCTCTAAATCATGCTTAAGATCAGGCGACTCAGATTAACTCGTTCAGCCCTGAATCGATTCGCAACTCGCCTGAGCCAAGGGCTGAATCAATTCACAACTCACCCTAGTCGGGGGTGACTTGGGGGCTTGGCCTGTGGTATTGAAACCGATCAGTTAACACCAAATCCGAGTTGACTCATCCGAGTCGCAAGCTGACTGGAACGAGTCTTAAAACCATGCTCTAAATAATAGGGAGGCCGTTGTACGCTGTTAGTTGAGGAGCAAGGCTATTCATCAGTGCATGATTTGGAACCTACTCTTCCCATGCATCAATGTGGCATACAGTGCAACGATCCACCCGTTCATTAGGTGGGTCCCATCGCCTATGTGTGTTAGCCTCAAAATCAGGCTGATCCAGTCATCAGGTGGGTCACGTGTATGAGAAAACTTTCTTTATCTTTATGGATAACCAATCCATTTTCTAATATGGTTGGGAGACTTTCCCCAAGAAATGGGTAGATAAAATGGAAAGATCGAAACATGGGAATAGATCTGATACCAATACTTTCAATTGTTGTGTTTTCTGAAATTTCATACCTATACACGGTTCAAGTTTCTATCGATATTTGTGGAGTTATCATCCCTCTCGAGAACAAAGATTTGAAGTGGTCCATAATTTACTAAGTACCCAATATAACTCATGCATTCTGTAACTAACGCATTCGTGTACAAACCAGTGCGTAAAAAATAATAAGGATTAAACATTCATTAAAGTTATGGATTAAGCTGATATTTTGTGTTCTTAATTCATCCCCAGGAAATGACCACTTACTTGAGTTTTTTTTTGGACAATGAGGATCACCTAATGCAGAAATCAACCCATATCTACTCATTAATGAGTCTTTTTTTTTTTTTTTTTTTTTTTTTTTAACATACGCACGCACTCCCTACTTGAACCCATGATCTCATGTTGAGATTGTTGTGAGTCTACCACGGAAGCATGAGTAAAGACGCTCCACCTGACTTTTTATTTTTATTTTTATTTTGCCTATTTATCAATGATTCCTCCTTGTTTTAAGGTGCGGGTAATTACCATAAAAACAATGTGGAATCATTGATAAATAGCAAAAAAAAATACAAGTGTAGTCCAATCAATTAGTTGATATAGATAATATGATAGATTATTGCACAAGGTGGTCCACATTATATGGGGTCAATCCATTCAAGTGGTCTGATGTCCAATGCACAAAAACCGTTGATAGTAACTTATTTTCCAATTGATTGGACTTGAGACCTTCTCTTTATTGTGTGGTGTTCAGGTGAGCCTGTATAGGGCCAAGATTCCCACAATAATTCCTTAACCACCTGTCGCTGACCGAGTCAAGCCAATACACTCCAGCCTCAGCAAAGTCCCAACCCGACTCAAGAATGGACAAGTCGGTTCAAGTCACCGGGCTCTTGATCCATGCATAGACACTAGTGGCATGCATGTTGCCAATTCTCCGTTACAACCAATCTACCTAGCAATAGCATTTTTCGGAAGGGTCTTTATCCATGATCGTCATAATCCATGATCGTGGAGAGTGATTGGACAAGAACTTTCACATCCATCCATTTTTTTTCTTGCCAACATGCCACATGCAAGAACATTCGGTCTTTTGAACTTTCGCATTCTTACACACATTTACTAATACCAAATTCCATTTTTCCTAATTAAACTTGGTAAATAACTCCCACTTTCTTCATACCTGTGTGATTGACTACTATTTTTTTGGGGGGTCTTTGTCTAGTTTGACCTTTGGGCAGGCCTACTCCAGCAGCATCGGCTAATTTAGAAATTGGGTCCCAAGTCGAGGCTCATCAGGTTAATTTTGGGAGGTCTCATACACCTGACCCATTTTACAATCAGGATGAGCTTTTGAACCCGTATCTGTTG
This sequence comes from Liriodendron chinense, assembly GCA_003013855.2. Classification (NCBI taxonomy): domain Eukaryota; kingdom Viridiplantae; phylum Streptophyta; class Magnoliopsida; order Magnoliales; family Magnoliaceae; genus Liriodendron; species Liriodendron chinense. Next base: position 7,446,707 of record ML058348.1, on the reverse strand, counting down.
TGGGGATATTTGTTGGGCTGAACACAGAGGAGCCACCTGTTATAGCGTCCAAGTCCTTGGCCTATGCTGACCTCCCCGATAGAGAGACGGTGATTGGGATATGATGAGCACGAACACCACACAGTGGGTGACTCACGAGAAGGTGGCTAAGAACGTGGGGTTACCACAACGACACCCCAGCCTTTACAAAAGTTATTTTGGATACATCGAGACAACCCAAGCTAGGTTGTTCTACTAGACATGGCCTCCGAACAGCCCTTGGGCCAATGAGGACATCGCTTGGACCTCTACCCACTATAGCTACAACAAAGAGTCTTGCTCCCAAATTATTCACAAGTCAAGGAGCTCGGCCAGCAATTGCCACCATCCAGGGAGCAAGCTCGAATAAATCGGGCACATCCCTACAGTTGTAGACGCGACCCATGCACAGCGGGGATCACGCCGGCTTTCACAAAGGTAACGCCCACGTATCGTGTGGCTAACGCCCGCATTCATGGCCCCAATCATCTCTCTGATTACCCTATAAATAGAGGTTCTCCTCTACCGGCAGCCAAGGTATGCAATACTTCCCAACACTCTACCTCTACGCTTATACAACACTATGGCCTGACTTAAACATCAGTTGGCTAACGGCCGGACCCCGGCCACCCCCCTTAGTTTCCTCTTTGGCATCTTGCAAGTTCCGGATGAAACTCAGCACGGATCTGATTCGCTCAATCTAAGTGATCAAGAGGCAATCTATCGTTCAACTGTGGAGATCTTATCATCTTGTAGATTGGAAGCGATATTCTACCCAATGGTGGAGATCTTATCATTGCAGTCATTGTCCAATTTCTGACAACAACAATACCCGCTCTAATGGGTCTAAATTGGGTCCAGCTTTTGAACCCATCATTTAAAAATAAGTTCAATTTCATACATGGTGGCACAGCTGATGGACGGACGGCTGGGAGATTCTGCATGTGGGCCAGGTTGGCTTGTGTTGGACGTGTAGAGGACATGCAGCATTTTCTGTGGTTATAAATAGAATTATCAATTTGCCGGATCTGGGAGTGGCTGCCTAGATTGTTTGAACTATGCTAGCGGGCCTATTCAAAATTTTCATTCTGCTTCACCCTGGCCCAGCCCATTGCTAGCCTGCAAGGAGTATTATGGATAGAGATGTCAAAGGGTCAGGCCCATCCGAGATCAGGTCTGTCCAAGCAGGCCCAAATTATAAAAACTAGCCCAAATCTTGGCCCATGCACATGACGGGCCAAAGTAAAATTGCTCCGAGAAAGGCCCATGATGATTATTCACTGGACGGCCCAAGCATCGCCAACCACTGTTGTGCAAGACTTTTGTTGTTCATTAGGTGTGCCGCCTCATGTATGATATACTGCAACACTACCCTTGAAACCCCAAAACAAGTTAAGCCAGGCTGGGCTTATGGACTCTTAGATGCGGACTAGCCGATCGACAGAATCAATGGGGGCCCAGCCCTTGGGTCCGATGTTTTGCCACAAACCCAGACCAAAATAGGCCAGGCTTGAAAGCTGCAGGCTGTCCCATTGACAGCCCTAATCATAAAGGGGGCCCACAAAAGTGGTTGTACGTGATACGCATGGCTAGGACTGTTATGGCCCACTTTAGGCTGCAACTAGAGGCCTGCGAGCTTGGCCGGGGATTGTGCCGAATAACTAGTGGGCGATATTCAACATTTTGGGCCATTGCTTGGAAAGGAGACTGGACTAGAACTGGCCTGGATCCTTAGACGGAAAGCTACGATGGGCCCTACTTGGGTATTTAGATCGATAGATGGGCTTGGAAAAGCCCAAGTCCATTCTACTCCAGACATTTACAATCTCGAATTTAATTCGGACTCTCAAGTGGCCCACACCTTGCCTGGGCAAAATCAATATTTTGAATAGGTCCAGCTCGACTAGTTCAAAATCCAGGCCTGAACTCACCTCAGGCCTACTCATTGTCAGTTCAACATGCAACGATATAGCGTCTCCTGGTTGAATAGGTCAGTGAGCTCACCGTCCCGAGTCATGATCTGGGATTTCCGCCTGGCTCCGATCGGGCTAGCGTGGCCCAGTAAGGAAGAGGATAAAAGGAAGGTGTCATATGGGTGCTCAATCCTAGCCATCCTTCAGATAAGTCCCCTACCGTGGCGAGAAAATCATGTTGATTCACAAATTAGGTGGGTCATAGATTACAAAACAAGTGGGCAGCTAAGAAAAATTGACCAAGCTTTTCTTAGCTGTCCGATTGTTTCTAGCATTGTGACCCACCTTTTGAGTGGTCTGGCCCAACGAAAGGACAAATGCATCTACATGGCAGGGCCCTCAGATGGACGGACTAGAGATTTCACACTTGTGTTCAACATGGTGCATGTCTTAGAGCGGGATAGCAGGCTTGGGCCCAGCCGTCAGGCCAACTTTACAGACCCTTGCTCTGGCTTTGCCAGGCCAACAGGTTCATCACCACGCTCTCCCAGGTCTGGAGGTGCACCCGGACTCTAGATGATGGCCCAGCACATCTTATTTAAGGCCATTGGAAGGAGCACTTGGTTAGAAGTGCGGCTGGGCTTGAACTTGCATGTGTATCTAGTTGGATGGGCTTGGTCCCAGCCACGCTGCAGTCTGGCCCATTTACACCTCTAAATCATGCTTATGACCGGGAGACTCAGATTAACTCGTTCAGCCCTGAGTCGAGTCGCAACTCGCTTGAGCCAAGGGCTGAATCAATTTACAACTCACCCTAGTCGGGGGTGACTTGGGGGGCTTGGCCAGTGGTATTGAAACCGATCATTTACCACCAAATCTCGAATCGTCCAAGTCGCAAGCTGACTGGAACGAATCTTAAAACCATGCTCTAAATAATAGGGAGGCCATTGTACGCTGTTAGTTGAGAACAGCAAGGCTATTCATCAGTGCAACCTACTCTTCCCATGCATCAATGCGGCATGCAATGCAACGATCCACCCGTTCATTAGGTGGGCCTCATCGCCTATGTGTGTTAGCCTGAAAATCAGGCTGATCCAGTCATCAGGTGGGTTACATGTATAAGAAATGAACAGCCAACAGTCCTTGATCGAATTTGCATGTGCTCATGACATGGACGGTCAAATTCATCTGTCCATCTGTTACCAAAATCATGTTAGGACGTGAGTCCAAAAATGAGGCAGATCTAACACTCAGGTGACAGAAGACACTAGGGATTAAACATCCATTGTCGAAATATTCAGTGGCCACAAAAGTTATGGATTAAGCTCATATTTTGTGCTCTTAATTCATCCCGATGAAATGACCTTATAAATTAAAGGTCATAGTGGCCCCACTTAAGGGTTTTTTTTTTTTTTTTTTTTTTTTTTTAATGATGAGGAACACCTAATGTAGAAATCAACCCTTATCTGCTCATTATATGAGTCCCACTTTTTTTCTTTTTCTTTTTAATACACACTCACTCTCTCATACACTCACACCACAATGGGTACTTGAATCCATGACCTCATGTTGACATTCTTGTGACTCTATCATTGAGACATGAGCAAAGACCCTGCACCTGACTTCTTTTTTTTTTTGGGGGGGGGGGGGGGGGCTATTTATTAATGATTCCAAATTGTTTTAAGGTGAGGCCAACTACCTTAAAAATAATGTGGAATCATTGATAAATAGCAAAAAAAATACAAGTGTACTCCACTCAATTAGTTAATATAGACAATATGATAGATTATTGCACAAGGTGGTCCTCATTATATGCGGTCAATCCAATTCCATTGGTCCGATGTCCAATGCACAAAAACAGTTGGAAGTTATACATTGGGTGGTGGATAGTAACTTATTTTCCAATTGATTGGACTTGAGACCTTCTCGCCATTGTCTGGTGTTCGAGTGAGCCTGTATAGGGCCAAGATTCCCACAATAATTCCTTAACCACCTGTTGCTGACTGAGTCAAGCCAATACACTCCAGACTCAGCCAAGTCCCGACTCGACTCAAGAACGGACAAGTCGGTTCAAGTCACGGGCTCTTGATCCATGCATAGACACTAGTGGCATACATGTTGCCAAGACTCCATTACACCCAATCTACCTAGCAATAGCATTTTTCGGAAATGTCTCTTTCCATTATCATGAAGAGTGGTTGGACAAGAACTATCACATCCATCCATTTCTTTCTTGCCAACATGCCACATGCAAGAACATTCGGTCTTTTGAACTTTTGCATTCTTACACACATTTACTAATTATGACTTACCAAATTCCATTTTTTTCCTAATTAAACTTGGTAAATATAGATAATTTCCGAACTCCCACTTTCCTCATGTGTGATTGACTACTTTTTTTTGGGTCTATGTCTAGTTCGACCCTTGGGCAGGTCTATTCCAGCATCAGCTAATTTAGAAATTAAGTCTCAAGCCAAGGCTCGTCTGGTTAATTTTGGAAGTCCAATACGCCTGATCCATTTTACAATCAAGATGAGCTTTTGAACCCATACCTATTGTGGGGATATTCAGAGCTGGCCGAACACAGAGGACCTACCGGTTCTAGCGTCCGAGTATAAATCCTTGGCCTATACTGACCTCCCCAATTGGGAGACGGTGACCGGGATACGACGAGCACGGACACCACACGGTGGGTGATCCACAAGAAGGTGGCCAAGAACGTGGCTTACCACAACAGCACCTAGGCCTTTACTAAAGTCACTTTGGATACATCAAGACAACTCAATGTAGGTTGTTCTTCTCGATATGGCCTCCGAACAGCCCTCGGTCCGTCGAACCAGCGACAGAGGAAATGAGAGAGTAGTGGAAGTCATCAAGGAGGCATTTGCAAAGGTCCCGGTTTCCTACTACCCACTGGCAGGCTGCCTCACGATCAGCTCAAAGGAAAGCTGATTGTGAACTGCGCCGGGGAGGGTGCAGGTTTTCGTTCGAGGCAGACGCCAATTGTACAATGGAGGTGATCGGAGACATAACAAAAACCAGGACCCTGCGACGCTCAGCAAGTTTGTTTACAGCATTCCTGGTGCAAAGAACATACTCAAAATACCAGCGATCCATAGACCTGATGAGCAGACCCAAGCCCAGAAAAAGTAAGATGGGCCTGATGGCCTGGCAGGCTACCCGGTTGAGTGCCTCCCTTGATATTTGGCTGATTTGATGAGGAACTTGGCCAATCTCAACAGAATCAATGAAAATAATATTAGTTCTGAAAAGTTAAGGAAACATGTAGAGGACAGAAAAAAAAAAAATAACAATAAAAAATAAAATAAAATTTTTGAGCCTATGCCATCTCCATTTTCCAAGATCCTGGATGAAGGAAGATTAATGTCTGGTGGGCTGCTGATCGTAAAACTTTTGCAACTACCTTTTAAAAGCCAGCCATGAGTTGGTGGAGGAGGCTAAGATGATGATGTAAAACCATGAAACAGATATTGCTTCTTCTAGTAAGTATCACACCAGTTAGCATTCAAAAGTCAGACATTCTGTAGCTTAAGGAAAGCAATTTGTGAATCTAGGGAATTGCTGGAGGCATGGTTCAAGAAGCTCATTAAAACAATGATCCAAAAACAAGGTCTCACTGAGATACAATGGGCTTTGTTCATATAAAATCAGCAAAGTCGCCGGAAAGGAGAAGGGGCCGGAGTCGAGCGGGGTTGCCGGATCTGGTATGAAGACCTCAAGATTTGATGGCTTGCTCTGATACCATGGCAGTCGGTCGAAGGATTTCTCTACAACCCCCCAAAGAAAGGAAACATATTTATTATATATGGCCAGATTACAAGAAAGCCATTTTATACACATAACAGCCCAACATAGTCCAGGGGCAAAATAGGAAAAATAACAAATAGAAATACAGAAGTATACATGCTTATCACATATAAGTTAGACACTCTCAGGATGATGCCCATTAAAATCCTCTTTTGAATGGTCATCTTGGCAGAAAATTTACTTGAAAGGATTTAGTAAAATAGCACTCTGGAAATTGAATATGTAGTTCTGATGAAAGGATGGTATTCAGGAAAAATATGTAGTAGATACTGACATCCTGACCAAGAAGAGGTTATTGGGTGGAACCATGTTTTGAGGTATCATCTGAAACAAAACACATCACCTGATACATACTAGTATCTCCCATAAACGTGTGGCTGCATTGGCCGATATTGGCCCAAAGCAGCCTGATACAGGGGCAACGCAACCTCGTTTTACTAATGGCCAAGAAGGTACACTGAAACTGCTTTGCAAACCTCTGGTGGAACCCTTCGATTTTTTCTGCAGAACAACCTCCTTATTGAGTCACCTTAGATTGACTTGTGGGAGCTCCTACATGTTTTCAACATTGCTCATTTGTATGAGTCAGCATGTTGAGCCAGTCTTTGAGCATCCAATCATGAAAGAGAGAACATGATACATGGGCTATATCAAGCCATCTCTGCGGATAGGGCCAGAAGGCATTCATCTCTCTGTTACCCTGATAAAGCGGTCCATGTTTGAATCATTAATTTATAAATGGGGATTTTTTTTAGAGATATATAAACCGAAGCCATTAACATACCTTCTCCAGTTTGAGAGGTCTATTATATCCATGTTAGTTAATGTTGTTTGCATTCATGTTTGTAATGATGTATGGGAATTTGATTCCTGAATTGTTTATGTGAGATGTATTGTTGGTTCCTGAGATTTTTATTTTATTTTTTATTTTTTTCTAAGGATAGCCAAAGTACAGCTAGACGCCCAATTCTGTATATGTGGGAGCTCACGACTTGGTAATCCAGACCATCGATCGGATCTGCACCACAGTAGAGGGCAGATGCCTCAAAAGTCTGCTCGATTTGGAAGCTCCTAGCCTTCTATCAGTGGCCTAGAAACACGCAGTCAAGACAGTATGGTAACACAGTGAACGGAAAAGGCCAAAGATAAGGGCTAATACCTTCCAATCTAGGGATTTTCAGGCCAATCCCCATGCATGGTGAGCTCCGTCAGATCAATTGTCTAGATCATCTAATCATGGGCCCCATATGTACGGAATCAGATGCCTGGATAATTTCTTTTACTTTAGTGGCCACTAGAATGGATATTTTAGTCTCTGTTAACTGATATGCTTATGTACATATTCTTTTATTCTTTTTCCTTTTTTTTTCCCTTTTTGTCCCTGGCCTATGTTATGCTGTCCCTCTTTCTAAAGGGGCATTCTTGTAATCTGTCATATATATAGTTGATTCTTTCCTTGAGGGTGATAGAGAGAAACCCTTCAACCTAGTTCTTCTGTGAGATTTTGCTGTCTATCGTGGTATCAGAGTATTAGGTTACTGAATTCTGAGGTACTCCATTGCAGATACGTCCTCACAGTTTTCTCCGGCAGTAGATCCCGCTGCTTCAATGTCTCTTGCATCAGCTCCAACAACTTCTGCTCAACTCCAGCGCTCCCTACACCAGATCCGGCAACCTTGCTCAACTTCGGCGCTCCCTACACCAAATCCGACAACCCTGCTCGACTCCGACCAGGTTCTCTCTCTCCTCCAGCGACTTCTCTGCCTTTTTCTAACTCCCCCTTACTATTTTCGGCTAGCTCCAGCGCTGTATACAGTGTCTGCAAGCAGCGACAGTCCACCTCTGACATTTTGCAGCGACTCCATCCATCCCGAGTCGTCGTCATCCTCTGTAGCTGAGGCTAACATTTGAGAAGAAAGGTATCCAGTTTTTTTTTTTACAACAATGCAAAGCAATGTCTGCTATCGTCGAGCACCCGAGTCTCCAAGTTCAGTCACCCGACAGCCCTGACTCCCCTCTACTATTTCTTTTATTATAGACAAAGAAAATTCTAGGGCGATGCCCCCCCGATGTACTTTTGACGGGACGAACTACAGCCTATGGTTGTTTCACTTCCAGAGCTTTCTAAAAGGTCATGGCTTCTGGGGACTGATTGATGGGTCTGTTACAACCTCGTCCTCCGATCTGGAACAACAAGCCGATAGGAAAATGAAAAATGACAGAATCATCTCTTGGATTCTCGACTCCGTGGAAAAATCAATTGCTATTAGGGCTAATCCTACATCGTACAGCCAAAGCGATGTGGACCACCTCCAAGTAACATACCAACAACGCAATGACGCCCGTCTCTACTGTCTAGAGCACCATTTATCTCATATCACTCGGGGTGACAGGAGCATCCAAGCCTTCTATTCCGATATTGTCGCCATATGGCCCGAGATGGCGATGATGGAGCCTGAATTTCCCACAAATTTCTTGTCTTTCAGGGTCTGTGAGATCGCACCCGAGTCCTGACAATTCCTTATGAAGCTATAACCGGAATATGAGCCTTGTTAGGGCTGCTCTTTTGAATCGCCGCCCCCTTTCATCTCTGGATATTGTGATCAATGCTCTGCTAGCTGAGGAGCAAAGGCTCAACGTTCTCTCCTCTGATCTAGGTGTTGGTAACCTCTAATCCCTTGAGTAACCGTGGGATGCACTCCATATCTTTTGATGCCCGTGGTATGCACCTTATGATGTGTCATGCTTGGCACAAAGTAGGCCACATTGTCTCTTAATGTAGTGAGTGGTGTGCCTATTGTCGTCGGACGGGACATGGTATTGCTGATTGCAAGACAAAGGCATATGCTTCTTCCCAAGGACGTCGTCGTGCTCACGACCGCGGCTATGCTCCTAGATCAGCGCTCTTGTTGCTAACTCTCCTCATTCGATCCCTGAGCCTGTTGTGAGTGATATTGCCAGCTCCTCCGCCTCCTCCCCCCTGCCTCCTGAGATGCTTCAGCAGATTATGCAGGCCCTTTCCGTTAATGGTTTGTTAGGGACTTCTTCGTCTTCGTGGTTCTTTGATTCTAGGGCCTCCAATCATATGACCGGTATTCATTCCTCTCCTCCGCAATATTAGACCTGTATACTGGTACGCAGGTTATTTCCACTACCGATGAGACTCAGTTACCCATCCAATCCGTTGGCTCTTTGATCCTTTCTCCCTCTTCCTATAGAAAATTTATTCTTCGTGATGTATATCATGTTCCTTAAGCTTTCCTCTAATTTGATCTCTGTTATTCAACTTACTGATCATAATTTTTTAGTTATGTTTTTCCTTAATTGTTGTTTTGTGCAGTATCTGGAAACAGGGAAGGTGGTTGGGAAGGGTATAAGGAGAGGGCGTCTTTTCATGTTGGATTTTGATACATCTGTAACTCCAGCCCCGTGTTTTTTGGCACCATCTAATTCTGATATTTCACTGGCAAACCAGAAATGGAAATTATGGCATTGTCGTCTTGGTCATCCCCATTCTGACTGGTTGCTTCATTTATTTTCTTCGAGCATGTTGGATAACTTGAAGATTAACAAATCTGTCTTGGATCTTGTTTGTTTTTCTTGCTGCTTATCTAAAAGTAAATGTGTTTCGTTCTCATTAAGCATCAATCGATCTTCTTCTATATTTGAGCTTGTCTACACTGATGTCTGGGGGCCTTCCCCTCTTTTATCCATGTCTGGGTTACGCTATTACATCATTTTCATTGATGATTTCACTCGTTACACGTGGATCTATTTTATGCACTCCAAATCCCAAGTCTTTGGTATCTTCAAGCAATTTATTTCAATGTTTGACACCCAATTCGGCATCAAGATTCAGACCCTACGTTCCGACTCAGGGGGAGTATATCTCCCTGAATGTGTACCTTCGAGACCATGGGATTATTCATCAGCGGATATGTCCTGACTCTCCTCAACAAAATGGGGTGGCAGAAAGAAAAAATCAGTACATAGTTGAGACCGCGAACACATTAATGACTGATATATCTGTTCCTCTCTTGTTTTGGGCTAAAGTCATGCTCCGCTTAATCTACTTAATCAATTGAATGCCTATTAAACTTCAGGACAACACTTCTTCCTATTTTGTCTCATCTGGCTCTCAACCTGATTATTCCATATTTCGGGTCTTTGGATGTGTGTGTTATGTTCATCTTGCTTCCCGCGAACATAACAAACTTTCACCCAAATCAGTTAGATGCATGTATTTGAGCTTTGGGGAGACATAGAAAGGGTTCTAGTGCTATGATCCCGTTACTCGTCAGATACGGTATCCCATAATGTTATTTTTCTTGAACATATCCATTTCCATACACCGCTTGTCACTTCTACTCCCGCATCTCCATCACCTGGCTTTAGTTCTTTTCCTGACATATCATCTGCATCTAGTATGCCACCTCGTCCCTTGCAGGTTTATACTCGCCGGCCACGAGCTTCTCCTCCTCTACTCATGCCCACCGCCACTCTTGCTGCAGATCCAGACCCTTCCTTGGTACGACGCTCGACCCGGCCTCATAGAGCTCCTAATCATCTCATTTATTCTATGCTAGCTATGACTTCCACTTTGGACTCTATTTTCATTCCCACATCTTACTCACGGGCTGCTGCTCAGAGTTGTTGGAGAGATGCTATGGCAAAGGAGCTTCGTGTTTTAGATGAGAACTGTACGTGGGAACTTGTCCCACGTCCTCTAGACCAACAACTTATTGGTAGTAAATGGGTGTATTCCATAAAGCTCAAATCCGATGGCTCTCTGGATAGATACAAGGCAAGGCTTGTCGCCCAAGGTTACAAACAAGAGTATGGTATTGATTATGATGAAACCTTTGCCCCCATCGCAAAAATGAAGACTGTTAGAACTCTTCTTGCCCTCACCTCTATTCGCACTTGGCCTATTTTTCAGATGGATGTGAAGAATGCATTTCTTCATGGTGACCTTCAAGAGACGGTGTATATGAAATTGCCTCCGAGGTCTAATACAAGTACTGATGATATGGTTTGTCACCTGAAGAAGGCACTTTACGGTCTCAAGTAATCTCCACATGCCTGGTTTCAACGGTTCTATGATGTAGTTATAGATGCTAGTTTTTCTCAGACTGGCTGCGATCCCTCATTATTTACCCGCACTACCTCCCGAGGCTTTGTCATTGTTCTGATATATGTGGATGATCTCTTATTGACTGGTAGTGATTCTTTTGGGATTATCGACCTTCAGATGATTCTCTCCTCTTCCTTTCAAATGAAGAACTTGGGCCCCCTCACTTACTTCTTGGGACTTAAGGTCTCGCGCTCTGAACAGGGATTCTTGTCAGTCAACATAAATATACTTAAGACCTCATTATTATGGCTCAGTTGACGGATTAGAAATCCTCTCAAACTCTCATGGAGCTAAATGTTTAATATGGCCGTGATGATGGGGCTTGCTAGAGCAGCCTACTTTGTACCGTCGTTTGGTGGGCAGTCTCGTATATTTGCCTATGACTTGCCCTAACATTGCTGATGCTATTCAAGTTGTCAATCAATTCGTCTCGGCACCTCGTGCTCTACATATGACTGCCGTTCTTCGGATCATCTGGAACTTACGAGGGACTGTGGACCGATCTGTATTTTTCTCTTCTAGTGCTCCGTTGGAGCTTCGAGCATATTTAAATGCTGATTGGGCAGACTATGCGGTTACTCACCAGTCTACCACCGGGTATTATGTGTTCCTTGGCTCTTCGCTTATCTCTTGGAAGTGCAAGAAGCAACCAACGATCTCTAAGTCAAGCACAGAATTTGAGTACCGTGCGATGTTTGCTACATGCAGTGAGGTTGTGTGGCTTCGTGGGCTTATGTCTGATCTTGGGGCTCATCTCTCAACCCCAACTCCTCTTCATGTCGATAACATCAGTGTCATCCAGATTGCCTCCAACCCTGTCTTTCATGAGAGAACGAAGCACATAGAGGTCTATTGCCACTTCATTCGCGAGAAATATTAATTCGGCATCATCTCCCTTCCTCACGTGGCATCCCATGATCAGCTTGCTGACATTCTTACCAAGATGCTACCATCGGCCCACCATTCCTTTCTAGTTGCTAAACTCATGCTGGCGGATCACCTGCCTTAGTTTGGGGGGGTGGGGGTTAACTGATGTGCTTCTGTGCATATTTTTGTATTGTTTTTCCTGTTTTTTTTTTCCTTTTTGCCCCTGGCCTGTGCTCCCTCTTTCTAAAGGGCATTCTTGTAATCTGTCATATATATAGTTGATTCTTTCCTTGAGGGTAGTAGAGAGAAACCCTTCAACCTAATTCTTCTGTCAGATTTTGTTGTGTCTATCAGTCTCATGTCAATATGTCAGCAAGGGACCATTTGGATTGTAAGTTGCTTAAGATAAGCTACTTATCTTAGTTTCTACTTATTAAGTAGATAAGTATGTTTGGTAAACAACATACTTATCAGCTAATTAGTAGACATATTGAGTCTCATACGGGAATCTTGGACACGGTTTGATCTCAGTTTTAGTCTCCTTGCACTTAATGGATCTTGAAGAGATTTTAAGGATTGAACGGTGTTTTTGCGGCCCAACTTTTGATCGTATCCGATTCTACGATGGAGTTCTATACAGTAATCAACTGTTGCTGGTCAAACGGAGAAGATGACTTCGCCTCTATTGGCGTCTTTGAAACCATTGATTTTTCCTTTGATCTCTTTCTTATGGACAGTCCAGATGGACCCTATAAAGCTCAAAGATGCTTTAAACCGAAGCTTTAAATAGATTTTTGTGGTAAACAACATACTTATTAGCTAACCACTGTCCAACCTGTTTAGAAAGAAAAAATTGTGTAAGAAACTCACTAGAATTACGACTTTCCCGAGCTGACAGGAAACTAACTCCTGATTTCAACAAACGCCGATCCGAGTGATCTTGTCTTGGACGGATGAGATCTTGGACGGATGAGATTTGTGGATTGAACAGTTCAAATCAAAGGATTGGTGGCTCCTGTCATGGATTGTGACTGATTCAGTTTGCGGGAGAGAGAAATAAAAGATGTTTATGTGCGAAGGAAACCCAGTCTCCAGTTTGCTGTGGACTTCTCATGTTGTTAAAAAAAAAAGTAAAAAAGCTATTAGAAAAAACTGAAATACTTAACCAAGTTTCAGTTAATAAGTAATTAATAATTAAGTATTAACCAAACTTACTTATTCATGATAAGTAACTAAACTGCTGCTGTCAGCCAAAAAAATTAACTTATGTGGCTCCATCCAAACGGGCCTTAAGTGTAACTATTTCAATTATCTCCTTTTAATAATCCAATGTGATGTCTTTCTAAATATTTCCATCTTGAAATTCCTTGTGCGGGAACCATTCAAGACGATCATGGAAAGTTAGTACACTATTGCATTATTAACATGATATTAAATACAATTAGAAAAGTTGAATTTCACTATATTTTGTATATACAACCTCTTAACTTTTAATATATACTGCATGGATTTGAATTTAACATATCCAACGATAATGGACACAGCAGTGCCAGCAAATATAATTTGTTAGTTGCAAAATCTGACTGGAAAGTAACTAAGCTTCTAGTTGGTCAATGTTAGCAGGTCAAGTTATTGAATTGTACTTAAATGGGTTATTGCTAGACCTTTTAACCCCATGTTTGAAAGCTCATTTGTTTCTAAAAATAAATTTGAGCATGATGTTGTAAGTAGTAGCCCTCATGTATCATTTCACAATGTTGTCAACTGCAGTTCTTGGCACTTGTTTGGGTGCCAATCGGTGTCTACTTGCAAACAATGATGAATAGGTAGTGTTGATATGTGAATTTCAAACATAGTTACCATGCGATGCTCCTTAGATGGATCTTCTGAGTCTGACCTATTCCTTTTAGGTAATAGTTCCAATTTTTAGGGGACTAGATTATCAGAACTGCATTTACTACCCAAAAAAAGAAAAAGAAAAATCAATAGCCAGACCTTAACTAAATTGATGTTGATAATAGTTGGGGAATATATTGCATAATTCCCAACAAAAAATGTATATTTTGTAACTACATAATTTTGTGATAAGCAGATTAGTACATGAAATCTGGAATTTAGTTGATACTGGGGAATATATTGCATAATTCCCAACCAAAAAATGTATATTGTGTAACTACTTGATTTTGTGATAAGCAGATCAGTACTACATGAAATCTGGAATGTATAGTTAATACTGCCCTCTACTCTAATATATAGAATAAGATATATAACGAAAATAAGCATACTTATTTGTTTCCTTAATTGGTCTTGATCAAACCACCTCCTATATCTGCTCATCTATAAGGTGATGATTTGGAGTAATGGTAGGATTTGACACTCGATACCAATTTGTTAACGGGCCAGATCGGATCTAGTTCTCCCATTCTCATCCAATTGAACCATGACCCCTCAATAGGATATTTGGATCTTTTCCATTCTTTGAGCGCTGATAGATGCATGGAGAAAGGGGCCTGATTGAGCTGATGTGTCTGTCTCTCATATCTTGGGTTTGAACCATCATCGGATTGGTCCAGACATTGGTCTGATCTTCCAATATTCGAAACCTTTTTAAATGCTGCAAGTTCTTCAGGAAGATCTTCCATTTTGGAAGGATTGTGAGAAACGGTCTCACCAGGTGTATTATAGTTAATTAAATATGTGATCCTCTCTCAATGGGGGTCTTTTTTTTTTTATAGACGTTACCTTATCAATTGACACATTCTATCATGACCGTGTGGCATGCAATGATTCATTCCCTTAAAGGCATGCATAAGGGTTTATGCCATTGCATTAATAACGAAATGCAAATTAAACGTTGAAAGAAGATCAATGGAAGATATTTTCGCATTACTAACGAAATGCAAATTGAACCTACTTAAGTGATTCTCCACATCCATCCCGTCAATCATCTTCAAGGTGAACAACTGCATCAATAGATACATGCGATTCTCTAGAGACTTCTTGACATAAACCTTCGTTAACTTTGCCATTGTATCGAGAGTTGTCTTTTCCTTCGTGACATGATAAAGAACATCATCTGTAAGGCATAACATGATCGAGGTTTTAACCTTCTTGTCGAGCTTCGTCCACTCATCCTCTTTCATAACTTTAAGTCGCTTTCCAAGAGCTTCATCAAGCCCTTCTGAACTAGAAGGGATTCAACCTTCACCTTCCATAGTTCAAGTTATTTTTGACGGAGAACTTCTCTACATCGAACCTTATGCTTGATCCCATCTTCTTATCTCAGATCCGAATTATACTCTACCCCAACTTTAGCTTTGATACCACTTGTTAGGAATAGGGATGCCGACAGCGGAAGCGGAAGCCGAACAACACACACAGCAGAATATACGATTAAACGATAAACACAATGCAATCACACCACACAAGCATTCAACCATAAGAGATAATCCGATTTTATGCGGAAAAACCCCTCAACGGGTAAAAAACCACGACACAAAGCAATCCACTATGATTCCAAAAGATTACAGAGATTAACAACCCACAAGTAAGGAAAAATAGACAAAACCTAAGCTCCCTCCCTCTCTCTCAAAACACTCTCCCTCTTCCTAACCCACTTAGGAAACTTTGGATACCTTAGGATTATTCCTAACCCCGGATTCATGCTATATATCAAGCAACCTGGAATTATAAACATGTTATGAAAAACTGCGTAACCATGCACAACACCGCCATTACACAATGTAAAAGAATCTAGAGAAAAAAACACCTAGATTTTGCACATCTGCTTCACCTTAGACCTATCGCCCGACCGGTTTGAGCCCCAGCAAACCGGTCAGCTGACCACTCTAGGGTGAGTGAAATAGTCCAGCAGCCTTTGCTGTGCATCGGCCTAAAGGGTAGACCAGTCGCCCGACCAATCTAAGCACCCAAGCCTTGCACGGTTTGAAGGCTCTCCAACAGTCATCACGTGTTAATTCTTGTTGGACAGCATCAGAGTGCTGAAAATGGGTGTAAACAATGCTATGATAAAAAAAAAAAAAATAAGATTACTTGATTATCAATTTGATTGGTGGACATTTACTGCACAGTTAAGACCAAAAAAATATTCAATCCCATCAAACAACTTCCTAGGCTAGGAGTGGTGGACCAATTTGACGACTATCACTTTGGGGATCCCCGGAATCCACCTAGGTGGGTGGGACTCATAACCATGGAACCCACCATGATGTATGTGCCTGACATCCAGGCAGTCTATTCGCATTGAAAACTCATTTTAGGGCATGATAAAAAAATGAAGTAGACCCAAATCTTAGGCGGACCATGTCATAGAAACAATCAGGATTGAATCTCCACCACTAACAACTTAATGGGGTCCACTATAATGCTTTTTTACCATCCAACTGGTTGATAAGGTCACAAAGACCTGGATGAAGAGACCACAAAAATATCATCTTGATCCGAAGCTTTTGTAGCTCATAAAAGTTTTTAATGGTCAACTACTATTGTTTCTTGAACTCTGGTCCATTTGAGATTTGGATTTAGTTAGTATTTTGGATCATTTCCTAAAATGAGTTTTCAATCTAAATGGATGTAATGAACATGAATCACAAATGCCCCTAAGTTAGGGTCCCACCTACCTCAATGGATTCGGGATCCACCAAAGCCATGCCCTGCTTTGGATCTTTTAGTACTTAAATGGATAGGGTGAGTGAATTAGATTGGTGCGTCTGCCGAGGCTATAGCCTTGGCGTATGGCCTGATTAATTTCAAGGCCATGGTTGGGCTCAAGTTATTTTAGCCGGACCGATTAACTGGATTAGGTTCTCCCCATCTTTTATCCTATAAATATATCATTCTAACCCTTGCATCTTAGACCGCTGGTTTCATTTCATTCCTCACCGCTCAATTAGTAGGTCGCGCCCAAACAAATTTTTGGCCCTGTGCTAGGATCATTCTAGGCTTGGGCCAGGCTCAGGCCAAAGTTAGCCCATGGGCTTTTATAGTGTCGGGCTAGGCTCAGCCCAAACCTGGCCCATTGACACCCTCGCCTCGATGTAGTTTCATTTTGACTCGGTCCGCGACTCATGATCCAGCGTGTACGGCCAATCACTGGGGCCCACACGATGAGATGGTCCGACAATTTGAACCGTTCATAGTCACACTTCGGAGATGATTTTAGATTTTGATTTCTATGGTTGAATGTGAGCCATTGAAAATTTTCTTTTCATTTTTCTGAAGTCAACTAGATGTTTACAATCACAAATTTTTCTTATGATCTCCTAGAGAATGTTGCACAACACAGACGGTTCCGATCATCGGACCACACATCACATGGGTTGCTTTGGGCGGCGACGTACGCTGGATTCTGAGTACGTCGCGACAGAGGCAAAACAAAGTCATGCATTTTTAGGGTTTTGGTTTTCCCGCATCCACGCCTATAAAACCCTCTCAAGCCCTACGCCGCTCCTTTCTTCCATAGGAGAAAGATTTCTAGGGTTTCTGAGATCTCTCAGCCTCCCAACTCCAGAAATGGTGTCTTTCAGGGTCAGTTTTTCCGATTTCCCACTCTTATTCTTCTCTACATTTCTAGGGTTCTTGCCCAAACCAGACATTGCAAGATCGCTTCTATTACTGCCGAAATGTTGCTTCGATTTTTGATTTTTCACTCTCTCGACTTTCAGGGTTCTTAAATCTTGCAATTTCAGGGCCTTGATCTGATTCTTACGTTACTATTTTTGCTTTTGATGTTGTATACAGTTCCATCAGTATCAGGTGGTTGGGAGAGCTCTACCTTCGGCGACCGATGAGCATCCGAAGATCTACCGGATGAAGCTCTGGGCCACGAATGAGGTTCGCGCCAAATCCAAGTTCTGGTACGAAATTTGAAACCCTAACGTTCCATTTTTTCCACTGTTAAATTGTGTATTTTTATGTTCATTTAGGCTGTATTTGGTTGCAGCAAATATCATGAAATTTCATGACGTTTCATAGTTAATCAGTCTAATTTTGTGCAAAATATCATTCCAGTTTATGATATTTATTGCCACCAAACGCAGTCAGATTTGTCCTTTCTTTGTACGCTCGGATCTAGGGTTTTGTGGTTAATTCATTTTGATAATATGTGGCGGCTTCTGTGGTGATTTGGGTAGGTACTTTCTGAGGAAGCTCAAGAAAGTAAAAAAGAGTAACGGGCAAGTGCTCGCGATCAATGAGGTATGAATAGCTTAAATCTTCTTGGATTATGGATTTTGATTCTTCTCTGGTGCGTGCTTTTTTTTTCTTCTTGAAATGTATTCTTTTGGTATTTGCGGATTGCTTATGGTTAACATTACAGGCTTGTTGTTAGTAGTGCTGGTCGGGTGTATTTTATTTTGTTTGATAATGTACCATTTGGATGTGCCTTCGATCACCGTTGGATAGGTTATGAATTTTGGAATAATGAATATGGGTCTAGCTATGGATTTTTTTTTATAAAGAAAATGCATAATGAAAAGCTGCATTTTGACAGGTTGCCGTCTGTGCAACTTCATGATGCATACATACCATACGCATCTATGAAAGGAACATTCAGGTCATGCAAGATGGCTGATTAATCCAACTGTTTGGATGGTCTTGGTCTTAGGTCGGAATCAAATCTGCGGTGACAGATCTGGATCACACTTGTAGTCAAATGAGATTGTAGCCTCGTGTGATAAGTTAGTTAAACTTTCTACAAGTTCATGGGGTCTGTTAATTGATTAGTTGTTGGAGTTAGAGCTAGCTTTTGACTTGCTCAACAAGACCCCCTTTGTATTTTTAGAATATACTGTGGGTGTCTTTGGGCATCAAACAATGTTGGGATGACACAAAATTGGTGCCATTTGAAAGTATTTTAGGTTATCTTTCAAACGAGCTAAACATTTTGCTATTTCGATAACATTTGAGTGATTTATGCTTGATTGGAAGTCCTGTATGGCAGGATCAAGGGATATTTTGGTCTTTTTAAATCTTTTTAGAATAGATAGAAATAAAAGCAATCAAGGGTTAAGATTATATATATTAGGCTTTCCTGCTTCGAGAAAAGTATACAAACATGCAAAGATTCAGGTTATGTCATATGTTTGCTTCCCTTTGTTGCATGTGTTGCATAGAGTAGAAGAGTGTAGGAATATTGTGATTATCGTCATAGAAGCTTGCAGGCTGTTGGATTTCAATGCATAATCCTTGAAATAAAGGTGTAATAGAATTGAGATTCTTTATTCTTGATTTGGCTGCGTCATTTTTACTCAAACCTGATCTCATATTCAATTTAGTGAAGCGTGCCAAATACCCTTTTTTCAAAGGATGCATCTTATATTTTACTTCGTTTCTAGCTTGCTTTTATATGGTTCCTGGAAACTTTGAACATATGCTATTGCTATGCATCTAAAAAGAATGCTGCCAGCAAGTTGACTATTTACCTTTATTTTGTTACATTGTTAAGCATTCATACTTTTACTGGGTCGTGTTAAATCCATCAACAACAACTTTTGGTTGGTGATACCTTTGGTAGATCCTAATGTTTTATGGATCTCTAGCAGCTTTGGTGGTGCGACATTTGTTTATTCTGGATGTTCCATTTTGTCTTAAGTGTATTTTTTCGCTCTGCCTTATAGCATTGCTTCTCATTGTAATTGCCTCCACTGATGCCAAATATCTGTATGTGCTCAACCAATCTGGCACGAGACCAATACTAGTACTGGGTATTATTTAGGATATTTGCCTGATATATTTTAATTGAATCTTATTATATTAGTTTTGGTTTTGCCTTCTCTTTCTCTATCTCTTGCAATCGTGACATTTTTCATTACACTCTTGTCCTGGTATATGTGCAGATGTAGATGTTATATAATCAACGCATATATAAACATTGCAAACATTAACAATTTGATTGATGCTGAAACACTAATAAACAATACTTTGTTCAATAAAAGTATGAATCGCTGGCTCAAGTAGTTTTAGTAAAAAAACAAAAATATTTAAATATAAATAGCATTACACATATGGGGTCCCCTTGTGCACATTTCTATCCTTCACCTTTTGAGATGCATCCTTATTCTTGGTATACATATCCATATTAACATCCTTATTTGGGTATTCTAGGCTTTCTGTTTTCTTGAACCAAGTTTTTCAAGATTTTGTTTGATATGGGAAACTTGTTAATTTCTATTCAACGACTATTATGTTGAATGGCTTCAGATGTCTCTGAAGCACTTAAAATTTGCATATATGCCATAGAAATTCCATGTTACATGATACACCTCAGTTACGAAAATAATACATACCACTGCTTGTTGGTATGCCTAGCATTTATGCATTTGATTTTACCTTTTTAATGGAAGCTGAGAAAAAAAATACAGTGCCCACAGAACATATTCCAATGGTTGAATGATTGGGTTCCTGTCTTAGAGATTTTTGTGACATTGCTCTTCACTCGACTCTTTGGATCGTTGAACCGTTGTTCCAAATGCACAGAATCCTGTGCATCAACAATATGTTAATTTACCAATGACTAGGAGTCTAGGACCCCCTATAATTCTTGGGATGAAATACCACACTGGACATTTATCAATTTATAATTTCCATAGCATTTCAATGTAGGAACATGCTATTTATTTAACCTAGGTGAATAAGACTTTGGGAAATAGTGTAGCGTTTCAAATCCCTTTGATGCATAAACTGAAGACGAAAGTCTTCAGTTCAGAATGAGGGCTGTCATTGGGCCTGACCAAACTCAAACGTTTTAATAGGGCCCAGCCCAAGTAATTCAACATCTTCGCAGAATGCCATCCCAGGCCTGTACTGCCTTGCCCATTGATAGCCCTAGTTAGAATGTAGCCAAGGCATTTCAATCAAGTATCCTTTATCTCTTTCACTTTGAGATAACTATTAGATTCTTTTAATCCTTGACTGTCAAGTTGGCTTTGATTGTATGTGAAATAATGAAGACTGTCAAATTGGCTTTGATTGTATGTGAAATAATGAACTCTATTATTTTACTTAGTATCTGCACATTATTTGAAGGAATGGCACATGCATAAGTTCATCTTGCAATGTATGTCCTTGACATGAAACTATTTATACTTCACTTATGTGACATGAGGCCAACCAACTCTTGAAAGCAACACCATACCTTGTATCCATGTGAAGTGAATATGTGGGGTAATCTATAATGGAGAAGTGGTACATGCAATGCACTTGGAGGAAGGAGTTGATTTGCAAATTGTGAAAGAGGGGGAAGGGGAAGCAGTTGTTAAGAGTAGGTTTGTGTTTTGGTGTGCTGGATTCTTATAATAGTCCATTTTAAAAATAGTGGTGACTGCTGATCTGGCATGGCATGGTTGTTGGCCAATCCAAATCTTCCAGATTGCTGACCTAATCATTGATGGAGGATATCCTAAAATCTACACCAAGAATATTATATTTGCCATCTAATTTTGCCTTGGAATTTGGACCACCAACTATTTAACTTATAATAAGTCAGTTAATAAACATCAATTGGATGGTTATGGTTGCTTGGTTAGTTGATTTTAGAGGTATGCTCCATCTGTAATGCACCAGAGTTTGGGTAGCGGAGCGTGTACATGGTGCCTCTTGTAAGTTGTGGACTAGAGGGAAGGGATTGTATGAAAAAATACTTTTCTTTGGTGGAGAGATGGGCTTGGCATATGATGGGATTCAGCCCTTTCTTTTACAAGTAAAAACCCTTCTGATGTCCTTCAATAATGTTTAGTTCTAACACTATAGAAGATTAAATGCTAAGTTCTAACAGCACATAAGACTAACTGTGTTGAAAGTTCTGTCCATGGCTGCTCCTGTTATATATAGAGTAGATGTCATAAGAAGCTCCTAAAACAGTGGAAACTACTAACATATGAAGACTATTAATACGAGCATGGATAATGGGCTTCAGTTAAAGTTTAGCGTGTGCATAATGTCAGCATGTAGAATGACCGTAGATCTCTCTCTCTCTCTCTCTCTCTCTCTCTCTCTCACCCCATCTCAGAGTATTATGAGTTTCATTAATGTAGTTTTTTTGTCTATTACTTCTTTGTGTTACCTCAATACTAGAAAATGGTGGAATCTCTTATATACTGCTGAATTTACTATGAATGTCAGTGTCTGGTGAAATCAAATCTTGTTCTGAGTAGTTTTTTCTTCCAGCAATCAATGATGTGGCTGATTTTTATTTTATTTTTTAATGAATTTGAAATGCAGATTTTTGAGAGGAATCCCACCACTGTTGAGAACTATGGAATTTGGTTGCGGTACCAGAGCAGAACTGGTTACCACAATATGTACAAGGAATACAGGGACACTACTCTTAATGGTGCTGTTGAGCAGATGTACGACGAGATGGCTTCTCGCCACAGGGTAAGGTCTCCTTGCATTCAGATCATCAAGACAGCTACCATACCTGACTCGCTTTGCAAGAGAGAGAACACCAAGCAGTTTCATGATTCCAAAATCAGGTTTCCGTTGGTGTTCAAGAAGGTTAGGCCACCAACTAGGAAGCTTAAGACCACATTCAAGGCCTCAAGGCCTAATTTGTTCATGTAATTCTGATCAAATGATGTCTGCGACTGTGTTGCCAGATCAGATTAGTTGAAAGTATTAGAAAGTTGAGATGCTTCCAAAGTTATTTGGGATTTTGGTCTCTATGGCATAAGCTTTTCTTTATTGGTTTTTCTATTTTAGAATTTTGAAGTGTGGTTTAAGACAATGGTGAAGGATTTTAACTGGTTTGTTGTTGGCCTTTTCTATACACCCGTTATGAGTCTATGACATTTTATTAGCATAAATGCATTCCAATTAAGGAATTGTTGGTCAATCTAGTTCTGGAAATCCATCTTGCATTAATGCAATAGAAATATTATACCAATTTAAGTCGGCCTAAATGCTAAAATGTTGACACAATGGCAGCTTTGCCGAGGTGACCAGTTTCTTTGTTGGTTCCCCTCTTTTTCCCTGTTGCCTAAACTACAATTGTCATGTCTCGGGCTGCATGTTGATTGATTTTTCCATTCATTCAACGAGCATCTTGCCATGAGCCAACATTTCTATCTTGAGCTTATGCTGCTTATTGACATCAATTTGCTTGATTTGGCATCATCCTTTTCCCATGAATATATGACCCTCAATATTGTATTTTAATGGAATAGAAATACTGTACTGATTTAAGTTGGCTTAAATGCTAAAATGTTGTTAACACAATGGCAACTTTGCCGAGGTTACCAGTTTCTTTGTTGGTTTCCCTCTTTTTCCCTGTTGCCGAAAGTATAATTGTCATGTTTTGGGCACTGCATGTTGATTGATTTTCCATTCAGCAACAAGCATCTTGCCATGAGCCAACATGTCTATCTTAGTTTATGCTTGTTATTGACATTATTTAGCTTGATTTGGCATCATCCTTTTCCCACGAGTACTTGAGATTCTCTTGCTGATGAATATCTGTCGTATACTTGAACAGCTTAGCATATAACCTCACTCGCCTCTTTTCTATGCTAGACGCTGAATCCATATGGCCTTGAAGGCTCAAATCTGATTCAGTTGTGATGAATGTATGGTTTTTTTTTTGGTAGCTGATACATGTGTGTTTCTAGTTGAATACAAATTCCAGAGTACAGCAGCCTGTTTAAGTTGGTGAATTGGTCATTTTTCTGTCCTGTTTGGATTATTTGAAATTGAAGGGGCAAATTTGATTTAGGTTGAAATAACATTTCTAGGATAACTGGTGGAAATTAAAACTTTCTATTATTGTTTTTTCAGTAATGCTTCCAATGAAATTAGCAGCACCTGCATTTTTTTTTATTCCCACCTACTCTTTTTTATTTTTTCGAAACATGACTTGATACATATCATCAAATAAAAGACCCCTCCCTCACATGGGAATACAGATGATTATAATTGACTAGCGATCATATAATTCCAACGGTGTGTACTGTTCCCCACAAAATTTTACATGTTCAAGGTTAGCTCGTGAGAAAATCACGATAGTTATGGCTAAGATCCTTGTCCTATCCTTCCCTACCCTAGCATGATTAATGTCTCATCCAAATGGTAGAGAAATTAGGGTCAATATTTTCATTGTAAAATGGAAATTGAAAAAGGCAAGATAGAAATGTTGGCTCATGGCAAGAGATAGAAATATTAGCTCATGGCAATATTTCCCAAAGTTAATTTTCCATTAAATTTTGAAAAAGCAGACTAAATTTTGTTTACGAGGTAAACTGATTTTCACTGCAGAATTTAAACTTATCCAGCCCCCTCTTGTGTTTTTCAATCTGATGAGTGACCTAGTGCACCGGTAGGGACTGTCCTATTGAATCACGTAGATATCTTTTCTTCTTGGAATATCTTTTTTATGAACTCGTTTTTTCTGTTTATTCCTGTGGAAATTATTCTGGGAAGATGCAGGCATATCTTGTGTCTCCCCTTCCAGCGGATTGCATCCTGCCCCGGGCAGATCTGTGGAGGGGCCCACCATGATGTATCAGTTTATCCATTCCGTCCATTAGTTTTAAGGCATGAGCCCAAGAGAGCCAGAGCCCAAGGTCCATGGATAGTTGGATCTGCCTTGTTCTTGTGCTCATGCCTTCAACTGATCTTTGAAAAGGGATGGGCAAGGTGCAACAATTTATTTATTATTATTATTATTTTTAATCCTTAGGTAAAAGTTATGTCTTATGGAAATATGTGCCTCCAGCATTTGCAAGGTGCGGCAAAGTCTTTTTTTTTTTTTTAATTTTTTTTATGTTGTCAAAAGGTTAGGAGGTTTGATATAAGTACTTGGGTACTTCATCAAATACTTTATAGGCATCTTTGTCATAAAATGGCACAATATAATCAAATACATGTGGCCTTCCTTCACTCCATGTTTATTAGGTTCAATTATTTCATCAAATACTTAATAAGCATCTTCATCATAAATTGAACATATCATAGACATTTTTATCTTCAGCATAAATTGGGATATTTGCGGAGGCATGTGCAAGAAGTCTTCACAAAATCTTCTCCATCATGTATTGTAGATTGTTGTTGTCGTGCCTCAATTTTTCTTCACGAAGGACATTTTGAATTGAAGCCATCATGTCAGCCTGATTTTTCTTCTTTCTATTGTTATAAGAAATCAAACTTGATCCAAGATTCCAACATGATACCACTTAATGTATAATTTAAAAAAATACGGTAAAGAGAAGGGGAGAAGAACTTTGTTGCTATAATTTAAATCAAGAGTACATAAGCCAAAGTAGAATAAGAAAATGAAATAGTTTGGGAAATCCTTCACTTAACAAAGGGATAACTTGATGACTCACTTACCTAAAGAATTAGGGAATCACTTATCTAACAAGAGAGTAATCACTCAACTCACAAATAGAAAACCACTCAATCCTTTCTCATAAAAAAATCACCATATATATAAGAGGAAATTGAAGTATGAAATTCTCAAATAAGTAAAAGAGATTCTCTATTAAGAGAGCTTTTTAAATTTCTCACCTGCAAAAAAAGAATTGGAGCCTTCAAAGAAACACATGATAAAGAGAGATCCTTCCATGTGGTCAAACATATGTTCAGCAGGTACTGGTGGCTGAACCCTAGCTAGACGATCACGGTTGTCCAACCAACACTCACAATGTTTGCCAGGTTTACCTGACAGATCTGCCATAGAACTATAATGCAGGCTGCATAATAGCATCTTTGTTTTAAGAGTAATGCTAGGAGTGATTGCAAGCTGAGGGGACCCGCTGTGATGTAAAGCGAGGATGGAGACGCATACCATTAAAACTTTCATGGACACTTTTTTCCCTTCATCTTTGTTTTACTCACTTTATGAGTGGGTTAGATAAAGTGGGTGTTCTCATTCCCACTTGAATTGTATATCAACCAAGTTTTGAATAACATCGTCCAAAGAATGAACTGACTCGCACATGATGGATATAAGTGAATTTCTCACTAACATAGTGTAGATCCAAGTGCCTGTTGTTGTAAGGTAGGCCAATTTCAGGATCTGCCTCAAATCACAAGGGGTGAGTGGTGCAGGACCAGAGGATGAGGTTTGTAAGCAATAAACATCACTTATCCTGAGTTTTCATTTGATAGATGCGGCATCCCTCCAGCTGGAAGATCTGAGCCACCGGAAATAGAAATCACTAAACCTTTGGATCAGTGTCATCTTTTCGCATATGCCCAAAAATAGGATACCAAAATAGATGGACGGGTGGATTTGTCACTAACATCCTGTATCCCCATAAGTGTTTGAATGGTGGGTGTTTAATTCCCACTGTTATCCTTAGTTTGACGCGCATGAGCTCTGGATGACCTCAATTTTGGGCCCATATGAGCTCTGGATGACCTCAATTTTAGGCCCATATGCTCAAAATGAGAAATTTGGCTTTAGGTTGTGGGATCCAACCGAGAAGAAGTTCGTCAGGAGCAGAGATGTGGTTTTCATTGAATATCAGTGTATAGAAGACATTGGAAAGCCAGAGAAGACCCAGCTCGGTTCAGATGAGCTGGAAGATTTGGATCCTACTATTCCTCCCATGGTGCCTGATGACGGGAGAGTACAGCAAGGTGCAGAGGACGAGGGAGTTTCTACAGGAGATGGACATGGGAGCAACCCCCACTTGATCCACCTATTGAGCCACAGGTGAGAAGGACATCTAGGGACAGGCACCTGTCCAAGAAGTACTCGCCACATGAGTACATTATGCTTACTGATGGGGGAGAGCCAGAAGATTATTCTGAGGCTCTAGCCGACGAGCATAAGGGGGAGTAGTTGAAAGCTATTCAAGAGGAGATAAAATCCTTGCATAAGAACCACACATATGACATGGTGAAATTGCCTAAAGTCAAAAAAGCTCTGAGCAACAAGTGGGTGTTCAGAAAGAAGATTGAGCAGAAGAATTGACAAACAAGGGCCAGACTCGTGGTGAAAGGTTTTGGTTAGAGGAAAGTCATAGACTTCGATGAGATATTCTCACCAGTGGTGAAGAAGACATCCATACGGATGTTACTTGGGTTGGCGGCTAGCATGGATCTGGAGATAGAGCAGTTAGATGTTAAAACTGCTTTCCTCCATGGTGACCTGGAAAAAGAGATCTATATGCGACAACCAGAGGGGTTCGAAGTCAAGGGCAAAGAGCACATGGTGTGTAGGCTTAGGAAGAGCTTGTATGGGCTGAAAGAAGCTCGTATGGGCTGAAACAAGCTCCTAGGCAATGGTACAAGAAGTTCGACTCGTTCATGTTGACACATGGGTATAATAGAACGGAGTCGGACCACTGTGTGTTCACTCGTAAGTTCTCAGATGGTGATTTCTTAGTTCTGCTCTTATATGTTGATGACATGCTCATCATGGGAAATGACATCAAGAAGATTGACAGGCTGAAACAGGACTTGGGCAAGTCGTTTGCGATGAAAGACTTGGGCCCAACCAGACAGATCCTAGGAACGGAGATAACCCGTGACAGAAGCAGTAGAAGGCTTTAGTTGTCACAGGAGAGGTATATTGAGAAAGTCCTAGAGTGGTTCAATATGAATGTAGCGAAGCCGGTCAGTACTCCACTGGATGGTTACTTCAAATTGAGCGACAAGCAGTGTCCCAAGACGAAAGCAGAGGTGGAAGAGATGCAGAAGATACCTTACGCCTCGGCAGTAGGAAGTTTGATGTATGCTATGGTATGTACACACCCAGACATAGCATATGCGGTTAGTGTTGTCAACCGGTATCTTGCAAATCCTGACAAATATCATTGGGCAGCAGTGAAGTTCATACTACGGTATCTGAGAGGCTCATCCAGGTTGAGCCTATGCTATGGTGACGGGAAGCCTGTGTTAGAGAGTTACACAGATGCAGATATGGCAGGTGACATAGATTCCAGGAAGTCCACATCGGGTTTCATGTTCACGTTTGCTGGGGGAGCGGTTTCTTGGTAGAGCAAGCTACAGAAAGTCGTAGCATTGTCGACGACAGAGGCCGAATACATTGCAGTCACGGAAGCATGCAAGGAGATGCTTTGGATGAAGAGGTCCTTACAGGAACTTAGCTTGAAATAGGAGAAGCACGTGGTCTATTGTGATAGCCAGAGTGCGATACACTTGAGCAAGAATCCAAGTCAGCATTCCAAGTTGAAGCACATAGAGATTCGGTATCACTGGATCAGGGATACTTTGGAACAGAAGGTGTTACAGCTTGAGAAGGTCCACACGGAGGATAACGGATCAGACATGATGACCAAGGCTCTACTCAAGGGAAAATTTGAGGCTTGTAGAAGCCGGGCTGGCTTGAAGATGGTGAACTCCTCCTGAGTCGGAAAAGGGGGAGATTTGTTAGCGTTTTCCTCCTCGTGAAAACAGAGGAGAGAGAATTCACTTTGCTGTCCGACCGGTCGGTGCCCCTGGCCGACCGGCCCGACAAAGTGGCTGGAAACCACAATTTCACTGGACAATTTTTGTGAAGGCCGACCGGTCGTCCAACCGGCTGGTGGTCCTGGCTGACCGGTCGGCAGACAGGTCGGGTGTATGTGTTTTTAACACAGTTTCTCTCTGGACTGGCTTTTGGTGGGTCCGACCGGCGGGCGGTTTTGGCCGACCGGTCGGAGGTATGCACGGATTGGTACTGCAGTTTCCAAATCGGGCTAGGATTCTTGCAAAACTACATATATGGAGTTCTAATTCGGGATTTGGAGTTCCCACAAGGTGTTTTACACGTCCTAGGTGAGAGAGAAAAAAAGAGAAAGAGAGGAAGAGAAAGAGGGAGAGGAAGCTTGTTGGTAAATGAGGCATTGCTCGAGAAGGTGATTCCTGGTGCAACACGTCTCGGCTCTTCAACGTCCTCGTGCTCGGGTGAGATATCTCAGTTTTCTTATCATCGTACCCCAAGAACACACACTGTCTGATCTTCGTATCGAGTTTGGACCTCTCGTCTTTTGGTACGTGAGCGGATGCCCTGCATCCAAATACCCTGAGATGACTATACGAAGGATCACGTCCAGTCCACACCTTCTCAGGTACTTCTCCATTCAAAGGGGCTGATGGAGACCTGTTTATCAGATACACTGCTGTGTGCATTGCTTCTCCCCAAAACATCTTGGGCAACTTCGCATGGGATAACATGCACCTGATTCTCTCTACAATGGTGCGATTCATACGCTCAGAGACACCATTGTGCTGGGGAGTCTTGGGTACGGTCTGTTCATGCCGTATACTTAGGGACTTATAATACTCATGGAAGTCACCAATGTATTCACTACCATTGTCAGTGCGAATGCACTTCAATGATCTACCTGTCTCCCTCTCGACCATGGCATGAAAAGTTTTAAACACACCAAAGACCTCATCCTTGGATTTCAAAGCATAAACCCAAACCCTCCTAAATGCATCATCTATAAATGTGACAAAATACAATGCCCCACCCAAGGTTTTAGTCCTCATAGGACCACAAACATCAGAATAAACCAAATCTAATGGATGTACTTTCTTAACATGAGAAACAGTTTTTACAAATGAAACCCTATTCTGTTTCCCTGATAAACAATCAATATAGGTTTTAAAAGGTGTACCTGTCAACTCTGAAAGGAGGTGCTTCTTCGCTAGTAGGGCTGTAAATGGTCGGGTTCGGGGCGGGTTTAGCCAAAACCAGACCCGCCCATTTACTAAACGGGTCTGGGTCCAAATTTTAGACCCAAACCCTTTTACTAAATGGGCGGGTCCGGGTCGGGTCCGAGTCAACCCATCAGACCCATTTATAAATGGGTCCGGGTCTGGTAGAGGGAGATCCACCCAGACCCATTTATAAATGGGTCGGGTCTAATGGGTCCGGGTCTGGATCAAGTATGCAAGCATTTTACAAGGCTTAAAACCGGGTCTGGATGAGTTTGGGCGGGACGGGTCCCTTAAAACATAGACCAAACCCGCCCACTTACTAAATGGGTTCGGGTCGGGCCTAATATAAAGGAAACCAGACCCAGACCCATTAAGCAACCGGGTCTGTTCTTGGACCCAGACCCATACCATTTAACAAATGGGTCGGGTCTGGGTCGGGTCTAAATGGGTTGGGTCCGGATACCCCATCGGGTCTGTTGACCCATTTAGAGCCTTATTCGCTAGTAGCTGAAGCCTTTTCTCACTCATGTGGCCGAGCCGTCTGTGCCACATGCGCTGAATCTTCTGCTGCATTCAACTCACCCTTGCATATACTGACACATGTCTTGTTTAGGGTGCAACACATCTTCCCTCTTGCTGCGATCATCGAACCTTTGATGAGCTTCCAGTGTCCACCAACAAACCGACTCTCATAGCCGGCTACATCCAACCTTCCCGTCGACATCAAGTTGAGGTGAAGGTTTGGAATATGTCTCACATCTTTTAGAACCAATGTACAACCTATATCGGTCCTCACACAAATATCACCAACTCCCACAATCCGGGACACTCCAGAGTTCCCCATCTTCACTGTACCATAGCTGCCTTGCTTGTAACTTATGAAAAAATCCCTCGTAGAGTTGCATGAAACGACGCTCCCGAATCAACCATCCAATCGGTGTCCAGATTCGCAGCCGTGAGACAAACATCATGATCTGCTGAGAGAATGACTACAATGTCGCCATCTGAGGCGACCGCAGTAGAATCTGATTCATCATCTTTTTCCTTCCATTTTCCCTTCTGATCATTTTTCTTGCAACATTCATTTTTGTAATGGCCCTTCTTGCCGCAGTTCCAACATTCAACGTCTTTCCTGACATTAGACTTGCCTCTGGATTTCTCTCGTGCTTTCCCGCCCTTTCTGTTCTTTCTTCTCCTTCGATCCTATGTCACAAGTGCCTCTTGCTGAGTAAACCCTTGAGACTTCCTCATTGTTTCTTCATTAAAGAGATAACCTGTTACCTGTTCCATGGATATCTTTCCGCCTGGCGCGGAGTTACTTAGAGACACCACCAATGTCTCCCAACTATCAGGCAATGAGCTAAGCAATAACAAAGCCTGTAGTTCATCGTCCAAGACCATCTTCATAGCGGAGAGTTGGTTCACAATGTTGCTGACTTCATTCATGTGCTCAGCCACAGAACCATTATCCTTGAACTTGAGATTTACAAGTCTTCTAATCAGAAATATCTTGTTGCCGGCTGTCTTCCTCTCATACAGCCCTTGTAATTTCTGCCATAGGCTAGCGGCTGAGGTCTCTGTAGACACATGGTGGAAAACCGAATTATCCAACCATTGTTTAATAAACCTCACCGCCTTCCGGTCCAACTTCTTCCAATCATCATTTGACATATCCTTCATCTTCGCTGATACGCCTATAATTGGAGCATACAAGTCCTTGCAATAAAGTAAGTCCTCTATCTTAGCCTTCCATATGGTCCAGTTGGATCCATTGAGACTAATCATCCTTGATGAGCCACCTTCCGCTGTTGCATCGATCTTCACCAACTTGCAAACCAGCCTATTAAACGTGCTCAGGTAGTCCTCCACCTCAGTTCCCTCAGTCATCCTCAAGGTGAACAACTGCATCAACACGTACATGCGATTATCTAGAGATTTCTTGGCATAAACCTTCTTTAGCTTCGCCATCGTTTCAGCCGCAGTTTTCTCCTTCATGACATGATAGAGAACATCATCCGTAAGGTTTAACAGGATTGAGGTTCTTGCTTTCTTGTCGAGCCTCGTCCACTCATCGTCTTGATTGCCATTGTGGTGTGTTCCTCGCCTGCTTTGATTGCTTCTGCTGCGAGGCTCCTAACCCCAACAAGTGGTATCAAAGCTAAAAGTTGGGAAGGAGGCAGAGAAAATATGAGGCGAGACATCAATGGCATCTTCTAGCATGAGATTCGTTGTGGAGAAGGATTTCGTGAAAGAAAAATATGAAAAGCGACCGGTGTCTATAGAAGAAATAGAGTTGAAGAAGGTGGATCGGCACGCCGATATCTCAATCAAGTTTGTCGACTGCGATCGGGTTTGATCGGGAGCACTATTCATGGTGGAGCTACGGGATTGGCAGTGGGATCTACGATTGCTTGTGTGTGGCATGCGCAAGGGCCACATGAGCGAGCGAGTGATGAAGGTGCAAGTTTAAAGTCGATGAGGCATGAGAAGTGGTGGAGCTATGATGACGACAAAGTAGAGATGAAGATGGTGCGTGGTGAGGTGTTGCATGAAGATTTGAGTCGTGGTGGAGTTTGTTGGGCTTGGACGCCTCAAACCTTCTTGCATGAAGACCACCGACCTGGCCGGCCGGCCGGTTGGTCACGTGGGGATCAAGGCAGCAGGAACGCTGGACTGTTTTTAGGCCATCCGACCGGTCGACCAACCGGCCGGTGGGGGGGTCCGACCAGTCGGGCAGTTTCCTTTTTGGACTTGGTTTCTTGCACGGTTTTGCGCAATGAGTTTTTAATTCCGGTTTTCTCCTATTTAAGGAGATGTAATTTGAGATTAGGGTTGTCGCCAATGGGCCAAGGGATTGAGAGGGTTCTAGGGTGAGAGAAAGAGCTAGGGAAGAAGCTTGGAGTTCTCTGGGTCGAGGGAAAGGAATGGGTTTGTCCTCCTCATATGAGAATTAGCTTCGGGTAGCTTGGGATTTCTCTTGTGGGCTGTGATCCAAGGTTTTCTTCTGTAATATCTTGTAAATTCTGATTCATAGTGGATTGGTGTCGTTTTGTGCCGTGGTTTTTTACCCTTGGGGGGTTTTTCAGCAAAAAAGATAAATCGAGTGGATTTCTCACTAACATCAAGATGGGCCCCACCATATATGACAGTAACTCGCAAGCTTTTTCCTCCGTAAAATCTTCAAAGTGTAAGGGCGAATTCCCGGGCTCTCCGGTGAATAAAATTTTTAAGTTTGAAGTGCAACATCGACTTTTTATAAGGGAAACGGTCGCTTCCAAAACTTAAGAAGCAGTTATTTGTCAGTATTTTGAAAACTAGAGGCATGTTTTTTTTAATACTCCAAAGGATAGGCACCCGTACGACAATAACCCTATTCCAAAACCCAACTATTTCTATTCAATAGGAATGGAAATCCCAGACGAAGAAAACGGAGAAG
Organism: Liriodendron chinense; assembly: GCA_003013855.2. NCBI lineage: Eukaryota > Viridiplantae > Streptophyta > Magnoliopsida > Magnoliales > Magnoliaceae > Liriodendron > Liriodendron chinense. The sequence continues at coordinate 7,413,883 of ML058348.1, read as the reverse complement.
AAGATGAAATTCAAAACAGAAGAAAGAGACATTCTCAGCTCTTTGCCAGACGAAATTCTCTCGTCTATAATCTCCTATCTACCTCTCAAAGAAGCTATCAGAACAAGCATCCTAACGCGAAGATGGACACATACATGGTGGGGCTCCATCACTTACTTTAGCATCGATCTCGATTCGATGAATTTCCGTTCAACTATAAAGTCTTCTGTCTCTGAGTGGATTGAAAATGTGAATAAATGGATTGGGCATTGTGGACAGCATCCTCGGATGCTGTCAAGGATCGATCTGGGACTGCCAGATTGAGTTTGGTCTGTCAGGGCACATCTGCCGCAACTATGAGCGGTCGCCTGATAATCTGATTCTGAACTATCGTGTGATGGAAAGCTTGGTATTCAGCTATGAGCGGTGGGCCGAGATTCTGACTCGTGGTGGGATTGAAAGGTTGGTGTTACAGCCGTACATGGTAACCATCGACAAGACAAGGTGCCTTCTAGCTTTCTCAACTGCGATTCCGTGAGATTCTTACAAGTACAGCACTTTCAGTTGGGCCCCAAATCCTCGTTCAATGGTTGTAGAAATATAAGGGTCTTGACGCAGATAACTTGTCACGATGCCTTCCAACTCCATTCAAGATGCTAAGAAAATTATCCATTCAAGTAACTTTGATATTTCAAAGGCATGCCTACGTTGTCACGGTCCTAACTCACAAGATTTCCTTACATACGGGAATTGTATGTCATGGTAAGTCCCCTTCAAATGTAGTTAAGTTACTTTTAAAGAAAGCTAATTGCAAGCTATTGATTTCGTCTTTGAAGTTGAATCAACAGATATGAGCTGACCCACTTAATAAAAGTATTATAATGTGATGCAAGGAAGGACGTGGTGAGGTCGATCACCATCTTCCTTACAAGATAACTACTCCGAATCCATGGGCGATTTCTCAAATCCACGAGATAAAATTGAATAAATCAAAATTTAATTAAATAATAAAGTGACTGAATACATTACATGAGTTTGAGATAGTTGTAAATAGAGAAACTAAACCTTAGAAACACATTAAAGAAGTCCTAATTAAATAAGAAAACTAAATCAGAAAAATCGCACAAGTTCGTGCAAATTTGTCGGGTCCAGTCGGGCAACCAACCGGACCTGTCAGGCAATCCATCAGGTGACCGAAACTGTCCAAAAACATCCAAAGATCAACTTGCGATCCGAACGAATTTCGGACGACTGACCAGAACCGTTGAGCAATCTGTCGGGCGACTGAAATATGTTGAATTTCTGTCACTTTTCCTTGAGTCGTTTTTGGTCCATATGAGATAGAAAGGTACTCGATCTTCGTCTTACATCAGGGGTTCTTGTCCTGCATCATAATGTGGCTGATAATGAAGTGACTTTCTTGATAAAATAAGACCCAACCTTTAGCTAAAAGTATAAAATTAGAATAGTTCTTGTCGACATATGCGAGCATATATGGGATAAGAGGCTAGAGGATATGCATGCACAACTATATCCATAGCTGTACACATATCTACATGATACTAATCTAAGCTTATCCTAATCTACTCTATCAACCTATAGGTGACGAAGGTGTGTGTATCTTTTTATTAATGACCAAATTGGCCCTTAGAGAAAGGGTAAAGAGCCAGATTCACATTTTACACAAGATTGCTAACTTGGTCATTGTGAGGACGTTACTTTAAGGTAGAGCACCACGTTCACCATGGACTGATGTTATTTTAAGCTAGGATACAGCTCCCACAAATGCATTTATTTCTAATTCTACAGCTCCCACAAATTAAGTCATTTCAAATTCTAACCTTTCTCCTCTTGCCACTCATCCATCTCAACATCCTCATTCCAATTATACTCATCCTATGAACAATTTATTTAGCTGCCCAACATTCAATCGGATAAAGCATGCATGATCTTATAGCTATCATCATCGTCATCATCTAAGCCTTATCTCAGCTAATTGGATTGGCTCTATGCCAACCTTTTCTGCCATCCCACTTTATCAAGGACAGCAAGTCTTATAGCTTTCCCATAAAATTTTCCTTTTAGGTCAAGTGGTACATGACGACACCATTTTATTGGGATTCATGATAGAAGTTATGATGCTGACTGCCAACCTAATGCAATCCTCCTCCTTTATTTGAGCTTGGACCGGCAATGAGAGTACAAAACTCTCATAGGTGCAATGTAATAGATTATTACATAAGTTGATTACCATTTAGTGTTGTCTAATAGTCTAGCACATATATATCAACAACTTCATGGTATGTTTTTATTGAAGGATTTAAACAAGTTCATAATCCCACAGAGGATCATGATGACCATAGAAGAGTCCATCATAGATCGCAATTGACCCAGATCATATGATCATAGATGTCTAATTAAGGGCTTGTAAAATGGAGCAGTGAGACTGTTTTCAATCTTACCATCCACATGGTAGCTAAACAGTCAGTCAGGACGGTACATCTAGTGCTTATCAATATGGATGAACCAACGTTAAAACTTCTCTCTAAAGCTGGGACAGGTTGGTTTTTTTATTGGTGTGGTTTAAGAACTGTGGACCATCTAAAGTTGGGACACTAGGTTGATGGTCCCAATTGATTTATTTGAGTTAGCATATGTACATGTTCAATTTATTAGTTCCAGCATATCAAGTGTGATACACAGTCAGAGAATCATATAACTCTTGTCAATAGGCCATGCTCGGGCATGGCAGATTCAAGATTTTGACCTGTCACTCAATCCTGGCCGAAGCCAACCCAGACCCATTCCGTTGACAGCCCTAATATTAACTCCTCTTTGAGATTTACAAGCAACTGATGAGCTACGCATGCTAGGATACGATCTGCAATAGCATACGTAGAGACTAAAGCTATTGGGTCTCTGACCATCTTTGGATCCAAACCGATTAAAAGATGGGCCTTAACCTCCATAGAGGATACTTAACAACGAAACCCTCCACTTGAATTGTTTTGCACTTTGATTATTCGTACTTTTATATTGATCATGGAACCGTACCCTTGACAGCTGCTTTATGGCCACTGATTCCAAGGTCTTTGATTTTCTAATTTTGAAAATTTTTGAGGCAGTCACCTTCAAAATGTTGGGTGCGTTTCACACAAACCTTCGGATTTCGCCCCCCAATGCACTAGAATTATGGATTAGATAATGCAATAATTAAGAATAAACAAACAACCTCACGACACAAGGAGTTTTTACGTGGAAAACCCTCAAAAGAGGTAAAAACCACGGGACCTAGTCCAGATAAAAAATCCATTATCTCAGGGAACTGTTACAACCGATCTCAAGCACACACTGCTTGGATCAAACCTTCTTCACCCACTTGGGATGGATAAACAATAAGAGAATAGTAAAAGAGGAGCGATCTCACCGATCCCGAGGACGTAGAAGCGCTGAGACGACGGTTGGGCAGAAGAATCCCTCTTCAAGCAACTTCTCCCTTCTACAAGCTTCCTCTCTCTCTCTTTTCTCTTTCTCTCTTCCTCTTTTCTTCTCTTTCTCACCTTGGATGTGCAAACACTCTAATGGGATGCCCTAATCTCGTTTTAGAACTCTTAAGTAAAAAAAATGGAGGAATTAGAGCCTAATAAGGAAACTGCGTATAAGCAGTCCGCGCCGGGTCGGGCACCCGGTCGGGCCCAAAACCATCCGGCGAGAAAAACATTGGAACGAACCAATTTTGGGCACCCGGACCAACATGGTCGGGCGCCCGGCCAAGTCATCGGGCGCCCGGTCATATTGGTCTGTCGGGCGCCCGGCCGTAGCCAAAATAGCCCAGCAGCATTGCTGCCCAAAAAATCATTCCTGATGGAATTTCGGTCGCCCGGCCAAAAAATGGTCCGGGTGCTCGACCAACTTTAGGAGGAAATCCAACAAATCTCCCCCTTTCCTGACTCAGGAGAAATTTATCTTCTTCAAGCCAGCCAGGTTTCTGCAAACCTCAAACTTGCCCTTGAGCAAAGACTTGGTCATCATGTCTGACCCGTCATCATCCGTATGGACCTTCTCAAGCTGTAACACTTTCTGTTCCAAAGTATCCCTGATCCAATGATACCGAATCCCTATTTGCTTCGACTTGGAATGCTGACTTGGATTCTTGCTCAAGTGTATAACACTTTGGCTATCGCAATAGACCACGTGCTCCTCCTGCTTCAAGCTGAGTTCCTGTAGGAACCTCTTCATCCAAAGCATCTCTTTGCATGCTTTTGTGACTGCAATGTACTCGGCCTCTGTCGTCGACAATGCTATGACCTTCTGTAGCTTGCTCTTCTAAGAGACCGCTCCCCCTGCAAACGTGAACATGAACCCCGATGTAGATTTCCTGGAGTCTATGTTACCTGCCATATCTGCATCTGTGTAGCCTTCTAACACAGATTTTCCGTCACCATAGCATAGGCTCAACCTGGATGAGCCTCTCAGATACCGCAGTATCCACTTCACTGCTACCTAATGTTCTTTGCCAGGATTGGCAAGATACCGGCTGACAACCCTAACCGCATATGCTATGTCTGGGCGTGTACACACAATAGCATACATCAAACTTCCTACCGCTGACGCGTAGGGCATCTTCCGCATCTCTTCCGCATCTCTTCCACTTCCGTCTTCGTCTTGGGACACTGTTTGTTGCTCAATTTGAAGTGACCATCCAGTGGAGTACTGACCGGCTTTGCTGCATTCATGTTGAGCCGCTTTAGGACTTTCTCAATGTACCGCTCTTATGACAACCAAAGCTTCTTGCTGCTTCTGTCACGGGTTATCTCCATTCCTAGGATCTGTTTGGCTGGGCCCAAGTCTTTCATCGCAAACGACTTGCCAAACTCTTGTTTCAGCCTGTCAATCTTCTTGATGTCTTTTCCCATGATGAGCATGTCATCAACGTACAATAGCAGAACTAAGAAATCACCGTCTGAGAACTTACGTGTAAACACACAGTGGTCCGACTCCGTTCTGTCATATCCATGCTTCAACATGAACGAATCGAACTTCTTGTACCATTGCCTAGGAGCTTGCTTCAGCCCATACAAGCTCTTCCTAAGCCTACACACCATATGCTCTTTGCCCTTGACTTTGAATCCTTCTGGTTGGCGCATGTAGATCTCTTCTTCCAGGTCACCATGGAAAAAGGCAATTTTGACATCTAACTGCTCTATCTCCAGATCCATGCTAGCCGCCAATCCAAGCAACACCCGTATGGATGTCATCTTCACCACTGGTGAGAATATCTTCTCGAAGTCTATTCCTTTCCTCTGACCAAACCCTTTCACCACAAGTCTGGCCTTGTACCTTGTTTATGAATTTTTCTGCTCATTCTTCTTTCTGAAACCCACTTGTTGCTCAGAGCTTTCTTGCCTTTAGGCAATTTCACCATGTCATAGGTGTGGTTCTTATACAAGGATTCCATCTCCTCTTACATAGCTTTCAACCACTCCCCCTTATGCTCGTCGGCTAGGGCCTCAGAATAGTCTTCTGGCTCTCCCCCATCAGTGAGCATAATGTACTCATGCGGCGAGTACTTCTTGGATGGATGTTTGTCCCTTGATGTCCTCCTCACCTGTGGCTCAACAGGTGGATCAAGTTGGGGCTGCTCCCCCTGTCCATCTTCTGTAGGGACTCCCTCATCCTCTGCACCTTGCTGTGCTCCCCCGTCATCAGGCACCACGGGAGGAGTAACCGGATCCATGTCCTCTAATTCACCTGAACTGGGTTGGGTCTTCTTTGGCTTTTCAATGTCTTCTATACACTGATCTTCAATGAAAACCACATCTCTGCCCTTGACGAGCTTCTTCTCGGTTGGATCCCACAACCTGTAACCGAACTTCTCATCACCATACTCTAAGAACACACATTGCCTGATCTTTATATCGAGCTTGGACCTCTCATCCTTTGGTATGTGAATGGATGCCCTGCATCCAAATACCCTTGATATGACTATACGATGGATCACGTCCAGTCCACACCTTCTCAGGTACTTCTCTATTCAACGGGGCTGATGGAGACCTGTTTATAAAATACACCGTCATGTGCATTGCTTCTCTCCCAGAACATCTTGGGCAACTTTGCATGGGATAACATGCATCTAATTCTCTCTACAATGGTGCGATTCATTCGCTCAGCCACACCATTGTGCTGGGGGGTCTTGGGAACTGACTGTTCATGTCGTATACCCAGTGACCTGCAATACTCGTGGAAGTCACCTATGTATTCACCACCATTGTCAGTGCGAATGCACTTCAATGATCTGCCTGTCTCCCTCTCGACCATAGCATGAAATAGTTTAAACACACTAAAGACCTCGTCCTTGGATTTCAAAAGCATACACCTAAACCCTCCTAGATGCATCATCTATAAAAGTGACAAAATACAATGCTCCACCCAAGGTTTTTGTCCTCATAGGACCACAAACATCAGAGTAAACCAAATCTAATGCATGTTCTTTATTAATATGAGAAGCAGTTTTAACAAAAGAAACTCTGTGCTGTTTCCCAGATAAACAGTCAATACAGGTTTTGAGAGGTATACTTGTCACGTCTGGAAGGAGCCGCTTCTTCGCTAGTAGCTGAAGCCCTTTTTCACTCATGTGGCCTAGACGCCTGTGCCACACGTCAGTAGCTAAATCTTCCGCTGCGTTCAATCCACCCTTACACACACTAACACTTGCCTTGTAAAGGGTGCAATACTTCTTTCCTCTGGCAGCAATCAATGAACCGTTGATGAGCTTCCAGCACCCACCAACAAACCGGCTTTCATAGCCATCATCATCCAGCCTTCCCGTCGACATCAAGTTGAGACGAAGGTCTGGAATGTGTCTCACATCCTTGAGAACTAATGTGCAGCCCACATCGGTCTTCAAACAAATATCACCGACCCCTACGATCTTCGAAACACCAGAATTTTCCATCTTCACTGTCCCATAGTCACCTGACTTGTAGCTTGTGAAGAAATCTCTGCGTGGAGTCGCATGAAACGAGGCTCCCGAGTCTATCACCCAGTCGGTGTCCTGACTTAAAGCCGTGAGACAAATATCGTGATTTGCCGAAAGAATAACAACAACGTCGCCATCTGAGGCGACCGCAGTAGAATCTGAATCATCTTCCTTCTCCTTTCCTTTACCCTTCTTGCCACTCTTCTTCTTGTGACATTCATGCTTATAGTGGCCCTTCTTGCCACAATTCCAGCATTCAACATCTTTCTTAGCAACTGACTTGCCTCTTGATTTATCTCGGGCCTTTCCGTCATTTCTGTTCTTTCCTCTCCCCCTATCTTGTGTCACAAGGGCCTCTTGTTGAGCAAGCCCTAGAAACTTCCTCATTGTCTCCTCATTGAAGAGACAGCTTGTTACCTAATCTATGGATACCTTTCCGTCTGGTGCGGAGTTGCTTAGAGACACCACCAATGTCTCCCAACTGTCAGGCAATGAGCTAAGCAGTAGCAAAGCCTGAAGTTCATCATCCAGGACCACCTTCATGGCAGAGAGCTGGTTCACAATGTTGCTGACTTCATTCATGTATTCAGCCACAGAACCACCATCTTTGAACTTGAGATTCACAAGTCGTCTTATCAGGAATATCTTATTGCCGACTGTCTTCCTTTCATACAGCCCTTGCAATTTCAGTCATAGGCTAGCGGCTGAGGTTTCTGTAGACACATGGTGGAAAACCGAATCATCCAATCATTGTTTAATGAACCCCACCCCCTTTCGGTCAAATTTCTTCTAAACATCATCTGACATATCCACTGTCTTCGCCGATATGCTTAGAATTGGAGCATACAAGTCCTTGCAATAGAGCAAGTCCCCCATCTTAGCCTTCCATATGGTCCAGTTAGAACCATTGAGGCTGATCATCCTTGATGAGCCACCTTCCATAATTCATAACCGATCCCACACCGTTCAAACAACCTGAACTCTCTGATACCACTTTGTTAGGTGCGTTTCACACAAACCTTCGGATCCCCCCCCCCAATGCACTAAAATTATGGACTAGATAATGCAATAATCAAGAATAAACAAACAACCTCACGACACAAGGAGTTTTTACGTGGAAAACCCTCAAAAGAGGTAAAAACCACGGGACCTAGTCCAGATCAATAATCCACTATCTCAGGGAACTGTTACAACCGATCTCAAGCACACACCGCTTGGATCAAACCTTCTTCACCCACTTGGGATGGATAAACAATAAGAGAATAGTAAAAGAGGAGCGATCTCACCGATCCCGAGGACGTAAAAGCGTTGAGACGACGGCTGTGCAGAAGAATCCCTCTTCAAGTAACTTCTCCCTTCTACAAGCTTCTTCTCTCTCTCTTTTCTCTTTCTTTCTTCCTCTTTTCTTCTCTTTCTCACCTTGGACGTGCAAACACTCTAATGGGATGCCCTAATCTCGTTTTAGAACTCTTAAGTAAGAAAAACGGAGGAATTAGAGCCTAATAAGGAAACTACGTATAAGCAGTCCGCGCCGGGCCCAAAACCATCCAGCGAGAAAAACATTGGAACGAACTAATTTCGGGCGCCCAGACCAACATGGTCGGGCGCCCGGCCAAGTCATCGGGCGCCCGGCTGTAGCCAAAACAGCCCAGCAGCATTGCTGCCCAAAAAATCACTCTTGATGGAATTTGGGTCGCCCGGCCAAAAAATGGTCCGGGCGCCTACCAACCTTATGAGGAAATCCAACAAATAGGGTCGACAATTGTATTCGTAGGCTCAACAGTTTAAATCAATCCGTGACTGCCAGATTCATTGCTGTTGCCTGTAACAATTTGGCCCCAACTACGAGCAGTGGGCTGAGATTCTAACCACAAGTGAGGTTGAAATCTATAGACATTACAAGGTGCCTTCTTACTTTTCTGCGGTGAATCCTTGAGATTCATCCAATTGGGACGCTGTCAGTTGGGACCCAAATCATCATTCCAAGGCTGTAGCTGGTAAGTTCCTCATTTGAGTGTAGCTGCTCATGGAGAAAGCTAATTGCAGGTACCAAGGTGCATTCAATTTTGTCAATTAATAAAATTACAGATGTGTGTGCTAACTTTTGCCAAAAATGAATGGGGCTAGTTTGGCCATTAAAACGAATGTGTTTGTGAATAAAAAAGGGTCGACAATTTTAATAATTTTAGCCCATCTAAGCTTAATTACTGTCATTACGACAGACAATGGAATTCAAACGATAACAAGTCGCGATAATTCACACAAATCATGAAAATGGATGTACACTAGCCTTTTTATTTTGTAAATGACCTAATATAAGATTAAGCTCTTTGCTTGATCGTCTGCTTCTGCTTGCCTCTGCAATCACTACAAGAAAGTGGCACATTTTTTTCCGGCGCCTGGCATCTCTGACGGCATATGGAATAATTGCTGGCGGTTTGTGTGGCTGCCACCGATTGAAAGAAACGAGCGCCAGGGATACGTGATGGTCCACAACCTAAAAGAAAAAAAAAAACCAAACACTCGACGCCCTCTCTCTCTCTCTCTCTCTCTCTCTCTTTCATCCCCATCTGCTCATGGTTCCCTTCCCGTCCCTTCCCTTTCCCCCCTCCTACGGTTAGGACTTTTGGTCTGATTCATGCTCTTTTTCCATGCTTCTGTTGAAAATTAGGGTTTTGTGATAAGGTTTTCTCCCAATGGCATCTTCTGAAGGATTATCGTGATGACTGTGAGAAATCCATCCATCCATTGGCTTCCTAAAATCTTGTTGGGACATGAGTCAAAAAATGAGACAGACCTAAAACTCAAGTTGCCCGTATGACAGAAAACACAAAGGATTGAACATCCATTGTCGAAGTATTCAGAGGCCACAGAGAGTTCTGGATTAGGCTGATGTTTTGTATTTTCAGTTCATCCCAATGAAATGACTTTATGAATGATTTGGATTGCATATAAACATCACGGTGGGCCCACAGAGGTTTCAACAGTGGGCATTTTTCTACCCACTTTTTCCTTTGTCGAGCCTACTTGAGCTTTTGATCTGCCTCGTTTTTTTTGGGCTGGTCTTAAAATAAGTTGGCAAAATATACGGACAGTAAATTTCTCACAAACATCATGGTAGGCCCCAGCTAGCTTCTGAGCACAGGAACTTAGGGTCTAATTAGTGCACTCGTTTTTCGACAAGCCAACCTATTTACTAAATTAATAAAATGTTTGAAGTCCAACCAATTAGACCATAAGCTACAGTCACTCCCCAAATAACTTTCAACCTATCAAGTGCATGTAATATCCAGCCTCTCCAATAGATTGGATCCACCATGAGGATCACCTAATGCAGAAATCAACCCTATCTACTCATTATATGCGCCCAACCTTCAAAACAACACAGAATCATTGATAAATAGCAAAAAACACAACTGTAGTCCAATCAACACTTTAGACTATATCATAGATTTTTGCACAGGGTGGCCCTCATTATATGAGGTCAATCCATTCGATGGGTCCTATGTCCAATGCACAAAAACATTTGGAAGTTATACATTGGGTGCACACCCAAGTCTATAGCTCAAGTGGCAGACTGAGTGAAGATAGCCTCGTTTCAACATTGAGGTCATGGTATCGATTCCCATAGTCGGGGTGGCTAGCATTGTGATGTGACTAATAAGGGTGGGTTCGGGTCCTTGCCTCGTTGGTAGACTTGCGGAGTTTCAACAAGGGGTCTCTTGTTCGAAACCCATTAGTGGTGAAATATCCACGCCGCTGACAGCACCAATGGGTGTGTTGCCTGAATGACTGGGTGGGTGGGTTGCATGACCCCAAAAAAAAAAAGGGTGGGTGAGTTTTCTAACAATGGGGTGTGTGAACTAACCCATAAAAAATTTAAAAAATAAAAAAGAAAAAGAAAAAAGAAGAAGAAAAGTTATACATTGGGTGGATAGTAATTTTCCAATTGAATATTGGACTTGAGACCTCTTTATTAAATGTGTGGTGTCCAGGTGAGTTTGTATCAGGCCAAGATTTCCACAATAATTCCTTAACCACCTGTCACCAACTGAGTCGACTCAGCCAAGTCCTGACTTGACTCAAGACCGGAAAAGTTGGTTCAAGTCATGGGGCCTTTTATCCATGCATAGACACTAGTGGCATACATGTTGCCAAGTCTCCATTACACTCCATCTACCTAGCATGATCAGGAGGAGACAGGAACTTTCACATCCATCCATTTCTTTCTGGCCAACATGCCACATGCAAGAACATTCCGTATTTTGAACTTTCGCATTCATATGCATATTTACCAATTATAACTTACCAAATCCCATTTTTCCTAATTAAACTTGGTAAATATAGATACTTTCCCAACTCCCACTCTCCAATTATATATACCTGTGTTATTGATCACTAATATATATATATATATATATATATATATATATATATATATATATATATATATATATATATATATATTTTTTGGATCTTTGTCTAGTTCGACCCTTGGGCAGGTCTATTCCAGCCTTGGGTCCTTACTCATGCCTTAGTGGTAGACTCACAAGAGTTTCAACATAAGACCATGGGTTTGAGTACCCATTGTGGTGTGAGTGCAGGGGTGCACATCGGCTAATTTACAAATTGGGACAAGACAAGGCTCATCAGGTTAATTTTGGGGGTACCACAAGCCTGACCCATTTTATAATCAGGTTGAGCTTTTGAACCCATACCCACTCCAATGGGTCTGAAATGGGTCCAGCTGACCGTAAGCACCCCCATCCGTCTAAAACCCATGACCCGCCCAGCCAGATTGCCCCATCATTTAAAAGTAACTTCATCTCATTTTAGCTAATTACATATTAGAGATTCTAATATGAGTATATATAAATTGTGTTATACTTTTAGAGGCGCACTCCATTACTGTAAGCTTATGGTGGTGCCCAGTACATGTGAGATTTCAGGTATTCTAAAGTTCCTTCTATGCCAATTGCCAATTCTTGGTCATCGAGATTCATGGGAGATTTGGATTAATGTTCAGGGATAGATATTACCTCTCTTATTCTTCTCTTTCAAATAAATTGAAATGATTGAAGTTTTCTAGTTGGAATTGTCTTAGGCCTAATTCCTATTACTTTGGCTGGATTATTCGTAATTGCATATTAACAATACAGATGCGGTGATCAGTTGGACCTTAATTGAGTAACATCTTTTTTTTTATTGACCTCCTGCAGATTAAGGTGGTCAAATTCAAGCTAGAAGCTATTCTAGCTAATTACTTTTACAAATAATTTTCATCAATAAGACATAAATTCAAATAATGCTATGATTTAAAAATTCGTTTACTATATAAGTACAATGAAAAAACAAAAGAAAAAATGAAGTGAATTGGAATTGTAATCAGGTACATCTTGAGTTTTTGAGATCCACTTAAATCAAGTAGTAATTTAAATGGTTCTAAAAAACTCACACGTGATGTATTTATCACAGATTCACATCCAACTCATCCATCAAATGAGTACCCCTAGGGCCTACTTGGAAAGATGCATTGCCTTGCGTGAGATGGAACATCAACACTGTTATTACACAATGATTATGTCTAAAAATGCCATGGTATTTTGACCATCCAATCCTGCATTTGAGATAGAATTCTTCCTTTGGGTAAAACAAATCAGCGTCTAGTGGATGCTGAAATTGTAATCAATGGACTAGATATTACAACTGATGCCTATTACTTATTTTCATATGTAATTCAAGTGCCATGTGCATGGGATGCATATGAATAAATAACATTGATAAAACACATGCATCAACATGGGGGTACACGGATGCAGTAAATATCAAAATCCACCAAAAATCCCATTGTATATATCTGCTATTGGGTTTGAAAGGTCAAGTACCTAAATTAATTCAATTCTCCCCATTAATTTTAAAGGTTGGATGAAATTTATATCTCATTAAATGCAATTTAATAATTCCGCGCATCAAGTGGGCCTTAAAAATCCATGTTCTGGAAGGCTTTTGATATTAACCATGCTAATGTAGTTGGCACATGATGTACTTGAGCATGACTACTGCTAGCAGCCGGGCACCACGTGCACCCTGTACATCAGTTGTGCTGCCTTCTCCATGAACGAGGAAATTTATCATATGAGACCCACCTAGCGCAAAACTCCATCAGCCAACCTTGATATCTTTGCTACGCCATCCATCAATATTTTTTAGCTCATGTTAGGATAGAACTCTAAAAAAGTGGAAGATTAAAAAATTAGGTAAGCCATGTTGGGAAATCTCACGGAAGCACAAAGTAATGAATTAAATGATCACCACACACCACACACAATCAACACACAAGAGACAATCTATTTTATGTGGAAAAATCATTGCGGGAAAAAATCACAACATAAAACGAGAAGAACAACCCTAGGAACAAAACCCAAGAGAAAAACCTAGTTCCCTCTCTCCAAAACTCTCCATCTCACCTCAATTACGTGTAACCAGGTATTATCTCTCTTAAAACCCAATTACACCCATATATATAAGATAAAACAGGAATTAGAAACAATTTACGCAAGTCGACACAGTCGGTCTCCAGGTAGAGCGCCCAAGCCCATCGTCGGTCGGACGAAAAACCTCCAGAGAGTTTCGCCTATTAAATCTCGAATTCATCGGACTGGGACGGTCGCCCGAGCAAACAGATTGAAGGCTCCACCAACAAGCCGTACCACAGGAAGCAATGGGATTCAACGTCCACCATTGAAACATTATTGGGGCCCACTGTGATATGCCGTTCCACGTGTCTATAAGGTGATTCTTACCATGAAAAACATTAAATATAAGCATGATTCAAAACTTGTCTCATGCATTTCAATCCTATACGTGACTCGTATTTTAAACAACATGCTAGAGCTTACAAAGAAAACTGGTAGGTAGAGTAGATGTTAGACTGACAAAGCAGTACACCCCACAGAGCTTTAAGCTACTGGGGTTTTGAAGAGGTCGTGACACGGCCTGCTTCACTCCAGCCCTCACAAATCAGACTGGTCCAACTATAGGTTATGCCCAAGTCCCAAAAATCAACTCGAACTGGAATTCTGGTGAGCCATAGTACGGGGAACATGGTAGAATTGAACATTCAGCCTTGATCTCACTGGGGCCCACCTGAGCTGTAGGACAGTCTAATTTTTGTCACGACCCTTCATTCATGGAAGATGAAGGATCTGAACCACTTGGATTCCACATACACAACACGGTGGTGGGTTCCCATGCAATTCAAGGGTGGGCGTCCCCTCTCAACTTCTCCCTCATGCTGTGGCCCAACTGAGTTTCTGTTTGGAATGATATTTGGCTCTTCCAGTCTTGAGGTAATGCATCCGATGGATGGATCAGATATCATGAATACAACATGTGGGCCCCACTTCTGCTCAATACTACCTCCCACACCCTATATTTTAAATCCATATATGCCAAAGTACCGTTCTCTAGTACATAATTGCAGTTAGATGGAATGAGAAGTGGCTCCCAAACAAGCCCTTAGTGCATATCTTGTTTATGACTTGCAGTGCAACACGTGTGCAGGATCCCAGCCACACATTTGCGTGACTCCAATTGGCCAGAAGGTGATATGAATGGAATAGAAGAAAAGTACTTGCTTGACTTGCCTATGAGGTGTAACTTTCACTAATGTGGATGGAAAGACTTCATGTGGATGAGATCCACCTCATTTATCAAGCGGGCCACCTTGTGTTTGGACCAGGCCTCAAAAGTCCGGCCTATTCAAAACTCAGCTGCATCTACCACACAGAAAACAGTTGACATGAATATGCTGGCCCAGCAATAAATTTATCCAAATTGTGTGGGGTCCACTGTGGTGTATTTATGACATCTAATCTATTCATCCAGCACAGCCAACTAGGTGAAGGGATGGCCCAAAAATAGCACAGACCAAGACCTCACATGGGCCATGCCATGTGAATTTAGAAATTTTAGGCATGATTTTACACCATTCCTGACGTTCATGGCCTACTTATGTCTTGAATTGGACTGATTTTAATGATCCATGGTGAAAATGTGGTGGCTTAATGGAATGATCCTCACCACCCAAATGGTGACCATTAAATGGACAGCTAAATAGAACTAGTTAGCAGTACTCAGAAGATCAATGGACAAAACCAAGTGGGCAAAAAGGGGTACCATAAATGTTCAATGTTTAATTCAGTCTCAATCGTTAAAAATAGGGGCAATGCTGCACAGCCACCTATGTTTTAAGACAATTCCAAAAAATAGCTCGCTTTTAAACTATTTTCTAAAACCCACCTATCTTTTACACCGCTGGCCATTTTACCGTATTCCGTGTGCTGTTGTTACTTGTGTGACACTATATTTTTAAAAAGACTGAGATAGCCTTACTTCTTTTCATAGCTTCTTGTGGCACTCTCCCTCTCTCTCGCGCCATGGATGAATGGGTTGATGATCCGAGCCCTCCATTTGTGCCAGCCACTTGCGAATGAACAGTTACACCAATATTTTTAGCTATCAAATAATACTTTCCATCCAATTTTCATCCTTTAGCTGGACGATCTAATAATCTCCATCGTTTTTTGTTTTGTGACCTACTCAATCTTTAAAACTGTGTCATTGTTAGGCTCTTTAAAATGAAACGACAAAGCAAATGACAGGGTGGATTTCTCACAAGCATCCTGGTCGGCCCCACCTAGCTTGTGACTACTCTTCTTGATAAAATGAGACAATTGAAGGACACGACAAAGGTTTGTCGCTCACCATGATTTTTGGTTAAAATCAAATCCGTTAATCCATTTTTTCAGCTTATGTTATAAATTATAATTGAAGTGGGCCACATGATGGGAAATAGTGGGAAAGGGATGTGCCTACTGTTGAAAGATTATTGGGTCCACTGTGATGTTTATAGGTCATCTAAACCGTTTATAAGGCGTAAAAACTATTCATAATGCTATTCTCAGTGGAATAACCTGAAAGAAGAAAACTATTTGCCTCATCCAAAGATTATGCCCCAAAAATGTTTCAACATTGAATATACGATGTCCCCTCTTTTCTGTTTGGTGGCCTATTAGAACTTTGGCTCAAACTCATTTTTGGGCTCATTTTCTAAAAAAAATTTCCTCTAAGAAGATGGACAGGATGGAAATCTCAAGGGTTTGGATCCCAGAAACTTGGGCACATTTGTACAGCAAACATCCAACCGCTCGCTCCACGTCTTGGAAATGAAAGCTGATTAGGTGCAGCCCCAGCGACACATAACATGGTGCAGTCCTTACAGTGGAGCCCACCTTCATATTTGTATTCTGTATCCATGCCATCCATTCTCGTTCAAAGACCGTTTTAGTGCATGAACCAAAAGATGAGGCAGATCCAATTCTCCAATCGCATATGCACAATATCATAGGAAACAGTGGATAAGTGACCATCAAAAACTTCTTTTGGGCCATGAAAGTTTTTGATCAATCTGATATTTATTTATTTTCCCCTAATCCAATTTTATTAGGTTGGATGGAAAATAAACATTAGGAAAACGTTACAGTGGGCCCTATATACATTAGGAAACGTTCAATCACCATTGTTTCCTATAGTATGGTCAACTTGAGATTTGAATGTAATTAAATTTTGGGATGATGCCCTAAAATGCTATGAAAAAATGGATGGACTGCGTGGATTTATAAATACATAGATTAAGTTGGGCCCCACAGTAGGGGCTGCACTGTCTTGGGTAGGGATGAGACTGCACCTAATTCACTCCCCTTGTAAATAAGGAAGGGGACTGTGTCTTGCCCAAGCTGGGTTCACGGTGATTTATTATTATTATTATTTTTTTTAAATTTTTTTATGGGTTAGTTCACACACACCCATTGTTAGTACAACAGTCTACCCCTGTAAGTCACATCACAATGTTAGCCACCCCAACTATGGGAATCCATACCATGACCCCATTATTGAAACGAGGCTATCTTCACTCAGTCTATCACTTGAGCTATGGACCTGGGTGTGGTCAGGGTGATGTTTATTTGCCTCTCAACCGGTTAATAAGGTCAATATAGCTGGTTGAAGGCATAAAACACATCAAATTGATATGAGACTGCAGCTCCTAAGAAGTTTTAATGGTGAGCATTCCATTACCTTTATACGGTCCACTTGATCCGTGTATCTACCTCAATTTTGGGTTTTCACCCTAAAATAATCTAAAAAACTAGTTGTACAACTTGAATAAAACCTGTACATCACAATAGACCCCATAGAGTCTTGATGGATAGAGACTAAATCAGTGTTGATTATGTGCTCTTTTTAGGAAGGAAAAACTTTAAACACTCCCCCACATATGAGGCATGGCTTAAAAAAGGAGGTGGTCACCATGACATGTATTTGAAATCCATCCGTACCACCATATGCATCACCCATATTACACCTAAGGCCCAAGTTTCCTGTACATTTGTAATTCAAGTGGGCCACACAATTGAGAAGAGTACAGGACAATGGATGGCAGGGATAAAATACATATTTCAAGGTTGGGCCCACCAACTTTTGGCCTGGAATTCCTGGTTATGTAACGAGAGTGAGTCTTCCCAAGTTTCAAACACAGTGGTGTATGCATTTATTAATGACGCGAGAGAAAATACATGTTATTACAGCATTTCAAACAGGCCCTCAAATGATACCGAAAAATGGATCGACAAGGTGTATATAACGGACCGGATTGCGTCCTACTGCGAGGAACGGGCAGGAGCTTTGAGTGACCACCGTAATGTATGGACTTTATTCATACCGTCCATCCATTTTTTCGTGCCATTTTATAGAATAGGACAAAAATTTAAGTCAATCCAAGACTCGAGTGGACCACACCACAAGAAGAGGGGTGGAAACGATTCTCACCGTTGAAACTTTCTTAGGGCCCACCGTGATGTTTATTTGCCATCCAACCTATTCATAAAGAGGCATAGACCTGGATAAAGGCAAAAAACAAATATCAGCTTGATCAAAAACTTCTGTGGCTCCTAAGCTGTTTTCAACGGTGAGACTTTAATTCCTATTGTGTGGTCCACCTGTTTCTTGAACTGCCTCATTTTTGTTCTCATATCCTTAAATGATACAGAGAAACGGATGGACCGTGTGGATAAAGTTCATACATCACGGTGACTACTCAAAGCTCCTGCCCGTTCCTAGCAGGAGTCGGGCGGGGGTAGTAGTTAGGACGCAATCCGCGTTCGATTATAAACGTGAAGCCCCATGGAGTCCCCTTGGATGGACTCGGATTGAGTGCAGCCAGGTCGGTGGTGGAAAAGATCCGTGGCCCCACTATGATGTATGTGTTTTATCCACACCGTCCATCCATTTTGCCAGCTCATTGTAGGGCGTAAGCCAAAAAATAACGCATATCCAAAGCTTATTTAGACCACACCACAAGAAACAGTTGGAATTGAACACCTACCGTTGAAAACTTCTTTAGGGCTCAGAAGTTTTGGATCAAGCTGATATTACCTTCATCTAATTTTACGTGAGTTTATGAACAGGTTGGGTGGAAAAGTAAACATTGCAGTGGGCCTCAAGAAGTTTTCAACGGTAGGCATTCAATCCCTAAAGTTTGATGTGGTGTGGTCCACAAGTGCTTTGGATATGCTTCAATTTTGAGCTCAACCACTAAAATGATCCTGTAAAACGGATGGATTGCATGGATAAAACATATACATCACGTGGGCCTCAGAGAGACCTTATACATAGCTCCCTGGTATCAGCTGGCGTCCTTTTTGTGTGCAACTGAATGGACCGTTTGGACCATTCACTTGGTATGATTTTTTCAAGGGGAAAAGTCATTCCGATGTAGGTTCGTTACGGGCGAATCAGGTGTTACCCCGGGAACAGCTTAGTGGGTGTTACTCCTACCTTATGGCCCACATGGATGATATTTTGTATATCCACGCCGTCCATCCGTTTCTACAGCCTATTTTAGCATAAGGCTCCAAACTTTATGCAGATTCAAATCTCAAGTGGACCATACCACTTGGAAACAGTGTGATTGAGTGCACCACCATTAAAACTTTGAAAGAGCCCATCGTAAGGTTTTGTTAATGTTTATTTGCAATCCAAGCTCTTGATAATGTCAAGAATGTCTCTATGAAGCAAAAATATAAAGATTAGATTGATCCAAAACTTTTGCGGCCCACAAAAAGTTTTTAATGGTTATTCATCACTGTTTCTAGTGGTATGGTCCACCTGAAATTCTGTTCTTCTTAGGGTTTTGTATCATACTCTAAAATGATATAAAAAAAACAGATGAATAGCATTGATATATAAAAAATGCATCAAGATGAGCCCCATGCAGTTAGGGTAACACCCACCGAGTAACAGTTAATCCACTCAAGTTCTTGAGAGGAGATGTGTATGCCAGCAATAGCAATGCAAGGTTGCGGCTGATGTGATAGGTCTGTACACTCTCTATCATTACTGAGGTGCGGGTTCCATATACTCTCCACCCATGATAAGGTGACATGCGTGCGCGACTTGGGTGAGACCCGGAACCAGCTGTGTGGGTGGGACCCTGAACCTAGGACCCACCTGGATGTATTCCTTGTAGATCCATGCCGTTAACCTGCTTTTCCAAATTATTTTGTACTATGGTACCAAAAATTAAGAAGATGAAAATTTTAGGTGGAGTACAACATAAGAAATATTGGTTAATAACCATTAAAAACCTTTTGTGAGCCACAAAAGTTTTCTATCAACCTGATATTTGTTTTTTCCTTTCATCCCTGTCTACATGACCTTATCAACAGATTGGATGGTCAATAAACATTATAGTGGACTCCACAAAGTTTTTAATGGTCACGGTTGAATGAGAACTGTTTATTAGGCTGTGGTCCACCTAAAATTAGCATCTATTTCATTTTTGGAACTGCATCCTAAAACAATATGAAGAAACAGATGGACGACATGGATCTACGAAGAATACATTCAGGTGGGCCCTAGGTTCAGGGTCCCACCCACATCGCCCGGGTCTCACCAAGTCGCGCCCGTGACACGCACCCTTCCATCTCCCGCATACTCAGTACTAACAAGCTCTATGGGCCCACCATGATGTATGTGTTTTACCTTCGCCGCATTTCGTCCATTTTAACAAATCATTTTAAGACATGAGCACATAATGGTGGCAGATCGAAGGCTCAAGTGGCCACACCACAGGAAACAGCTGTGAAGATGATGCCACTTTTGAAACTTTCCTAGGACCTGTTCACGAGATGAAGGGAAAAAACAAATATCAGTGTCTCACAATAAGTTTTTAATGTAGACCTTCAATCCCCGCTATTTCGTTTGGTGTGGCTCACTTGAGCCTTGGATCTGCCTACTTTTTGGGTCATGCCTTACAAATAATATGTTAAAATGGATTTGCGGCGTAGATAAAACACACACAATACGGTGGGCCCCACAGAGATCCTGCGGCAGGGATTGTATGACGCAATACGCGTCCCCAATACAATATCACTTATCAAAAAAAATTGGTGGGGCCCGCCTATCAATCATGGCGGTTGTTGATATTATCTCCCAAAATAATTGAAATCCTTTTCATATCTTACTCGAATGCCAAATGCCATCGGATATCCTTTGTTCGTCGCATAGCATTGTGTTTTCTCTTCATTCAGAAGTCATCACGTGACACTAGGGTGTACGGATGCTCTCTGCGTGCCTGCTTACTTCTAGACACTTGGATAATCCAATCGTTGATCTGTACCGTCCGTTAAGTTCGGCCCACCTTTCATGTGCCACCATGAAAGGTTCGTATTGATCTGAATATGGTAACCTTCGAGAAATCAGCGTCTCTTCTTACAACCATCTGTTTCTCAAGCAACTGTAAGGAGGGTTATGGTTGTGGTCATCTGATCCAAATCGTTCTTTGGAAACTTGTCATCCAACGTGGAGCCTTTGGAATGGACCATTCACGTTGATTGTTGGACCATGTTCGATCCAAACCGTCTTTGGATGGCATTGGTTGGATTAGATTAGTTTTTCTAATTAGTGTGAATTTTCATAGTGGACCATAAAAGACCGAATGAACCTGATGAATGGTCCAGATCGATGATTTTGACTATCCACATGTCTCAGTGTACTCAGGGTCCATTGAAGTGAGGACGTTTTGGGTTTGCTAGAATACATCTGGTTCGTATTGCAGTAGCATGCGTCGGAACTTTAATCTTTGGATTTGTGGTTCTATTTTAATGATCCAAGCCTTTAATATGATTGACCTCACTTTGTATGGTAATAAAAAAATCAATAACCTAGGGATTGGAGTATTTCAACCCTTAGATCATTCTACGCTTTTCCTTTGAACATGAACGGTTTCCTTAACATTTAAATAATCAAAGGATTTAGATATTTTAACACGGGAGTGTTTTTGGATATCCTCAATCACCACTGTTTACTGTGGTGTGGTCCACCTGAGATTTGGATATGCTTCTTTTTTCGTCCACACTCTAAAATGATCTTGGAAAAACGGATGGACGGCATAGATCTACAACAGATAGATAGATGTGGGCCCACGGTAACGGCCTAACCGAACTTGTTGTTACTCTGACCTGACAGAATCCTCTACTGAGCTAGACAGCACCACAGGAGGCATGTTAGGGCCACAGGCACCTTTCTGCACGGATGCACATGCCAACCTGGCACATGTGTAGTACATCCTATCCGCACATCATGTGGAACCCTCGTCTGGCTATAAACTGCGTCTGGTCAAACTTTCAGGGTAGGCCACACGTGTACAAAATCAATGAATGGTTCCATTATTTTTGTACGTTTTAGGCCTGGCAACGGGTCTTGTTGAACGGTGTTCATGTCGTGTCAAAAATTGCTCACCCAAACTCAGCCTTAATTAATAGGTCGAAATCTAAAAACCCAAAGTCATTTGTTAACTCATCGGGTTACTCATCACCTAACCTATTTAACTCATTAGCCCAATCTACTCATCAAATTGCCACATCATTGATGAGGACAATTGACAATCTGACCGAACATGCAACTATGGTCCACCTAGTGGACTCATTCTATCACAAAAAACAATAGGATTCACTAGTGAGATGAGGAGGAATCAGATGTACATTGTAATATTACATATGATGGAGTGTCAAGGTTCATAGGTGGGCCATGGTTTGGTGATCTAGACCATTATGTTAGCGGGTTAAATGATTTCGTGGGTGAAACACTGACCCGACTCGTTATGTTAACAGGTCTTAACGGGTCAACTCTTTAGTAACCCAACAAGATAAGGCTATACCCAAACACTAGTTTCTTCGTGCCAGTTTTGTGTGGGTTAATGAGTCGGGCCTACATGTGGCCCACTAACAATGGTCCCACCCGGTACACATAGCGGAACCTGGCATGTGTAGCTTCATGTAGCACGCGTGGAGGGCCAAGCCCAGCACTATCACGTGAGGAGACGAAGATAAAAAGGTGTTGGGAGTGGCTTGGCTCCAACATGGTCCCTTCGCAATGAGAAAGAGACCCTTCATTTGTCACCTGCCCCCCAAATCATTCAATCTCGACCCTTTATCTTTTTATAGGCTTTCACGGGCTTGCATAGCCACTTCATTAGATTCTCACCAACTTTCAGATCACATGACTACTCCATTAATACAACGAATGGATAATGTGTAGTTTAAAATCCCACCCTTTGTTGTTCCCCACCTTCTACTAAATGGTGGTGAGCCCACGGTTCAAGGCGAGTTTCATGAAACCCAAAGCTCTGTGGGGCCGACCACCTTGTTCATATAAAATCTACTCCGTCCATTAGTTTCGCCAACTCATGCTAAGGATGAGAGACCAAAAATGGGGCAGACCCAAGACTTAGATTAAGCTACAGTAAGGAAAATAGTAAATATTGAATCCCCACCATTGGAACCTTCCCATAACCACAGAAGTTTTGGAACAGGCTGAGATTTGTGGTTTCCCTTCATCCTCAAGGGAATCACCTTACGAACGGGTTGGACGGCATATAAACACCATGATGGACCACAAAAAGACTTTAAAGGTGAAGTGTTTTCATCGCCGTTCATTCCTGTGGTATTGTCTGCTTGAGTTTTAGATTTTCTTTATTTCTAAGCTATTATCTTCATCGAAGTGGGCAAAAGTTGCAAGATTATAGAATGGATTTCAAACGGCTCGTGGTGGGCTCCACAGAAGTCCCTATAACACAAACTCTCGTCCATCCTCCACTCTACAAGTGGCAAACATGAACGGTAATCCATCCTCATGTGATGATCTTAACCGTACAAATGGTCGATTGTTATGATTTCCTAGCCGACGTGATAATGGAATTGACAACTTGGACGGTCTTGATTGATGTACACGTAACCCGTGTGTTTGCTGGGAGAATCACCACCGTATAAAGGATGACGGTGAGCGCAAAACATTATAAGGAGATAACATTTTCATAATCCGTTTTCCGCATATCCACTTCTAAAGATGCTAGTTTATGGCCTACGGTCTTCTTTTTCTATTAGATCTTCCATTAAGAACAGTATTCCGGATAAGATAAGCATGAAAGTGGGGCCCACCTGAGTCAGATTAGGTGGGCCAGCTGTGACTTTGAACATAGAGACCTCGCCTTCCGTACCGTAGGCCCTACATTCATGATCGACTGTACAATGCATGTTTGCCATGACACACGTGGCATGGTATGCATGCCATCATGATCATACGTCCCAACGTATAGTA
Organism: Liriodendron chinense; assembly: GCA_003013855.2. Lineage (NCBI taxonomy): Eukaryota > Viridiplantae > Streptophyta > Magnoliopsida > Magnoliales > Magnoliaceae > Liriodendron > Liriodendron chinense. Next base: position 7,390,209 of record ML058348.1, on the reverse strand, counting down.
ATGACCGTACATTCGAGCAATGTGGGACCCACCCTTATGTTTATGTGGAATCCAAACCATGAATCTGGTGTGCCTCATCGTGCTCACTGTGCAGGCCAAGAATTATCCGGATCCAAAAGTAAGGTGGGACCCACACTAGTCAAACGATTGTGACCGTCCAATTTGTGGCCATCAAATGAAAGATTAAAAAAAAAGAATTTAGTCAATGGCCCTAATAAATAGACGAAATCTAACCGTTAAAATAGGTTTGCTAGGCCCACATGTGCATGTGTCTGTCATGATGCCCTGGCCACACAAGCATGTATATTACTATATATACATGCCTGTGTGATATCCGAGCTTTCTATCAAACAAGGCATCTTGAAAATATCCTTCAGCTAAAAAATCATGCCAGTCCACTACTGGGATGGCCCACAGCCTAGAAAGCAAAGAGATGAGAGTAACATTTTTCTTTCAAGCTATCCACTTGTTTTGTTCAGCACTGTGGCCCACCTGAGGAGTGGAAGGGCCTTATTCTAAACCCAAAGGATTTAAGGGGCAAAAAATATTTTTAAAAAAAGTGGGGCACACTTGACTGAAAGATGGACATTGGTGCCAAACCAGCGCATACTTGTAGACAATTAGCACAAATTGCATGTCTTATCTCCTTTTTGATAAGTTAAATCATCCAAGCACATCTCAAACTACTCCCAATACTGGTTCTCATATATATTATATTAAGTTTGATAATGAAATGCAAAGAGTGATATGATGAGAGGCTGTATCATAAGTTATGGTACAATCATTAATTTTTTCCCCTGCTAATTAACTTGTCAGATATGCAGGATATCCTATGTGAGCAACACCTTGATAATCACCTAATATGGAAGTCTGGGTATGAATTGGTGTAGGGGTGTGGCCCACTCAATAGTGTTGCGCTTGATTTTGCTATACACGTGGGGCCTGACTTTTGTATGGATGCAAAATCTACTTATCTACCACAGTTGATGGGTGAAAAATTCATTGGATCGTAACTTATAATATCATAACTCATTTTTGTATTGTTCCTAACATATCATTTTTAATGGCATAGCTGAAAAATAGCCCGTGGAGAAGGAATTTATTTTTTGCTTCCTTTGCACATGTAAATGTGTGACATGAGTGGGATGGTAAGACTTTTATTAGGTGTGTTGGGTGCGTTTCACACAAACATTCGGATCTCGCCCCCCAATACACTAGAATTATTGACTATACTAATGCAAGAATCAAGAATAAATATCAACCACACGAACACAAGTAGTTTTTATGAGGAAAACCTTCTAAAGAGGTAAAAACCTCGGGACCTAGTCCAGATCAACAATCCACTATCTCAGGGAACTGTTACAACCGATCACAAGCACACACCGCTTGGATCAAACTTCTTCACTCACGCAGGGATGGATAAACAACAATAAAATAGTAAATGAGGAGCGATCTCACCGATCCCGAGGACGTAGAAGCGCTGAGACGACGATTGCGCAGAAGAATCCCTCTTCAAGCAACTTTTCCCTTCTACAAGCTTCCTCTCTCTCTCTCTCTCTCTCTCTCTCTCTCTCTTCTCTTTCTCTCTTCCTCTTTTTCTCTCTTTCTCACCTTGGACGTGTTTACAACCCAATGGGATACCCTAATCCCGTTTTAGAACACTTAAGTACAAAAAACGGAGGAAACAGAGCTAGATTAGGAAACTGCGTCTAAGCAGTTCGCGCAGGGTCGGGCGCCCGGTCACCAGACCGTCAGGCGCCCGGCTAACCCAAATTCAGTCCAGCAAGAAAAGATGGGAAAAATTCCAGTTTCGGGTGCCCGGACCAACATGGTCGGGCGCCCGGCCAAGTCATCGGGCACCCGGTCATATTGACCGTCGGGCGCCCGGCCATTGACAAAACTGTCCAGCGTGCAAGCCTCCATCTGGGGGGAATTTCGGTCGCCCAACCACTAACTGGCCTGGGCGCCTGACCTCACCCAGCTGTACTCTCTCTCTCCTCTGCGTTTTTGAGGAGGAAAACTCCATCGAGGTGGGCCATATGTAATCATCGGTTTTTATTTGATTGTTGGATTATTCAGGCTGAGTGGTTTAGTAGGTGCTACTACAATTGTGATCAATACAAATAGAAATAGGTTTTGAGTGAAGTGCTTGGACCGTAGTTCTTATACACAATTATTCAGATAAATATAAAAACCTACGGTGTGGATCTCCAAAGGGGAAAATATGATGGGTAAGCTTTTCCAGCTTTTTTTTTTTTAAATACATGTCTTATTCTCATCATATATAATATAAAAAACTCTAATTACATTGAGAGATTTTTAAAATGGGTGTAAGGTGCGGAAAATTAAATTTGTCTCTACAATGTTATTGGTAAATCAGCATCAACAAGACTACTCATACAATTAATCATGTCCATATTCAATCTCATCTATCTATGCTTCTTATATGCTTTAGAAATCTGATGGTATTGCTTACGGGTATTTTGAGATTGGATCCTTCATTAATTTATATTATACGCAGTTCTATTACGTGTAGAACCAAAAGATCCTACATAGGACATCCAAACCATCAATAACTCTCATCATCAACCACAAGATAGAACCTTTCCTTAAAAATAAGATCCATTTAAATAAACAAGTAAGCTTCAGTTATAGACACAATCCTAACCATTAGAACAAATTCAACTGGAGTGTTAGACAAACTCACCCTTAGGAATTTCTTTTGTGTACAAGTAAAACACCTAATACGGTAGGTTAATTTAGGCTGCATTTGGATGTTCAACTCAATTGCCAAAATTAATTATGTTTTGAAGTGGGAAAAAAATAAAGAGCAAAAGTAACATATATGGCCGTGATTTTGAAAGTTTGATGGTATTTTTATAAAAAAATTAATCAACTGTTATTATTAGGAGATTTTCATAATCCCAGCTGTTTTTTTTTTTTCCACAATCTTATTGTGAAATTGACACAGGGAGGGCGTGATTAGGCCGATCATCGTTTGCCTAATCGAATAAATACCTTGAATCCACAAGGCCTCCGGAAATCGTCTACCGGACTTACCTCGAATCCATGAGAGAGAAAGAAGAAACATGAAATAAATCCAAATAAATTCGTAATAATTAATTGAGTGAGAATAAACGTACTTATAATATTTTAAATAAGAAACTAAACCCTAGGTGGAAGTTTCAGACTTTAACTCTAACTAAAATACCCTAAAAACCACAACTTACTATAAATAGTAAATTTACTATTAGTAAACTTACTATTTATAGTCTCTCGATCATACTAGAACTCATGGTTTTCAGCCAAAATTTGAAAATTTTCAAACGTTTTTCTTGAGAAGAGTTATAATCATTGTTATGTTTTATTAAGAAGAGAAATTAAATTACCAACTCCTTTGATTTTTCTTTACAATAAAGTGGGAAATTGAAAGTTGTGGGGCCCATGTGGTATGTGTGTCTCACATCCAACTTGTCCAACAAACGCATGCAAACTTTATCATTATTAGATGAACAAAAGATATGGCAGATCGAATGGTAAGGTGGACAATCCATTAAAAAAATGTACATTTAAAATAGAGTTTCAGTCATCCACCAACCTATCTTTTGTGTTATCATAAAACAAAATTAAAAAATGCTTTTAAACGTTTTTCAAATACCCGCCTGCCATTTCAATCATTAGTTATTTTAGCCCCCCAATGGAAGAGGAACCCAAAATCCTCTCCCTCCCCCTAGCGGTCTCCGCCGAACACAGCCTATGCCCTTCTCTCTCCCTCATCATGTTCCCCCAATGCATCCTGCACCCTTTTCTCTCCCTCACGGTATTCATCGAACACAAAACCATCTCCCTTACCATCTTGTGTCTCACCTGCTGGGCCCGTCTTGTGTCTCACCTGCGAGCCCAGCTGGAAGATGCCTAGGCATTTCAACAGCAGAGCCTGAGGTTCAAGTGCTAAGGAGACACACTAACCCGTTGGTGAGTGGGTGCTAGTGTGGCTAACAAAGTGGGTGCGTTGCACAGCTAACAGGGTGGGTGCGATGCATGACTATCTTTAAAATAAATAAATAAATAAATAATCTCCCTCACCGTCTCAACCAACACAAAACCCTATTTTTATAGTGGGTCTGCCTAATTTTTAGTGTCCTGTCCTATTTTGGTCTTTCAAACAAATGGACGGAGTGGATTTATCACGAACATTTCTGTGGGCCCCAAACAGCCCCACAGGAATGTCTATGATAGGGGTCACAGGCCAAAGGAAAAACATAAATATCCGCTTGATCCAAAACTTTTGATGTCCACGGGAAGTTTTTAATGGTCAACCATCATGTGTTTCTTATAGTATTGTGGTCCACCTAAGATTTGGATCTACTTCACTTTTGGGCTCATGCCCTAAAATGATACGGAAAAACACGGATGGACGGTGTGGATATGCAATACATTCATCAAGTTAGGCCCATAGTGGAGGCCGCAGCTTGTTGGGAGGTACAAGCAGCACATAAGCGCACATCACCTAATCTTAAGCAGTGGTGAATAAACACTATAGCACTTATTTTTCCAATCGAATGGAGAGAGGAGAAGTGGCCTATAGGGTGGGCCACACCTTCTTGTTCATGTCTAATCTACTCCATCCATGAGGTAGTCCATTAAATTTTATGCCTAATGACAAAACATCTAATGCTAATAGTGATTCAAGTAGACCACACGAATGGAAACCGTATTGATGGCAAGTCTTGGACTATATTATTTTCAATCGTTCATTGTTTTTCTGCTGTGAGTTCTACCTGATATTTGGATCTACTTTATTTTTTTAGCTCATTTACTAAAATAATTATCTAAGAAGGATGGACAACCTGATCAAACAAAGACATCCTTATGGAGCTCACAACAAAGTCTCCTAGGTGGATTTGGCATCCATCCATCCACCGGATAGGCTGGTTGAGTTCATTTAAAACTGGGTAAAAGTATCTTTTTTATAGAGATAACAACTAAACTTGTTAGCAAGATGTTAGTCAAAGTCAATATAAACAGGTTTTTTTTATGGTATTTTAAAATAGTGTGCAGGTAGCTGGAAAACGTTTAAAAACAGTCTTATTTTTACAATAGCCCAAAAGATAAGCTGTTGGTTGACTAAAGCTCTTTAAGATATCACCAATTCAAGTTTGGCCCATCCAATGATCTAATTGATCTGATGTTTGTTAACTCTAAAGATTGTCAACGGATGTTGATCGGGGACCAACTCGATCTTCGCCGTCCAATATATGATTAAGGATAAATGGACTGGATCAAAGGATTTGCAACCACCACTAATGGTTAGGATGGCCGTTGGTGGTACTGGCTAATGGCCCTCCAATGCTTAAGTTAGTAATTGAGGAAGAAAAACTTGTAATAGCTAAGTATTGTAATGTGTTGCATACCTTGAAGCTTTAGCATGGAGGGATATTTATAAGATTCAATAGAACCGTAAAGGGCTAGGATTCCAGTCATGTGGAGATACGATTACTATGAATGGCACCGTGGTTGCAGCCAGGTCCATTAATTATGTCCGAGATGGTCGCAATTGCTATTTGGGGCGGGAGCAGATATCCCGCTGAGGTGCTGTGGAAAGCGTATTCCGTATCTTACGGAAGACATTCTTTAGATTCTGTGTATTCGAGAGGTGGAGCTTGATCGAACCGAGTGTGTCAACAAGATAGCTACGCTTGAGTAGCTTTGATGTATTCAAAATGCCTATCAACAAGGACAACCCATTTAGTATGCTCATCAGGTTAGTATGTGGTTGGCCTATGGCGTAGTCAGCCTGCTACTATAGGCGTTTGGTTGAAGATATGAGAGGACTCGGCTCGATAGAACTTGGGCAATGATTAGATATAGCCGACGATTAGTAGGCACCGAGCTATATGTGACCACCGACTACTTAATCGGAGGCTTGCATTCGACTCTCGGCTTTGACAAGAGGACCGAGTACTAGCAGAAGGCAAGTGTTGCCAAGTGCTTGGTTTTACTCGAATACTGGTAGACATAGTGATAGCGTTGGATCTTAGATGGAGTCATAGTCAGTAGGGCTTAATATAGCCGAGTGTAATCCTGTTCCTCGTGATCAGAGAAGTCAGGCTGGTTGCCCTCAGGATTCTCACCACATTTTTAATCAAGGTTCATGTGATGGGCCACATAATCGACATTTGCTGATCTCCATGCAGGAATCCCCGTAACAATATTTTCTCCCTGTTATCACTTCGTTTAATAGGTATATGTTATACATACACCATGTGGGCTCCACGAGACTTTAATTTAACTATTTTTTAAAGAAAAATTATAAATAAAGACATTTTTGTAATCTCATCCATCAGAAAGTACCTCCATGTAATTTCTAATCCTAGGGGCAGAAATTCCTCATACTTAACGCAAAGTGGTATAACTATTTATTTAAGTTATAGAGAGTTTTCCCTCAAAATTCCTGAGGAATGTATATTTTACCAAATAATCCCCACGGGGAGATTAGAAAGTACAAGGAGGTGACTTTTGAGGAATGAAATTAAAAAAAAAAAAAAAAAAAAAACCTCATTTAATTATTTTCCCCCCTCTAAAGTTACTGAAGTTCAAGAAATTATAAGATTTGTCCCCACGTCCCAATTAAGAAATTAACGCAGTTACAATTTGAAGAGCAGATCTGAATACGAATGCTTTGGAAAAAAATTACAATTGCAAGCAAATACGATAGTGCATCCAAACGCGCCCGGGCTCTTGCACTCAGTTTGGACACTCACAGAGCCAAGATGCCAAGGTACAAAGGTCTTTTCTATTTCCTTTTCCTGAAATTCTCTGGTCATGTCTACATCGTTTGGTACGTCCACAAAATACGTTTACGCGGTCATCTAACTACTTATTACAATCCGGACCGTTCAAATAGTGGGCTGACAGGACATGACCCTCAAATCACACTGACTGACAATCTCTACCCATCAGAGAAGATCCGAACTTGGTTAGCCCGGCTATATGGGACGCAGATGGCCTTACTGAAGCTTCCAGCAGAGACGCAGCTACAGGAGGTGCTCTATGTGCCCCACCATGATATATATATATATATATATATATATATATATATATATATATATATATATATATATGTGTGTGTGTGTGTGTGTGTGTGTGTGTGTGTGTGGGCGTGCGCAGCGCGTTTCATCATCCACGCTGTCCATCTATTTTTCCAGATCATTTTAGCACATGAGATTAAAAAATGAGATAGATTAAAATCTTATGTGGACCACACCACAAGAAAACAATGGTGATTGAACGCCCACCATTAAAAACTTCCTAAGGCCCACTGTAATGTATATTTGCCATCCACCCTGTTGATTAGGTCACAAAGAACTGGATGGAGGGAAAATACAAATGTTAGCTTCATACAAAACTTTTGTGGCCTCCAAGAAGTTTTTAATGGTAAGCGTTGAGTCACCACTGTTTTCTGTGATGTTGTCCACATGAGATTTTGATCTGCCACATTTTTGATATCGTACACTAAAATGATCTCTAAAAATGAATTGTAGGCGTGGATAAAACACATGCATCATGGTCGGCCAACATAGCACCGTTCAGTAGCTACTGGCTACTGAAAACGTAAGTAGACTGTGAGGCCCACTGTGGTGTATGGGCCCTACATTTATGCTGTCCGTCCATTTTTACTGATCATTTTAAATTATAATTCCAAAAATGAAATGGATGCAAATCTCACGTGGACTTAATGTGAGTTTTGTATCGAGCTGATTTTTGCTTGCTCCCTTCATCCGTGACTTTGTGGGGATTTTACTATAATAGCCCTTAATTTATTTCAGTCAAACAAAATGTCTAATTTCTTGTGAGGTTCATCTTTTTTAGCCCCTACATAAGAAATTAGTCAAAAATACCTCCAACCATCTGCTACACTATGGATCACACTTGAGATTCCCAGGGTATCCACAATGCTTAGGAGGAATCCACAGTGTTCAGGAGGGATCCAACCACTTTAGTTAAGATTCACATTACTCAAGAAAGATCCATATTATTCAAGAATATCCACATTCTTAAGGGGACCTATAGTGCTCAGGGGGATCCACCATGCAGAAGGTGACTAGAGGGCCATTTTCAACTGAGAAATTTGTAATTTCTCATTTGGGAGTTAAAAAAGATGAGCCTCACAAGAAATTAAACTTTTTGTTAGAGCAGACCTGAGGGCCACTACAATCAAGATCCAGTCTTTGTGATCTTTCCAACCGTAAAAAATATAAAACATTCCCGTGGCTCCCGAGGAGTCTTTAGTGGTGGTATTCAATTTATACAGTTCCTTTGGTGTGGTCCATATAAGATTTGGATCTGCTTATTTTTTTGGATCTTACCCTAAAATGAGCCGTCAAAACAGGTGGATGGCATGAATGTAACCCGCATACATCAAGTTGGGACCCACATTCAGGGATCCACCGAGGTACATCAAGGTGCGCCCCACATTCAGGGATCCGGGCATATACCGAAGCCACGCACGTATAGCATCGGTTCCGGTCAGAACCCGAACTGTGTACAGCCCTATTTGGACGGTCGAGATTGCGTTGCATGCATGGGCTGCAAAATCACGTACAAATTTATCAGAAATTGCGAAACTGCCATCATTTTTCTGTGTTCCCATGCGTTCAGTACAGGTACAGAACGATATGTTAGAGCCAGCTAAGGGTTAAATGTCACTGTAGACCGTAAATCTAGTTTCCATTACAGTGGATGGGGAAGTGGGTAAAATGTCCCTTGGACCCCCTTCTTTTAACGGACGGCTGACAAAAGAAAAAGGCTAACAATCCACACGGAACCCAAATTTCCAAGCCCGTAAAACGAAAAGCTATGTGGGGCCCACTGTGATTTGTGCCGCATATCCACTCCGTCCATCATCTGAGCCAGCTCAAGTAAGTAAGTGACCCCAAAAATTAGGCCGATCCAAAACTCAAGTGGGCCATAACACAGGCTAAAGTGGGATGGGAAGGCCTATAGCTGAAACCTTCTTTTAGTCTACTGAACTGTTTTGGATCAGGCTGATTTTTTCCTTTTTCCCCTTCATCATGGTGGGACTCACCTTATGAATGGATTGGATGGAAAATAAACATTACGAAGCGCCTAAAAAGGGGACGGGGATTGGCTAGTGACCCAACACCAGCCCCGGGGCTGGTGTCAAAGCGCTGTGGGACCCACCATGATGTATGTGTTTTATCCACACTGTCCATCCATTTTTACACCTCATTTTAGGGCATGGGCCCAAAAATGAGGCAGACCCAAATCTCAGATGGACCACACCACAGGAAACAGTGGGAATTGAATTCTCACTGTTGAAAACTTCTTGGAGGCCATAGAAGTTTTAGATCAAGCTGATATTTGTGTTTTCACTTCATCCAAGTCTGTGTGACCTTATCAATAGGTTGGATGGCAAATAAGCGTCACAGCGGGCCTGGGAAGTTTTTAAGGGTGGACGTTCAATTAACACTATTTTCCTGTGCTGTGGTCCACTTGAGATTTGGATCTGCCTCATTTTTGGGCCATGCCCTAAAATGAGGTGGAACAATGGATGGACAGCGTGGATAAAACACATAAATCATGGTGGGCCCACACAGGCTGGTGTTGGGGTCACTAGCCAATCCGCGTCCCTAAAAAGGTTCTATGGTGGGCGTACTCACAGTCACCGGTTCACTACAGTGTGTCCCACTTGAGCTTTGGATCCGCCTGAATTTTGGGCACATGTTTTCACATGATAGAGTGGATTTCACGGAAACGGATTGGCTAGTGTTCGGTGCTCTGTGGGCTCCACCATGATGTTTGTGTCTCATCCACTCCGTCCATCCATTTTTCCAGATAATTTTATGGCATGAGACCAAAATGAGATAGATCCAATTCTCGAGTGGACCACACAGTGTTGATTGAACGTCCACTATTAAAAACTTATTAGGGGCCGCAAAAGTTTTGGATCAAGATTAAATTTGTTTTTTAATCTTTATCCAGGTCTATATGGCCTAATCAATAGTTTGGATGTCGAATAAACATTATAGTGGCCCTAGGAAGTTTTTAATGGTGGACATTTAATCACCACTGTTTTCCTTTGGTGTGTTCCACCTGAGATTTAGATTTGCCTGCCCAAAAATGATTTTTAAAAATGGATGCACGGCATATATAGAACACATGCATCATATTGGGGGCCATGGAGCACCGAACACTAGTCACCTAGCTAGTGGCAACGTGACTAGCCAAACCGCGTCCGGATTTCACATCACCGTGGGTTCCATATAGCAATGATGGATGGCATCGTCCGATACCATTCATAGCTGGCCCCACAATATGGACGTTGATTGATATGTGACCCTGCTACGTATCAGCTCTCAGCACAAAGAATCAGGACACATGCTCTCCTCTTAATAGTAACAAATCTCGTTCTCGGCAATTTCTCGGCTGGGATTTTGCTCAGGAAGGTATTATCAGTAAAGTCTGGCGCTATTTCAAACAAATTCTTCGTTAAAATCACGACAATTTCTACTGAGGTATTTTCAAAATCGATATTGGTCACAGTTGTCCTGATCGGTTTTTTTTTGGGGGTACCTCCACCCAAACCCAACTTAACCCAACATCGGGTTGAAAATTCTCAACCTAGACGGGCTCGGTCAAGTTGATTGGGTTGGTTGGGTTGATACATGTTAATATTTTCATTATTACATTAGTCTATTATATTTTATAATATAATAGACTAATTTCATTATTACTATGCATTTAACACTCAAACATATCAAATTCCAAGATTATAAGTTTACTTACTAAATTAATATAAACTAATAAGTTTACTTAATTAAAGTATAATAAAAATGTAAATAACTTGTATATAAATTGGGTTTGGGTTTGGGTTTGGGTTGGGTTGGGTTGGGTTGGGTTGGGTTGGGTTGGGCAACCCGAGACCTCGACCCAAGGCCAACCCAAGCTTTGCATAGCCCAAGCCTAAGATCGAACTCAATAATTCCTGCCCCGAGCCCAACCCAATGTTGGGTCGGTCGGGTTGAACCCGCTTGACTTTTATCACTAGCTTGTGAAGAGGCAGCAACAACCAATCAGATGCCACTTTGGCTCATGGGAGAGCACTGCGCACGTAGGACGCCAATTGGGTCCTACCCCCGCCTGTTCCAAGCTCGGGACATGCTGAGGTTCTGAGGGCCACCCCGATTTATGGGGTTTATCCACACTGTCCATTCATTTTACCATATCATTTTAGGTTTCGAGCAAAAAAAACGAAGGTATATGTTCAGCGTGAAGGTGTGGACTTCGGTGAGATATTCGTACATGTTATGAAACAAGTATATATCGAGTTTGTGTTAGCACTGGTTACCCAATACGACCTCGAGCTGGAATAGATGGATGTAAAGACTGCTTTCCTACATGGGGAATTAGAATAGCAGATTTATATTATACAACCAGAAGGTTATACAGTATAAGGGGCAGGGAATAAGGTTTACAAGTTGAGGAGATCGTTATACGGTCTCAAACAGTCGCCTAGGCAGTAGCACAAGAAATTTAATTTCTTCATGATGAGTTAGAGCTTTTCCAGAAGCGAGTATAATCACTGTGTCTTTTTCAAGACAATGAGTGATGTAACGTTTCTTATACTGGTGTTATACGTTAGTGACATGCTTATTGTCAGTCATTGCATGTCTGACATTGATGTATTAAAGACTTCATTTTCAGGGACATTCAAGATGAAGAAAATGGAGGCTGCAAATAGGGTTTTCGGTATTTAATATACATAGAGACAAAAAGAAGAGTAGGCTTTGGTTATATCATGCTGAATATCTTTGGAAGGTATTGGTGAAGTTTGTGATGGATCCAATGAAGCCGATTAGCGTTCCCCATGCGGCTCACTTCAAGCTTTCTTCGAAGCAGTGTCTCAAGACAGATGAAAAAGAAACATGTTATGTCTTATGTGCCTTATTCAAGCGCAATAGGTGGCTTAATGTATGCGATGGTCTGCACATGACCTGATATTTCACAAGCTAGGGAGTTGTTAGCAGATTTATGTCTAACTTCGACAAGCAACATTGGGAAGTTGTGAAATTGGTACTTCAATATGTTCAGGGTATGCAAGACTACATCTTGACATTTGAAAAGTTCAAAGACAAGTTGGTTGGATACGTCGATTTTGATTACGTAGGTAGTGTGGATTGTAAGAAATCGATTTCTAGGTACTCGTTTGTGCTAGCTGGAGCGATTAGTTAAATGCTTAAGCTTCAGTTGGTGGTGGCTCTTTTTACTACTGAAGCTGAGTATATGGCAGTGACAGAAGCATTCAAGGAGGCAGTTTGGCTAAGGGGCATGATAAATTAGTTGGGGCTTCAGTAGGAGACAGTGTCGGTTAATTGTGATAGCTCTAATGCTATAAATTTGGCTAAAATTTTTGCTTATCACTCTCGTACTAAATACATTGATGTGCGTCACCATTTTATCTGACAGGTGCTTGAGGAAGGAGACTTGACTTTAGAGAAAATTCACACTAGCATGAATTCGACGGATATGCTAACCAAGATAGTCAAAACAGAGAAGTTCAAGTTTTGCTCAACTTCTCTGGGATTGACGAAGACTGAATGAAAATGTAGGGAGCATAAGAAGCGATTACACTATGTTAAAGATGAGATGATGCAAAGCGCAAGGAATGATGCTTTTTTCGATCATTGAAGTCGCGGTGGAAATTGTTGATATAGCCTTCAAAGTGTGCAAAAATGAGGTACCACAACCGGTCGGCTAAATTGGCTGATAGGTCTAATTTTGAATTGGGAAAGCACTGAAGAATCTGGACAGTTTTCATATCTTCAGGACTAATCGACTAGGGGTCCAAGACTAGTCGACAGTTGTGCTGCGACCAATCCAGGATTGGTTGTCTGATGAGGTGGAACGGGTTAAATTTTGGCTGATCTCACTGGACTCTTCCTGGCCACCTGCGACCGGTCATGAGTGGGCCACAACCGATTGTTAATGATGGCAGTGATTTGCATGGTTATGTGATTTTGCATAAGTTGTTTATATTTTTCAGATGTTTGTTATATATATAATGCTAATCAGGATTTAAATGGATGTCAAGATATACTAATTGATAATTAAGATTTGGGGAGAGGTTTGTGAGGAGAGAGAAAGCTTTATTCATCTCTTAGGACTCTTTTGTGGATAGCTCATTTTTATAATCACCTGATTCTTAGTGTTGCTATCACTTTGTGTTGCGGTTTTTTTTTTCGCAAAGGTTTTCCACGTAAAAAATTGAATTGCTTTATGTGTGTTAATTGTCTGCATGCGTGTGGAATTTGTTTTATTCATACTCTATGCTTCCACAAGGTTTTTCCAACATTCATATGGTCATATAGACTAGGATGAAAGTAAAACCCAAATATCAGCTTGATCCAAAACTTCTGTACCCACATAAAAGTTTTCAATGGTAAGTATTTAATTCCCATGGTCTGGTCCACTTGAGCCTTAGATCTGCCTTATTTTTGGGCTTGACGGTGTGGTTAAAGGCCATACTTCACGGTGGCCCCTTCGAACCCCAGCCTACCCATAGCTCGAGACAGGCTTGGTAGGGTGGTACCCAAATCGAGGCACGGCTTCGCTGGATCCACCGAGGTGGGTGGATTCCTTTCTGTGCTGTCAATTGTGTGATGTGTGTATTACATCCACGTCCATTCATTTTGAAAACTCATTTTAGAGCATGGTTAAAAAAATGTAGTAGATCCAAATTTTAGGTGGACCATAATATGGTACTCAACCATTAAAAGCTTATCTAGGGTCACAAAAGTTTTGGGTCAAGCTGATATTTGTTTGGTATCTGCATCTCGATCTTAGCTGATGTTTGTTTGGTATCTTAGTCCCAGTCTTTGTGACCTTTTCAACATATTGGATGGAAAATAAACATTCCTGTAGCCTCATGAAGTTTTTAATGTTGGGGATTCAATCACTACTATTTCATACTATTTTACGTGGTATGGTCCACCTAAGATTTGGATCTACTTCATTTTTTGGATTATGCCCAGAAATGAGCTTTCAAAATGCATGTACCGTGTAGATGTAAGGTACATACATCACAGTAGCCCCATAGTTGGGATCCACCGACCTCAGTGGATCCGGGGATCCACCCAAACCGCGACCCGGCACGTATCCCCACGTGGGAGGCTTGCGACCCAAGCAAACGGAAGGTGCTGACACGTATCGCACGAGTAAGCCGTACGCGTTGCTTGAAGGACGGGGCGAGTCGAATAAAGGCTGGTGCAACCGCATATGCCGCCACGTGGCCATCCCAGTAGGATACTGGAGTATATCCGAATACCAAACAGTCCCGTGACAGTCAACCACAGCCTTAAACATGGTGGTGAATCATCAACCATACACGTGTCACAATGTACAGAATCCGAACCGTCTAAATATCTGAACCGACTGTTGATGGAGCGTACACCAAAAATGACACTGAGACGATGATAAAATCATATGATCTTCAATTGGAAATTGTACCAAACTCTAATATTGATGTTTAACTGTCCACTTAATATCGATCAATTGGATGGTTAGGATTTCCTAATAGGTGAGAAATTGGAGATATGTTTTGTACACAATCTTTCTCACGAGATTGATGGTTTAGATGGCCTTACATGATCGTACCATGTCAAGATGATGAATCATCACTATTGTGAAAATGGTGGTGAATTATATCATAAGAGCCAATAATCCCACGAAAAAAATACAGCGAATATTCGTAGAAAATCCGATAGCTTTAAAGAAAAAGAAAAATTAAAAAGGAAAGACCATCACTTCAGTAGTCCTTTTTACTACTCCAAATGATACTCCGCAGGAACAATGTACGGTCACGAATGAAACTTTGGTACGTCCATTCATCCTAGTGGGCCTCATGTGATGAACTGGTTGAATGCCCCATCTCCACTCCAGTAATCTGTCCCACCGAAGCTATGGATCAACCTGATTATTGAGATCTGACCCTATCACGAAGTGTCACAACTGATCAACGGAGCGGATGTTGGAAAAGATCCAAGTGGGCACAGAAACTCGGGTGTTGTACGCACATCCTGCAACAACTGCTGTAGAGGATTCCTGTACCAATTTTGGTGATCCAAACCGTCCATCTGCTGGGATGTCTCATTTAGTTCACTCACTGGGCCATTCCAGCTGTCTCGACGGTGACCATTGCGAGTAATGGATCTGGAAGTGTACTATTTAGGGTACTCCAGCGGGCTACCTGTCACTTTCTGGAAACTAGTTTTGGACTTTGTGGGAATTTCTGCCATGCTCGCCGGTCTTTCCATCTTTCTCTCTCCGCACTATAAATGACTCCATCCTGTCGTTTAAATGATAACATCGGCAGCTCTTAAAAAGACGAAGAAAAGCCATCTTCAGGTAGAAATCCGCTATCAGGAGGGAGGGTGACCGGGAAATGGCGGTTTATGTACGGACCAAGCGGGTCACCGACCCGCTCGACGACAGGGTGAAGGCCTGCATCTGCGGGAGGGACCATCGGACAACCTGGCTATGCCAGCAGCGGCAGCGAGCACGAAGCCGAGGACTCGGCCTTCTTATCCGATCTCATCCACGGCTTCTTAGAAGACGACGCCGGTGCCCACCAGCCGGACGATCCGGAAGACTCCGACGGAGGCGATCAGGGTCCGGAACCGACGGAGACTATCAAAGAGCTTCTTAATCCAACGGTAGATGATCCGTTTCGGCTATCGCTCTTGGTCCAGGTCACGAAAGCAGTGGACGCCTTCTCTGGTGTGGTGCCGGACGGATCGGTCCTCCGGCGGGCGGTGATGGGATTTTTTAGGGATGCCGGCTACAATGCCGGCATCTGTAAGACGAGATGGGAGAGTTCCGGCGGGCTTACCGGCGGAAGCTACGAGTTCATCGACGTGGTCAAGTGGGACGGCGCCGCATGGCAGAGGTACCTGATCGACATCGGGTTCGCCGGCGAGTTCGAGATCGCGCGGCCGACAGAGCGGTACGCACGGCTGCTGCAAGCGCTGCCGAGGGTCTACGTTGGGAGATCCGAGGAGCTGAGACAGATTGTACGGCTGTTATCAGACGCAGCAAGGAAGTCGATCAAGAGCCGGGGGCTGCACCTGCCGCCGTGGAGGAAGAACCGTTACATGCAGGCCAAGTGGCTGGGACCGTACAGACGGACGTTAAATCCCGTGAAGTCCAAGACGGACTGCGATCCGTTCGCCGTTAAGTGTCGGTCAGTGGGTTTTAACACCGTCACGGAGACGCTACGCGAGAAGGGGAAAGGAGGCTGCTTTCTTCTCTGTGAAAATTGATATTTACACCCAGTTTTTGCTTATAAATACACATCCCTTTTTCTACATTTTTGGTAATGTTATGGTACAAACTTTCCTACTGTCATTCACGAAATGCGTGGAGTCCGCACCAATGCCGTGGCCTCATTCCTATTTTTGGGTGATGATGATCAAATACAGGCAGCGACGTTCCTCCTTTCCCGCCAACATATCACACATGTGGCATATCCAGCGCGTGCGAAATGTGGGCCGCACAGATGCGATTACCTCATATGAAAATCAAACTAATACACTCTTTTGGTGGGCCACACCAGTCGGCTGAGTTATGCCATTGGATGTCCGTTGATTTTGATTTCGTGCCCCACTCGGCCTGGTTTTCATATCTGGTGATTATCACGGTGGGACCCACATTTTCGAAGGATTAGATATTATGCACGTGCGACACGTTGGCAGGAGAAATGGCTGTATTAGAACGTATGATACAGCTGCTGTATCTGATCGTCTCTGGTTTTTGGGATAGTATACGCGGCGGACGCCGTCGCCATTGAAAGCGGCGCAAGTCTGGTGGAGTTCGTTTTTGTCTCTGTCGCGACTGAGCATTGAGCGTCTATCGTCGCACACGGGAGCTCTGCATGCTGAGTAGTCGAATGATCGCAACCGTCCATGATGTGGACCCTTATGCTAGCAGGCTATTGAACGAAAATTATGCCGAGCGGATGATGGCAACCATCACAATCTACAAATGAATCTTAAACGTTGAAAAGCAAATTTTCAATGGCTGGCATTCGATTCTAACACAGATGATTTGAATAATCGTAATTCGTACATCTTATGAAGGATACTGAGTGGCGACAGAACGGATGGACACGTGGGGTGCTATGCGAGGCCGACACTGGGTGCGGAGAGCTTGTGGCAAGAGTGGGTAGGGCAGACGCGGATTGTGTAGTGAGGTACGCGGATTAGTTACTCCTCGGTCAGGCACAGTTACTGCCATCGGAGAGTTATGGTGAAGGATGTGTTTTGAGTACTACCGGTGCTCCGGTGCATGTCCCGACCTCAATAGAAGGCTCGAGTGGACCACATGGAGGAGTTCAATCCCCACCATGTATGAAGTTTTCAAGGGGAGGAGTTCAATCCCCACCATGTATATAGGAGTTCAATCCCCACCATATATATATACGACCCACCCACCCTGTTAGGTGTGCAACACACCCACATTATTAGTCACACGATGAACTCGCCCACTGTGGGTTAGTGTCTCCTTAGCACTCGAACCTCAGACCCTTTAGGACGGTTTCAATGATGGACGCCAATATTATTATTGCTTCCTGTTGTACTATAGTCCACTTAACTTTGGATCTGCCACATTTTAGGTTCATGTCTTAAAATTATATGATAAAATGGATGGACAGCATAGATAAACGCCCAATCATGTTCATGTCTTAAAATTATATGATAAAATGGATGGACAGCATAGATAAACGCCCTACCATGATACGCCGGCCGTCAGAGTCACAGCCTTTGACTGCAGGGATAGTACCCAATCCACGTCAGACTGGGATTGGATAGTGATCCCTCTACTTGTTATGCACTAGTCCCTGTTGGAAAAGCTCTGTGTACTCTCACCATGATGTATGTGTTTAATCTACACAGTCCATTCTTATTGTGATGTAACTTTAGGGTATAAGCCTAAAAAATGATACAGATCCAAAGCTAAGTGGACCACATAAGGTCCATTACAATATTTATTTGCTATCAAACCTCTTAATAAGATCATAACGACTTAGATGAAGGGATAACATAAAAATCAGCTTGATCCAAAATTTTTGTGGCCCATAAGAAATTCTCAACAGAAGGCATTCAATCTCGGTTGTTTTACTTGAGTGTCCCATGTTCCTAATTTATTGGATAATGTCCTAAAATGAATTTAAAAAATGGATGGGATGAGCTTATAAAACACACATCATTATTGGGCTACCAATATAGAGGGGTGACTACGGATCTAAGCATGAGAGCGCAGATTAGACACTACCTGAGCCTTGCTGAGCTTGGTACAAGTTCCACATGGCACATAAATGTCACGTTGGAGAGCACATTGTTAGAAGAGACCTGCCAAGCCAGCAAACTTGACACAAGCCTGTCCCGACTTTACATGGACTCAGGTAATACCTAATCCGCGCTGTCGAGACTCCACCCCGCCTCTCCAAATCGGCACATGCACTCATCATTTCAGTTTTAAGCCTAAATTGAGTAATATCCAATGCTCGAGGGGACCATTTCTCACGGCTTAAGATGGTTTGAATCAAGCTGTGATATTTGTATTTTTCATCCATGTCCACGTGATTTTAAATGGACTGGTTGGATGGCAAATAGGCATCATGTCCCATAGGAAGGTTTCAATGGTGGATGTCATTGTCAGCGCTGCTTCCTATGGTGTGGCCCACGTGAGCCTTAGATCTTTCTCATCTTTTGGCTTATAATATAAAATGATATGGGAAAATGGATGAACCGTGTGGATAAAATACACACATCACGGTGGGCCTTTAGAGCCCCCAGCTCGGGAGGGGTAAAACCCATACTGACTTGGCCATTTATTGTTGGATAGGCAGCTGACGCGACTTTTGGATATGATTTGGTAAGCTGAGGTGGCGTTCCTGCTTTGACGACGATGCAGGTGGCAGAGGTGGTGGCCCACCATTTTGAAATGTTCGTGGATAAGGTTTCTTCATTAAAATAGTGACGACGAGTTACGAGAAGCTTCTGCTCCTTCGTTCCACACGTGCTTCCTTGATCCGCACGAAATGTTATAGGCGCTCGAATTTCTGTGAGTGCGAATCCCAGACGTTCATTGCTTGGGATAGACGTTTCTCCGGCGAGGACACGGATTAGGCGGTGAGGAGCTCACCTACCTCAACGGTGGTGCGGTGACTTTGTCGATTTCACTGCTCGAGGCCCATGCACACGTGTGTGGCGGAGAACTTGCCTGGCGGATTGCATTTGACCCCGGAGTTGTGTGGGCCCATAGAGATGTCCGTGACAAATCCACTCTGTTCATCTGTTTTTTAAGACCACGATAGTACAGGATCTAAAAATCATGCAGATCTATAACTCATTTGGGCCACACCACACGAAATAGTGGGTATTGAATACTTAGTGGTGACAAAAGTTTTTGTTTCAGGATGATATTTTTTCCTACAGTTTATCTAAGTGTTAATAATTCTATGAACGGTTTGGATGGCATATAAACATCATGGTCAGCTCTAGTAAAGTTTCAATGGTGGATGTTGGTGTTCCTACTGTTTTGTTGCTTGTTTTTTTTTTAGTACCGTCTTATTTTTGTCTTTAGAAACAGATGGATGGAATGGAATCGTCACAGACAAATCTGTTGACCCACACAGCACCAGTTATAGATATATCTCTGTGAGGTTGGTGGGCCTCGATGATGTTTGTATTATATCTACTCGCTAGCTCTTGTTAGGACATTAGCACAATCATAAGGTAGGTTCAAAACTTAAGTGGGCCACATCACTAGAAAAGTTAAAATAGAAATGTCCATGACCCCCCAACCTGACTAATGGCCGGCGTTCAATCACCACGATTTCATACTAGCTAGACGGATGAACGGAGTAGATATAGGAAATTACAGTGGGCCCATGAGGTTATGAAAATCAGGCTTGGATCATGTACTACTCCACCTAGGACTGCATGAGGAGATGGACGCCTACGTGGCATGTCATCATTGGCTGGTGCAGCGGGCTCCACACTTCGATATTAGTGGGATGTGATGGTGTTAGACCCAAGGTGTGTTACGTCGGCCAATGACAACACGCCACATAGGCGTCCATCTCCTTGTGCGTCCTAGTGGGGGTAGTACCCAATCCGAGCCCATGAAAATCCCCAGTAACCAGGTTCCCATGCAAGGGGCGCAGATTGGGTAGGATCTACCTAGAGAGGGACGGTCCTGTCAAGAGTTACGTGGGGCCCAACATGATGTTTGTATTTCGTCCAAGCCACCCATTCATTTTGAAAGATCATTTTAGGGCATGAAAAAAAAAAAAAAAAAAGCAGAATTATGGTGAATCAAAATGAGTCTGGACTACTTCGTTGGCGGTAGGGCTGTCAACAGATCGGATTTGGAGTGGATCAGGGCTGATCCGAATTCGACCCAATTTGTGATTCGGATGATCCGATTCAGACCCGAAATCCGACAGATCTCTAAACATTTGATCCGAAACCCGATCTGATTAAGATTCAGCTGATCCGACTCCAATCTGACTCAATCTGAATATATATGGGTATCATTCAATAGGTTGGATGGTAAATACTGTGGTCCACTTGAGATTTGGATTTGACGTAATTTTGGGCTCGTTATTTTTAGGTTAGTCATGCAACGCACCCACCTTGCTAACTACAACGCACACACCCCATTAGTCACATGATGCTCCCACACTCTCTCTCTCTCTCTCTCTCAACAATTGTGAAGGAGTAGGTTTTTTTTTTCTTAGCTTGTTAGTCACACAAAAAGAAAGAAAGAAAGAGAAGAAAAATAATAGAAAGAAATCTTACAAGAAAGAAAGAAAGAAAGAAAAGAAGAAGAAGAAGAAAAAGAATTGACCATCCAGTGCCTTGCGGCTAACTGGGAGGGTAGAGGCCTCCTATCTCTCTCTATCCGTCTGTAGTGGCTGCCGTGGTTTGTGGAGGCCCCTCTCTTTCTCATTGCAATGGGTAGCTAAGGCTTTTTTTTTTTTAATGTTCTTTTTATATCCCAGGTAATCGGTCGGATCAAGATCAATCCGAATCTGACCTGAATATTCACGGATCAAAATCTTCCATCCAAATCTGACCCCCCTGATCATATTAAATCGGATCAAAGTGGGATCATGATTTGAGTTGTTGATAGCCGTAGTTGGTGGCTAAAGAGAGCCTTTTCATTAGTCCACATTACACTCACATGACTTAGTGTAATGAGGCTGCATTGAGGATGTGACGTGGTTGGAGACTTATATTATGCTCCAAGTAGGGTTTTCTGTTTGAGGATCTGGATTCAATCAAGATATCCACGTAGTAGGACATACCGTGGATGGCCCACATCAGGACATCATACGGATCGAATGATGTTGGAAGTCGAAAGGATAGTGCAAAGATGGGCAATGGGCTTTAAGTGGGACAAAAGATGGCTAAGGATGGTTGACAGGTGTCTCTTTCAGTACTGCAATGAATGTACTGATGTACTGCATAACACACATTTAGATGCACGATACGTGTACGACGAATGAGTGCTCTGCCAGACTAGTACCGGGACGTGTCATCCCATCACTCGTAGAATCTCGAGCAGCATTTGCTGATGACCGGCGCCAAGTTTCTTGCAAACTCCTGCTGCAGGGCCATGCATCCACGGGGTCCATCCTATTTGACAGCTCAGCTTAGGACATGGCGCCTAAAATGAAGAAGATCCAAATCTTAGGTGACTTTACTATACAAAACAGTGGTGAATGAATATCCACCATTAAAAACATATTGGGACCACCAGAATGCTTAGTTGCCAGTTCAATTTTTTGATAAGTTTATAAAGACATGAACAAAAAAACCACACAAATATCAGTTTAATATAAAACTTTTGTGGCTTATAAGAAATTTTTAATTATCATTAATCACAGTTTTATAAAAGATTTAGTCTAAAGATCTACCCACTCCGGAGCATTCGGCTATCAATGGATGTCGTACCCTGCTCTTGAGATAATTTAAAAAAATAAAGAGTACAAACAGGGAAAAATAAGTGTTCTGGATAAGATAGCCTTTTCACCTTTCGTGTTAAAGTTCAGTCCCCATTTTAGTTGAAGAGAAAAATTTCTAAATGGTTTGTCATTCTTTTTCTTAATATTTTGAATCGGTGCAATATCATGCATGGACTACATGCACACCCAAGGCCAATCAAGTCGGTAAAACTGTTATGAAAATCTTCAACTTTTTTTTTAGTTACTATCCACCCTACTACACTATAAGGGCGTCTGCGGCGCATGGTATTAGAAGGGATGGAATGGTATTAGGTGGGATTAACATCATTTTTTGCACAATGATTACATGTCAAGTAATCTCATGATATTTTCATATCCAATCCCATGTTTGGGATCAAATATTTACCATGAAATTGTAATCAATGAACCAAATTCACAATGTCCGTCACATAAACATGTACATAACCATAGTGTCATGTATAAAGGACTTGTATGGATGGATGACATAGATAAAACACATGCATCATTGTAGGGCCCACATGTGTGGGATTTTGAAATCCCAAATGAGATCAAGTGCAATTCCATCCCCCAATCCCAAGCCTCCCATCCCTAAACATCATATGAAATTTGTTAGAAAAATCGGTAGCAGAAACGGAAGTCGAAATGCGTGGAGCAATGCGAGATCAAACGAGAAACACAATGAAATCAATCACACACAATCATTCACCACAAGAGAATCTGATTTTACGTGGAAAAATCTCTCAACGGCTTAAATGCCACGGCACAAAGTGATCCACTATGAATAACAGAAGATTACAAAGATTGACAGCTCACAAGCAAGAAATAAATAAAGAAAACCCTAAGTTCTCTCACACACACACCTCTCCCCTCTTCCTAATACGATTAGGAAACCTTAGACACCTTAGGATACCATCTAGGTCTGGATTACAACTCCTTAAATAAGCAAAAAATTGAAAATAGAAACATCCTGCGCTATCCCACGCCTTGCACAAGAAACCCGCGTGCACAGTCGACCGATCGCACCTTGCACTAAATAGTCCAGGGAGAAACATCACCGACCGGTCGGAGCCCACTGCAAACCGGTAGGCCGACCGGCCTGGGCACTCAAAACATGTCCAGCCTCCCTCCTCGCATCTGGGCAGACCGGTCATCGCTGGCCAGACTCGTGGGTTAGGCACGCAGTCAAACTTCCGAGAGGTTGTTAGAGGTGGCTACGAAGTTTACAACTTTGTTGTGTAGGAACGTTACAGTAGAGTAGAAGTTAGTATCTAGGTGGCGAAGAGCACAGTGGTAGCTGGGATTGGAACGTTTAAGTGCGGCAAATGGCGAGAAGAGTACACCGGGAACCCGTGAACGGTGTATACTCGTTGACACCTAGAACGACGGAAAGGGTGTTGAGGTGGCACTTAACACGAGGGCTAGTTGTACATTTCTACCGGTGTGGAGGTACGGAAGTATGTGTGTTCACAGGGGAAGTAGTGAAGTATTGTTGTTAGCGCCGGCTATTTGTGCGTGGGAAAGCGGAGATCACGTGGTTCTCTTTAATGTAAGTAGAAGTAGAATCCCTGCATGAAGTATAGAAGGTCCTGAGTAAAATGGGATAGCTTGTAAGACTACGTGTGTCATGATTATGGGTGTTGGAATATTCGCTTTCCATCTCCCACAAACACCGATTCTCCACCATACTTCCTGTATGTCGTGAATAAACTCCGATTAGGACAAACGTGACATGAAGCCCCTGAATCTAGGATCCACTCACTACAGTGAGATCCCTTACTGGATACAATTAGAACTTCACAAAGATCGTCACCGTCCTCTATGGTATTGACTCCCTCTCCAAAAGAATTTTGATACCTCTCTTGCTTCATCCTGGGATTCTGACAATCCCCTCTCATGTAGCCCTCCTGATCACAATTTCATCACTTCACCTTAGCCTTCTTTTTGCCCTTGGCTATAGATCTCGATTTCGAATATCCTCCATGTTCAGAACTTCTTCCCCTCATAACCAGTGCTTCTGAGGAATAACGGGAAGCCACATCACCGCTTTTTTTCTCATCGTCTTTGATTGGAGGGCTGATATAACGGTCTCGACATTTATGGTTTTCCTCCCTGCGCACACAGAGTCCCTGAATGACTCATATAAATCTGAAAGAGAATTCAACAAGATGCATGCTTGATATTCATCCTTCATCAGTTCATCGATCTCCACTAACTTGCAAACCAGCCTATTGAGCGTGCTTAGGTGGTCCTTTACCTCAGTTCCCTCAGCCATCCTAAGGTGAACAACTGCATCAACACGTACATGCGATTTTCTAGAGACTTCTTGGCATAAACCTTCTCTAGCTTCGCCATCGTTTCAGCCGTAGTCTTCTCTTTTATGACATGATAGAGAACATCATCCGTAAGGTTCAACAGGATTGATGTTCTAGCCTTCTTGTCGAGCCTCGTCTACTCATCATCCTTCATAGCCATGAGTTGCTTTCCAAGAGCTTCATCAAGCCCTTGTTGAATTAGGAAGGATTCAACCTTCACCTTCCATAGCTTAAAGTTATTTTTCCCGGAGAACTTCTCTAACTCAAACCTTATGCTTGATCCCATCTTCTCGTCTTAGATCCGAATTCTATTCTACCCCAACTTTAGCTCTGATACTACTTGTTGGGAAAACCGGTAGTGGAAGCGGAAGCGGAAATGCGCGGAGTAATGCGAGATCAAACAAGAAACACAATGAAATCAATCACACACAAGTATTCACCACAAGAGAATCCGATTTTACCCTGAAAAAACCCTTCAACAGGTAAAAAACCACGGCACAAAGCGATTCATTATGAATAACAGAAGATTACAGAGATTGATAGCCTATAAGCAATGAATAAACAAAGAAAACTCCAAGTTCTCTCTCTCACACACACCTCTCCCCTCTTCCTAATTTGATTAGGAAACTTTAGACACCTTAGGATACCATTTAGGTCATCTAGGTCCGAATTACAACTCCTTAAATAAGCAAAAAAATCTAAAATAAAAACATCTTGCGCTATCCCGCGCCTTGCGTAAGAAACCCGCTTACATAGTCGACCAGTCGCTCAACTGGTCGCACCTTGCACCAAACAGTATAGGGAGATACATCACCGACGCTGCCTCATCATCGATTGGTCGGAGCCCACTGCAGACCGGTTGGCCGACTGGTCTGGACACTCAAAACATGTCGAGCCTCCCTTCTCGCATCTGGGCAGATCGGTCGTCTGACCAGTTTGAGCACCCAATCTCTGCGTCAGTTTGAAGGCTCTCCAATAGAATTTGCACGGAACCAAATGCAATTTCATCCCATCTAATCTCATCTAATACTGTGTCCCAAACACCCCTAAAAAATAGTTAGGTTTGACTGTCCACCATTGAAACCCTCTTGGGTCACATTAGATCAACATGATATTTAAATTTTCCTCCATCTACTCATGAATCACCTTGTGATCGCGTTGAATGACGTTTAAACATCACAATGGACCATAAAGGTTTTAACGGCCGGCCTTTGCATTTGTCATGTAGCCGCAGGAGTTTTGGATATGTGTGCCCATGTCTGAGCATGAGCGGGCAAAATTCATAGAAAAATGAGATGTCTCATGGACATGGTGGTGGCTGATTGAGCTTTTGGTTAGTGGGCTCCCTTGCAACAAAGGTTGTGGTAAATTTGTGCCGTTGGTGACTCTACTATCCCAACTAAGGTCTAAGCAACTAACCCTGAATTACTCAGTATGAGGATAATGAGCCATTTGGACATAAGCTAACTTATTTTGTCCAACTAGGGGTGCGACTCGGCAGGTTGGGGCAAACTCAAAGTCAAATCAAGCCTAACCTGATCTCAAGAGGACCCAACCCACAACCTAACCCAACATGAACTTCAACCCAATGGGCCAACACAAGCACAACCCAAAGTTATTTGTACTCAACCCAACCTAATCTAACCCTTGACCGGACCTCAACCCAACCAAATATATTTGATTATTTCCAACCCAAACTAACCCAATGCAAATATGCTCATCAACTCGAACCCAACCCAAATTCAAATCATGTTGGTGTTTTCCAACTCGAACCCAGCCTGTAAACCCTGACAACCTGACCCGGGTCATTTGGGTTTGGGACCCAAACCCAAGTTGCCACATTATGTCTGGCAAGGGTATATGTATGAGTATAGAAGGCTATTCGGAACCAATGCATGACCATCCCCCATCGAGTTCTTTTCATATTGACAACCAATGATAGTGGCCCTCGTGGGCTGTCAACGGGCAGGCGTAGGGTTTCCGTGGTCCTGGGCTTTGTTCAGATTTCCAAGCCCAGCCCATTGACAGATCACTTCTCTAGCCATACAAGGCTGGAGGAACTCAAGAAGGCGAAGTAAATAACTCAATACTGATTCGTTCGGGAGGTGGGTGTTACCCCAACAGTGTGGCCCACATGTGTGATATTTTGTATATCCACGCCGTCCATCCATTTCTCCAGCCCATTCGAGGATGGGGTGCCAAAAATTAAGATCCAAATCTCAACTGGACCATACCACCGGAAATAGTGGTGATTGAGTGCCCCACCATTAAAAATTCCAAAGAGCCCATCGTAAGGTTTTAGTAATGTTTATTTTCAATCCAACCTCTTGATAATGTCAAGAAGATCTGGATGAAGGGAATATATAAAGACCTAGCTTGATCTATTACTTTTGTGGCCCACAAAAAGTTTTTAATGGTCGTTCATTACTGTTTCTAGTGGTATGGTCCACCTGAGATTTGGATCTTCTTAGGGTTTTCTATCACGTCCTAAAAGGAGATGGAAAAACAGATAGACAGCATGGATATATAAAAAGTACATCAAGATGGGACCCACACGGTTAGGGTAACACCCACTGATATGTTCCCACGGCAATAGCTAATCCGCTCTCGATTCGTTCGGTCTCGAGTCCAATCAGGACTCAACCCAGTTGAGCTGAATCAGCCTGACTTGCCTGAGTCGGGAGTGACCGGGTGGGTCCAATAAGTCTGAGTAGACACGGACGAGTCGCATCGGACTCATCCGATGGGCCGAGCCAGGTTGGACGGTCAAACTTTCTAGCAATACCTGTCATCCCAGTCGTTCCACCCCAAATTATTGTCAGGCCCAAAAAGTAAGCGAGCTGGATTTGAAGTTGAGGGTAAGTGGGCCCCACCTCATTGAGCAACAGGCCCAACCGAAATAGTTCCAAATTTGCCATCAAACTAACTTGGGCACATCTGAGGTTTGATGGATTCTTAAGAATCGTAGTATTTCAAAACTCAAGTGGACCATACCTTGTAAATTTAGAGGTTTTCGGTATTATTTTTTTGAGTGGCCCACTCGATTGTTGAATCAGCTTATTTTTTTATTTGATCAAGACCAAAGAAGGGGTGGGGTGCCTGATGGACGGTGTGGATTCGTGTTAAGTCGGTTCCTCGAGTTAGAGAAATAAACGCGGTAAACTCTGTGGGGCCCACCGTGATTTAATTATTTTATCCACTCCGTCCATCCATCGTAACAGATAATTTTATATCTGGATCCCAAAAATGAAGAATATGGAAATCTCAAGTGGACCGCACCACAGGAAAATTGTGAACTGAATGTCTACTGTTGAAAAATTCTCGGGGGCAACAGAAGTTTTGGATCAAGCTGATATTTGTTTTTTTTTTCTCTTCATACATGCCTATGTGATCTTATGTGATCTTATGAACAGGTTGGATGACAAATAAACATCACTGTGGGGCCTAGGACGGCGGAAAGCATTATTCCCACTGTTTCCTATGGCATGTTCCACTTGAGCTTCAGATATACTTCAATTTCAGTCTCAACCCCTAAAATGATCTTGAAAAACGGATGGACGGCGTGGAGAAACTACATACATTCAAGGTGCCCCAACGGAGTTTCCTGAGTACGATAAGAGCGTACTTGAGTAACTCAGTACGCAATCGATTTCCCTGGGAGGACTGCAATAGTCTACACCACCTTTCTTACGAAGCGCGTAAAACGCCCAATCTCTGTGGAGCCCACCACATTGTATAGTAAATCTACTCCGTCCATCAGATGGGAACCCTTATTCGAACCGTGCATTCAAACAATCAGTGAAAGAAATCATATGGGCCACACCTGGGAAGAATGTAAAATTGCTCTTAGAAACCTCAAATTTCAGTCGGTGTAGCCGGCCTGAGTTTTGTATTAGGGTGATTTATTTCAATCTTAACCTGATCATGGTCATTTACACCTGATTAACGGGTTTGATGAAAGATGCACACCATGTTAGCCTCACAAACAAACCTATGGTTGTCATTCAATCCCCATTTTCCCCCATGGTGTGTCTCACATGAGACATTTATGTCGATGATTTCTTTTATAGAATCCTACCATCTGTGATAGAACCTGATGGACGGAGTGGATTTTAAATAAACACCATGGTGGGCCCCACAGAGCTTGGGTGTTTTGCAGGGCTTAGTAAAAAGAGGCGTTGAGGATTCCAGTCCGACCTCGGATATAAAATACATTCTCGTATTCTGTCTGCTTCATCTAGGGTTTTTGCTCTCCGCAGCATCGCCGTCTCTCTCTCTCCATCAATGGCGGCTGCTGTTGCTGTTGCTGCTACTGCTGCTCTACCAGAGGTGAAGCTCTTTAATCGTTGGTCTTTCGAAGAGGTTGAGGTAAGCTGTTTCGACCTTTCTCATCTCATTCAATCCTCTATTCCTTCGCTGTTCTTCGTAATTCTCATCCTAGGGTTTTGAATCTGATAGGTCTGATCGTCTGTCTCTTCAATTGTATCTTAAACATGATTCCAGAAAGAAATCTATGATTTTTTCTCTTTTTAATTGCTGTTTTTGCTCCATGCATCGTTCTCTCGGTGGTAGATCACGGTCATCTAATGCAAGGAATGATCTTCTCTCTCTCACACTCTCTCTTTGATGTTTGTTGTAAAAAGTTTGGAATTTTAAGTGTAGTGAAGTAGATAGTGATGTGTTATTTTTTAATTGCTTATGCACGATGACGAATCCTTGAAAACAGACATTGATTTGGCTGCTGGCTGATGTGATTTTTCTTTAAATTGCAAAGGATATCTGAGCTGCATTTTCAAATTCCTGTTAATATCAGTGCATATGGAGATAGGAAATGGTGTATGCTGAAGGCGGGAGAGGGGAGAGGTCAAGTGGTTGTAAAAATTTGGTTTCTTTTGATGAGCTATCCTGATGCAATAATGCCCCTTAGGGGTCGTTTGGATGGTGGTAAATAGTTTACGTTGTAAATGATTTACTCGTAAATCACTTAAAGGCTGTAAATGATTTACAGCCTGTCTGTTTGGCTTTAAGTAGTAAATCATTTTAACTTTATAGGCTTTCCTTCAAAAAAAATAGAGCCATTGCCATCTCCTCATTTACTAGTAAATGAAATCTCAACTTTTTGCTAGTAAATGAAAATGGGACTTTGCTAGTAAATCATTTACAAATAGTAAATGATTTACGAGCAAATTAGAGCATCCAAACACTAGTAAATGATTCACTAGTAAATCATTTACTACGTGCCCCACTTACCACCATCCAAACGACCCCTTAGAGAGGTTCCTCACTACATGCTACAGTTAGTGTTGCAACTTGTGTTCAGGTAAACCCAAACCCAATTGACCAAACCAGAGTTCAGGTCGTGTTGTGAAGTTCCCTAGGTCAGGTTTGGATTGGGAAATGCCATCCCAATTTGAAATTGGGTCGGGTTTGGGTTGAGCAAATTCGAGTCTAGTTAGGGTGGGTTGGGAATGATAAGAGACGTATTTGGGTCAGGTTGGGTAGAGTATAGAGGGATATAGGTTGGGTTTGGGTTGGGCACCTTGGGTTGGAATTAGGGTCGGTTTTAGGGATGTCAACGGATCGGATTTGGACCGGATCAGTGTTGATCCGAATCCGATCTGAATAAGGATTTACATGATCCTGGCTGTCTACGGATTGGATCATGGTCCGAATCTTATCCGATTTAATCGGATTCAGATAATTAATCGGATCAACGGATCGGATTCGGATCGAAATCTTTGATCCGTTCAATAATCGGATCGGATTTGGAATGACCCCAATCAGATCCGGTAACGATCCAATTATAGGGGTATAAAAGGAAAAGAAAAGAAAAACTATATTGCAGTAAAATAAACGACGAATGGTTCTTTCCATTCTCCACCACCAGGCTCGCGGCTACGAGTCCGATCTGTTTGCATAAAGGATTCTAATTCAAGTTGGCACTGATCCGCTCTGAATCCGATCTGTTTGCATAAAGGAGTACTAGTTTTGATCGGATTTGATTCGGATCGGATCAGATCGGATCGATCGGATCGGATTCGGATCAGGCACTTGTGATCCAGATCGGATTCAGATCATGTAAATCCTTAATTGGATCGAATTCGGATCAACATTGATCCGGTCTGAATTGGATCCCTAATCACAAGTGTCCGATTTGATTCCAATCCGTTTAAATTTTTCGAAATCTGAATCCGAATCTGATCCAATCAAAACTAGTATTCCTTTGTCATAGACGACTCGTAGCCGCAAGCCTGTTGGTAGAGAGTGGAGAGAACCGCTCGCCATTTTTTTTACTGCAGTCTGTTTTTTTCCCTTTGATACTCCTATAATCGGATTGGATTGGGGTCGATTCAAATCCGATCTGATTACTAAATAGATCAAAGATTTCGATCTGAATCCGATCCGTTGATCCGATTAATGATCCGAATCCGATTAAAATGGATCGGATCTGGATTAGATTTGGACCCGATCCGTTCATAGCCCTAGTCGGGTTGGATCAAGTTGTTGGTTGGGTCCCCTCGAGTTTGGGCTGGGCTCAGGTTCCCTTAACTCGAACCAACTCTAGCTACATTGGCTACAGTGACGCTATGGTTTATCTTGAGTCCTAACATGGATTGGAGTTTTAGTAGG
Source organism: Liriodendron chinense (assembly GCA_003013855.2). Lineage (NCBI taxonomy): Eukaryota > Viridiplantae > Streptophyta > Magnoliopsida > Magnoliales > Magnoliaceae > Liriodendron > Liriodendron chinense. The sequence continues at coordinate 7,359,192 of ML058348.1, read as the reverse complement.
AGTTGTTTTTCTTTTGTTATCATCATCATTATTATTTTTGAGTTCTAATATGGTTTGGAGTTTTAGCATGAGTTGTGTTTTTTATTATTATTTTAGGAAAGAATTTGTTATTAGTAGATGGATATCATTAGGAATGTGTTTCTACCACTTAGGAATAGTTCGAGTTTCACTTGTAAACATATGTACTTCAATCAATAAATAGGCTATTACGTCATTCGTACTCTATTGTCTGTGTAGTGAAACCACATATCTTTCCATTTATCACCTTTCTGTTTCAAAATGGTATGTGGGATTTACTTTCTGCAATTATTTTCATTCTCTTTCATTCCACTTGCATTATTTTATGTATTAGAGCAAATTATGTTGTTGGGAACTTCTTACTTCCCCTTTTCCTTTCCCATATTCCTCCCTTTCCATCCAAAATCCCTCACCTTACCTCAAATCCATAAAAAAGAAAAAAAAGAAGAAGAAAAAGAACAAAGAAAAAAGAAAAGAAGAAGTCCCTCCCCTTCTTCTTTAATTATTTTTCTTTTTTTTTTCTCTCCTTATTTTCTTATTTCCAAATCATCAAAAGCCGATTCCCAAATCCACACACGCACACGCACACACACAAGAAATCCTATCCTCACATCCATAAAAAATCTAACCGTTCTCACTGTTGATTCGAATCATAGAGACAACAGAAAATAGAAAAAATTGGAGGAAAATTATAAAAGAGAAAATGAATTGGAGAGCTAAGGCATGTCATTGTTGCACTCTTGAAGACAAATTTGCCCCCATAAGGAAGAATTTTCAATACACTGGGTCTTAGTGGCTCTGTCCCTGAGATACAAAAGGTCTCTTTGAAGATGGATGGCTTGAATTCGGTGCACACATGATTACAATGACTAGAAGTTTGAGTCTCCTCTTTGATTTGCCTTACAGAGAATGATGTAGAGAAGAAGAGAAAAACAAGGAGTGGAGATAAATAGTTTTCTGTGATTTGAAATAGAAAAATGAAATTCTTTTATAGAGGTTATCAATGAGACAACCTTGGACATGTGGTGTATGCATAACAAACACGTTGAGCATGTATTGACGTGTCGGTGTGTGTGTGGCGGCGTGCATCAGCTTTCGGCGCACGCGTGACAGCTTTATGCACCCGTGCGATGTCATCCAAACAGAGAAAATCAAAAGTTGATCGAGTCAAAGGCATTGCACTGTGCTTCGTTATGATCGCGGTTCGGCCCAGTACGCACGACTGTGAAGTTACTCCCAAGGTGTACCTTTGTTTTTTAATACAAACTGCTAGAAGAGGGATCTAATATAAAAGCTTTCTCATACCGTTTCCCATCCGATGTGGGTTTAATCACCACTATAATAAAAAAAAGGAAAAGTAACACTAAAAGGCAAAACGGAAAATATTTATTTTTTTATTAATTTTTCGGTAATTTTTGCTGCCATCTCTCAAAGTTCTTCTAATGAAAAATCTCGATTATGGGATTTTTAGAAATGGTTGCCATAGAGATTGAAACTTTTCAAATAAGTTGAAAGGAACACCCAAGTCCTCGATTTAAGTCATATATGTGACCCGAAGAATATCATAACGCATGGAGGAAAGAAGTATTTCACAGCCTTCATAGATGACTATTCTAGATATGCAAATATATTATCTAATTAGGAGATAAAGATGATGCAAAGGATATATTTGTGGCTTATGTAAATGAGGTGGAAAATTGGTTAGATAGAAAGGTAAAGATTCTTAGGTCCGATAGGGGGCGGAGAATACCTCTCTCATGACTTTGCATCATTCTGTGAATCAGAAGTGATTGTACATGAGATAATTGCTCCTTATTCACCCCAACAAAATGGTATATCAGAAAGGAAAAATAGAACTCTAATGGATATGGTAAGTGCTATGCTTTCTAGCTTGAGTTTGTCCTTTTAACTTATGAGGAGAAGCCTTCTTAACTTCTATGTCACTTGTCAAATTGTGTACCTCATCAATACTTTAGACAAGACTGCTTATGAATTAAGGAAGAATCACTCTAAATCTGGCGTACTTCGAAATATTGGAAAATCTAGACATTTATGCATGAGGCATAACTTAATCAAGCAATTAGATGGAGTAATTGCTATTGACTTCATAAGGTCCAAGGACAATTTAGTTGATTCGCTAACTAAAGCATTAGCTAAAGAGTTAGTGATGAATATATCGAGGGGGATGTGGATAGGTCTCTCTTAAATAAATCACTGACAATGGGAACTCAACTTATATGACTGAAGATCCCAAGAACTAGGTTTAATGGGTAACAAAAGTTGCTTTTGAGTGATTTGATATCAATACTACAAGCTTATAAGTTTAGGGCTCCATTCTTATAATGTGGCACTGTTATGACTTGTGGCGGGAAAGGTTGGGCAATGTCCTTACTCCATAGTGAGTTCCATAGTTGTGATACAGTGGAATGCATAGCTAAGGTTCATTCTTGATGGACTTACCTATATGAGTGTGAAAGCGGGGCTATTTCCTATGAGAATTGGGACATTCTCTAGAGTGTTCATGAAATTGAGATATAGCACATGGCCGATAACGTGCTGGCTTTGTGAGAACTTTGAGTCGCTTGGAAATGTTGTTTGTGATGTATCTGGGTTGTTTCCATAGGGTTAGTTTAAGACTCCGTAAGCCACCACCTAATAAACCAGATATGTTTATGCTAGGCAAAGTTCAAATCTCTAGATTCCTTTGCTGATGTGTGTCGTTTTACCGATTTGCCCATTCGTTTTTCCTTAACTATCTTTCTCCTTTTTTTCCTAATTTTAAATTTTGGGAAATTGTTGCAAAAATGGATTTAAAATTAAGGAAAAAATCAAGTGTTTTCTGTTTTGTTTTTCAATGTTGCCTTTCCTGTTTTGAGTTGAGAAAACCAAAACAGTTTAGTGGTGATTTTAGTCCCACATTGGATTTCAATTGAGTTGAGAAAACCTTTATATTAAACCTCTCTTCTAGCAGTTTGTATTAGAAATCAAAAGTATGTCTTGGGAGTGACTTTGCGTGTTAGGCCCTGGTCGAGGCGAGGCGAGACACGGTGTCTTTAACTCGAGCAATTGTTGTTTTTTCTTTGTTTGGATGATGTCACACGTGCGTATAATGCTGTCACACGTGCATTGAAAGTTGTTGTATGCTATCACACACTTGTTGATGTATTAGAATGTGTGCCACGTGTCTACCATGCATACGCCATGTGTCCAAGGTTGTCTTTTGGGTAACTTCTATAAAAGAATTTCGTTTTTCTATTTCAAAACATAGAAAAACTCTATCTCTACTCCTTATTCTCCTCTTCTTCTTTACATCCTTTTCTGCTTGCAAATTAGAGCAGATTCAAGCCTCTAGTGGTTGTGATTGTATATGCATTTGATTTAAGCCGTCAATCTTTAAAGAGAGTTATTGTATCTCGGGGACAGAGCTGCTGAGACCCAGTGCATCAAGGGTTCTTTCTTGTAGGGGCAAATATGCCTTTAAGACGACGATAATGACGTCCCTCAGCTCTCCAATTTAATTCTCTTTTATTCTTTCTTCAGATTTTTGTATTTTCTGCTATATCACTCACCTACCCAAATCCCATTAAAAAACTAAATGCCAATTTCCCAATATCTTCAAAATCTACTCTCCCAATATCCTCAAAATCTACATATGACGATTACGATTACGATTACTCATCTTCCAGCTACCCAAATACACATGCCTATAACAAATGAGCTTCCTATTGCCATAACTATTATCCATCTTCCATGACTATTATGGTGAACCACGTCGATTCTCATCTCCTCACAGCAAAACACCCAACAATATTTTTGAATATTGAAAAATATGCATTCATAAAAAAGCCCATACGAGGGATCGTGGAATGTTGAGAAGACATGGAAGGAGGAGATGTGATAAATGAAAGAAGAATTCAGTGAATGAATAAGAAGTTTGGCCAAGCATGGATAGATTGCCAGTGTGGGAGCGCAATGGATCCCAACCCGTTGTATCTGAAATTTTAAAGGATGATGTGTATAGCCAAAGTGTCAAAATCCAAGAAATGATACACACTGAAGGTCAAAGGTTGGATTGGCTGAAATGTGTCAAAGGATCAACATATAGAACACATGATGGATCAATGGAAAAGTAGATTGATGACTCAACACATGATGGATCAATGGAAAAGTAGATTGATGACTCAATAATCATATTGGTAGATTCTGTGAAGATCTGTAACGTTGAGATGGATGTGTTAGTCCCATCCCAACAACAATCAGAGTATGCAGCTCAAAGACGACTACATAGGATCCCAACAGTAAATGGTTGCCATGAAGAATACTCATTCAAGCTTCAACCCTTGGGCGCACCACGTATTTTTGGGAGGGTTACAATCCTGATTATGTTCATTGCTTCTAGTCGTCAATCCCTTTTTTTACATTGGAGATATTGCGGTAAAAATATCATTTCTTTCCTATATTTTTTGAGAGCATGCCATCCACATTGTGAATGAAGATACCAGTTTCTTCAAAAGAATGTTGTAGTATGACTTTTTTAATTTCCCACACAATTCATGTATTTGTTGTTTAATTCTACATATATTCTTGGGTCAATGTTTGTTTTCCTTCTGAACACTCATTTAAGTTTTTTCTTAATGTCCCATATTTTGATGATTTGTTTTTCTTTTTGCTTATTTTTATGCTTAAAGGAGTTTTTTCTGGCTGATTATAACATGACATTGGGTTTTACAACTAACATGGATAGGTGTTGGGTGTGTCAGTTTGACTATGCACACATGAATTTGGGCATGCGGTCATACATCTGCTGTCAAATCTTTGTATTTGGGTCCCCATGAAACTGCAGTGCTGGTTATATCATCTACTAATGCAATCAGTCATCTGCAAGTGACTTCCTTTTTACTCCATGTGGTTTTGCAGGTCAGCGATATATCCCTAGCAGATTATGTTGCTGTTAATCCTGCAAAGCATGCTACATTCGTCCCCCATACTGCTGGCAGATACTCTGTCAAAAGGTTCCGGAAGGCTCAGTGCCCGATTATCGAGAGATTGACAAACTCTCTGATGATGCATGGTCGTAACAATGGCAAGAAACTGATGGCAGTTCGCATTATCAAGCATGCGATGGAGATCATTCATCTCCTTACTGATCAAAACCCAATCCAAGTAATTGTAGATGCTGTCATCAACAGGTGCCCTGCCCAATAAGCTATTTATATTTTCTAATTTTTTTTACATAAATTTCACTTAGTTTCTCAGCTTCTATTTGGCTCTATTTATTAGTGGGCCGAGGGAAGATGCTACTCGGATTGGTTCGGCTGGTGTTGTGAGACGTCAGGCAGTTGATATCTCCCCGTTGAGAAGAGTTAACCAGGCAATATACCTCATCACAACTGGCGCTCGCGAGAGTGCTTTCAGAAACATTAAGACAATCGCTGAGTGCCTTGCAGATGAGCTCATCAATGCAGCTAAGGGTTCTTCAAACAGGTATCCCACTTGTACTTGAATTTTGACCTCTGTTCATATTAATCTGACTAAATGAAAGAAATATACAGTGTTGGGTAATGCATTTGATCAACACAGTAAATTGTACATGTGGCAATGGCCTTGATGATTCAGACATATGATTATGGATGACCGTGATAAATTAGATGATCTTAACTGTCCACTTGACAGCGCTAAATGTGGACTATTGGTGTAATTCTTTGATATTCGTTGGAGTTAGATCATCTCATTGGGATTGTATTATGGCATTGCCCATCCCAAGATGGGGACATCAGATCAGCAACCTAGGTACGAAAAGGTGGGGCCCATCTGTGCCTTCCTGGGTTGAACAGAAAATGCCATTTCTTTCAGTCAAACCTCTAGTAATCTTAAGGACTGTTTGGGCAACGACAAATTCTTGTTTGTCAAAAACAGATTTTCAAAATTCTAATTTGTGTAGCCTCTAGTTTGAGAGTCAATCTGATTAGTATATACCCTCACTAGAGGGAAACCCTGGGCCATGGCCTCAAAAATTGTACAGGTGGGATATCTGAAACCCACATTAAACCTTCCAAACTGTGGGCCCCCAATTGCTGGAGGTAGCAACCTTCTGCTTAGGCTATTTGGATGTTGGGTCAACCAACTAGGGGCAAATTGGTGCAACATGTGCCGATGGCGTTGATTTATGAGGATATTTTGTTAGAATTGGCCATTATATGCTATTTTGGGATACATTTTGGTCCATCCTGGTCCCCAATAAACAAGCGGTCCAGATTGCCTCATGGCAATTTTTGGTTAAGCAGTCTGAACATACATAACAATCAAAAGTTACATGGAATTGTTATTTATGGTAGGGTGACTGAATGATCAATTTATTCTAAATTGCAAAACAGCAAATTGCTAGGGGTGCGATTGGTTGCACCAAATATCAATATCGTGAAATTTCATGACATTTAAAGATGCAATTTCCGATTACAAATAATTGCAATCATGAAAACTTTCTTGTCCTAACAGACCAAAGTGTCTTAGGGTATATATATATATATATATATATATATATATATATATATATATATATATATATATATTGGAGTTGTTTATTTGCATTATCTGAACTTTGGGAATTAAAAGCAGCATTTGGTGTTGTTTGTTGACAGCTATGCGATCAAGAAGAAGGATGAGATAGAGCGAGTTGCCAAGGCAAACCGTTGATTCGTATGCCCTGTTGAGCGAAAGGGCTAGCTGGTTTTGAAATACATTTTCTTCGATTTTGTCTTTGTTCCTCTGTTAAACATTAATCTATTTGGATTTTAATTTGAAGCAGTTTTGGTTTATGTCCTTTCTATGGAGTTAAGACCAACGTAATACTGTTTGAAACGATTCTGCATTGCGGCTTGAACTGCATGTGTTTACATTCATGTCATAATCTCTACTGCCAAATTCCTAGTTTTTGTTTGTTGAGTTTCCTTTATACAGGCTGGGATCTGAGCTGACAATAGAACCGCCGGTGGTCATTGCTGATTTGTGGTCCCTCCCTGCAAGAGGGCAAGGGACCTGATAAGGTGGAGAGCAATGGCCAAATGTGGTCAGCCCTTGTTGGAATCCGAATTGCTTTGCATTTGTTTCAAGCATGGGATCTAGGAAAATGAAAATGTTTCTTCAAGACCATGATTTTGCATTGGATTCGATTGGGCAATGTTCAAAGTCCACTGTTTGGGAAGCAAATTACGAAATCATAAATTCATGGATTTGGAGAATTTATTGCAAAGCCATTGCATTTATTACATACGAATTGCATCATTTCGGGGATTTGCCGACTCTTTAGCTTTTAAAGGGATTTAGATTTGCCTCCAAATCCATGGATATATAAATGGTTGGGCCTTTCAAAATCCTTCCCTCGACCTAATATGCGGATTCCCTCACCCAAAACAGCTCCCTAGTAAATGCTAGCATGATAGTGGCTGTTGCTGCCAAGCCCTGCAAACTCAACTCTACCTAACGCCGGTAGTCTGTGGACGTCAGTCAATAAGACATTTTTATCTCCACAACATCTGGGCGCCCACCGAGTTGGGTGGGACCCACCTTGATATATGTGTCTTATATCCACACGGTCCGGACAAAATGAAACAGATCTAAAATTTTAGGTGGACCATAATATGGGAAACAGTGGTAATTGACCATTAAAAACTTCTTATGGGCCACAAAAGTTTTGGATGTGTGGTCTATTTGTCTAGGTCTTTGTGACCTTATCAACAGGTTAGATGGCAAATAAACATTCAGTGGCCCTGTGCGGGCCGCATAAGATTTGGATCTGCTGCGTTTCTGGTATCATGCCAAAGAATGAGCTGACGTTGTGGATTTAAGGCACATAGCAACATCCGTCTCTGCAATTGGGGTTATTTTCATCATTTTTTTCCCCACCAAAATCAAAGTAGATGGGGGTGGCGCTCTCCACCAATCTCTTCCCAATCTCTCCACATGCGATGGCGTTACCCAAAATGAACTGTTTCTCATTTTAATTTATTTTTGTTATAATGAACGCTTTTCAGCACACATATAAATTGATCTGAAAAAACTGATGGACGGATCGGATGCCATGGGACACCACGGTGGGCCCGACAGATGTTCTGGTTCCGACAGACCTTAAGAGGTGAAGCATTACCTACCACCTACCCTTCTTCTTTTCTTCCTGAATAAAATATCTATACTGGGACAGTGTGTGATATATGATCCACAGGCGCCTGGAAATTGCATACGTGGCATTTATGCAAGTCCACCTAAACTGTCCGTGGTTCCTGGTTACGTGTATCACCGACATTTACGCTTGTTTAATAGTGACAATTAACAAACAAATGGCTCTGATTTTGGGACTGTGACTAAGCTGCAGCGTGTTTCGCTATTCCGTCGGTCTAACGTGAGTTAAGGTATGCCACGTTGTACAATTTCTGAGTGTGCCGGTGTACCAAGTGTCATACGCTGCCAGAGTATCATACTTAACTACCTCTTCTGCTACACCTCTTCGTAGATGTGTGCGTGCCGACGGCTTATTCTCAATCTTAAGCAATCGAGATTCTGTTCGATCTAGAGAGAGGGAGGGAGGGAGGGAGGGAGAGAGAGAGAGAGATTTTAGGGTTCGTTTCTGCAGGTTGTTAGGAAATGGGGAGAAGCAACTCCCTCGCATGTCTTCACCTCATCATTTTCTTCTTCTTGTTCTTGAATCGCTCCTTCGCCGATGAAGTCTCCCATGACGACGAATCCGCCCCGAAATCGCCTGCCTGCAACAACAAATTTCAGCTTGTATGTTACTCTCTCTACTTAAGTTTAGCTTGTATTCTAGTAATATAGGAAGAACAAAACCCTAATGGCTCATCGTCTTCCCCGTAATTTGGCGATTCTCTATGTCCCGCTTTGATTTTTGTCGTTCGTGGTAAGATTCCAGCATGCCGTGGGACCTATGGGAATAATCTAGTGCGGAGGCTGCGATCTCACTCCCTGCGTGAAGATCTTTACACTGGATGGCCGGCCTGTGTTGATGTGCTGTGACTGTCGGATGGGTTGGCCCAGCCGTGGATTTCAATGGACCAGGATTGATCATACCTGTGTGATCAAGATACAGCATCGACAGAACAGCCACAACAAGCTGCTCTGCAGCTTGCCTGCTTTGTCAAGTGGCATTGGCCTTTTAGATTGTTTGTTGTCTTGTTGGGAGTGGAAATTGAAGCTCACAATGTAGTGACTTTAGGGCGTGTTCTGGAATTAATAGATCCTCATAGGCAGAATAGCCGATTGCCGGATGCTGAATGTGTAATGTGTCAAACATTTGCAAATCATGACCTTTCAACACCCAAACAGGTGCATTGTCTATCGGGTTGCAGACTGTTTTTCAAAGTGCAATGTTGACTCTTTGGCAAGGTTTTGAAAATCGGTCATGGTATCATATTCCTGTCGGGCCTCTTCGATCATGATACAGGTCTGATGCTGGGCTTGCATCAGTCAACATGGGCTCTGATATTGAGTGGATATGGGGTCGTATTGACCCATATCCTATTGGAAAGTTTGTCTGTGTGGCATTATTGAAAACCTTGCTCTTTGGGCTTGTCTTCATATCAGGTGTCATTCTTTTGTGCAGGAATTTTATTGCAATTGTTGTATTTGTTCCTGTAAGCCCTCTGCATTTTTTGTTCATTTCATGCTTCTCTATTTGATTGATGATGCATGCAAAAATCCCTGCTGTTGTGTTGTAAGATTTTCTCTTCTTCTTTATGGATGTGAGGGTGCTGATTTCTGGTTCTTTAGGTTAAGGTGAAGAATTGGGTAAACGGTGTAGAAGCTGAAAGTGCAGTTGGACTAAGTGCTAGATTTGGCTCTTCCTTGCCACGTCATGCAGATGAAGCCCTCAGAATGCCTGCCGTTCTGGCAAATCCTTTCAACTGCTGTGCCAATTCCTCTTCAAAGGTCATTCTTTTTCGGTATTCCGGTTGAGCTCATGCTTCTGTCATAAAGCATTGCATAGAACATTGCTGGGAATTTCCATTGTATATTTATTTCGTGATTCTTCTTTTTGAGAAAGCTCTCCCTGATGCAGTTAGCGAATTCTATTGCCTTGTCGAAGCGGGGAAATTGTACTTTCACAACTAAGGCACAAGTTGCACAGCTAGGCGGTGCAGTTGGCTTACTGGTGATAAATGACAATGAAGGTAGTTGTTTCTGATGCAATCTAAACATGTGATTGTCATTATAAAATTGGTGCTTTACCTGATAAGTGTCGGTTCTTTATATTAAGGTGCTGCTTATTTTCCCATTTCCATGCATACTCTGATATTTTCATTTCTTCCGCATGTCTTTGCAGATCTTTATAAAATGGTGTGCACCGAAAACGATACATCCCTAAACATTACGATTCCTGTTGTCATGATTCCAAAGTCAGCAGGGCAGACTATGAAGGATTCCTTGGACGCTGGAGGGAGAGGTGAGTCTATATGTTCATATACTGTGTCCTTAGACCTTATTTGTTATTTTGTCTGTGAGTTTTGATGCCATTTCTCTGGCTATAGGTTTTTGGAGGTTGATATTTTTGTACTATATGCATGCTAATTGAGTTTTAGTTCAGATGTTAAAATTTGAAACTATCAAATGGGTTCACACACTTGACCCATCATGCAGGGAAAGCTTGCTTTCCTTGCTGTTAGCACGCATATTTATTTGGCGTAAATTTGATTCTAGCATAGATCTCCTTTCTAGAATCTAGGTGGATTACTATCTTGGTCTCCAAGAAATTCAGTTTGGTTTGAGTATTAGAGACTATGGGTTTGGAATCAGCTTAGGTAAACAGACTCACGCATACAAGGCAGCACATGGGTGCAAGATCCAATCCATCCTTTAGAGGGCGCCACAATGTAGATGTCCTGGCCCAAGAATCAGGTCGGTCCACATGTCAAGTGGGCTGGAGTTTATAAAACAAATGTACGGCTGTGAAAAACCCTTCCACTGGTTTCTAGTATTGGGGTCCACCAGTTGAGTGGACCAGATTTATTTTCGGCAAGAGCATCAACATGGTCAGGACCCACCTGATGGATGCTTCGGTTTTATACCTATTGGCCTTGGTAGTGCATATGGTGGCTTGTACATGAGCTTCCTTGTTCATGCATGTGGGCTTAACAACGCTCATTCAGGAAAGAAGTTGCATTAAATCAAAGTTAGTTTGAAATTCTATTCAATTTAGTAATAACATGCTAGATGTCAACATTAGTTTCTAATTTGATAATTGTTCTTATTAGTTTCTATATCTGTTATCATACAACAAAAGTTTCTATTTTCAGTCCGAAAGTTAAGAGAAAAGTTTTATATAGTGTCGTTGAAAAAAAAAAAGGTCGTAAATGCAAGCTAGAGGAGAACCCCAGGCCGGTTTTTAGTTTCTTTAAATCTGAATTTTCTTGAGTGGCAAGTGGACTGTCATCTCTCTCTCTCTCTCTCTCTCTCTCTTGTCTGTCCATCGTCCTCTTTCCCTCTCTCTAGTCTAGTTGTCTACACTTTCCCCTTGATGTTGTATAATTCTTAGTTGTGTTGCAAGTTCTTCTTTTATCTTTTTAGAGAATGAAAATTTTATTGAAGAAAAGCAAAACAACAACAAGAACAACAACAAGATTACAGTCCTTAAATTTAGAACACAAGAGGCCCATTTGACGACAAGCAACCTAGAACAGACCAAGACATATTGTAGTGAATTGTTGCGGTATATTTCAAGCATTGTCTGAGGAATCGGGTAGCTGATTTGCCATAGGCTTTTGCATAACTTGAGGTTCCATCCAGCCTTTTACTGTAAGTTTCAACAGAATACTAGTTTCTGTTGATACCAACCATTGCTTTATTGGATCCAGCAGAATTTGACTGCTATGGCCTTTTTGCAATACTGGCTGCTGACTAAAATCATAGTAGTAGAGGTCTCTGCATTAATATTTTTTATGTTCTTAGCTATCTTATCTGTTGTTAGACTATTCATGCCATTCATAATCATCAACATAGCCCTGTCCCAACAATTTGGGTCGGATTTATCAATCTCATATCATCAGTCGTTCCTATCTAAGCCTCTATCCTTGGTAAGTGAACAAGCTTTCATATCCCATCTCACCATCACAATCCAAGTCCATTCAGGCCTTTTCCTGACCTTCTTTTAAGGCCTTTCCACCCAATCAATGTTCCCCTCATTGGAGCCATCTCCTCTCTTTGTAGAAAACTTCTGCCAATACATAAAAAAATTACTGCCATTTTGCCTTGTGCAACATATATGCATTGCATACTGCATATTATTTAAACAGGTGATTAGTTGCTTGCATCATGGTTTTCCTTGATATGATTATGACTTTATTTTAGGGTTGTTTGGATGTGTTGTATGGAAATTTGTTGGAAGTGTAACAGTAATTCCATGGGATCATTTTCTTGGAGAATTAAAGAATAAGGTTTCTTTGCTTTGGATGACAATAGAAACTGCTTGGATCTGTAACTAGGATAATAACTCTCCAATTCTGTGGAATTTATGATTAAGAGAATTGCATGAGAAGAACTAGAATATGAATGGGGCCTACTCGAGCAGGAATTCTCAATGCTCATGCACTAAAAATCTCCCAAAAGAGCTCAGTTCTTCTCCCTAATTCTTCCCACCCCGATGGCCCCTTCTCACTAGCTTTTGCACCTCCTCCCAACTCATGAGATGGACACTTTGCTTCTCTCCTCTTTTAAAGAAATTCAGTTGAAGTTGATCAATCTTCGAAGCCACAGCTGTTGGCATCTTAAAGAGGGCTAGGAATTAAACTAAGGGATTAGAAAGAGCAGACTTGATAAGCGCGATTTTATCTCGCAAATGAAAGATATGACCCTTTCCACAGTTTCTTCTTAATCCATTCATTGAATCTGCTTCAAAATTACCCCCAGGATGAAGTTCTAGATATGAACTAGAGAGATTTACCTTTTTACATCCCAACCAATCCACCAAGACCTTGGATCATTTTCTGCCACCCTAGCTACAACCCTTTTACCCAAATTCACATGAAAGCCAACATATGCTTAAAAAAACCTTAGAACTAGGGCTGTCAATGAGCCGGGCCTGGGGTTGGCTTGGGCCCAGATTTTGAACTGTTCAAGCAGGGCCTGACGGGTGAGGCCTATTCAAAATTTTGATTTTGCTTGGCCTGAACCTGGCCCATTGACAGCCCTACTTAGAAAACCTTTCAGATATATATTTATTTTTCTCTTCTTCGAGGATGCCCCTCATAAACTAAGGGGATTATCTGCGAATTGAAGGGTTGGTCACCACCATTTTCGACTGCCAACTCCAAACCTTTAAATAAGGCTAAAGCTAATGCTTTATCCATAAGCAGACTTTAGCTCGCAGCTACAGAAGAGGAAAGAAGTGGGGTAACAGATCCCCTGCCAGGGGCATCTAGAACTAGAGAAGTAATCTGTCAGGGAATTGTTCACCGAGATAAAAAAAGAAGAAGACGAATGAATACGTTCCTTTATCCCCTGTATCCACCTGAGAGCGAAACCCTTCCAGAATAGTTTTACAATGGGAAGTTTAAATCTGCATGATCGTAGGCCTTTTCCGTATCTATTTCTTTTCCATATCTACTTTGTGCAGGATCCCAGCCTCACCACTTGAATCTCAAATCATTGCATTCATTCAATATAAGAATGCTGTTACGAATCTTCCCCACTTTGATGAAAGCTCCTTGGAACAGTGATATGACAAAGCTGATAGTCTCCCTTAGTCTGACCAAGAGAACCTTCATTAAATCTATTCAGATTTGTCACTCAGGAAGATGCTTATATCTCCAAGTACACTGCTAAGGTGGGTAACCATGTGGTCTAGGTGCCTCAATTTTGTAGAAACTTGACAGATGAGGAGATTTGTCTACTTTGGGGGCCTCTTGAAAATGTTGCATGGCATGGTATATCTCTGGTGGGCAAGGTGTCCCATAACGGTAACAGTGGCTGTAACGGCCACCACCGTTACCGTTACGATACGGGCCGTAACGGCCATTACGGACCCCGTATCGGCTGAGACGGCCCTTTTTTATTTAAAAAAAAAAAATCTGTTCTAGGACCGTTACCGGGCCGTTATGGTCCGATACGGGCTGTTATGAGGCCGTTACGGCCCGTTTTTTCTGTAACGGCCGTTACGGCCGTTTTAACCCCGTATCGCGTAACGGTCATGACCGTTTCCGTTACGTATCGGCCGATACGGCCGATACGTAACCGTTTTGGGATACCTTGCTGGTGGGTGTGGGTTAGGATAGGTGGGTATGGAGTTTGATAGCTTGGGCCGTTTCTCGCAAAAATCGTTCTATTCAGTCATCTCCATTTCCCCTTCCTCAAAGACACCGGATCCCGTCCATCTTATGTGAAAGTACTTAGCTGCCCAGTATTATGGCTTTTGCGTGGTTGGTAAGAGCAAGGTGCTTAAGATTGACTCCTGAGTAGGAAGATGATAAGTCCAAATAGATGCATTTTATGGCCCAGGGATGCAGAAATGTGGGACCATTTATTCATGCATTGCTCGTTGTCTTTGGAGATGTGTTGGAATTACTTCAAGCCTGTTTGGGTGGAATGGGTCATGCCGGGCTCAACTGGGGACTTTTTTCAAGCTTGAGATTGTGTGGCATGAAAGGAAAGTTCTTCCTTATGGTGGCTTTTTCTTTTTCTTTTTCTATTTCTGTTTTTTAAGGAAATTATGGTTGCTTATTCTTCTTGCTACTTTTTGGCAATCTTGAATGCTTATTCCTCCTCCTCCTCCACTTCGAACAAAGACCCATCTCCTCCTCCTCCTCCTCCTCCTCCTCCTCCTCCTCTTCTTCTTCTTCTTCTTCTTCTTCTTCAAACAAACACCATCATTGCTGGTCTCACTATCCTTTCTTTTGGAATATAGCTTGGTATCAGTGTTGTTAAAATCATACGATTTACGATTCAAATCGTATGATTTGGATCGTATTGTACACCTGTACGATTCAAATCGTACTACAAAATCGCAATTTGAAAAAGCGTACGATTCATACGATTTTATCATGAATCGTTAATCGTACGATTTGAAACCAATCGTTTTTTTTTTTTATACATGTAAATGGGGATATTCATTATAATCCTTTTGTTTTTTGCATATTCATGACAAAATAGATGCTTGATGTGTTTTTTTTTAAATTTTTTTTTATTTACATACAATTTTAATGACATGTCTCCTGCCTGTTATCCAGGCTGGTTGACATGCCACAGCCTCTCCAGCCAGGTCTCAGGTTCGAGACACGCTAATAGCATCAGTGGGTGCTTTGTGTGATTAATCGGGTGGGTGAGTTGCGGTACTAACAGGTTGTGTGAGTTGCATGACTAACGCAATAAAAGCATTACCTCTAAAAAAAATGACATGTTTTATGAAGTCTAAAAATAATCTTATGATTTACGATACGAATATGCATTGGTTCACATCTTGTTCATGTGTTAGAAAACTGGGCAATTTTACAACTGTAATTTTACTGGATTTTATGCTCCAAATAGTGGAGGGAGACCCCCCCCCCCCCCCCCCCCTCGCTCTTTTGTCGGGGGCACTTAAAAGGTCTAATACAATAAATGTTAGAGGTGGGCCCCACATTTAAGCCATCACTCACTATGGTCCACCTAAGATTTAGATATGTCTGATTTTTCATACCCACCTTTAAAATGAGTTGGCAAATAATTGAGATGGGCCCCACATTTAGGGCCTCACCCACTAGCGGTCCACCTGAGATATGGATCTACCTTATTTTTGGACCATGTCATGAAATGAGTTGGTAAAACGGATGAACGACATAGATATATAATACATACATCAAGGTGGACCCATGTACATTGCTTTAAAAAATTGTGCATGAGGCATATATTAGCTCACAATTAATTAATTAAATTATGGACCGTGTTGCTAAATGGATGATTGATATGTTTTTTAATTTTTCTTATCTATGTATAATTATTTATTATTTTTGATGATATTTTTATGAAAATTTAAAAAAATGTTACGATTTACGATTTACAATGCGATTTAGACAAGAAAACGATTTATGATTTGACAACATTGCTTGGTATACAGATCCACTATTGTGCTTTAGACTTGGTGCTCCTGACTTGGCTTGTCAAGTTGAGTTTTGTTATGTGAACTAATTCAACCAAGTCTTAAACGATTAGTTACCATTCCACCCCCCCCCCCCCCCCCCCCCCCCCCCCCTCTTCGAGCCTTGATGAAGCATGATTGAGTTGATTTGTATGCATCAAGTTGAGTTTTCAAATATAATTGTAATCATGTTCTGTATAATCAATAGACTCACTTATTGAGATACATATTTTGCAACACTTTAATCCTGTCCAATGGATGGAATAAACAAAACTACAAAAAAGGGAAAAAAAAAGTATAACTTTGCTGAAGGGGCCATGACATCACATTACTTTGCTAGAGACTATTTATACTTGTTGGAAAGGCAAGGGATTCCCTCACTCCACTGCATATAATAAATGTTCCCAAGTAGTCCACCCAGAGTGTGTAGCCATGGTTTTGAATATTGTCCAAAGGCTGAGTTGACTTTGTCTAGGTAAAGAATGAAATGATGAATTGGGCGAGTCACACTAGAACGGACCAGATCAGAACAAGTTTGAGCAAGTCAGAATGAGTCAGGGAGAGTTGTACTGGCTCCGGTTTATAGGTGAGTCACACTCCAATGCTGCTATTTAAAACCATGTGTGTGTGGAGCTGGGTTAACATGAAATTACGTCGGGGGGATACCCTACGCTATATGCGGAAGCTTATAGAGCTATGCCTAAGTCCTGCTGGGGCCTGGGGGGGGGGGGGGGGGGGGGGGGGTGGCGCAAGAACACTTCGGCTTCTAAGCCTTAGTGGGTCCAATCACATAGACTAGCAAAATGAATAAGCAATTAAGCAACCTAGTCTAAGTGCATAGATTATAAAATGATTTAACCAATCAAACAACTAATCTATGCAACCTATGTAGACTATATGAGGATGAATTATATGATCTTAAGTCTACACCTAGTGAAAACCCATCTTGTGTGTGAATGTGCCTATCTAGTGTCTAGCATACATTCCAATTAAGCATTGATAGTTAAACAATTAAACTTCAATGCATAAATAGAAATGTGCTCAAATACATCACAAACACAAGCATGTATAGTGGTTCGACTACTTGTCTACTCCACTTCCGGTTGTCGAACTCACCCCTCGAGTACACCGAATTTCACTATAAGGGTTTTAAATCAGGTTCACCTCACAATCTAGGAGTTTGAAATAGATTCCTCCCAACCTTACAATCCTACTCAAGGACTGGGTCCTACTAAAGAACCTCACGTATGCACCTATGTTGGTGGACCACGTACACACCCGTGTTGGTGGCTCCCCTTACAGACTTTACAATTTAGGCTTTACTCAAGAGCCAAGGTTCTACAACCGAACATTAGGCTTCACACATAAGCCAATGTCCTACAACCGAACCTTAATGGTTTTAAGCTTTACAACCGAGCCAAGGTCCTACAACGAACCTAGCGTATACTCCCGCCGGAGGCTCCACACGGAGACTTGCTTTGGCCCTACAACTGAGCCTAGGTCCTACAATCGAACCTATCAAGTTTGGCAATTCAAACTCTACACTCACTTCTCCACGGGAAGAGAGTGGCTGGACTCTACAAATTGACAACATTGCTTGTCAGATTTGAGCCCCGTTGATGCGCCGCTTGGGTTGCTTGATCTCCGCTCTCTCGTGCTTCAATAAGCTCCCCTTTGCTCCCCCGATCTTGTTACCGATGTTTCGCCAAGGCATCAGCTTCAATGATCAATCACCTTGCATGAGATGCTCCAATTGAGATACCCAGGTGGTTTTGAATCGTCTGCAACTAGTAGGAAATGGTTGCCTAGAAGAATACACCTAATTGGATCTCTAAGATGTGTTTAGACAAGTGTTTACCTATGATCAAGGTGCCTAAACTCCTAGAGATCAAGGGAGAACAAGTTCATCTTCTTCTTAAGCTTTGAATGCTCTATTCTTATGATAAATCACAAGGAAGATGACTTGATTGGGTTAGGATTAGAACCTATGGCTGTTTGCAACAATGGTGGCTTCTAAATCTCTAAAATCCCTCTCTTAAGCCCAAAAACCAGTTCTCCCGCTTTTATAGATAAAGCTCCAACGGTCAGAAAAAGGCCACTTCGACGGCATCGAACTTATCTTAGATGGGGTCGAAACCCAACTTCGATGGGGTCGAAGAACTGTCCAGAGAGTTTCTTCAGTTGCTGGACATCCATTTCGATGACATCGAACAAGCACCTTCAATGGAATCGAAGTGCTATTCGGTAGCATTGAAGAATTGTCTAGAGAGTGTAAATATGATGCTGGACATACGTTCGATGGAATCGAATTGGTTTTTGATGGCATCGAAGATCCATCGAACTGTTTTACGATGGCATCGAAGTCCACTCGAAAACGGCTATCTGGGCCAGGTTTGTTTACAACAGTTAATACCTCTTTTATTATCCCTAACTTATCATGTTTTTCTGAGTGTTCTAAGGCTAATGATGATGACTAAGGGTTTTATTAAATGGTCCAAGTCATCTAGAGGTAATGATTGTTTTGGTTCTAAGGGTTAGGGTCACTAAGGCATCTCATTTACCTGTTTCTTCTTCCTTGATGATGCTTGTCCACTTGAATCTTCGGTCTTCAGTTTGCCAAGGCTCAACCGACATTACAACACATGGACGCACGTGATTAACAAATAAGGTGCAGTAGTATGCCATAGAAAAGTGCACTAACGTAACATACCATTAAAACAACTCCAACTTAGCAGTTACTTTCTACTTTTCTTGAAGTTGGGAAACCACAATGAGCACATGTAGAAGCATCCACTAATTTCAAAGCTGCACAACTCCATTGACTGGGGAGGTTCTTGTGTATCCCTTTCATATTTGCTTTGGATTTTGTGCTTCCTGTTTTATGTTTTGCCTTGGTGTATTGATCTGCTCGTGTCTAGTGACTCTAGATGGGGTGCATCTTGTATTAAGTTATTAACTGATCTTGCCCTCCCGCAACTCTAGCTAAGCATATTTATCTGATTAGCTGCTCTTGCCCTCCCATTTTCAGCTTCATTAAGTACTTTTTGTCATATATCTGGTTAACGTCAAAGCTGTTCTTGCACCTTAGCAGGTGGAATCCAGCACCATCTAAAAGTTATCGAATATGCTTATATTCTTCGCATCTGGTTTGATCTATTCTATCTTTACCTAAAGTGCATTGCTGACCATGTGTTTCTCACTGCAGTGGAGCTTCTATTGTATTCGCCTAGACAGCCAGTTGTGGATTTCTCTGAGATATTCCTGTGGCTGATGGCTGTTGGGACCATTGTTTGTGCTTCCCTTTGGGGTGACTTTATTGCCTGCGAGCAGACTGATGAGCGTTATGATCAATTGGTGAGAAAGGGCTCATCATCTGACAGTTCATGTCGAATTTCTCACATGTGATTTCACTGTAACCAAGATTGCTATTATGTCACAATCTTGACATTCACCAGCTGCAAGGGAGATCACTGGATTACTTTATAGGAATATCCTTCACATGGGCATTTAACAGATACATGTGTCCTTATCACTTAATCCAAGTTGTTCTGGTGCTAAGGAGACAATTACCAACATTCTCTGATAGACACCTCATTCTTTGTCATACCTTTTCATTGGTCCCAACTGCACATGATAATTATTGTAACAGATATGCTTGAACATCCCAACGTATTGCAACATGATACATTTGTACTTTAGCTGTTGGAATTATGTTCCTTTCAATGACCCAAACTGTTTATGTGATAGGGCTTCTCTTGGATGGGGGATGCCCCCAAAAATCTCTCGGATTGAATATTTCAACCTGTTTATTATACAAAGGCCATGCTGTCCATCCATTTTCAAAGCAAAAGAGCCAAAATTTCAAACAGTTGAAATAATCCTTTTGAGAGATTTTATTTGTTGTCTATCCACCATAAAAGGTGAGAAACATTGTATAAATGCTTCAGATCATTGGAAGACAACCCAGATTCAAGGGCTAAAGTCCCAATGTATGATATTGCAATATGTGGGGATGTGTTCGAGCAAGCCTCTTCCTGTAATGGTTATGTCATATTATCAGAGAGACACAATAGATAGGCAAATTGACCTATTATGTTTCTTTACTAATTATCTGTAGACTGTAGGTTCCTGAAACTGTTGCAGTTGGGCTTGGCAAAATTTTCTTTATATATATATATATTGGAAAATCATAGGGCCGTGTCCATGCGTGTATTACAAGTATTACTTAGTTTGGGTTTATTGTATCAATTTATTTATTTTTCTGGAGTCTGTGATAAACCAATGAACAGGAACTTTGTACGAAATTCAGATTTAGATTTGCACAACAATAAGAATTTTCCGTTAGTTCTTTATTTTGTGTGTGTGGAGAGTAGAGAGTTGCTAGAACTGAGGTTCCCAGTGTAACATTTCATTGGTTATATAGGAATGGGAAAACGCATATCAGGACCCCTGAAGTCATAGAAAAGATCGCCTTGGAAACCCCTAAAGTAGTTGGATGTGGATATCGGGCCAAACTATCTTGTAGTCCTTCTATATCTTTGGATGCGAAACTAGAACTTTATTTTATTAGCTTATTCATCATTTCAGATATGCACATCCTTTGAACCAAAAAGAAAAAAGAAAAAAAAAGAAGAAGATGAACAAAACAAATGAGAAGGTATCTCCATTATTCTTTAATAAAAGGGTACGCCCATTAATAAGAGGGGAGGCTTATAATCATCTAAGCCTCGGGGTCAGTTACACGAATCCTGTTCTGCTAGTCCTCTCTATCAAGGACCATATCCTCAAAATTAAACCATATGTCATTAAGCCTTTCCTTATTGCCTCGCTCCACGCCCTTTTGGGCCTGCCCCTTGCTCTTTTAGTGTCTTCAACTTGAACCAATTCATTCCATTGTGCAATAATGAAGATATGCAAAATCTAAAACTAAAATTGTATGAAGTATGCTTTCAGACATTGCATGTGGGTGCCTGGCTGCAAGTATCAGGCTAGAATATTCTGCAATAGTCCTTACTTCTATATCTTTGAATGTCAAGCAATAACTTTATTATTGTTTCAGAGAGGTACCTCCATTCATAAGATGCTTATAAACAAAGCCAATTGCCATAATCCGAGAAATTCTAAAATACGAAGTATCAGAAACATGCGCACACGCAGATAGTTGTATCTGTGGATGTTTGTTGTTAGTATGCGTGTTTGGTGACTGGGTGTTTAGGTGTGTCTGCATTTCTGTTTGCAGGTACATGAATCTGTGTGTGTTGTTTGGGGCAGGAATTGATATCTGAGATATGAAGGAATTGATATGATTCTTACTCTGGATCATCTCCCTAATAGCATCACATCATTGTTAATGGATGCTTAAAAGTGTATGCAAGCTGGGGAATTGGCAAGCCATCTAGTCTTGATTGATTGTCCTTTTGCTAGCAATTTCATAATTCCATTCTTAGTCTGTTTGAGGTTTTTGAGTCGATCCAGAATCGGTTGACAAATTGTTAGAAGTGGAATTATGGTTTCAAGACAGAAAGGGTGTAGAATCTTGTCACTCTTCCTGTGGTTTGATGATCTATCTAGAGAAGCAAAATAGTTGGGCTTTTTGTTGGGCTGTTTGGAATAAGTGTTAAAGTATTCCTTAGGTGGCTAACAGAGTGAGAGAAATGATCGTTTATTGGGTATTGATTTTAAAAGGAAATGAAGTATTTCTTGTGATTTTTGAGAAGAGGATGGTTGGAGGTTATCAACTGACAGAAAGTAGCAGCCTCTTTGTCACCAGGTTTGTTCTCTGCTTCGAAACAATATGTGGAAGCTCAATTTCTACAGAAGTTCTAAAGTTAACCTAGGTCCACTGAGGATACGATGTGTCGTTAGAGATAACCAGGGAAATATTTGTGGTGGTTTTCTTGGTCCAATCAAGAGCTCTGATTCTAACGAGGTGGAGGTCTGGGTCGTTTCATAGGGCATGTCTGAGTTCATCCATCTTCTGGCTCTTATTATATTGGATATTCTGCTAATGCAATTGGATGAGTTTTACTTTCAGTTGATTACCCTTGGTGTTTCTCCCGGTGCCTAGAGGGAATTTGGGAAATTAAGGGGGTCATCTTGGTATCCTTTTCTCATTTCCATTGGTGGGAGATTCCCTTACTCTTTGTTCTTGAGTGAGATTGAGAAAGAGGGAACATGAGATGGAAGGAGAGGAGGGCTCAATAGATGTTGACACCCCTAGCCTCTTCTCATCTTATTAATAGGGCTTTCATAATAAATGAGAAAGTACAAAAATACCCCCCAAGTTATTACATAAAATGAAGCCCATAATCTTAAGGACTAAAAGGGAAACTGATAATGTGAAACAATAGAAACCATAATCTCCATATAAAGTGGGCACATGGCTACATGTGAGATCATCATGGTCCCTCAACCCTCTGTAGTTTCTTCTTTGCTTCTTCTTCTTCTTCTTTTAATGAAATCTACTCGTAAAAAATAAAATAAAATAAATTTATGTTACCTTCAAAGAAAATCAATATTACATAATATGACCAGTCTCTCTGTGCTCCTACACTTCTTCAATTTTTATTCCTTTTTGCATTTCAGATATGCTTCTGGCAAAAAAGCTTTTTGTGCCATGCATGTAATCTCAATGGACTTTGCTGAGTGATTTGAGCTTCGGATTGCTTATGATGAAAGTTGAAACCTCACGGCATTTGCTTTAGTTCTTAAGCTGCCTTTACTTTTAGGAACTTGTTTAAGCAATATTTGTATTTTGCTTCTCTCTCTCAAAAAAAGCAAAAATAAATAAAATAAAATAAAAATCGTATTGCTTATGATGAAAGTTGAAACCCCACAGCATTTGCTTTAGTTCTAATGCCACCCACCTTCTAGGAACTTGCTTAAGCAGTATCTCAAGAACAAACACTAACATCTTCTTGGAAAGGCTGTTAGTGAATCTTCTGTACTTCTTTTTATGCTGATAGTTTTAGAATATGTTGATTTAGAGGGGAAATATGATGGAGATAAAATACTTGCTGAGGGTGACTTGCAAACCGTCAGTTAGGGCATTGGTCTCCATGCTTATATTAATAGAACCTCCCTAAAGCTCAAAATCATATCTGGTGTTTCCGGGAGTAACCTGGTGATCCTCCAAGCATTTCTTGTTAGCTCATAATACAGCAGCTAAGGATCCCCTCTCAAATCTCAATGACGCACCTTGTACTTATGATGCCTATGTACTGTGAGAATCACACATCCATCTTCAAAGCTTCCTTGAATGACTATATGCTTATTACTGCTGGGTGGTGGGGTATATGATAACATTTTAAATTCGGCATGGGATTCCAAAGTCTTAAAGATTCTAATTCTGTATTGGACTTATGTTCTAGTTGAGAATTTACTGTTGGTATTTCTTATTTGTACACCATCCATGTTCAGAAGTTGTTTATCAAGTTTTCTGGTAGATTTTACTTTTCAGATACAACTATCATCAGAGACAACGTGTTTTAAATTATGCATTTGCTTTCTTTGGCTAGGGTGCACCTAATACTGGAACTATCAACAAAGACGATACGGAGAAGGAAATTGTAGATATTAATGTGAAGGGAGCTATAATTTTCGTTATAATGGCATCAGGCTTTTCTAATGCTACTCTACTTTTTTATGTCTTCTTGGTTTATTTGGCTTCTAATCGTGTTATTCTGCATTGGTGGCATTGAGGTATGTGGTACTTTAAGAAATATCCACCTTATTTCATTGTTGGAATTCTGAAAAGTGCATAATTGAATGATGGTAGATTATGAACCATTTTTGTCATTTGTTTTGCTGAACAAAACCCCCCTGGATTTTAGCATTCATATGGAAATCTTTCTTTTACCACTAAAATTGCTCTTATAGGTATTCTTCTTGGGAAATAGTAAACATGCCATTGAAGGTTCTGCATGTTTTTTGGCCAATCAATTGTGACCGATTCTTCAGTTTTCAGATCCATGACTTCGATTAACCATTGCATACTTTAAGCTGATGTTCTATTTCTGAAATGCATTCTGTTGCATTGAACTAGTTCTTTTGGCCTTTCAAGAAGGCCCTATAACTGTACTTGATTGCTCAACGAAATAGTTTGATTTGGGAGCATACTAGAAACAAAGAAGCTATGGTGTAGGATGGATGCATTCCCTTACTATGTCACTATCTTACCAAAAAAAAAAAAAAGAAAAGAAAAGAAAAAAAGGGTGTTTATATTATTTGTGCAAAAGACCTTAATGGGCCAGGTCTCATTCCCTCCTCCAAGAAAAAATT
Source organism: Liriodendron chinense (assembly GCA_003013855.2). Taxonomy (NCBI): domain Eukaryota; kingdom Viridiplantae; phylum Streptophyta; class Magnoliopsida; order Magnoliales; family Magnoliaceae; genus Liriodendron; species Liriodendron chinense. The sequence continues at coordinate 7,334,783 of ML058348.1, read as the reverse complement.
TCATCCATGCTTTGGGGTTCCTTTCAATATATATATTTTTTTTTTGCAAAATAAATTTCAACTGGTATTTGATGGCATCATTAAAATCTAATTTTCAGAAGTAACGAACAGATCGAGGATTTCGTTTACAACCCTTGAGGATTTGACTGTTATTCAACCGGTTCTTTACTTGTGGAAGATAATTCCTTGAACCAAGACGGTGACGAGTGATGACTAACATCTTAACCTTCTTTGTCAGCTTTATTGGAATATCCTTTGGTATATCCAATCCTGCAAAAATAGCTTGAGAAAACAACCACACAGGCTTTACAGGCTTTCTTTTACATTAACCTACTTTCGTACTGTAATGGACCGGGAGGTTATAGTAGGATATTAAAGGCCAACAGTATCTTCAAAGTCCATCTGCACTTGCTGAGTGAAAGGTTAACACAACTGAAGTGGCAACTCATCTTATCCATTTTGCAGAGGACATTCTTCCTCCACCAAAACCCTGTTGCTTTAACAAACCTTTATCACTCTTGGGCCCTCAATCAGCTTTGAGGAGAAGCAATTGCTGCTTGCCTCCTACCTTGGTAGGTTATGGACCTTATGGTAGAATGAATAGGCTTGCAAATTCAAATGGACTTATCCTTGGCTCTCCCTAGAACAAGCTAACTACATGCCTCCTTGTGCTGGTGAGGTTTCTTGGCTAAATAAATACTCCCTTCATACTCATTGATTAAAACATTTTTTTAAATAATTTTATCTGCACCATTGTGTTTGTGAATTTCTTTTCTTCCATATTGAGCTAGGTTATCTATCATTTTTCCCTTTTACTGTTGGTAAAGTGAGTTATGCTTGTGAAAGGAAGAATAAAGCTTCTAGTGTTGCCTCATTTATAAAAGCTGCTTTCATATTGTTTCTTCTAGTCATAGTTAAACTTCTGTCATTTGTCAAAGGTGACTGGGAACACTCATCTTAGGCATGCACACTTTTCTTGTATTAACCATGTTTTTTAACTGTAGACCTTAAAAAATAAGTTTTTTTAACTGTATTGTTGTATCTTCTTCTTAGTACAATGTGATGGCCTAAGTGCTTTCCCAAGCATAGACCATGTGGCACTCGACTCACAACCATACTTAGCAAAATGGCATACGACAAAGGAAAATGGTATAGGAAATGTTTATGTTTAATTTGGTCTCGATTGTTAGAAATATGGTTAAAATTTTGGTAAAAAAGCGAAAATGCCAAAAATCAATGAATGAAAAGTTTGGGTTTAATGTGATTTTGACTAAAAAATAAATAAATAAATAGAAGGACGAAAAAATGGCCATGTATGTGCATGTGTCTTTTTTTTAAAGATCATTTGTGTCTTATATAAGTAAGGTTAAAATAAAAAACTTTAATTAAATAATTTAGGAAAAATAATGTGTATAGATAGTCAATGGTGTTCTACTGTTCTTTGCTCCTCTCAAATCCGTTTTTTTCAAGTAATCCACATGCAAATCAGTCTCTCTCTACCAAAAATTTTCACCTTCTACTCAATTTTATCAATGGGTGGTGACCACCAATCTCTATTTTTAATTTTTCCCCCAAAGTTCTTTTATTGAAAGAAATGTGTTTGATTCAGTTTGCTGAAAAAATGAGTTTTTTTTTTTTTTTTTTTGCCTAACTTATGAAATGTACGGAGTTTTCTACAAGTTCTTTTTTTCCCCCTTCAAAATATGGAGTTTGAAATGGAGTGTTTTGCTAACTATGCTCACAACTCCTTTGTGGATGAGGCTACCAATACTTCAAAGAGAAGAGAAGGCACATGAGAGTTGAAGGCAACCAATATTTCTTGTATTGGTATCGTTACATGTATTGCTGGTTGGGGATATGGAAACATGGATCGGTATTGCCATACCTGGAAATGTATCATCATTGACTGAGGGAAACATTGGGGAAGCACGGGGAAAATGGTGAAATTTCTCAATGAAACTTTAGGAGATGCTAAAATACACATATTTAGTAATGAGATAATTGCAAAAAAAGACGCATACAAAATAAGTTTCTCTTTAATGAGGGTCAAAAAGCATATAATGTTGACTCAGGGAAACATTGGAGAAACACGGGGAAAATGGTGGATTTTTTCAATGATACTTCCGGATATGCTAAAATACACATCTGCATATTTAAGTATCAAATAATAGCGAAAAAGAAGTATATTTGCATATTTAGAAATCAAATAATAACTTTCCCTTTAATGGGGTCCTAAGAGCATGTTGACTCAGGGAAATATTGGGGAAACATGGGGGAAATGGTAGATCCATCCATCCGTACATGCACATACATACATATAAGCACACATCCATGATCCATCCATCCAACCATCAATGGATGCGTACATGCATACAATGACAAATGTATATACACACACATGCATGATCCATCCATCCATGATGCACACACATGCATATGTACATCCATCTGCCTGCATACATCATGCATGCATCCATCCACTGATCCATCCATGCATGCATATATACACACACATACAAACATGCATTTAATCATACAACCATGCACCTATAACAAAAATTGACATGATTTTTTTTAATAAACAGATTTTTGGCGATATTAATACATTGGCGATATTATCGAAATAGCACTGATACATTGGCAATATTATTGAAATATCACCGATACATTGGAATATTATTGAAATATCACTGATACATTGGCGATACATGCGGCACCTTGAATTCACACAATCGAAAATATTGGCGATACATTAGCAATACTAAGCGATATATTGCTGATACCTGGAATTTCTGATACTACTAGTGTTATCAGTATCGTTGAGTTGGAGATACCAATAATATCTGGGATATTATCGATAATAACTGGGATATTTGGAACAATGAAGGCAAGATAATTGTACTAGGAACACAAGAGAGCTTATAATTTCAAAGGTTGGTTACTAAATGAGGAACCCTTATACTTACATAGGCCAAGAAACATTCTAGATTCCCTCCATCAATGGCTAGGATGGCTCCATGTGGCAATCATCCGGCCAATAACACTCTAGAAACCTTCTATAATACTCTTCAATAGTCACAACTCTCTACAAGACTCCACTAGAGAATTAAAACTTTTTAGAGATCTCTACACTACACAACCCTAGCCTTCTCCACATCCTATGTACGAAGTCTCTGAGCAAATTTTGGCCAAGTCATTAATTTAGCCTTGGATGATCAGTCCATGACTATGTCTCCCAACTATTGTGTCAACGCTCTCGTTAGCCACTTTTCGGTTATTTATCGTGGTGGTTCCTTGATTGTCACACCATGCTGTCCCTTGTCACCCTTGATTACCTGCAAGGGTGAGTGGTTCCTTGATTGTCACACCATGCTGTCCCTTGTCACCCTTGATTAGTTGCAAGGATGAGTGGTTCCTTGATTGTCACACCATGCCATCCCTTGTCATCGTCAATTTATTGCAAGGATGAGGTCATCCCAATCTTGGCCTTTCTTTTATGCTCCATTGGTACCATAAATGGATGGCCCTCATCCAAGATGCACATTGCCCCAAATAGGGCTAATCAATGGACCAAGCTACTCATGGGCTTTTGGGCTAAGAAGGTATTTGGGCTCTTGGTCCATGGGATGGGCTTAGGCATATGAAAGGCTGAAGATTTTTGGGTTGAGCTTGGGCTACCCTCGGCTAGGTATGATCTGACAAGGCTCATATATATATATATATATATATATATATATATATATAATGATGGGGCTTACATTATGTCTATTGCCAACAATTCAATTAAAGTGAATGTGTGAGATAGAGGTACAGAGCTTGCTCAAGTCTCTCAAAATGAAATTTTGGGTCATGTATGTATTAATGAATATGGGTGATATAGCATGCATGATTGACTTGAATTGGAATTGCATTTTTTCATCTAACTTGGGCTGAAGTAACTTAAGATTCCCATTTGAGTTTTAATGCCTCAGATTTATTTTGACACATTTAGCATGTGTATGTGGTTATGGGCCCAGTTGAGCTGGTTAGTGGCACATAAATTGTCACATGGCATGGGCAACGATTTGGATTTTTTTTTTTTTTTTTTTTGACAAGTGCTGGGCGTGGGCTGGCCTTGATGATTTTGGCCTGGGAGGGTAGCATGAAGACCGCCCGACCTGGCCCTTTGACAGCCCTAGACAAAGGAAGAGTGCTAGAATTGCCTTCTCCTCGCCCATGAAGTCCATGTGTAAGATGACCTCGAAATCATCCAACATAATGATAGGGAGACCTGTCTTGCTGACATTCCCTGATAGACTGACTGTTGAATTTACTGTATTGCTGAAGTGCTATATTTATTATTTATTTATTTTTTCACTTTGAATTTGGTTGGGATCGGTCTATACTATTTGTGTGCTTCTAATGCTCATTTGAAATTGCCTGCATTTCTCAGGGATTACATATTTGCTCAGTGACGCTGATTTCAAGGTATAGAAGTGTATCTATTGCCATTGTGATGCCACATGTCATCATGTATTCCTTTGTCCATGTACTTAATTTTTTTTCCTGTGCATGCGCATGTGTCATGCTCCTTCCAGAATATGCAGAGACTGTGCTCAGAAAACAATGAATCTTCCTGTTCTTGGGGAGGTTTCAGTTTTATCTACTGTGGTTTTACTATTCTCTGCAGCATTTGGTATTTTTTGGGCTGCAAATCAGCATGCATCATATGCCTGGGTTGGTCAAGATATTCTTGTAAGTTATCTTCTGGTATCCCTCATGGTTCTCTTTGTGCTGCTCCAACTTTTCTTTAAATGTTTGTTATGCATGCTCAGTAATTTGGGATCTCTCTCTCTCTTCGTGTGTGTGTGTGTGAAGATATTCTTGGAAGTTATCTTCTGGTATCACTCATGGTTCTTTTTGTGCTGCTCCAACCAACGCCCCCCCCCCCCCCCCCCCCCCCCCCCCCCCCCCCCCCCCCCCGGTTTCTCTGTGGTGGGTTTGGTTTGTGCATGCGTGTGCATCTACAACATATGTACGTATCCAGTCAGACACTTTATGAGGATGCTCTAGGCTTGTAGCACATGAGGGCATGATGAAGTTTCCACTGCTTACCGGATAGTTGCTCTCTTTTATACATCTAACATGCTCAATTGTTTTTGCAAGTGTTCAATGTTGTAAGTGTATCTTTACCATCATGAATATTACAAAGGTTAGGGAAGGGCAACAGTTAGAAATGTAACAATTGTTGTTGTTTTCTTCGTCGTCGTCGTTGTTGAATATCAACCATGGAACATTTTAGAATGGAAAAGGGAAAAAGAAATGCAAGGGAGCGATGATGAGCAATCATCCCACCCAAAAGCAGCCTGGTAATCAGCCCACCATAAAACAGGGCCAAGAAAAAGAAAAAGAAAAGAAAATAGAAAAGAAAGCAGCAGCAACAAGCTTACACTCTTTATGCATGAGGATTATACTATGATAGAACTTAGGTATCTTTACATACATTAGATAGAGCTTAGCGTTTTGCACTCAAAGCACAATTAGGTCTCTCTTGGACCTTCTTTAGGGCTTAGTGTGATGCTCTCTCTCTCTCTCTCTCTCTCTCTCTCTCTCTCTCTCTCTATAGATAGAGCTTAGCGTTATGCACTCAAAGCACAATTAGGTCTCTCTTGGACCTTCTTTAGAGCTTAGTGTGATGCTCTCTCTCTCTCTCTCTCTCTCTCTCTCTCTCTCTCTCTCTCTCTCGTATCCAGTCATACTTTATGAGGTATCATGTTCTTGCACATGAGGGCCTGATGAAATTTCCACTACTTATATAGATAATTTTGCAATGTTTTATACATTTAACATGCTCAATTGTTTTTGCAACTGTTCAATGTTGTAACTCGCAAGTGTATTTTTACCATCGCGAACATTACAGAGGTTAGGGAAGGGCAGCAGTGAGAAATGTCAAAAAATTACTCTCTTATTATTGTTGTCATTATTTTTGTTCTTGAATAAGATTGAGAGGGGGGGGGGGGGGGGGGGGGGGGGGGGAGTAGCCTTTGAAAGTGCGTCGGGTGGTCTAACACGACACCCTATGCATACACGTGCGGAAGCTTAAGGAGCAACTAGAATTATGGCTAAACCTATAGGAGGGGGTGATTAGGACCTTTTTAAAACTCTTTTCGCCTACTTAAACAATTCAACAAATTAAACTACGTAAGCGATTAACACTTCGGCTTTCAAGCCTAAGTGGGTCCAATCAAGAGACTAGCAAATGATAAGTGCAATCAGCAACCTAGTCTAAACAACTCATGTGGACTATAGAGGATGGATCAAGAAATGCTTAAGTCAACATGAGGTAGTGAAAGTACATCTTGTGAGTGTGGATGTGCCTATCAAGTGCCTAGCATACATTCCTATCAAGCATTCATAATTAAACAATTAAACTTACAATGCTAAGATATCAATGTGCTCAATTCAATCACAAACACAAGCATGTATAGTGGTTCGACTACTTGTCTACTCTACTCCCAGTTCAAGTACTCAACCCCTTTGAGCACACCGGCATTCACTGGGGAGTTTAAATCTGGTTCCTTCCCAACCAAGGTGTTTTAATTCGGATCTACCCCACCGGGGAGTTTATAGGTTCCTCCCAACCTACATGTTTGCACCCGTGTTGGTGGCTCCCCCTTGGAGACTTTGTTTAGGCTCGACTAACGTACCAAGGAACGGCTGACGTCCCTAGATTTTAGGCCCAACTAATAGGCCAAGGATCGGCTAACGACCCTAGTTCGAGTTTGTCAAACAAACTCTACACTCAACCCCCACAGGGAATTGAGTGGATGGACTCCTAACAAGACAACCTTACTTGTCGGATTGAGCCCCTTTGTAGCGCTGCTTTGGGTTGCTTCTTCTCGCTCTCCCGTGCTTGAATCAGCTCCCCTTGTGCTCCTCCGATCTTTGACGCCGCCGCTTTGCCAAGGCTTCAGCTCCAAGATCAGCTACCTTGCATGTGATGCTCCATTGGAGATGCCCAAGGTGCTAGGGAATGGTTGAATCTCCTACATGGGATATGTAGCTTGTCCTAACTAGGAGATTCACCTAGAGGGTCTTCTAGAGGTATTGAACAAGAGATATAACTATGTGGTATAGTGTCTCACCTGTAGAATTGAGAGAGGAATCAAGTCATTTCTATGTTTGCATTTGAATGCCCTCGCTTGTGATTTAAACACAAGGGATATGACTTGAATCTCCTCCTCTTTGAGGCCCCATATGATGTACAAAAGGTGTGGCAAATAGGCTTTCAAACCCTCTACAAATGCCCAAAAACCGAGCTCAATATTTATAAAGTTCGAGCTCCAACGGTAAAAAAAACGGGCAGATTAGCGCATCTCTGATTGATCGAAAAAAGGTCCGATTGATCGGAGACCTGTCCGATTGATCGGAGACATGTCCGATTGATCGGAAATCAGTCCAGTGGATTCTCTGGAAGATATTCCGATTGATTGGAACATGGTCCGATTGATCGGACTGACCTCTTCCGATGGATTGGAAGTATGTCCGATTGATCGGAAAATTGTCCAGTGGATTTTCAGCTTTTGCTGGAACAAATTCCGATTGATCGGAGATTCTGTCCGATTGATCGGAGATTCTGTCCGATGGATCGGAGCCCTATCGGAGCCAATGTCCGATTAATCGGAGATCAATCAGAAACTGCTGTTTGAGCTGTTTTGATTACAGCAGCTTCTACCTCTTTAATTAGTCTAACTTATCATATTTTTTATGGAGTTCTAAGACTAATGATGATGACTAAGGGTATACCTAGTTGGTGCAAGTCATCTAAGAGGTTAAGGGTTAGGTTTTGGTCAAGGTTAAGGCACACCAAGGCATCACTTTTACCTGTTTCTTCTTCCTTGATGCAGCAGGGCCACTTGAGTCTTCGGTCTTCGTCTTCATTAAGCTCAACCGACACTAGACCCACTGACCTAAGTGATTGACAAACAAGGTGCACTAGTATTCCACAGAAAAGTGCACTAACAGCCTCACACACGCCTAGCCTCTCTATTTTATTATTAGGGCTTTCATAATAAAAACAAAAGTACAAAATACCTACCATACTCAAGTTATTATATAAACAAAGCCAATGGGCCTAAATCTATTCTAACACATCTCAGCCCTATCATAACGAGAAACCACATGTGAAATGATCACGGTCTACCAACACTCCCCCTCAACCTGGAGCATATATATCATGAATGCCCAGCTTGAAGAAGAGACGGTCCAAATGAGTGCAACCAAGAGCCTTAGCTAACACATCTGCCAATTGATCCTGAGCCTTGACAAATGACATGCAAATTTGCATACTTGCACCATTTCCTCTGATGAAGTGACAATGAACTGCAATCTGCTTGGTTTTCTTGTGATAAAGGAGATTGTTGGCAATATGAAAGGCAGCTTCATTATCTCTATATCAGCCTCATGAGAATATCAATCATAAATCCCAGTTCATACATTAGTGTCTTTAACTAAATAAGTTCACTTGCCCTGCATTTTGTCTGCTTTTGACTGAAGTGTCAAATATGTCATTTAAGTTCAAATACTTTTCTTCTTGTCTATTAGAATTCTCTATCTTTCCCATTTATTGTTTTCAACTTGTACAAGTTTTGTATGAAATGTTTCAGATTTGTTTATATTGTTATTGTAATTTGATAATCTCATACCTGTTGACACTGACAGGGCATCTGTTTGATGATAACTGTCTTACAAATGGCTCGCTTGCCAAATATCAAGGTGCACTAAAATATCAAGTTGCTGCTCGACCTTTTTCTTGTGTTTTTCACTGTTTTCTTAACAAAAAAATGATATTTTATGAAGCCAAGAGGAATTAAAGCAGACACCCTCTATATTCTCATGTTTGAGTGTTAACCATTATTTTCTTCTCCAGGTTGCTTCAGTACTTCTCAGTTGTGCATTTTTCTATGATATATTTTGGGTCTTCATATCGCCACTTATATTCCATGAAAGTGTCATGATTGCAGTAAGTCTTGTTCCATTTCTTTACATTTCTGTTATCCCCTTCAGCATATGCAGGATTTTCCTCTTCTTTTTTGTTTTTTTTTTTAGTTAGTTATTCTTGTATGCACTTGACATACAACTATAGGCAATTGCTCATTCAGCATTTTATTCAATGGCGCATGAGATTTACTGTCTTGCCATGTGATGATCACGCAATCTGGTATTGCCTAATAGCATATTATTCTTTCTTCAAACTGACAGTTTCTGATTGAGATATGAGTTTTCAATTTACAGCTTCTCATTTTTCTTGTTCTGATATGGATTTAATGACCTTAGATGAGAAGTCAAGGCATGTGAATGAAGTAATCACCTCAGTTTCAGGATTAAGCTGTTCCGATATCCTTGAGTTCTCATCACTCCTCTTTCAGATTTAACAGCTAAAACATTATTACAAGAAACCACCTGCCACTGTAAATGAGTGCTGATCAAAGAGGACGGAGGAAATGAACCCGAAGCCTCTTTCCAAGAACAGACATGACGTTTGACACGAGAGATGACAGACAAGACGTTTGATATGAAGGACGACAGCTGATGCTGAATCACTTTTGCTGTCAAAAGTGCAGCTATTCCTCTCTTTCCAAATAGCCCATAGGATAACCAACAGAGATCCCACACCATTTTGTGCCTCTGACCTGAAGGACAGCCTCCAGCCTGCAACAAGCTGCTGAATCGACCATGGCATTGCCCAACCCATATTGAATTGTTAAAGCATCAATTACAGCCACCCCAAACGAACAATGGATTGTGGAAATGGTTGCAATCCTCCTCATCCCTGAGACACATGCAACGTCTGTTACTGGAATCATATTCCTCCAAAGTTGATCAGTTGTAAGCATATGATCCTGACCAGCTAGTCACACAAAAGCTATAGCTCTATTAATGGGTAACACAAATTTACTAAAAGAGAATTTAAGTTACATCAAGAAAGTATTAAAGGCTGGGACAGTCGAAATATAGCATGAAAAGGTGTAGGCAAAGCACCAGGCTTAACTTATTCTCAAGAGGGATTGAATTGCAGATTGTCAATCGCTTCTAGTAATCCCTTTTTCCAAAGGAGTCCATGTGTAAATTTGCCCCCCAATCAACATCTTGCAAGGAGGTCCATATCAGAACAAAAATTTGGAATCTCATACATAAAATCTGCTATCTGACATGGGAAGACTACAAACGCCTCAATAATCAAAGTTCCTGTGTAGAAAGAGTTGAACTTTTGAAAACCATGAAGAAAAGCTAATGTTTTGGGTGCTTTTGAATCCATCTCTCCAATCTAACCTACAAATGCCTTCTCTATCTGTGCTTTGACACTCATGAGTTTTTATCACTTTTCTTTAAATGGATAACTAAAATTTATCAAAAGAAGAGAAAGGAAATTACATCAAGAAACCACTATAGGCTGGGGTGATGAAATCATCTAGGGCTGAAAGTCAGGCAGGTTGGGTCGGGTTGGTGCTCAACCCTAACCCAACCCAAGGTTCCTATACCTCAACCCTAACCCAACCCAACCCAACCTCGGGTTGGGAATTCTCAACCCAAGCCCAACCCAAGCCGGCTCGGTCGGGTTGATCGGGTTGATACATGCTAATATTTTCATTATTACATTAGTCTATTATGGTTCAAAACATGTCTTATTTTTTGTACCTATGGCTTTATTAATTATATATGTGGTTATTTATTGTAAAGAACTTCACTTTTTCTAAACAAACAAGCTAAAATGTAGGATAACTACTCCTTTAACAGTCAAGCATATTAAATTTCAAACATTATAATGAGTTTACTTAACTAAAGTGTAATAAAATTATAACTTGTATATAGATCAAGTTCAGGTTGGGTCGGGCGACCCAAGACCTCAACCCAAGCCCGACCCAAGCTTTATCGGGTTAGTATTTGCATAGCCCAAGTTTGAGATCGGGTCCGATACTTCCTGCCCAAGCCCAACCCAATGTCGGGTCGGTCACGGGTCACGGGTCGGTCGGGTTGAACCTGCCCAACTTTCAGCCCTAAAATTATCAATAGAAGAAGGTATAGGCAAAGCTAAAGGACACAACTCGTCCTCAAGAAGGATTGCACTTTATCAATCACTTCTGTCAACTCCCTGTTTTGTTAGAGAATATGATCAACCTGGTTATCGAGTCAATAAGATCTCGACACCCGAATCGCAAAGAAATGAATATATATACGATCATAGGTAATATTTGAGTAGAGATGGAGAAATAGCTTTGTTGATATTCAAACTTCTTCTCTTACAGTACTTTGAAAACTGACAACTTGGAAAATGTGGAATCCTCTACCTCCTACACCTCCTCCCCATTTATAGACCCTAAAGACAATCCCCATGATTCTTTGATGAAATCGTCCAACTTTTAGATTTATTTTAAATCAAGCTTAATTGATTTTAAATCTATCTATAGTTTATTTAAGATAATAACAATCCCTCCAACAAAGATTTGGTCTAAAATAGTAAAAACAAATCTACTAAATACTCCGAAAATCTTCAACGATATCTTCTACATCAGCACCCCCCATCTACCACAAATGGTAAATGTGGTGTCTGATATTTAGGCCCCAAATCTTGCAATAAACAGTCCAAAAGCAGCAATGGTATCTTCTACATTAGCACCCCCATATCAACCTTGATCCCTTCTACAAACATGATGTACATATAGATAGAAAACACAACAGTATCGACAAGGAACCATTTTGAATTTAACATGTGGTGACTCCTTCCATAGTACATCAAATATTTGTCATAAATAATCAAGTTAAATAGATGGATTGAGGACTAAAAACAAGAACATCATCAAAACAAAGCACTAAGAACTTCCCCTTGAAGGGGCGAAATACCTCTGTCATCAGTTTCATAAAGTATTTGGTGCATGGCATCACAAGCCACTTGCACAACCCATCTCGAGTTGTAAACGCGGTCTTCCACTCGTCCTTGGTAGGATAAAAATTTGATGATGTCTGCTTTTGAGGCCATCTTTGAAAATATCTTCGCTCCGTACACCATATATACTATATCGTCGAACCTTGTAGTAGGAAACCAGTAGTTAATACTAATCTGATTGATTGCATGACTCTCCACACCATCCTCCAAGATCAGCCTTTCTTAATAATGCATGAATATCACATGGTGACATGCTTTCCCAAATTAAACCTTTTTGTAAAAACTCAGAAACATTTTGTTTTGTGGGATCTGTCTTCATTCATTGCCCATTTGCTTCTAGGGTGTGGGAGTTTTTCCTAGCCTCGAATAGCGTTGGGTGGGTCATGCCTTTGCATGTCAATGATCTTTTGTGGGCATGGCATGGAGGAGTTGGTAAGAATAGAAAAGTGTTTTGGCGGCTTCTCATCATGGCGATCCTGTGATCGATTTCGGGGAGCGAGGAATGCGTGATGTTTTTAGAATGTTTGTGTGGGGGGTAATGAGGTCATTTAAAGGATTGGCCATCTTGTTTCTGATTGGGCGGTTTATGTTAAGGCGGGGACTGGTCGGCTCCCCTATTTGATTGGTTGTTCCCCTTGTTGGAGATGCCTTCCTTGATCCATTTGATCTGTTTGTCCTCACACCCCATCCTTCCAAGAGAATTAGAGGAAATCTCAATCAACATGATCGTATGCCTTTTCTATGTCTATCTTACGTAAAATTCCATTCTTCCCCACTTTAACCTTGAATTGATCAGAACGAAAAAAAGAAGAAAAAAATAATCCAGAATCAATCAGTTCATTGGCAACTGGAATACCATTCAAGATCTGTCTGTCCTTAATGAAATCGGGTTGAAAAGATTAAATCACAAAGCCCAAGTGCCATTCATCTAGATGGGCCATACAATCGTAAGTCACCATATTAATCACCACTAACAATTATAAGGTTGTATTATAATTAACACTGCATTTGGGATTTATCAATACCCATGAATAACAGAAGACTCAATTGAAATGGTGCATTGATAGGACACTAGAGAGAAATTTAAGTCTGTGCTGTCAGTGCAGAAGCAAAGAAGAACACTCCACTGCTTAACATTGAAGTCATGTATTGTGTAAATGGAAGGTTTTGTATTTAATAAGCATATCAATAATCACGTGAAATTTTATTTCTGTTTTTTGACATTTCATCATCATTTTATTTCTGTTTCTTGACATTTCATTGACAATTCATTATCATTCATTATCATTGCCTTCTGTGTTCTGATCACTATCAGAGATTAAGAATGTCCATGAAAAATATCAGTAGATGTATTTTAATGAAATGCAAATTCAATGTTACATTTGTAGCTCTGTGATTTTTAGGTTGCTACTGGAGACAATAATGGTGGGGAAGCCATTCCCATGCTTTTGAGGATCCCTCGATTTTTTGATCCTTGGGGTGGCTATGATATGATTGGCTTTGGGGACATTCTCTTCCCCGGTTTGCTGGTTTCATTTTCATACAGGTACTGTTGTAACTCCGTTGTTATGTATAGGATTATTTGTTTTGATATATCACAATAAGTCTATTTACTTGTGTTGGGAATGCATGCTTTTCATGATTTAGAAGCATTGGAATTTGCAGTCCAATTCCAGTTACAGAGTTTTGTGGGCAAGGTCATGGCCCAACTTACTTGAGAAGAGTCAATGTTGTCATGATTTAAAGTATATATGATATTACAGAGACGGAATATTAAATTGTACAGTAGCAATTACAAATGGTATAGAGACGGAATATTAAGTTGTACAGCTAGCAATTACAAATGTATGTTATGCAATGCCTATTAAGGTTATATGTATTATATTTGGTTTCTTTAGTAGTACCTGAAATCCTCAGTCAAAAAAGAAAAAGAAATAGTATTTGAAACAGTTAAAATATTTTGTTACAGAGATGGAATATTAAATTCTACAGTAGCAAATGTATATTATGCAATGCCTATTAAGGTTATATGTTGGCCACTGCTTGGTCAGTTCAAATTGATATCAATCCCACTAATAGATCCAATCAGAAGTCCATTTGGGGGTGCTTCCAAATGCCACTTAAGTTTGTAGACCTTTCTTAGTAAATTGTAAAAGTGTTCAATGTCCCCAATTAAACGTAAGAATGATCACATACAGCCCCCAGCATGCTCAACTTACCATGTTGCTCCTTTTTTCTTACCAATGTATCATCTACGTGGGACATCCAAGCATGCAGAAGGCAGGAACAATCATGACAATCACCTGGTGCAGAAATCATGAAATGGTGTGGTCCACTTGGCAAGTGGATCAGCCTTATTTTTGCTCCAGGTGATCATCTTGATGTTCCCACCTTTTGCATGGCACAGATGTCCTGCGTATGGAACACATTGGCGGGGGAAATGGAGCAGCATGATGAGCATTCTGGTGGCTGTATTTGGCCATTCCTCTATCCATAAAACATTTTATGTTTTTATTTTAATTTATTTTTTTGAATAATCAGCATGGAGATTACAAGGTGAAATTGGAACTGCTTGACAACTCAACATTCTTAGTTAAGTCAGTTGAAAGAATCATAACTCCCATAGGTATGAAATTTAAACAATGAATCGCACGACCACTAGTCTCCTTGCCTCTAAAACCAGTCAGAAAGCTTTGGAGTCTTAATCATTGTATGCATGCTACTGATCTGAGTTTGACCTTACTGCTGGAGTTTCATCCCTGTCGGTGTAAGATTTCCATGATATTGTCAAATTGATTTCTGATTGGTTTGGATATTGTCTCCTTAGTTTTCGAGATCTTTCTTTGCCCGGGACAGAATGATTAACGTGTCAGGCTTTGCTTTAGAGCTGCTTTTTGGTACTCTGAAGTCTGGTGTAAAGGTTGTGATTCATCGTGGTTTAGATTCTAATATAAAGTTTTGACGATCAGAGCCTTATATGATGATGTAGTCGTTCAACTTCTTGCTGTTTGTATTTGCAGTGGGCTTTTGTTAAACAGATACGTAAAATCAAATAAACGGAAATGGATATTTTCTTTCTTACAGTTTATAATGCCGAGTCATCATCACAGCCTTGACCCAGCTATTAGGGTCTGCTGTGGTTTGCAATATGTATTTGGTTTAAATTCTAGTTGTACATGTTCTAGTTTCTAAGAAATCTTTTATTTTAAAACCATTTGTATTTATGATGGGCTTATGCTGCTACTGCAGATATGACAGATCAAATAAAAAGGGTATATTAAATGGTTACTTTCTTTGGTTGGTATTTGGCTATGGATTCGGTGAGTCTCCTTGCATCCTGTTTCCTTTCATGTTTCCATATCTCCATCTTGGAATCATTTATAATCATGAGTCCTTTATGTACTATAAAATAGATGATGGTTCTGATGGTCATAGCTATTGGCTTTTGTTGTGATTCTGATTGGGAAAATTGATATTGGAGCACTTCACAATATGAAAATCCTGGATCTATAATCTAGGCAGGTCTATTGAGTATATTAGTCATGGAAAAGTATAGAATTTTTTTCCATAATAAATGTGCCCCTTACTCTTGACATCTTCATGTTCTTCAAAATAGAGAAATGGAAACACATATTTTTCTTTTGAAAGTCAACACAGATTTTGTTAATAACAATGCGAAATACAGGAAAGATCTAAATGGGGATGATGATAAGAAATCATCTTTCCCAATTTCAGAAAAAGCTCATCTGTACTATACAATATACAACCAGAGAATGCCTTTTTTCCCCAAGCTCAGCTGACTGCTTTCCGTCTATTCTTTTGAAAGGAATAATTATAGTCACCAGCTCTTACAAAATGGTCACTATTACATTATTTCTGAATCAATCACAACCAGTGTTTTGATTGTCGACGATAAGTCGATAATATCGCCAATATTATCAGTGTCGCCAAACTGGCGATACCAAAACCCCAATTTTTCGTTTCTCTTCCTAATGTCGACGAAATATCAGTGATATTTTCGATTTTATTGAAAAAAAATAGTTATCAGCGAATTTTTCTCCCTACCATTGCAAAAATTCGAAATAAATAGAAAAAATATACAAAAAATCTATCTTTCCTTCTTTTTTTTTTTCCCTCAAGATCTGCATGCGAAAGTGGCTTTCAGCTGGATTTAGTGGGCCAATCGCTGTCCACAATGCCAAATTTTCGGCGATAAGAAAAACCTAAAAAAAAAACCTTTCTTTTCTTGAAGAGAATGGATTTGAAAGGGAACCAATTTCGGCGAGGTTTAAGGGGATTCGGGTTCAGATTTGGAAAGAAAAAAAGAAATTTCTCGGATTTTTGACAGAAAAGAAGCGAAATCGACAATGCTATAGGCTTTTCGAAGAAGACAAGAAACTCTCATAAGGAGGAAAGCTCTCTCCCGTTTTAAGGGAGTGGATTCGGGGCGGCTTTACTAAAGACAGTGCGGCCCTCACTGTGGGGCCCACCTTGATGTATTTAGTGTAAATCCATGCCATCCATAAATTTTGCCAGGTCGTTCTAGGGCAAAAGCCAAAAAATGAAGCAGATCAAAAACTTAGGTGAACTAGATTATAACAAAGATGGGTGGTTGAAGCTTCATTAAAAACTTCATATGGCCCAGCGTAATGTTTCTTTGTCAGTTAACCTATCTAACCTGTTGATAAGGTCACATAAACCTAGATGAAGGGAAAAGTACAAATATCAGGTTGATCCAAAACTTGTGTGACCCATTAGAAGGTTTTAATGGTACAATCACCACTGTTTCTTATGTGATGGTCCACCTAAGATTTGAATCTGCTTCGGTTTGGATCTCATGCCTTAAAATGAATTGTAAAAACATATGGATGGCATGGATATACAATAAATACATCAAGGTGGGCCCCATCATAAGTGTGGCACCATCTTGGCTCAGGCCACGGCTGCACCTAATCCCCTCTGCTTGGACACGGATTTTCTGAGAAAGCCTTTCAGGCTGGGATGCTAGGTGGGTCCCACCGTGATGTTTGTGATAAATCCACCCCGTTCATCAGTTTTGCGAGCTCATTTTAGTACATGAGACTAAAAAATAGGCGGATCCAAAACTCAAGTGGGCCATACGAGAGGAAACAGTGGGGTTCAATTGCCAGTTGCCACTATTGAAACATTCTTATGGCCACAAAAGTTTTATATTACGCTAAGGTTTGTGTTTTCACTTCATTCCAGTGGGAATGACCTTATAAATGGTTTGGATGGAATACAAACATTAAGGAGCCCAGGAAGGTTTCGATGGTAGGTACATCTTTCCCTACTGTTTCCTCACATTTGGCCCACTTGAGTTTTGGATCCATCTCATTTTTCGTCGAATGTTCTAAAATTATCTCTAAAAATGGATGGACGGTGTGGATTTCTCATAAACATCATGATGGGCCCCACTTAACATTCCAGCACATTCCTGCGAAAGCCTTTAGCAGGAAATCCACGTCCATCCGGACCTACTTCGTCGGTGGGACTTTGTAGGGCCTAAAAATAGGCAGGTCCAAAGCTCAAGTGGACCGCACGACATGAAACAGTGAGGATTAAACGTGCACCATTGAAACATTCTTGGGGCCACAAAAGTTTTGGTCCTTCTGCTGGGGCTAATATTTTTTGTTTTCAGTCCATCTCATGGTGGAACCCAGGGAGGTTTCAACACTAGGCATTTTCCTGCCCACTTTTTCCTTTCATGTGGTCCACAGATAGATGGAGTGGATTTCTCACAAACTTCATGGTGGATCCCACCGGCAGGATTTGAGGGTAAGAAGGCCTATTTACCCTTATTCAAAAACTAAACTTTTAAAATATGAGTTTTATTATACTCCAGTCACATTTAACTCTTCATGCGTGGGCCCTCAAAATTGTACACATGACATATTTATTAAAACATTGTTGAATGAAATGAGCAACCCTCTCTAGCCACGTCACTATATATCCCAATGACAGATTGTTAAAACCATCCCATTTCATGAATGCTTTTTTATGAAAATAGGACCGTTGGATTTATTCATTTTAATCGTCCAATAAATGTCCACCAATCTCACATTCAGATAATAATTATTGTATGTTAGTTGCATTTGTATTATATAAACTCATTTTTTGTTACTATTAGAGTGATGTCTTATGGCAATGCATGCTTTTTGAACCCCATTAAATGAAAACTAATTATGTAAATGCATTCTTTCTGCAATTTTTTAATTCCTAAATATGCAAATATGTGTATTTAGGCATATCCTGAAATTTCACTGAAAAATTCACAGTTTTCCTCATGTTTTTATATTTTTCCTCGCATTTCTGGTTATCGGCGATAACGATATTATATCTTTATCTCCAGCCAGCGAAACTTGCTGCGATACCGACAACTTGAACATTGATCACAACCAACAAGCATGTTAAGATGGCATGGAACTTTCTCCACCTACCCCAATGCCCCCCGTGTCAATAACATGCTTGGACAAAGGCCTGATTGACCTTGGCATCACCCAGTCCATACCAAAGAGATCAAGGAGCATACGCAAGTCCCATCATGAAGTCCAATGCATGAACAAGTGCGGCACTGATTCCTTGCTGTGAAGGCATATTTTACAAACTTTTGTGGTAATCATTTTCCAATTTCAGAGGGGTAATAGTGAGGACTTTAGCCTGTTCCGAATAGGCATCCAAAGGCACCCATGGAGGACCAGATAACTCCAAATTTGGGCCATTGGAGCCCACACTTTTAAAGCATCATTATAACAACTTTAAAGAAAAAGTCCTTGCTTTCTCACTATTCCATTTCCAAGCATACCTTTTGCCTAATGTTAGATTCCAGCAATTTAGTGGTCCATGAGGCTTAAAAACTCGTCAATTTCGCCATTGTTAAGGTTTCTTTGAAAAACTACTGTTCACACAACCTAATCCCTGATCAAGTTGTAGCATTGTGAAACCATTACCTCTTGCTAGCACCACCTGGTATAGCAGGGCATAAATCTGGCATTGGCCTCTGTTATTACACCAAACATCTTCCAAAACCTCATGTCTGAACGATCTTGAATAGTAAAGATAATTGCCTAAGAGAATGTTCGTTACGCCTTGTACGGCCCTTTCTATGAACCAAATTCTCTATATTGGGATGAAGCTCTTGTTTACCACATCTTGCACACTTTCAGAGCAGTGAAACAAGGACAATAGATTGGCATATTAGCTACCACTATTTAATCAGGTGATCTGACCCCAAGTGATAGTATCTCCCACAGCCTGTTCCGATGCCTAATGCCCAAATAAAGCAAGATAAGATGACAGGAGCTTGCCAGCCTTACAGCCTAAGATCCCTGTTAGGCTATCACCTTCCTCTCCCCTTAGGGTGTATACCTAATGGTTCACTTTTTTGAAGGTTTACTTTCTAGCCTAACAGCACTTCAAAATACCTCAACGCTTTCCTTAAACTGTACACCTTTTGGCTCTCTGGATTGTGGAAGAGAATCAGATCATTGACACGCTATAAGTGAGCTATGTTGATATGGTATTTTCCAATTAAAACTGTTGATCAACCTTTTCTTGGCCTATCCAGCAACTTGCATAGTGGTTCTGCCACCATCACAATAAAAAAGAAATGAGATCATGGATGCCCCGGATACAGGACCCACCACTAATGATTTTCGATAATCCCTGGCCCATCAGAAAGCACTTTACCCTCAATTCCATTGTTGGATATTCTCTAGATAGAAGGCAGAACATGGTTCTTCTGGGGGCTTTTTGCCCCCCTTTATGGGCCAACTTTTGGTTGGATGGGTGGTGTGGGGACAATGCTCTATCTTCAGCTTTTCCTAGCATTTTCAGGTTAGTGGTGGAGGTTGATGGACCCATTTCCGATTACATGTCTCTAGAGGGCAAGAACGTGGTTTGGTCACTTCAGCTTTGTAGAAATATGCATGAGGAAGAGAGAAGAAATATTCCATCTTATGTCTCTCATCCATCAATCTGGTGGAGTTGGAGAAATGGATTTGGAATGCTAATAAATAAGGTTGATTCTTGGTGAAATCCTTCTATTAAATTGTGCCTGGGGACCAATTCCCCAGAGTGGCAGATCCTATCAGCTTCATTTGGAAATCCGAAGGCAAAAACAAAGTGCGCAAAAACAAGATGGGTTAAACAGCCACATTTGATTCTCAAGTTCTTACTCGTCCAGTGGGCAAAAACAAGGTTCTAACAATGGATAAATTCAGGAAGAGAGGCCTCCTTATCATCAACTGATGCCCTTGTCTCATCAGGAGGCGGAGTCTGTGAATCACCAATTCATGCACTGTAAATTCATGTGATCCATTTGGTGGAGAATTCTTGCTCTGTTTGGTCTTGAATGAGTGATACCCCAATCTAGAGGGGAGTTCCTTTGTATGTGGTATGGCGTTGGAATGGGTTATAAGAGGAGGATGTTGATGCCCCAATCTGTGCTCGCTTTGTTACACTTGGTGTGTCAAGAATGTAATAAACAGATATTTCGTGACATTTTTAGCAGCCCAAGGTGGTTTTCCTTATGCTATGCACCTGGTCATTGATTAGGGCAGAACTTTCTTTGTATCAGGGGATCCTATGGGGTTTTGTAAGGGTCGAAAGGTGTCTCTTGATTTTTATCAGGGGATCCTTTAGAGTTATATTAGTGGGAAGTGTGTTTTCTCTTACTGTATCTTGAGCGATTCCTTGTCATCCTCTTTTCAGTTGATAAAAAATTGTGCATCCTAAAAGAAAAATAATGGAAGGATAGATGGTGTCAACATGGAAAGTGTAATTGTGTTCAAATGAGGGCCTTTTGGTCTTTTCTATGATGGGAGGATAAAGACCTTGATAATTGTTTTTGCAACCCCAGGTCGTGCCTTAGGTACATCCACATCAAGGAGAGGTTGAATTCAAATCAAGTGCTCTCTCTCAGTTCCGGAATATGACAAAGGCCTTTGGCTCTTCACATGTAGGAAAGGTCTCTCGGTTGAGCCCCTAGACTCTCAAAAGCACTCTCCATTATCCAGTCGAGACTGGATGTGGATTCAGGGTGGGCTTGTTTGCTTCCAGACACATCCTTGTTAAACAAGCAACACTGATTTACAAATCAGGTATGTCATTATCATCATAATGATCATCTAAGCCTTATCCCAACTAATTGGGGTTGGCCACACAAGTCATGTTCCTGCTGTTTCACTCTATCATGTACCATATACTTGGTTAAACCATAGGCCAACAAATCTTTTCTTGCTACCTCTACCCACATCCTTTTGGGCCTTCTCCTTGCCCAATTAGAGCCTTGAAACAACTCTTTGCTAATGGTTCATCTCTTGTTCTCCTCTGCACATGGCCAAACCATCCTAAGTCTTAACTCCCCTCATCTTATTACCTATTGGCGCTACTCCTTGGTACTTGCTAATGTGTTCATTTCTAATCCCATCCTTCTTCATCTTGCACCTCATCACGTCTCCATGTGATTAATTTTTGCTGCTTTATATGTTTTATAATTTTAATTTGATTGAGAGAAAACAGATTATGATCTTGCAGCTAAAGTTACCAATAAATAGGCCCTTAAAGTGTTTTGGTTTATTAGTTTAGAGTCTTTAGACGTTGAAGCACGATACAGGTTTTTACGCTTTGTTTTTCATACTCCTCTTGGATGCAAGGTCTATACAGGCTGAAAGTTCACCTAAATGTGCAAGTGTTGAAAGTTAGCTCTGATAAGTTATTACTCTAGTTGGGCTGTTAATCAAATTTTGGCATTGGATCAGTGTCATTGCTGCATTTTCATCATGTTTTGGAAGCATAAGGTTTCATCTTGTGAAGCATGGTTATCTTGGATCAAAGTAAAATGTCTGGTTAGAGTTAGGTAGGTCGTGATAATTTGAGTTGAAAAACATGTGGATTGTTCCCCTTATCTCATATGCCAATCCAACTTGCCCCTACCTTGAACTTCTCCAAATCATCTTGCATGTCTTGTATTGGAATGGCCCTCTCAATTTGACTTGGTCGAGTATGATGGGTAGAATTAGCAGGGAAAAGCAGATGTACATTAGGTAATTTACTAATGCTGTATATATTGTTATTTGCAGCCTCCATTCTTTGCTATTCCAAGTAGCAAATTTTCACATACGATAGAATTTGTATAATCTTCACTGCTGTCAGAGATAATGGCAATTGACTGACCCTTAGCTGTATGACATGAATAGGATGTTTCTACCCTTTAATATCATGTCTATTTTTGGTAGGAAAATGAAATGGTTCTTGTACTGATAGAAATTGGTGAAGAAACGCCCTATTACATATTACGAACAGGTTCCCAGATTGACCATGTACATACGTATGAACATATAGGAAATGATTCCATGGAAATGATACCACCATATTCACAGTGGTAAATGGTTTTAAATGGGCCCCACGTGATGCATGTGGAACACCCACTACGTCCATCATGCATGCCTGCATCATTTGGAAGTGGCCCCAAACATCATACTGAGAGGAAACTCAGGTGAGCAGAAACAGTTGAGAGGGGGACGCATACCATTGGTTTGCATTGTGCCCCACTTGAGTGTTGGCATGTTCTGATTTTGTGGCATCCCTACATCTGAGGCAGATGTTTTGAATAAATGGATCAGATCTTACATACACAACATGGTGGGCACTGCACGGAATCAAGAGTGGGTGTCCCTTCTCAACCGTTTCTTGCTGTGCGCAATGGTTGGAATGATTTTTTTTTTTTTTTTTTTTACTTGGAAAGAATCATTGGAGTGGATGTCCTACATGCGTCACATGGGACCCATTTCAAAATGTTACCACCAGATAATGTTTCACCTCTGTTTGTGTGTGTTGTAATATCTAGTAATGGGTCTTTGGCTTCTTTCGCAGGCCTCTTGCTTACATATCTTGCTTTATATCTGATGAATGGACACGGCCAACCCGCACTATTGTACCTTGTTCCATGTACATTAGGTAATGTCTTGAACTTCATTGTTTTGCTATTTAGATGCAATTGGAAAATGTAATATCTACTCATAGTCTGACTTTCTGTTTTGATCGTTGGTCTTGTTATCCAGGGGTTATTGTAATTTTGGGTTATCTGAGAGGTGAGCTGAGAAACCTGTGGGACTATGGAAAGGGCCCATCGACTGAGACTTTGGCAGTGGCTTGAGCATCATGCCATTTGCATCTCCAAAATGGTGAAAAGGGGGCAGCCCTTCGAACAGCTGCTGAAGCCACGTCCGACAAGAAAGTGTAAAACACGCCTGTGCTAGTTCATGACTGTGATGACGGATCCATACATGGTGAAGACCCTGTAATGGAGGAAAGAGAAGCTTCTGCTCAAGATAGCAGAATCTAAAGGTGGAGATGAAGATATCCAGAGGCCCCTTGTAGTTTATATCAATATAAAAACTCCCACTGTAGAGCTAAATTTCGGGTCTTGCCACCTTATAGCTGTTATTGGATTTGTATCATTAGATTGGAATCCGATCGAGAATTCCTGTCAATAGAACCATATGGTGCTGTAAAATTATAACACAGCATTTTCTTCAAGTAAGAATTAATCCTTGATTAGCCTCTGTTCAATATTGTAGCAGCCACTGTGCAATATGTGCTTAGCATTAAGATTACAGCAGTCCATAATCTGGGCTGCGGCATGTGGCCAGTTGAGAAATCTCGAAGCCCCTGAAGCAAAACAGCATGGGTTGTGAGAGAGCATGTGCATAAAGGCTCAATAGAAACCAATAAGGGGTGAGGATTTGATCACAGGACGTCTTTATAGGAATTTATCCAACGACAATCTGCAAAATCTCCAGCGTAGGCAAAAACATTCTCTTTTCTGGGTTTGATGTGGTGGTGGGCTTGATGGTTTCTCAGTCGGTTTCTCAGTCCGTGGTTCAAGCCCAGCTCACCTATGAAGAAGAAAAGAAAAAAAGAAGGAAGTATTTTCTCATTCATTTATTCGATATCTAGCTGTGGACGTCAGGTATAAGATTGCTAATTTCTGCTTTTCAGGACCTATAATGCTAGATGTGTGAGATTGTTCCCCTATGAAAGGAACCTTGTTGTCCTCAAGGTAAAAGTTGGAAGAGCTTTTGGTCAGTCAGTGATGATTATGTACAGCCAGAGCCAGCCATTGTTGTGCATGATCTGGGCTGTTCATTAGGCGTGTCCTATCCCATCACAATTGATATGTGACCAAAATGGCTTTGAAACCCTAAACCTGCTGGCATGGGCCATTCTTGGGTAGGGCTGATGGACTCTTAGACAGCCAAGTATGACCTGATTAAGAAATGGGCATAAATTGTAGGTCCGGGCCTGCCTTGCCTTGCCTTCAATGCCAGCCCAAAGCGGGCCAGGGCTGCTCATAGATGTCTATGAAAGCCAAGGTGCTCGTGGAGGTAGCGTTGGCAAAGGGTTGGGCTAAACTTGTGTTTGGGCTTGGGCTTGAAATCTAGGCCTTGCATTCAGGCTGGTCTGAGCCAGGGCTAGAGGTGGGCAACGATCCGGGCCGGGCCGAGTTAGCCCTAGTTTGGTTTGGCTTATTTTTGTACCACCTCAGTTTTTGGATCAGCTCGGTTTGGGTTTCAGGCCAATCCATGCGGCCCAAGTTTGGTTTGCTCCAGAAAAATCTAGTTCCACGATCGGTTTAGGTCGAAAATTTCGAACTGAGCCTAGGCCTGAGTTCGAACAGGTGGTGGCTTTTTTGTTTGTTCGTTTGTTTGTTTGTTTAAATAGAAACAAACCTAAAAAGTTAGAAAAAAAAAAAACAAAAAACAAAAAAACAAAAACGAAAGTATCTTACTATATGATGTTTAACATTCTCCAAATAAGAAGTGCAACTTTGAAATTAACATATAAGAGCCTTTTCCAAACGTAAGTACACAAGCATAATTTTACAAGTGCAAGGAAACAGTGTGCATTCATGTATATGTATTATGTATTACCCACATTATCTTGTATACTATTATCCACGACATCCATCCGTTTTTACATATCATTTTAGGACATGATCCCAAAATGTAATCATATCCAAAGCTCAAGTAGATCACACCACAAGAAACAGTGTGCTTATAATCTACGAGCCGAATCAAGTTGAGCTGAATCAAACCAAACTTTGAGCCAATCTAAGCCTAGGACCGCCCTAGTTTGAGCTTGGTTTGTTTTTTCAAACGAGGTTGACTCCAAGGCTTGGTTTGGTTTGAACTTCTATTTGAGCCAATCTAAGCCGAGCTTTTCAAACTAATCCGAGCCGAGCTTTCGAGCTGGCTTGGTTTGTGCCCAGCTCTAGCCAGGATCAATGTTGAATAGCCCTGCTTCCCATTGCCATAGTTTATACTCTATTATTATTATTATTTCTATCACACGCATTCACACGTGCCTGTCCACTCACACCATAACGGTGCTTGAACCTATGACCTCATGTTGAAACCATTTGTATATGCCATCTCTAATTTGTAAGGCTGGCCTTGGCCGTAGCGCCAGCCCTTCGAAACGCATTTGAAATTATCCACTCTGCTGACAGCACCAGCGGTGCATTGCATGACCGACTAGGTGGTGGGTGGGTTGCATGACTAACGGGAAAAAAAAAAAACCGACCTACAATCATGCCTACAAAGTACATTCCATTTGTTTTAGCCCACCTAAGGTATGGATCATTGCGGTCCAGGCCTTTAATCAAGAGGACCATCTGATGGATGGGTTAGATGGCACTCGCACATCTTGGAACGCTACCGTTGTAATTCCCCAACAATGCGTCGTATCATATGTGAAGTTACCCTACGCCCGGTTCTAACGCTGAACAGACCACCACCAGACTCTCCTTCTCCAACCTCTCTCTCTCTCTCTCTCTCTATCTCTCTCTGAGCTGATACTCTTCCAACGCATTTGTCTCCATCAAATCCAAAAATCCGAGAAAGAAAGAAAGAAAATCAGATGTCAGACCAAAACCCTCCATCAATTCCCCACATACAATCCACAATCCCTTTCCAACCCTCCCTCCAAATCCCTTCTCCTTTCCTTCCCCAAAACCCTATCCCTAACCCTAATTACACAGATCCCTTCCTCTCCAAGCGCAAGCGCAGCAACAGCAGCAGCAATCGCCGTAAGCTCCCGTCATCTTCCCCATCTCTCGGTACGGACTTCTCTCCCTCTTCATCTCTTCTTCCTCCATCAGAAACCCCAAACCCTTCCCCACCCGACGTCTCCGAAGAGATCGTCTTCATCAACAAGGACGCCACTGCCGAAGCTCTCACGGCCCTCTCTGCCGGCTTCCCCGCTGATTCCCTCACTGAGGAGGAGATCGATGCCTCCGTCGTCTCGTCTGTCGGTGGCATCGAGCAGGTCAATTACATACTCATCCGCAACCACATCCTCAGCCGGTGGCGGGAGAACGTCTCAACCTGGCTCGCTCGAGACTCCTTCCTTGACACCGTCCCTCCTCACTGCCATTTACTCCTCGACTCCGCGTACGGCTTCCTGCTGTCCCATGGCTATATCAATTTCGGCGTCGCCCCCTCGATCAAGGAGAAGATCCCCACCGAGGCTAGCGGGCCGAATGTTATCATCATTGGCGCTGGTTTGGCGGGCCTCGCTGCTGCCAGGCAGCTGCTGGCATTCGGGTTCAAAGTTGTTGTCTTGGAGGGTAGGAAGAGGGCGGGCGGACGGGTTTATACCAAGAAAATGGAGGGCGGGAATCGGTCAGCGGCTGCTGATTTGGGGGGGAGTGTCTTGACGGGCACGCTTGGGAACCCACTTGGGATTTTGGCCCGGCAGTTGTCCTGCTCGCTCCACAAGGTGAGAGATAAGTGTCCACTGTATAGGCCGGACGGGAAGCCCGTTGACCCTGAGATGGATTCCAAGGTTGAGTACGCTTTTAACCGGCTCTTGGATAAGGCAAGCCGGCTCAGGCAGCTCATGGGTGAGGTCTCAGTTGATGTCTCTCTTGGGGCAGCATTGGAGACCTTCCGAGAGGTCTATGGGGATGCTGTCAATGCAGAGGAGATGAATCTGTTCAATTGGCATCTGGCAAATTTGGAGTATGCAAATGCAGGCCTGCTCTCAAAGCTCTCGCTGGCATTCTGGGACCAGGATGATCCGTACGATATGGGTGGGGATCACTGCTTCTTGCCTAGTGGGAATGGGCGGTTGGTCCAAGCTTTGGCAGAGAATCTGCCAATCTTTTATGAGAAGACAGTGAATACGATCCGTTATGGTAGTGATGGGGTGCAGGTTGTTGCAGGCAGCCAGGTGTACGAGGGGGACATGGCGCTTTGCACAGTCCCGCTCGGGGTCTTGAAGAGCGGTTCAATAAGGTTTGTACCGGAGCTCCCTCAGAGGAAGCTCGACGGGATAAAAAGGCTGGGATTTGGGTTGTTGAATAAGGTCGCAATGCTTTTTCCTCATGTTTTTTGGGGCATGGAGCTTGATACCTTTGGGCATTTGTCCAATGATCCAGCCCGCCGGGGGGAGTTCTTTCTGTTCTATAGCTATGCAACTGTGGCTGGCGGCCCACTTCTAATTGCGCTTGTTGCAGGGGAAGCTGCACACAAGTTTGAAACTATGCCCCCAACTGATGCTGTCACCAGAGTTCTTCAGATTCTCAAGGGTATCACTCAGTCTCATGATTTTGCTTAGCCTTCTTGTATTTTAATTGCAAGCTTGAAAATGGAAGTGTGGGTGATCCATAACGGTAACAGTGGCCGTAAAGGCCACCACCATTACCATTACGATAGTCTGTAATGGCTGTTATGCCCTAAAAAAAAAAACGGTTTCGGGGCCGTTATGGGACCTTTACGGGCCCATTACGGGTCATTTTTTCTGTAACAGCCGTTACGGCCATTTCAGCCCAGTAATGCTTAACGGCCAAACTGCATTTATGTTCCTCTCAAGTTCAATATGGAAGTAACATCATCACAATTCAGAGCACATTCTTCCAATATAGTAAATAAAACCAATTATTGGGATTTGGCCATAACTAACTTTTGCAATTCAATTAAGTAGTGCATCTAAATGAAGTTTTAGTGCCGATGCAGAAGTATGAAGTATCCATTATGAAATGAGCCACACTTCCATTTTCAAGCTTGCAACTCCACGTAGTTTGTCTGCCCACTCTCTTGACTAATTATTGCAATTCAATTAAAAACTGCATTAAGACAGCCAAAGGGTCGTTTGGATGCTTGTGCGACTCCTTAAGACAAGGATCTCCTTGTCCAAGGAGCCAGAATTGCACGTTCGTATGCGTCATTCATTTGAGACAAGCTTGTCCATTTGGACTGCAGTGACAAATCTCATTCTCAGGAATTATTTCTGAAAATTTTCATATCTTGAGGATTTTTTTTGGTTTATTATCGAGAAAACCTCACTGATACTTGTTCAAACTGCTCTCCATAATTGCAATTACTGTGTTGATGATTGTTCAAACGTCAACATTGGCCTAGGAACTAATTCACTCAACCACTGGGAGAGGAAGGAGAATAGACTGGATGGACGATTACTCGAGCTACTTGCCCACAATTCTATGATAAACTCAACAAGATTGCCTTTAACCAAGGGGGGCCTAGCATCGACTTGTTTTCCTTACTCACTATATAGTTGACCATGATAATGTTGTGGTTCTCTCTGCCCCTTCTTTTCCTTCCAATACCCCCAAAAGAAGAAGAAGGAAAAAAATGAAGAAGAAAAAGCCATTAATAACTAGGTAACAGTCACACCAAAAAATGGATTTTTGACCCAAAAATATAAAAATTAAAAAAAGTTCCAGAGATAGGATTTGAACCCATGATTTCAAGGTTATGAGCCTTGCGAGCTACCAAACTACTCTACCATGTGCTAAAAAACTGGGAACTAATGGACAGGCAAGGATTGAATACTCTGCTTGATTATAGGGTTCAACTCTCATGCACATGTGCCATAGGTAATCTATTCAATTTATGCTCCTATAGTACGCTTTTCAGGAAAAGGTTGTCTAGGAGGTTTCATCCAAACATAGAGCAGCACGCCCATTGACAACCTTGTCCATGTGCCCAAGTTTAATACATGGACATCCTTGTTTTAAGTGAGTTGTCCATGCATCCAAACAACCCCTAAGGGTATACCCATAGTCTGCACAGGATCTGTGCTGTACCTTGGCTGTCATATTTTTTATCAAACACCTAATAAAACATCATTTTCATCATTTTTTATTCTATGTTTATATGAAACTATATTGTCCTTTCTCACCCTTGTTAGAAGGAATCAGTGTAGTCTTACATTTTCCAAAAAGACACCAATGGTTCAATCCCTGGTAGAAAAGACACCAATGGAAATATTCTACAGCAACTGATTAGATCTGAAAATGCTCTGCTTCTTCATTCTAAATCTCAAAATAGGTATTTACGAGCCGCAAGGAGTCAATGTTCCAGATCCAATTCAAACTGTCTGCACTAGATGGGGCTCTGACCCATTCAGTCTAGGATCGTATTCTCATGTCTCAGTGGGGGCATCAGGGGATGACTATGATATCTTAGCAGAAAACGTGGGAGAAGGGAGACTTTTCTTTGCTGGCGAGGCTACCACTCGGCGATACCCTGCAACAATGCACGGTGCATTCCTTAGTGGTCTGAGAGAAGCTGCTAATATGTCTCACCATGCCAATGCTCGATCATTGCATAAAAAAATTGAAAGAAGTCCATCGAAGGATGCCAAGTCTTGTGCGGCTCTTCTTGCAGACTTGTTTAGGGAACCTGATCTAGAATTTGGGAGTTTTTCTGTTATTTTCAGTCAGAAATCTTCCGATCCCAAGTCAACAGCGATCTTAAGGGTCACATTTGGTGGATCACGGAAAAAGAGTAATGATGGGATGAAGCCAGATCAACAGCACTCAAATAAACTTCTTTTTCAGCAGCTTCAGTCGCATTTTAACCAGCAGCAACAGTTCCATGTTTACACATTGTTGTCAAGGCAACAGGCACTTGAATTGAGAGAGGTGAGAGGAGGGGATGAGATGAGGTTGAATCACCTGTCTGAAAAGCTAGGTGTGAAGTTGGTGGGAAGAAGAGGTTTGGGACCTGCTGTTGATTCTGTTATTGCCTCCATCAAGGCTGAAAGAGGCAGCCAAAGACCTGCTTCGACTTCTTTAGCTCTTAAATCGGGTGAATGAGGTGATCTATAACTGCACACTATCCACATCCTTGATCAGAGTGGTACTAACTCTGTTGGTCCACGGAAGATGAACGCCAAAGCAGAAACCCTGAGAAATCTTTCTTGTGTTGTTCAGGTACGTGCCGCAGATCTTCTTTCTTTCTTTCTTTTTTTATTCTGTTTATAATTTTATTCCATTTTTAGATTTTCTTCAGTAGGAGCTACAATTGGTCAATCGGTAAGAGGAATATGTTGATACTCTGGTAGAGTGTGATGGACAATATGCAGCCACTAAGAAATTACTCAAAAATTGCTTATGTGGCATGCAAATAATTCAAATTAAACTATCCAAATTATGGGCACCGGTTTAGATGTATCATGAACGAATAATTACTCTTATTCGGTTATCAAAATATTTGATTGCTGGATATTTATTGAAGGGATACAAATAAAAAATATCCAATGGTCTTATTTCAACAAAAACAACTGTCCACAAATCAGAGGTTAGGATTGTTTATCCAATCTGATTCTTATCCTGTAACTCAACAACAGTGGGTTCCAAAATTTAATCAGTTTAATTTGGGTTAATATATGCCATGTGTACCATTTCTAAGCGCCTGTCTGTCAAGCGCCATACGCAGCCAGGGTATCAAATAACTCCCCTATCTGTAATTCATTCAGGAAAATGGAAATTCTGAGTTCTGCATATTTCCTTGTTCCAGGAATGTATCAAAACTCACATGGGAATCATTTTGAGGTCTGCAATGTTTGATTAGCTTGATTATGACACACGTTACTGAGCTCCTCCTGCTGGATTGCATTCAGTTACGTTATTTGTTTATTGATTATGACACACGCACTCACACCACAGTGGGATTCCACCACAATGGGTACTCAAACCCATGACCTCTTGTTGAAACTCTTGTGAGTCTACCCAATGTTGTCAAAAGCAATTGCATAATCGCATAATGCCTGGTCGCATATGCCATATGGATGTTATGTCATTGCATATCGCATATGCCATTATGCGATCGCATAATCGCATATGCCATCTTATACTATTCATTTTTTTCGATTTTTTTTATTTTTTATTTTTTTCAAAAAAAAAAAACTAAGTTGTGCGATCGCTTATGCGATTATGAGATCGCATAAGCGATTAGCAAGGTATCCCAAAACGGTTACGTATACGTAACGGAAGTGGTCATGACCGTTATGCGTTACGGGGTGGTTTGAAACGGCCGTTACAGAAAAAACGGGCCGTAACGGTCCTGTAATAGTATTTTTCAAAAAATAAAAAAGGGCCGTATCGGCCGATACGGGGTCTGTAACAGCCTTTACGGCCCGTATCGTAACGGTAACGGTGGTGGCCGTTACGGCCACCGTTATCATTATGGAACACCTTGGCGATTAGGCATAAGTGATCGCACAGGATCGCTTATGCCATTTGACAACATTGAGTCTACCACCGAGGCATGAGTAAGGACCCGATTGCATTCAGTTACTTGTAATTGTATATATTTATCAATGATTCTTTGAAAGAAATGGTACCTGCCAAAGGCCACGACAACTATTCATGCCAAAAGCATGTGCTTTGTATCAAGCTATTTATACACGTTTCTTGGGCTACCATGCAAAAACCTACAGCGATAACATGATCTATAAGTTTGCCTTCTCAGGCCCAACAGGTTTCTGAGGGAAGCTATTGATGTGTAAATTCTCATGTTACATTTGATATTCTGAAGATTTATCCATTGAATTATGAATCGATTCAAGTTGGTGGTGATGATGTATATTTTCAACTTTACTGAAAATCTCGTAGCTGCTGATGCAATGGAATATTAACACAGATAGTTGTGTAAATTTCAAACTGATGTTTGTCTTGAAATATTGTTTGTTCCTTTGTACTAGTAAAGAAGAAGATGAGAGGGAGGGAGATAATGACTCAAGTGTCTTTTCCCCTAGCTTCTGCCTGCAATTGAATTAAGACTGAGATTATCCTGCATGGCCGTAACCTCCATTTGTTTCAAGAACTGTATTATGCGGTGTGGCTTCGTCTCCTGGATCGATGTCCTCTCTTTGCATGTCTTGGCTCCTTAGATTGTTTGATTGGGAGAGGCATCTCTGACCACGAAACTTTGGACGGTGATATTAGGGGCATCTGTTGCACAAAAGAGCCCTGCATCCTGCGACCCTTCTCAAGCGTTTGAATCCCATGGCTATGACCACCATGTCTCACTGCCATCAAAAGAATTTGCAGCCAAATGAAAAGCCACTCACAAGCGGGGGATCCCAAGCTCTGATACTAAATCATAGAAAACAGAGGAACAAGAGCAAGTGACTGACAAAGAAAGAAAATAATATGAAATGTCTCTCAGTGGATGTAATCCTCAACAAAGAGATTTTCAACTAAGAAAGAGAATTTTCCAATGCATCATTTCCAATTCATTCCTTTACAGAACGTGGGTTAAATTGACCTCTTGCTAACTATTCATCTATGTGCTAGTTGATCTACCTTGCCTCTTAAGTAGCTTATGGCCTCTTTGATTTCTGTGGACGATTTGACCCACCCTGCTCCTGCCACGACATTTGCACATTTAGATGCTACAACTGGAGTCCAGCAAACTTCACAACGTTATGAAAAAGCTCACGAATTGTCCCTTTTCAATACTCCGGCAAGGAAACCCCGCATCTTGCACAACAGATTCTGTTGTCTCCACCGACAATCCATGCCAGCCTCTAAAAGAGGGTATGTATCCTTTTCTTTATTTCTCTGCTTCTTTGGTCCAAATCCCAGACCATCCATGTGATGGGCCTCAACCTAGGTGGCCCAAGCATTAAAATCACCAGGATTGGAAGATCCTAGCTGTATATATATTTTTTTTCCTTTTTCCAGTTGAACGTGGACACCTGTTGAAGGATCTTTTAATCTTGTAATTTTTTTATTTTTTTTTTGTTGTTAGGGAGGGTGTTTAAAAAAAGTTGGTTCCTGATGAATAGCTGTAGAGAGAGGCTCATTCTACAAGCTATTCACCTCCGTGTAAATAGCTATTCAAGTGCATGTAAAAGTTACCACTGGTTGTTTATCCGCTTCTCAAACTGCTTATGCACTATCGGCATGAATTCCCTGTCATCCTAAGCTCTGTAGGTCCCACCATGATGTCTGTATTATATTGACTCCATCTACTGTTTCACCAGCTCATTTTAGGACATGAGCCCAAAACTAAGGCAGATGAAAAATTCAACTGAGTCATGCCACAAGAAATAGTGGGGAATGAAGCCCATTATTTTTATGTGCCATACAACACCTACACAACGTGATTCCACTGCAGTGAAGGCAAAACACAAATATCAGCCTGATCTAAAACTTCTGTGGCCCTTGATCAGGCTTTTTCAATGGTGGATGTTTAATCCCCACTACTTGTGGGGTGGGTGGCCCGCTTGAGTTTTGAATGTCCCTCGTTTTTTTTAGATTAATACCATAGAGCCATCCCATTCCCTTAACATGCTGCAGATTGCACTGCATGATGTATGTGTCCATCTTGTTCACCCAGCAAATAGCTAGAAATATACAAATTAATGCGTGTTTGTAAGCCCACAGTCGTGTACATCATGTGCTCTGCATGCATGCCAGTCCACATGCTAATGCACCGCACGTGCAAGATTTGAGCAGTCCATCAAGTGGGCCACACAGTAGATCACCTGGCGGGAAATCTTGCAGGTTTACTTTTCAGGTAGGCAGTAGAGTATTATTGAACAAATTAACTAGGAGCGGGAAATTAAGTGAGCGTTTGGATCATAAGGTAAGCAACTAATACCTCAACTAGCTTATCTTGGTTTCTACTTATTGGGCATGTATGTTCGGCAAAGGACATACTTATCAACCAAAAAATAGAAAAGTATGTAACATCACGTAAGTACTTGTTCCTCTAGTTTGTTTGTTTGTTTGTTTGTTTGATTCACCGTTAATATCTACTGTCTACCATTTGTGCCCAATCTTATGATTTAGACCGTTCATTGTGTTGGGCCACCCTCGCCTTGTCTTCAATGTGAACTATCCATTGCATGGGGCCTATACGTTCAACGTGGCCTGTCTATCCTGTGAGGCCCACCTTTGATGCGGGCTGTTCATCATGTGGGCCCACCTTTAATTTGAATTGTCCATCAGGTAGGTTCCAACTTCGAAGTGGACTGTCCATCAATTAGGGCGCGCCTTGGATGTGGGCCATTCATCATTAGAGGCTACCCTTTGATGTAAATTGTCCTCATGTGTGCGTACCTTGATATGGGTCTTCTATCATGTGGGGCCCTCCCTTAATATCCACCACCCATCATGTGCAGTCCACCTTTTGATGTGGACTGTCCAACATGTGGGCCCCATTTCCAATGTGGGCTGTCCATCATGTCGGGCCCACCTTGGATGTGGGCCATTCATCGTTGGCACCTTTGATACGTACCATCCATTATGTGCGGCCCGCCTTGATGTCAGTCATCCATCACATCACGTGGTGCCCTCCATCAAAATAAATTGTCCGCCCACCTTCAAAGTCATCCGCCCATTATGTGGAGCCCACCTTTTGTGTGGACCCCACCTTGGATGTGGGTCATCCATCATGCAGGGCCTGCCCTGTATGTGGGTCATTCATCATTAGGAGCCGACCTTTGATGTGGACTGTCCATTATGTGGGGCCCACCTTGACATGTGTCATCCATCATGTGTGCCATCTTCAATAGCCACCGCCCTTCATGTGAAGCCCACCTTTGATATGGACCGTCCATCATATGGGCCCACCTTTGATGTGGGTCATCTATAATGAGAGTAGAAAAGTAAAAAGTTGAGGAAGTAAAAAATAAAATAACTACAAGGATAACTTTCATCCCATGCGCTTACTCACGTAAGTTAAAAAAAAAAAAAAAAAAAAAAAAAAGTGACTTGGACTGGGTGCGAGATTCATGTAAAAATAGCTGCAGTGTGGCCCACCTGATGGACCTCTCAGATTTTGGACATGTTTTAATGATTGTACAGATTTAATTATTCTATATAATTTCAAGCTGAGGGCGAATCGAAGACATTTCCGCCAGGGCATCCTTGATCACCGATGGCTCTAACAAAGTCGGCCCACACGCCACCAATTGCGACCTGGGGTTGCAGAAGTCGTCAACACAGCCCCATGAAGAGGAGCTGGGTCTCCAAGTGAACCAAAGTTGGTTAGATTTGACTACTCCATGCCTGGCCCACATAGATGCCCATGACGGCCTCTATGGCCCACCAGCTATCAATCACCTCGGTCTCTCTGTGATAACCAGGATGCCTGTAATGCACAACTTCCCTATCTTAAATCCTTTTCTACCTGATGGAATGTTTACATACAGCTACGTCCACCTGGTCCACAAGCTCTATGGGTGGGCTGCGCTGGATTTCACCATGGTCACCCTTTGCCCAACCTATTTACTTAAATGGCCCGCATTTCCTGAACCGGTTTTGATCCAGAAGTAGATCTGCCCATACGTTGGCTTTGGGTCAGCCCAAGCCAGACTTTGCGGAAATGGCCTGAGAAATCTCTGCCGAACCCGACCCGACTGGACCCTGCTTGAAATTCATCAATCCCAAGACTAACCCAACCCATTTAATTGTAATCGGGTACAAGACGCCTAGCCGAAACAGTTTATATATATATATATATATATATATATATATATATATATATATATATATATATATATATATATCAGCAAGATCAAGGGTTGTGTGGGCCACTAGATAAGGGGACCCACACCACGTGAGCACTCGATGTTATGAACTCTGTCTATCATTGAGCCATGGAGCCGGGTCCCGGTTTGCAAATTCTGGTTTACCGTAATAGGTAACAACCGACGGCTGATATGGACCAATACAGCCATATCGGTCGTGTGCGGTACCGGTAAGTATCGATACGTGCCGGTTTCAGACTATATGTCAGGCCATGAGCGCGAGTCGGTTCTCAGGATTGCGTGGTGTGCTATGTGTTATATCCAAACCGTCTGTCCATTTGGTGAGATCGTTTTAGAGCTTTTTCCAAAAGAAACGAGACAGGACCAAAGGTAAAGGGGACCACATCACAGAAAGCAGTAGGTATTGAACGTTTGCCATTGAAAACTTCCTTTGAAGGTGGTCACAAAAGTTTTAGATCAATCTGATATTTGTTTTTTTCCTTTCATCCAGCTTTGTTTGACCTAATGAACAGGTTGGATGGTAAATAAACATCATTATGGACCCTAGGAAGGTTTCAACGGTGGGCATTATCATCCCCACGACCTTTTGTGGTGTGGTCCAATTGAGATTTGGATTTACCTCATAATGAGAAGAGAGACATGAGCGTCATGGTAGAAGAACCATTTCTCCACAGGACAAATGGCAAGG
The DNA here is from genome assembly GCA_003013855.2 of Liriodendron chinense. Classification (NCBI taxonomy): domain Eukaryota; kingdom Viridiplantae; phylum Streptophyta; class Magnoliopsida; order Magnoliales; family Magnoliaceae; genus Liriodendron; species Liriodendron chinense. The sequence continues at coordinate 7,298,337 of ML058348.1, read as the reverse complement.
TGATGTGCAAATCAGGCCCACCTTCCGTAGCACTGTCCATCCGTAGGGCCCACCTTAATGATTTGTTGTATATCTACACCGTCCATCCACTTCTCCAGATCATTTTAGGACGCGGTCCAAAAATTAATCAGATCCAAATTTCCTGTGGACCACACCACATGAAACAGTAGTGTTTGAGTGCCTCACCATTAAAAATTCTAAAAGGGACCATCGTATTCGTAATGTTTATTTTCCATCCAACCTGTTGATAATGTCAAGAAAACCTAAAATACAAAGATTATCTTGATCCAAAACTTTCGTGGCCGAACAAAAAGTTTTTAATGGTCATTCATCACCGTTTCTAGTGGTATGGTCCACCATGAGATTTGGATCTTCTTAAGGCTTGGATTCTCGATCTAAAATGAGATGGGAAAACAAATAGACGGCCTGGATATAATAAATAAAAAATACATCAAGGTGGGCCCCACACGGTTAGGGTAACACCCACTAAGCTGTGATGTGCATCTGTTATAGACAATCCCATCCATCTGTTATGTGCCCATGAAAGTGACGGTGGAAAAACAAAAACAGTCAGTGGAGTAAACGGTAGAAAAAGTAATAAATAGGTTTTTATAATGGTTTTTATTTTTGAAACGTAAGCCATCCGTCCTTTCGCGTATGGCCTTACCAAATCATCCTATCATCTCCCATCTCACACATCACATATTTAAGCCGCGTTTGGCCATTCAATTGCAATAATTTCAATTCAATTACGTGCAAATGAAACTGAAAGCACATCAAATTGCAATTATTTACTTGGTCCTCTTTCTGAATAAAAATTGTCCCCTCGTTTTTTTTTTTTTTTTTGGACAAATGTCCACCGTTGATTACAACCTTTTTTCCACATCGATTTGGGGGCCACCAAACGGATGGGTGGGATAATTAGCGTTTTCCAACTGTAGGCCATCCGTTTGTACATATGTGACATTAGATGGACCATCCTGATCCACCATTGCACACAGACAACATTGAGGTATGGGGTAGGTTGGACTGTAACTCCCCTACCTTTGAACACTGTGGGGCCCACCCATGATGTGTATGCTGAATCCAACCATGCATCTGAGCCTCTCATATTCACCGTAAATGATGCCTGTCTAAAACTCTGGTGGGTCACACCTGATGACTGGTTTGGATGGCATACACACGAGAAGGGAGACCTCACATTCACACATACGGTGGGCCCCACAAAGCCCGAACACATCGTAAGTATGAGATCATTCTCAAAAAATACTTCTCCAGTGAAAATTGCTCTAACTCTCTCTATTAGTATAAGTTATAATAGTCTTAGTTGCACTAGGTCTTATGGACAATCTAATAAATTAATATATACTATGCAAAAATGATACTGATTGGAAGATCCAATCCATCCTTGCTCTTGACCTAACAAATAGATGGCTCGGATTGTTTATTGGATCTATTTTATATTTATAATCTTGTCCGTGCATATAAGAGGCCAGTAATCAGATGGTTAGGATTGTCAGATGGCAAGCGATACATGCATGATAGCCATGAAATTGATTAGACTGTCCATGGCTGGGAGTGCATAGTTCTCCGGAGTTCTATTGATGATAGATGATACGCTGGCGGTTAGAAATTACTGAGATATTGCATACGTAGCATGCAAGTAATTAAATTAAAATGTCGAAATTATGCTACCAGCTTAGATGTATCATGAATTAAAAAATACTATTATTTGGTATTTTGATTATATAAATATTATATTACTGGAAATTTACTGGACAGTTAAAATATGAAAAAATATCCAATGGTCTTTATTTCAAGAAAACAAGTGTCTACTCATAAGAGGTTAAGATTTCAATTAATCTGACTTTTAGAGCCTTAAACCTCCATGAGTCCGGCCCATCCTCCTCCCATGCCAAGGTGGTTCGCACAAGGAGAGATAGAACAGGTGGTTTGCGGTACATATGCTAACATGGTACACGTGTGAAGGCTCGGGCTAGTCATTGGTGGGGACATAGTGTGGACATGCCCAAGCAGGGTCATATATTCATCAGGTGGGGTTCGCATGTTGAATGATTACCAGGTAAAAATCAGGTCGGTCCACGTATTAGGTGGGCCAGGCGTAAGTTGAGTTGTGCACCGTTCGTTAAATGTCATCCATTTCTTGTCTGGAGCCCATGATCTTGCACATGTGTGTGTGACAGCTTTCGCGGAATGGAATAATCAACAACAGCAGTTTGGCATTGTTGAAATATGAAGTCTTTAATTTCGCTGAAAATGGACCGTGGATCCCATGGACGGGATGGTCAATCCTATTGACTGAGTTTTGGATTTCTACAATGTGCTAGCAGGACTATTTTTTGGTCCATCTTAAATTCTATTGACGGGATGGTCAATCTTATTGTCAGACCTAGCGACCATTGTGAATCCTATTGACGGACCTATCGACCGTGCGCGCAATTTTGTGAAAATTGTTTCTAATTTCAATTTTTCTCTTATTTAAGGGATACTGTAATACTGAGATTAGAGATATCCTAAAGTGCCTAATACGTTTCCAGCTCCCAATGTGAGGTGGCTAACATTGAAGTGTGACTAACAATGTGTGTGTTTGTACTAGCATTGGAATGTGTGTAATGACCCTTAGAAAAAGGAAAAAGGAGCAAATAAGAAAAGGTGTCTAATACGTTACTAATCATACTAAGGGTGGGAAGAGGTTTTTTTTAGAGAAAGAGCTTGCCAAAAGTGAACCAAAGGAACGTACACCGACTATTAGAAATATTAGAAGACTTATTATTATTTTAGTGAAACACGACACTATAAAATGGGTTCTCTTGCCTAACAGAAACGTATCAACCAACGTACACTCACACTAACGTAACACAAAATAATCAAACTAAGACATGAGACATCAATTCAAACGTGCCACCAGCACTAAGTTTTAAATAGGGTCACCACACGAAGTAGACGAAACCTAGAGCTACCCAAAACCCTACGTGCCACCTTTAACCTTCTACTTGGACTAACTGCCTCCCTAATGTGTACGTGTTGTGCCATCCGAAGAGTCGAACTCACAAAATGGACGAAGCAAGCATCTTCTTCACATCCTGCGAGGTGCTTAGCGGATCGCCGCTTAGCCACATCAGGTTAAAGAAAGAGAAGAGAAGAATCTTCTGTTTTGGCTTCCACCCTCAGTGCAAAAAAGAAACTATTCACTATACTATGACTCCAACGCATTAATGCAAGCACTCAGAATTTCTACACATGCCATATATTAACTCATATAGACCGACTAGATTGTCCATCCCAATGTTTTTGAATTACAATCCCAATTTCAGATAGATTGAAGAATCCTATCCTCTGATTCGTAGACATTTGTTTGTAGAAACAAGACCGTTGGATTTGTTTCATTTTGTCCGTCCAATAAATGTCCACCAATTCAGTAGTCAGATAATGAAATAAGCTTTTTGGCTTATGATCCATCTGCTCTAGTTTCCACAATTTTGACGGTCTAATTTGATTACTTGTATGCCACGTATGCATTGTTTAAGTAATTTCTAAGTGTCTGTGTATTATCCATCACAATCCGGCAGAGTATCAAAGCTTTTTATTTCTTTAATGCATTGACCTCGATAGAATACAAATGCATGGCGTTGGAGTGCTTTGACCTCGAATGCCATGCCATTCCTATATCTACGCTTTGACCATGGACCCACCATGAACGCATCCCCACCCATCCGTCCATACTACGATAGCACTGGGCCACCAAGAATAGTCGACGGTGTAAAATAACACGGATGGATGGTTAGGTAAGAAGTACACCGTGGAGTTATTTGATACTCTGGTAGAGCGTGAAGCTTGATGCACTGGTGCTCGGAAGTTGTACTTTGGGGGCAGAAATTTACTGAACTTAAACTGTCCAAATTGGGGGACCCACTTTGAACATTATGATATCGAAAATCTCATCAGTTAAACGTTTTTGTCCTCTGATTAGAGGACATGATCACTGAATAACGGCCGTCGGGATATTCATGTCATGCCGTCGGATGCAAACATGCTACAATACATTGCTGTACGGAGCGTCGTCGGGAGCTAGATTTTGGACGGTTTGGATCATAGCTCAAAACCCCAAACTCAATTCGACTCATCTAGCTGAGTCAGGTGAGTCGAGGACTCGGGAAGAGAGACTGCTCAACATTGACTTCCCTGTTTATTACTTCAATCTTTGGTACATACTTTGTAGATGTAGGGCTATGATTCATTTATCCAATTTACTGATCTGATGGCCCCTATCATGGATGAACCATGCTAAGAAAATCTCTTCATTTGGTCAGCTATGACCTCTCCATTGTTCGCATGTAAATGAACAGTGAAGAAGAGATGCAACAACCGTCCATTTCCATGGAGAAAAGACAAAAAGGGTTCGATGGTTACCATGGAGATTTTTTGGGCATGGTTCATTCACGACGAGACATCAGACCAATGGCTTGGATTAATCAATTATGGGTCCCACGTACATATAGGAATCAAAATGAAGAAGTCCATTTTGCTTAATTAAACTCTATATCTCATTATGACGTCTAAAATAAATATCATCGTCACCATCTAAGCCTTATTATGATTAATCAGGGTCCGCTAAATGAATTTATTTAACAAGGATGAAAGCAACTAGACTTTCAGTTAAACCACATTTCTTACTATCTCCATCTATGTCAAGTGACTTAAACTGGGTCATGGTAGGTTGTATGAGCCAATGAGTTGACTCACTGAATCCAGTCTAATGTTTTTGGAAGTTTGGAGATTGTAGATGGAGGACAGTAATCAGTAGCTCGGGAAGGAAGTTCCTATGTTGGGAAGTTAGGTGGGCCCACCGTGATGTTAGTGTGAAATCCACTGTGTCTATCCATTTGCCAGGTCATTTTTAGAAAGAAAAAAAATGACAAAAAATCAAGTGGATCCAAACTCAAGGTCCCATATGAGAAGAAAAATTGAGGAAAGAAATGGCTACAGTTGAAACATTCCTAAGCTCCCCTTAATGTTTATATGCCATCCAAACGGTTTATAAGGTCACATAAAAACTTATCTTGAATCCCCACTGTTTCCTTTCTTGCAGTCTCCTTGAGCTCTAAATTTATCTCATTTTTTGTCGCAAGTACTGAAAGGAACTCACAAAACGTACAAATAAGATGAATTTCTCGCAAATATCATGATGTGCCCTACCTAACATCCCGACGCACGGGAACTTCAAAGGCTTTTGCAGGAAATCCACGTCCTTTCTTGTTTGGTGGGTTTTAGCGGTGGTATGGAATTCCAGCTTCAACCACTAATCGTTTTTGCTTTCTTTTGTCACATCAACACCATGCCCCACATTACTTGATTTAAAACCTATGTAGAGACTTTAAAGATATTCATGTACAATTGGTTTAACAATAAATAGCTGTCCAATCGGCATACAAGTTGCAAACGTAATGTTTTCGCGACATCCAACCGTCAGATGAGTTGCCCCTCTCTCCCTGGTGGATCGGTTTGATTTTTGCACATTGTGATCCTTATGATATAGCCAATTTTATAGATGGTTGGATGTGGGCCATGTGGCGCATACATGCCAGGATGAAAATTATTTACTGCTTGATGGATAAATTAGTGGTCCAACTGATTTGACATGAGGATTTTTATTTAAACCCCATGTTTTGTGACAACCATGCATGAGTATGCCTTAAAAGTCGTCCGGGCTGATTGGATGCTCAGAACCATCCAATCTAATCTTTGTTTTTGTTCATTCCAATGGGTAATTATTTCCTCGAAAGCCTATTAGCGTTGGGAGCCGTTTAGGTGTTACCTGAGTAATAGCTTAGTGTGTGTTACCCTTACTTTGGGGCCCACCTTGATGATGTGTTGTATATCCACGGCGTCCATCCGTTTCTCCATCCAATCTTAGGACCTTGTAACAAAACTTAAGTAGATCCAAATATCAGGTGGACCACACCACAGGAACCAGTGGTGATTGAGTGCCTCACCATTAAAATTTCAAAAGGACCATCATAAGGTTTGCGTAATGTTTATTTTCCATCCAACCTGTTTATAATGTACAGAAGATCTGGATAAAGGGAAAATACAAAGATCAGCTTGATCCAAAACTTTTGTGGCCCACAAAAAGGTTTTTAATGGTCATTCATTACCATTTCTAGTGGTATGGTCCACCTGAGATTTGGATCTTCTTAAGGTTCGGGATCCCGTTCTAAAATGAGATGGAAAAACAGATGAACCACGTGGATATACAATAAATACATCAAGGTGGGCCCCACACGGTTAGGGTAACACCCCCCGGTAACAGCGAATCCACTCCCATATGCGTTTAACTATGGGTGTCCCATTAAGAAGATTTTTAAGCTGGTGTGGCACATCAGATCAACGGTTTGGATTTCACTGATTCATGGACTCCAAGTTTTCATACACGGTCATGATTCAATAAGGTACCCTCATTTGCAGGAGTGGAACACGTGTTGGAGATCAGGACCGATAAAACAGGTGTCCCATATCCAGGCATTCATCAAGTAATGCGCACCATGATCATGCCACGTACCAAAAATAAAGTAGTACACTCATAAGTCAGCCACACGTATACATTGAATTTGGATTGTTTGACTTTTTCTATTGCTGCCCTTTTTTCTCTTTTTCGTATAGCTTGAGCTTCTCTCTGAATGGATCAATATTATTTTTAATCCATGCCATGTTCACATGTTCCCCTACCTGATCAACGGTCTGGATCTCTAACACGTATGCCGATCCGCCTCGTCACTCTCATTGAATGGTGACACTTTAATAAATAATTGCACCTTGAAGACCTTGTTGAAAGTAACTCGTTCCATGTGATTTGTCATCACAAGAGTTTTGTTTTTATACATCCCAACACAATGTTAGCTGGGATTTTAACCATTGGATCTGAATTTTTTTCATTCATCTGAGCCGTTTATGAATAGGCTCCCCTTGGATGAGCGATGGTCCAAAAAACATCTCAGATTGAATATTTTAATCCTTTGATGGTACAAAGATTATAATGGCTGTGGCTGTCCATGTTCAAACGCAAAGAGACAAATTACCGAAGGGTTGAAATGATCCAACTGAGGAGCTTTTATTTATTGGTATCCAACATGGGTAGTAAGACCCATCAAATGAACGGTTTGGATCATTGATAGATAACTCAGATTCAACTGCTAAATTCCCTGCATATATGGATGTATTCACATCTGCTGTATGCGTAATACGTCAGTTCCACAGGTGGCCGAAAGTGGACCACTGAGTGGTCCTAGCCATCCAGTTGCTAGATTTTCCACATTCCACGAAACATTTTGGATTGCGTGATTGGTCTGGCCTTTCCTACTTGTGTCATCCAACTGATGATCTAATCTTACCAACCACACGATGGTTGGTGCATTGACAATGACCATTTCATTGTATGTGAACCGGTGGTCAATTCACTGTCCGTGTGGGGCCCACCTGATGAACGAAAGCAAAAAATTCAAGGTGTGGCGATGATCTTGCCAAGTGTGCCACGCCTAAGTCCACCCAAGTGGAGTCGGATGCACGTTTACGTATTAAGTATTGCTCTCCACCCTTTTTCTACACTGGTGGAGTATGGTTCTTGATATGCTGGCACTCAAAACATGTACACATTAATCACATATTAGCTAAATCAAACCGGCGAAATTGTACTGTCACCACGTTACAGTTCCAAAATAAGATTCGTTGAGAAATCCTAACCTTTGATTCAAGGACAGGTGTTTGTTAAAATAGAACAATTGGAAAATTTTCATTTGTAACCGTCTGATAAATGTTCACTTCCCATAGTCAGATACATTTAAAATAGATCGTAATTTGGACGATCTAACCTTTTTTTTTTTTTTTTGGTTAGTTCAGACACTCCATTGTTAGTACACCCACCCACCCCTGTTAATCACATCACAATGTTAGCCACCCCACTATGGGAATCGATGCCATGATTGGACGATCTAACTTGAATTACTTACAAGTATCCAATTTCTAAGTAATTGCTTAGTGCCTGCGTATCAAACATCACACTCTGCCCGTGTATCAAAGATTCAAAGTTTTCTATTATATCTAAATCGTCCTTAGGACGGGAAGTAAAAGGTCTTCTCAACACACTCCCCGTAGAATGCTATATCGGTTCGACGTTCGAGGCTCGCTCCATCTGCCCTACTACGGGATGATCCAGGCCGTTCATCTGATACATATTCCACGTGGCAAAAGGTTCACCGGTAGAATCGGCTACCTTCCTTTGGCAGCCTTCCACCGCAGATGTGGTAGAGATGTGTGTGTGAATCAGGACCGTCCATCAAGCTACCGTGGACGGCCTGTTGTCGCAAAAGCATGCCAACGTGATGATCCTTGCCATCCTATTGGTAGCCTCTACAAAAACCAAAGAATTAATGATTGGCATTCAATATATGGAAGTGAATGAAAATGATAATTTTTTTTTATCAGATCTGTGTCATTTTTGAACCATGGTCCATCTAAGATAGGCCCCACAATATGAACGGTACTGATCTGTACATAGCAACCAAACTTGTACGGTTCGGAGGAGTGTTTTGATTCACGTATCATTATCGTACGATTTCAAGAGTTCGAGTTCCCTGTATCGCGACTCAAAATCTCAGCATGTATCGCCTTACGGGATGAATATGAAGAGATGTCCAAATGATCTGAACCGTCCATCATGTGGAATTCTTTTATAAATATCTTATATTGCGATCATCAAGATGGATTCATGATCAGGGCCAATATATTTGTTGGTATGTATGTAATCCATTAGGAAGTTTTCTGTACGATAGTCAACACGCAGCTATAAATATGGATGGCCATAATCATCCCTCGGTCGTATTGTTGGCCCGTATATGGTAGTTACCGAATCGTGGACGGTTACAATTCCGACTTTTGGGACCATCGAATCCGATGGCGCAACGCATGCTGATTATAAATGGTAATCAAATGCGGATGGGAATCCTCCACGACTACAACAACCGTTGTCCGAACCAGTATAACACTCCATTTCTATGGATCTCTAATTGTTTTTCGTAAAATCTACTCCGTCCATCATGCGAGCCCCATCATCTTCACCGTACATCACAAATCTAAATCCTGATCGAATATTCCATTGGAGTATAACAAGGACAAAATTGTAAAGTCATGCATAAAACCTCTACGTTCATGCGCTTTAGACTGAACGAATTTTGGGTCACGCTGAGTTTTGTATTTTTCCTTCATCCTGATGATACACACCTGTTTAACGGTTTGGATTTAATTTAAACACCATGGTAGATCCTGTAAAGAAGCCTATGTTCTTCGTTCCTAAACCATCGTTCCCTGTTTTGTGTCCCACTTGAGTTTTCGATCGGGCTTCTAAAGGCTCAGATGATAGACGGAGCAGATTTTTCATACAAAACACGATGGGGCCCATAGAGCTCAGTTATTGTAAACCTTGAAGTGTCCAGGAGGATTCGGGTTGCACTGAGCCGCGACTCGAGAGTCAGAGTCGGAGTCGTTCTTCCCAACTCTCACCACTTGCACTTCCGAAACCGAATCTCAAGACGTTAAAAGGGGAATATTAATAAAAATTCCTTAATACAAGGGATTTGACTTCCGCACACGGATTTCGTGGTGAACCCAACACCACGTAGCTACGTGGTGTAAGGACTCTGTGGGACCCACCATGATGTATGTATTTTATCCACACCGTCCATCCATTTTTTCAGATCAATTTATGGGATGATACCAAAATTGAAGCATATAAAATGCTCAAGTAGACCACACTACGAGTTCACCGCCCAATCCCCGTCCCTGACTTTCCTCCTCTGTCATTTTTTTTTGGTTCGATTTCCTTTTTCCTCTCTCGCGACTTATATTGTAGCGTACATCGCCACACATTGTGGACCACAGGATAAAATGATCCGACGATTTGAACCGTTCATATTCTCTATAATGCAGATAAATATTAATTATTTATAAAAAACGAATGGTTCAACGCTTTGATCCGTTGAGTTGAACTAAAACCGTTGAAAATCTTTTTTCCATCGTCCTGACGCCCAAAATAACCCTTCCAGCATATGTTTATTAATATCCACTCATATCATAGAATCCACAACGTGGACGATTCTGATCTTTGCACCACTTCGAAAGCGGCCCCTCAATGGACGGATACAAACAATATACAGTAAGTCGCGACGGATGCAAAACGAACTCCTCCTCGAATCTCCTACAAAAGGGGTCCAGCTCCCCTCTATCCTCTACTCGAACCCCTCCTTGTTTTAACGGCTCAAGATCCAAAGTCCATGGATTCTTTTTCTCTTGCAGCAGCTGTAGCTGCTGTATCTCTCCTTGCGATATTTACAACCCCATGCCACTCAGCTTCACCTACAACCAGCTGCACTTCTCAATCCTTTTCAAACAACAGAAACTTCTCCCTCTGCAGCGATCTCCCCCACCTCAGTTCCTCCCTCTTCTGGACCTACTATCCATCCAACTCCTCTGCATCCATTGCTTTCGTCGCTCCGCCCGCCAGCCCAACGGGCTGGATTGCATGGGCCATCAACCCAACAGCCACAGGCATGATCGGGTCCCAGGCCCTCATCGCCTTCCAATCCAACGGCTCGATGAAGGTCCAGACCTTCAACATCACCGGCTACGGCCCCATCCATCCCTCCCCCATCTCAATCACCGTCTCCAATCTTTCAGGCCGAGTTAGACAAAGGGCTGATGGTCATCTTCGCCACGGTGGCGCTGCCGCAGAACAAGACGACGTGGAATCAGGTGTGGCAGGTGGGGTCCACTGTAACAAACGGTTTGCCGGATAAGCATGCGTTCGCGTCGGAGAATTTGAATGCAAAGGCGACGTTGGATCTTCTAAAGGGAGGGAGTTTGAGGAATGGGACGGTGAGCAGTGGGCATCAGAATGGGCCGGCGAGCGGGCATATGCCGGCATCAGCTCCGTCGCCTTCTTCGACGTCGCCGTCTTCATCACCGACTTCTTCTTTCTCTCCTCCACGTGCTATTTATCGGCCGTCGTCGGTGATGGTTTTGGTTTTCTTTATGACTTTTATATGGAGTGTGTGATGGTGGATTTTTAGTTTGTGATTTTGGAGATTTTTGGATTTGGATTGTTGACAGATATCATCTTGTTTGGACTGAGATTGGAATCTGATCTTATCCGATATTTGTGGTTGAAATGGTTGTGTTTTCTTTTTCTTTCCTGCATTAGTAAGTTGAATAGTCGTTTTGAGATTTATTTATTGGAGTGTTTGGTTGGACAAAATATCATGATATTGATGGAAGTTCATGATATTTGATGAAACCAAACGCACACTTAAAGTTTTGTTTGCTTGCCTGAATTAGTACCCATCTGAAAATGAAATCCGTGAGTAAAGATAAATTATTGGAAAAGATTGGAAACAGTCTTTTTCGTTCTTTATTATAAGCTATTAAATTTCACGTGTGATGCATGTGGGAGCACTTTGTTTAATGCCTAAGAAATTTATTAATGAAGATATTTTTCTTACTTAGACAATTTATGCGAGGGAGTGTACAATAGATGTAAAGACTACTAGTGGAGAGACAAGTGAAATCCGACGAGTTAACGAGGCATTTAAAAGAAGAGATTCCATAGTATATGTTTTTCACATATGGCATAATTTTGATCGATTGGAGGAAAGCGTAAACACAGTTAAATTCATGAAGAGGTGCCTTCGTATCTAAAAGATTTAAAATTAGTTAGACTAAAATATAATACATAAGTTCCAATTTTAAAAATAATATAAGTAAAAATGAAGAATTAATTATGACTGTTGACCTTAAGTTTTCTAAAATAATCACTTACAATACCTTGGGTTAATAATTCATGAGACTGGAGAGGTTGAGAAGGATGTGGCCCATAGAATTCAAGATGGATGGAAGTAACGTAGATTTGCCCGATGTGTTTTATGGATTAGAATGTTGGGTTATTAAGGAACAACATGTTTATAGGATTAGCTCAAGTGAAATGAAAGATGTTGACATAAATGTGTGCAAGATAGAGAAGAATTGAATTAGAAGTGAGTGCATAGGAGGAACTTTGGAGTAGCACCAATTGTTCATAATATGAAAGAAAATAAGACTTAGATGCCTCATGTGCAATGTAGACTAACCCACTACATTCAAATTCAAATCACAAGGTGATGTGATTCTAAATCCTCATTTTTGTTTGGTTGAAATGCAATGGAATTCAAATCTTCTGCATGGGAGCTTGTATTTGGAGGGCATTAGTATTCTTCAATATATTTATAGAACTTAGATTTGATTTACTAAATTAGCTTTCATATCCCAAATTAGTATATATATTTCATATTTGATAGAATGATTGTAATAAGCCCATTAAAATATATACTTTGGCCAAAAAAAGATTAAATTATGATCTTTGGGTTGGTGACAAATGCAAGGATCACAAACAGGAGACTCATCAATGTTTTTTAATTGTCCATTTAGATGTTAAATGTTTGGATGGTTCATATCATTCTATTGTTGTGATTTTAGTATTGCAGTCAAATTGGATTGTTTTAAGGGTATCATTTGCGTGCCATATGTCCAATGGATTAGTAGCCTAAAGACACATTTGTTATATGTGTAACTCTCTTGTCCTTTAAAAGGAGGTAAAAAATGTATTTCTTTTGGATTACCATGAAATCAAAACACCATAAAAGGTAGATTTGAAATGCCTCCAATTCTATTTGCCTCCAAATCAAGGTTGATAAACGCAAAAAGCAACTATTTGGATTTGAAATAATTGATTTACCACCAAATCTAAGGTGACAAACAGGGTGTAAGGGAAAGGGCCCAAAAGGATGTGAATGCATATAATCAAAAGAGACTTGATGACTTATGGTTTGACTAAAGGCATGACCCTTAATAGAGTAAAATGGTGGGGCTCGTTTGGCATCTCTACTTTAATTCAATAAGAGCTTTTTGAATAAGAGCTACTTCGACAAGTCATTTTTGTTCGAGCTTTGTTTTAAATAAGCTCGTTTGGTAAAATGTCTTAAAAAAAGCTCTTATTTAAAATAAGCACGTTTGGTAAAACTTTCAAGAGTAAGAGTTTTTTTTAAGGGTAGTTACGTCATTTTTAGATATTATAAGAGCAATCCAAATTGTTGTTTTGGTAGACCGTCCATCATGTGGGGCCCGACATCATTCCTAATTGTTTTTTATGTGGAGCCCCTCAATGTCCACTACCCATCACCCATTACGTGGACTCCACATTTGATGTGTCAATAATGTGGGCCTTACTTTGAAGTGGATTATCCATCATGTGGGGCCCACTTTTGATATCCACCATCCATCATGTTGGGTTCACCTTCTATGTGGATCATCCATCATACGATCCACTTTGGATATGGGTCATCCATCATGAGAGATCTTAGATGTGGACCGTCCATTAGGTGGGGCCCACTTGATGTGAATGGCTCTACTTTTATGTGGGCCATCCATCATATGAAACCTACTCCGTCCATTATGTGGACCATTCATTGTGTGGGGCCCCACCTTCATTATGTGTCGTTCATCATGTGGGCCCATCTTTGATATCAACTGACCATAATGCGGGCCCACCTTCAATGACCATTATCCATCACGTGGGTCCCACCTTTGACGTGGACTGCCCATCAAATGGGACCCACTTGATGCCCATGTCTCGTCATGTTGGGCCACACTTTGATGCAGGTCATCTATCATGTGGGGCCCACCTTTGATGTGAACCTTTCATTATGTAGGCCCACCTTGATGTGGGGCCCCACTTTAATATGAGTCATTCATCATGAGGGGCCCATCTTTGATGTCCAACATCCATCACATGAGTCCCACCTTTGTTGTGGGCCACTATCATGTGGGGCCCACTTGATGTGGATAGTCCATCATGTGGGACCCACCTTTGATGTCCACCATCCATTATATAAGTCCCACCTTGGCTGTGGATCGTCCATCATGTGGGGCCCAACCTTTAATATGGGTCATTCATCATGTAGGCCCACCTTTAATGCCAACCTTCCATCACGTGGTCGCACATTCAATGTCCACCATCCATCACGTGGGTCCTACCTTTGATGTGGAACATCCATCATGTGGGTCCCATATTTGTTGTGGACCATTTATCATGTGGAGCCCACTTGATGTGGATACTCCATCATGTGGGACCCACTTTTGATGTCCATCATCCATCATGTAGGTCTCACATTTGCTATGTACCACCCATCATGTGGGGCTCAACCTTCAATATGAGTCATTCATCATGTGGGCCCACCTTTAATGTCAATCTTTCATCATTTGGTCCCACATTCACCATCCATCGTGTGGGTCCTACCTTTGATGTGGACCATCATCAGATAAAGCTTGCTTGATGTGGATTGTTCATCATGCAGGAGCGCCACACTTTGAAGTAGGCCATCCATCATGTGGGGCTCACTTTTGATATGACCGTGCATTATGTAGGCCCACCTTTGATATGAGTCATTCATCATGTGGGGCCTACCTTCACTATGGGTCGGTCATCATGTGGGCATTTCTTGAAGAAATTGTACAGAGAAGATAGGAGGGTAAGATTGGAATTACTAAAAAGTTTAAGGGTAAATTTGTCCAAAATTTAGTTCAAAATATCTACCGACTTAAGCCAAATAAACTCCGTTTGAAAAAGTAACCCATCCCTTATTAAATCGGAGCTTATTTGCTACTTTCTAAGAAAATAAGCACTTCGTTAGACTTTTATCAAACGGTCTAAAAACTTATTTTTTTAGAAATAAGGTCATAAGCTCTTATTCGTAGAGATACCAAATGCCCCCGGGATTCACATAGCCGACTCAGTTAATTGGGATGATGATGATGAATGGTGGCCCACTAAATGATTGAATCAGGTCATAAAATGGCCTGGCCCGGCACAAGCACGGGCCTAGATTTCAGGGTGAGGCCCACCCATCAAAGTATGTATGGACCATTGATCAAGCTTCATTGTCTGTCCATTTCTCCTTATTATGGCTGGCCTACCTGATGAGCAAACTATTTCAGCCATTTGGTTGATGACAAACGCATTGAAAAAAAAAACCGACAGTCAAAACATCAGAAAATGGTCCACATGCATCCATGGCTGACCTGATGACTCTATCAGCCCCGCTTCGGACCACGACCGAAAGTGTGCCTCACCTGATTATGAATTGGGCCAAAAAGAGGACCAACCCTTGCCTATTCAGCAATGATCAAGACTGCAATTTCAGGCCCTCTCCTGCCCACTAATATCACCATATTGTTCTCGGGCGTGGGTTGAGCCTCATAGAAAATTTTGCAAAATGAAAGGCTGGCCCGAACTCTCCTGCAATGAAATACAGAAATGGTCCACGTTCTACAAAAAGAGCCCAATGATGATCCTTGAATCTGGGAGATGCTTGGAGCACCGTATATCTAGCACGATGGGCCATTACATCAATGATCTGGATCACCAAAACTTGTCTCTGTGTTCTAGGCCAGGTGCCAATATTTATGTTCCCTGCTAAAGAATGAACTAGAGCAATTTGTGCCCCCGAGTGATTTTAGCAGTTCTATGCAATAGATGTGTGAAATTGAGACACCTATATGAGATTTGGATCATTCATCAAGTGGGTCCCACCACGTACATTTCCTTGACCGAAACTCAAGTAGGGTAAATGGGCCACATGTGTGTGCAAACACAAATAGTTACCAATGGCCTAGATTTATTAAAGTTACATTTTCAACCTGTTTAATCATCTCCTTTGTCTCCCGGGGATATATATTTGCTGCCCTTCAAGATTCAAATACTTGACCTAGTCTTGTGCCCTGATACCATGTCAAATAACCACTTGCTCAAAGAGCTCAAGCTATTGGAGGATAGTGTATCAAAGTATGCAAGGGACTAAAACTTCTTAAATGCGCTAGAAGTCATTGTCAAGTTATATTTGAAAAGCTAATTTTATGTTATGTAGTTATTAAACTAATATTGGTTGAGTCAAATTAGGAAATGGCTAACTAGAAAATATCCATCTTGCATTAGAATTTGGAAAATTGGTCTCTTGTAATCAACCAATATAATAGAATATTAGATAATACTTTATTATAATTAACCCAAGTAGTAGTTAGGTCCTTACTCATGCCTAAGTGGTAGACTCACAAGAGTTTCAACAGGAGGTTATGGGTTAGTGTACTGTTGTAGTATAAAAAAAACTATTGTAGTGTGAGTGTATGTATTTGAAAGAAAAAAAATACATATATAGTGGTCTATTAGATAGTGCTTGTGGGAGTTCTATGCCATTCTTGTGCTAGCTTAGATGAAGAATGAGGTTTACGTCATGTTGGCAACCTACCTTAAACTTATGCCAAAACTTCTAATACGAATCTGAACAATTTGACACCGAATGGGAATGTTGAGATGAATGAGTGGCAAGACATAGAAGCTTGATGCTGGTTTCAAAATTTCTAACAACAAACTTCTATTATTTATAAAGCAACTGTAAGACCATGGTTTAAAAATGACACATCGTGGCAATAAGGTCCATGTTGCATTTGGACATTTAGACAATCTACTCCATCGATTTGGACTGTACAGCAATGGCACCATGCCAAAATCATAATAATTTTTAACAAAACCAACAACCTAGAAAATGGACAGCTAAGATTGTTTATGGAAAGTCATTCTATCAAAAAATTGAGCCATCCATTTGTTGATCTGTGATTCTAAGAATCTACATCTCACCCCTGGCTTTGAAAATAGATGGACATTAAAAAAAAAAAAAAATGAAACTAACAATTAATTGGATAATCATCTCAGTACAAATTTTGCAAGATAACCCATGAAATGTTTGTTGGACCTAATGGTGAATCCAGACCGTCCATTTGACTTGCCAAGTGCCCCACTTCAACCAGGAACAATGGATCAATACTGCTTTTGGAAAAGTAGTGATGAATGCAAAAGCTAGTTTGGTCAATGTAATGCCAAATATTAAAGTCATCCATATAATTTCACATAAGCATATTTTTTTTGTGGGGGTATGCAACTAAATGGGCATGATTTGTAGATCTAGACCATTGATTTTATAAAAACCACCACAAATGTTGGATGACCTGATATTATTCAAGATTTGAAGATCCAAGCATCAAATTTTTTTTTTTTTTCTAGACCATTAATATTGGATCTCTTTCTTTGAAAATTATCTTATCATCACAACAAGGATATCGATCACCTACCATGTACTGCATTTTAATTGGGTTATTTGGAATAGAGGACCTCTCGTCATCATCTTGCACGTGCGAGGTCCCATTGAGAGAAGAGTTTTTCAGTTTTTATAAATCAGTACCTCACTAATTGGATTTTTGTATTCCAACCCCTTCTTTAATTGACTTTGCAACAGGGTACCTGGATGTTTAATTCGGGCATTTTGCATTATGGACCGTCCAAGGAATTTCTATAGCTCCTGGGAATTTGAAGGGTCACTTTTTTCTTAGTAAATGACAAAAATACCCTTAGGGCGGGGTTGATGAGAGTACTTAGAGCTTGTTGGCTTCTAAAGAGGTGTATGGTTTGTTAATGTACAGAATAACAATGTACAGATGGGTCGCACATGATTTGGTTATCCAAACCGTTGATCTTATAGGGTGTATGGTAGATTGGGCATGCACCGATTGAAAGATCCTAACGCTTCCATCATAGGGCAAACAGAAAACTTTTGTTACTCTAGCAAAGTGTATGAATGCATGCATTGTCCCGCATGCTAGCCCAGCTGGAAGATGGCGTAAGTGTTTCAACAGATGGTCTCAAGTTCAAATGCCAAGGAAACACACTAATTGCACTAGAGGGTGCATCATTGTGACTAACAGTGTGGGTGTGTCACACAGTTAATAAGGTGGGTGCGTTGCACAACTAACAAAAAAATTTATGCATACACCCAAAAGCTGTACAAGTTACAATCTATGCCTCTGATTCTACCATTTAGATAGTGGGCCCACTTTAGATGGCTTATGAAAACAGTGTCCCTTTGTGTAATAATGTTATAAATAGCTTATTAATTAATATTTAATAGGTGATCATGCTTTTGTTATTTTATATAAAAGGATATTTTCATTATTTAATAAAAATAATAATAATAATCATTAATATAAGTTGTTGCAAAATCAATAGACATAGAGGTACCTAAATGCAAAAACCTAATTAATGAGGGACCATTGGACTATAGCTACGAACTATATCTGTAGCATTTATCTTTAAAACAAATAATTATTGCACCTCATATTGTTCCTGGTATATGCCCTATTTTAACTGCCAAATGAAAGAAATCAATCCAACATTCATCAAAATGGATTATCAATACAAAGTTATTAAATTTTTTTTAAGAGACTCAAAATATAGCCCCCGTTTAGTCACTATAAATGTAGAAGACTTGTTCCCAATACATCCACAATTCGGTCAATATAAATACAATGGAGAGTTGACTTGGACCAATACTTGCGAGGAAAAAAAATTCACAAAGAAGCCAAGACCCTTGAGTTCCATATAAGTCCGCCCACCAATTTCTCTACAGCCATAAAAACCTCATTGCCTGTGATATGTTCTGGATAGTCTTTCTCTGATAAAGAACTGAGTTGCCATCTTTAGAAGAAGAATTATTTCCTGCATTTCAGCATTTTCAGATAGTTGACACAATACATAAATAACCATGAGTGCATTATATCTTAATGCATTTTGTTCACATCTTCTTTTGGAATATAATTCATGAGAAGGTAACTTGGAAGGCACTCATACAATACAATTACTAAAAATTGTAAAAAAGAAAAGTTCGCCAATCTAGAATACAAACCAGAACTGGATGGCCCTTGATTGAATCAACCATGGCACTCATAAAACAGATGCTCATCTTTCTCATCACCATGATAAGTGTACTGCACAACAAAGCCGTCTCCATTGAAAAGCTTACCCTCTTCTGCAACTGAAACGTGGGCGTCAAAATGATAATCTACTTGCCAGAGTTTTCAAAATGAAGGATAACCAAATATTTCACATTAATGAAAACCAACAGGTGATATTTGAGAACCCTATCCATGCCATTTTTGCAAATTTTTATGGACAGGTCCATGCTTGTTGAGTAAGCTCCAATTACCAAATTGTAGGTTTACAAATTCAGCATGGAAGCTGGAGCTAAGTGAAAGAGCCAAGCACCAGAGCACCTCAGCAGCAAGATAACAAAAGCCTTTTTACATGGTACATCTACAGTCTTCAATATTCAATGTAATGATTCCCACCACTAAGAAAAACCAT
Source organism: Liriodendron chinense (assembly GCA_003013855.2). Lineage (NCBI taxonomy): Eukaryota > Viridiplantae > Streptophyta > Magnoliopsida > Magnoliales > Magnoliaceae > Liriodendron > Liriodendron chinense. Next base: position 7,278,992 of record ML058348.1, on the reverse strand, counting down.
CCATAAGCTGCTACAAAAAAAACACTTTGATACTCTCTAGCAGAATGTGATGGATGATACACAGGGCCTTGGAAATTTCTCAAAAATTGCAAGCGTGGCATACAAGTAATTCAAATTATACTGTCCAAATTATGGGATCCAGTTTAGAGGCATCAAAAACCAAGAATCAAAGATCATTTTTATGGGTTATTTTGTGATAATTAGAAACAGTTTTCTTCCTTTTTCTATACAGATTAAATAACATTTTCTTTAAATGTACTTTTCTGAGAACTTATAAAGCTATCTTTTCTTGGGTTTTGGTAGTGCTAATTAGGATTAGAATATGGGTTTTTGTTAATGTTAATTGAGGACAGTTAATATGCTTTTTTAGTCCTGATTACCAACATCTCCTTCTGAATGAAAATGAGAGATTTTAATTGGGTTATTTTATCCTGATGGAAGAATAGCTTTTGGCTTTTGGTTATCTTTTGTTGAAACAACTTTTTTTTTTTATTTTTTTCACTTTTGGGGGTTAACATGAAAGTCTTCAATTGCTGTTGAAAGTGGATTTTTAATGTACTGTTGCCTTTTGCAAACTTTATTCCTTTCGGTCCACAAATTTTCATATGTTACATCACGCTTACACTTAGCTTCTGTAATATCTAACTGGATTGTATTTCTCTCCCTTTATTTTTGCTTTGTTGTATTGTAGGTTTTTGTTGCTGAAATGACAAAGAGAGCAGGTTTGTCCATCTAATGCACAGATGCTCCATGGAAGCCGGAACAATGCGGCCAACCGCGTTTTTGCTGGTGGCTTAATTTGATTCATCTTCTCATGGTGGAAACCTCCTTCACAATGAAAAGTTCAGGTGAGCACATGTTTGCCCATATAGTGGCTGTAACAATCAGTTGCCAAAGCAGGAAATGTTCTGTGTGCGAATGATTTAGGAAACAAATTACCAGATTTGGACTAGTCATGGGTTCTTAAAATTCAAAAAAAAAAAAAAAAAACAAAACAAAACAAAAACAAAAACCTCAGCAGTGTTCTAATGATATTTTTATTGCCTTTCCACAGAATAGAAAATCATGGGTTCTTAAGATTCGGTTTAAGTTCACAGTAACCTTGCCCTTTCAATTTAGTGAACAGATGCGCAAGTATAACAGATCATGGGTTCAATTAATGTTGGGAAATTTCATAATCCTATAGTTCAATTAGAGTAAAGTAGATGATATCATGATAATAATAATGTAACAGTTAAGAAGAAAGTTTGTAATCCCAAATAAAATAAAATAAAAAAGCAATCTACAAATTTTGCATGAGTGTTGGCCAGGCAGCACCTTTGAGCTTTTGAACCAGCCCTTTTGAGTGTCTTCTCCTCATTTTTAAATTTTGACAACTCTGCTTCATCCTTAGCAAGAGCCTGTTTTTCTTGCTCTACTTCCTTCTTCCGTACGACTCCTTCCTGATATTAGAGGAAAAATCTATCAGTAGTCATAATAATGCATATGACCATGCCAAGACTAGCTGTAGGGCATAAAAAAGGTTCATTCATATCCACTCTTGATGTGGGTTTCATTCATATCCACAATAGAACGTGCAGAGGAAAAGTGAGGAAGAATAGTTTCCATTTTAAAGCATATAATGACATGGGTGAGTTTTTATTCTTTCCCTTGATAAATCAGACATTGATGCAATCCAATGGTAAATGAGGACAAGTCATCCCAACTTGTCCACATTTCCCATTTTTGAACTACTTCTTCCAACTTAAAATAAAACAACATAAAAAGATGTGTACTGTTTGATTCACCTTACCTTTCCATTCATGTTCCGCGTCACTATGCACATGCAAGTGACGCATAAAAATGAGTCCTGTCTCATTCCAGTCTCCAATACATAAATACTGTTAACTGGAATGCGACAGGATTCATTTTTAGGCGCCTACAAAAGGGGGCCTTAATAGCTAGCTATCCTTGAAGCATCTTCCAACATAAGGTCTGAGACTATACTATTTAGCAGAGGTTTTCTTCAAAGAAACGAGTAGAATCTAAACCACTTTGAGCTGAAGATCATTCTTGTTCTCCACTCTCTTTAACCCAAATCTAAACCACTTTGAGCAAGATTCATACTACCCCTGCAAGATAGATTCCTAAAATGCATGCTTTCTGGCATTTGGGCTGTGAAAGAAATGACCCTGCCATCTAAAAGCTAGAAATTTTACAAAGGCAGCTCAATAGGAAAGGTCCAAGTTTGAAGATTGGATAAAATCAAATTTATGGTTGACCAAAATCCAACAAATTTTCATAATCAATGTGATTGGACCATTCCATCAATGGCCTGCAATGGATGGTTAAAACAGAGTTCAGGAAAAATGAGCAAGGGATCATGCAAGATATAGAAGCCATATCCATTGGACAGTAAAGTTGTCTAATCACTGAGATTTCAGCCCATCCACATGGTGGCCACCACTAGATCACTTTTCCTGATCCCCATGCATGCTTGATATCTGTCTAATTCATGATTATTGATGCAAGAAAATTTGATTCAAAGAACTTATGAACCTATAACATGAAACTGCAAAAAAAAAAAAAAAAAGGGAACAAAATCAAGAATGGAAAAAAAAAAAAAAAAAATCATTTGATAAAAAAAAAGCTCAGAAATCAAAATCCTACCATCCATAAACATTCATCATCTGACGACATGTGAGCCCTGCCACAACCTAATGTGTCGCAAGCCTAATGATTGGATTGGCCTAATCTTATGTGGCATGTGATTCATGGCAGGCGAACCTACAGGAGGTGTTGGATGTCATATGCACATGATGCACGCCCCACGAATGAATCAACTATAGATAGACAAACATATACACACCTATATCTTGCATTGATTTGTTAAACTTCCATTGCGTGGATTAGTTAAATTACCTACAATGTTGTATATTATTGTTTGTTGTATAAATGCATGAGTGATGATAACAAAATCAACTTCAGTGTGCTGTTCAAAGTTAATTCAATCTAAGTATCTACGTACAATGCCTGTGATCTTGTTTCATTCACCTATCTAACGTGGAAATTTTGTTTTTAAAAGTATTCCCTGTGAAACACTTCTCACATGCTGGAATTAGACCCCCTGTGAAACACTTCTCACATGCTGGAATTAGACCCCATTGACACATCTTCTTGACAAGTGTTTAGCTTAGCGGGGTATTGTTTCTTGGCTAGATTAGATTGTTAGGTCCATAGATGATGTATTTAAATTCATTATCAAGCATTCTGTCTCCATTCAAATGGCACACATGTAGCAGATTGGGACTGTTCATCTGTTGGCCCCTACGTTGGATGGTAGATACCACAACTATCATGGTTTTTGGATGACTATAACCACCAATTGTAGGACATTGAGTGTCGATCGTAAGTCTTCCAACCAGTGGCTATTGTCATCTGACTGGTGTGATTTCTTCCAACCAGTGGCTATGGTCATCTGATTGGTGTGATTTCTTCCAACCAGTGGCTATTGTCATCTGACCAGTGTGATTTTAGGTGTATGCCCCATCCATGTTAGGACCCAGCGGATGGAACATGCACAGATGTGTTCCACATTTTCTGACTAAAAGGCACCCCCCCAAACACACACAGATGTGTTCCACATTTTCTAACTAAAAGATAAGCACCCCCCCTATAGATGTGTTCCACATTTCCTAACTAAAAGATAAGCAACAACCATTTATAGATTTCCTTTATTTGTGTGTTGTTTATGTGGTTTGTGTCATGTATTTATTTATTTTTATTCAGGCTCATAGAATAACTATGCTCCCTATAATTCATATACTGAGTACTGCCTGCCTTTCACCTTGATTTCTTGTAATGTTCTTATACCTTCAATTAACTCCATGTAGAAGGTGGAGAAACTGAAATCAAAATGCCTTCAATATGCAGCATCAATTCAATAATTGATACAATCAATCTACATTCCCAAGCCTGAGATCATTGAGAGTTCTTCCAGACTGGAAAAATCCAAACCTAGGAGATCAAGGCATAGACTCCAGGAATTAAATTTAGCTCTGGAGAACGTCTATCACTGATTCTGTTATGTAAGCTGGAGAAAAAACAATAGAAGCCATTCTGAAGAAAACTAAGTTTTCGAGTTTTGTTGTTATTTATTTGTTTATTTACTTACGTTAGCTCTGCATACTGCAGGAAATTTGAGAAGGAATTCAATACCGAACTTCAGAGTCTTAAAACCATATTAAGCAGCAGTTCACAAGCTGAGCCGTACTTAACACATCTCGCACAGTGCATTCTAGGCATTGGAAATGATTAGTGAGTCCTGAACATTTGACCTTTTTTCTTCCAAGTTTGTTGTGAAAGCTTTATGCTTTGTTGTGCTCATTGTTTATACGATGCACGGGTGTCTGTGAGTTTGATATCGTTTGTGCTTAAACCAATTGTGAATACATTTTCACTACAAGAAAGTATGGCCTTGCCGGCACATTTTTGCCGGTGGCCAACATGCAGTGCCAGTGTATATCACGATCGATGGCACTTTGTGTGGTCGTCGGGATCCAGCACCCTCGTAATCATTTCACCATTTGAAGGAATCCTGTTCTGGCACTAACCACAACCGGGCGCCAGCAAAGGATCCTAAAAAATAAAAGAAACCCTAGCCTCCTTTTATCCCACTTCATTCCATTGCCACCAATTCCTCTCTCTCTCTCTCTCTCTCTCTCTGCAACTCCGCAAAACCACCTTCTGCCGCAACTCCAGCAGTTACCCACCACCACCGACGTCAATTAATGCCCTGACTACCCTACCGCAACCCTGATAAGCGCCTCGACTATCTCTCTATCTCTCTCCTTCTACCAAGCGAGCGCTCTCTCTCTCTCTCTCTCTCTCTCTCTCTCTCTCTCTCTCAATCGAGCGGCGAAGTAACCACCATAGCGCAAGCACGCTTGGTCTCCCTCTCTCAGGTCTCTCTTTCTCTCACGTAATTCTTCTTCTTTTTTATTTATTTATTTATTTTTTTGTTGGAAATTCTATCTCAAATTCTCTTGATTTGGTGGGTGTTAGGGCTTCTCATTCAATAAATCTATGTTGGTTTCTTACAATGCATTTTAGGTGTTTGTTCCATGTACTAAGTAGGAATATTATGATCCTTAAGATAAGGATATTCACATCATGTTCCATGGGGACCCATGGTTCAGTGTATCGCCATGCTTTGCATGGACCATGGCCCAAAAGTCTTCTAAAGCAATGAGTAGTTTACTCCATTGGAGCATTTCTCTGAGTTGTTTGGTCTTCAAATTCTTCAAAGAAAATAGTTGGGAGACTCTGTTTGGTGCCTTTTCAGTGACTTGAACCCTAATTCCCCTCCCTCTAACATTGGCCTGTTTAATAGAAGTGATTAAGGTGTATTAGATAGCCTACGAGTAATTTTTGGAAAGCAACAGCTATGGACTCCTCCGTAGCTAACCTAGATATAGTGACGGACTAATCTGTAGCTAGTCATAGCAAAAGCTTGCAACGGCAACTGTCTCGTCCGTAGTTGAAGTGATTATAGGCAACGAACTCCTCTATTCTGGCTACGGATTTAAACCGTAGCAATAAAATAAGGCTACAACTATTGTCCATAGTAATTACCAAAACACCTACGGATGTTGTAGTAATGGCTACGAATCTGCGACGGACTTTATTTGTAACCTTTTATCTATAGCGACTTTACTCACTTCTTTTCTAGTAAATAAATATAATCAGAGAAAAACTTTGCTTTGTCCACTGCTTCTTTTCTGGTACCTATTTTGATGTTTGTAACAAATACAAATCACACTATTAATGCATGCCCCCAGAGTAACTTGCAAAACCATGTCAGTTCTCGCTGTCATGATTACCAGATTCAACTAAGCACTGTAAATGGAACTAGGGGTGGCAATTAGTTGGGTTCAATTCAGCCCAAGCCTGACCCATTTACTAATGGGTCAAGAATTCTTACCAAAATCAGACCTTCAATCCATTACTTTGTGTCTGAAACTAACCACATATAAAATTCATCAACCCCAAGCCCATCCAAACCCCTATATTTGCAATCAGGTCAAGCTAGAGTGACCTCACCCAATTCATGTTTAAGAAGGGAATATGGGGCAAAAGGTATGCCCAGCCTGGCCCATTTAGTGATACATACATCATACACGTGTTTATACTTTTCTTCTATTAGTTTGTTTCTGGTCTTGGGCCAGGTTGGATCGGGTCATCTTGTCCAGCCCATTGATAAGGTACACAGATGCATCGAGTTGGGTAGGTTTCAACTCAAGCTGTCTGCTATTCATTTAACTTGACCCAAACCTGCCAGTTGACCTACTCACCAACCCGACCCATTGCCACCCTTGCATAGAAAAGACAGGGAAGTCCCTGAAGCAAACCTGTGATAAATTGTCATGCTTCTTCTTTATTGCATGGTTTTTCTCGTATTATCCCTTCATGGATCACCAGTTCCAAATTAATTGAATTTAGTATCAATAAATAGCATCACAGACTCAATTCCCCCCAAAAAAAAAAAATCATCCATGAGAAGCAAAAATTAAAAAGTCAAATCTATGTTCACTCACATAATAATTTAAGAACAAAACTTCTTGAATACACATCAATATATAATGATTAGATCAAATGAGCACTAATATGATTAAATTAAATAAGAATTATTATAGCTAGATGTGGCCATGGGTCAGGTCATCCTGGGGAGTAGAAAACATGAGAAAAATCACAAAACAACCCTCAAAACGAAGTATATATATGTGTAACGGCTCAGAAGCATAAGGGTGTTGGTATGGTCCATACACTATTATGACCATTCTTTTTTTTTTTTTTTCCCTTTGGAAAAGATTGTTTCGACCCTTTTTCATGCAATGGTGGGCGCCATTACTATTATCGGTCAATACATTACATTTTTTAACACATTAGTCACTTTTGAAGAAAAGCCTAAATTGTCCATTCGAATAATCGCAATGCAGAAACAAATATTCAATTGATTCTTCATCTTCAAGACAAAAAATTTACAAATTTGTGATAGTTATGTTCCTACTAGTTAAGTGATTGATAATGAAATTACTGGAGGTAGGCCAATGAGAAATGTATGCAATTGAAGGGTTGGCTAGCTTGGTAGGACCCTCCATGAGTTCAAAGCAAACAAATTTCACTGGGAAGGCCCCTTCTTGTCTAGACTCCACTTCCACATGTTAATTTCTTTGGTGCGTGAAAGTGGATTGTTTTCGATGATGTCTAAGGGCAGTTTGGGTATATTCGGAAATTACAGCGCACCACTCACGCCTTGGGAAAATATCAGCCACCAACTTTTCAGTGTATCAGACGTCGGCCAAAATGTAGAGGCGGAGGGAGGACATGCTAGATTCTGCATGCCACGTGGCGTTACAAGAGCGAATTAGAGACCGCCTCCTATCCTCTCAAGATAAGCCCCCCGGCGTACATTAACAGCCTTCCTATCTTTCCCTCTCACATTCCACAACGCCACTGACACAGAGAGAGAGAGAGAGAGAGAGAGAGACAGAGAGAGCGGATGGCGTCTGTCTGTGCTTCTTCTGCTGTTGCAGCTGTTGCAATCTCTTCTTCCAGGCAAGATTCCTCTTCTCCAAACACACCCAAAATTTTCATAGGTCTAAAACTCGGTGAGTCAACTCCAAACTCGGCCGAGTCAACTCGGCCAGGTTTCGAGCCAAGTCACCTGGACGAAACTTCTCTTGATTCGAGTCTTCAAGTAAAATTAGCGCCTGTGTCCTACGTCTCAAGCTTGTACAGCATCCAACCCGTCTAAAGGTTGCCCCCACCATGAAGAACACGTAGCTGAAAAATCAGGCCAATCCACTAGTCAAGTGGGCCACACCATGAAAATCTATAGACAACCGCCCATCTGGTCCGGAGTACAGATGTGGCACACGGATGAGTGAATCGGCCTGGGTTTTCCTGTTTAATGATCTTCATGATAGGCCCAATCCGTTAGATGGGTTGGATGTCATGATGCATGGATGTGTATCTGGTTGTGCGTGACACGGCCTGGCATGGTTTTAAGACTTGGACGAGTCTGATGCGACTCATCCGAACTCCAATGGACTCGGATGGCCCGATCCTGTTCGGCAGCACGAGTAACCCCCGAATTAGACGTGTCGGACCGATTCAGCCCTAACTCAGCCGAGTCACAACTTGACTCGACTCAGGGCTCAACGAGTTACATCAAGTCGCCCAGTCTTTTAACCATCCTCCTCGTAGACTACTCGCTGCGGGGAGAATTATCCAATGCCGCTCGTGTACACCAGATGATGAAGCAAATTGCTTGGATCCATGCAACATCCATCTGAATCATTCATCAAAACACTCGCATGATCTCATCCATCCGATCTATGGACTGAAGAAATGGACAGTCAGGATATTTTGTATAAAAGGATAGTTAGATCGCAGGTCTCGCCCCGCCCATACCATGGGCCCAAGAATACATCATTATCTCTCGAGATTCTCTACCCTAGCCATCGGATGGTTGGGATCATCCAATCCATGATGGTCCAAGAATAGGGAGTTGGACCAGATGGATGGATCAGATTGATGAATTGGGATTGTCCACGTGTCCAGTATCTGCGATCTTTGGTGTAATCTGGTTCATGTGAGTTGAATAGGATCATTCCTGATGGAATGGTGGGAAATCTCAAACAATCTTGGATTTGTAGAACAAGACTGTCTCACGATGGGGCGCAAATTAGCTGTTACCCTGGTAACACCTTAGTGGGTGTTACCCCTACCGTGTGGGGCCTACCTTGATGTATTTTTTGTATATCCATGCCGTTCATCTGTCGTTACACCCTAGTTTTAGGATGCGATCCAAAATTATAAGAATATCCAAATCTCAAGTGGACCATACCAATAGAAAGAGTGGTGAATAATCATCAAAAGCATTTTGTGGGCCACAAAAGTTTTAGATCAAGATGATATTTAAATTTTCCTTCATCCAGACCTTCTTGACATTATGAAAAGCTTGGATTGCAAATATACATTACCAATACCTTACGATGGGCCTCTTTGGAAGTTTTAATGGTGGTCACTCAATCAGCACCGTTTCCGGTGGTATGGTCCACTTGAGATTTGGATTTGCATAATGTTTGGAAAACCATCCTACAATGGGCTGGAGAAACAGATGGACGGCTTAGATATACCAAATACTATCCATGTGAGCCACAAAGTAGGGGTAACACCCACTAAGCTGTTCCCCGGGTAACACCTAATTCGCTCCCCTCACGATGCTATTGCACCAATTCCTATCCATTGATCCAAAGGAGAACTTTAAGTGGAGCCAATAGTTAGCTAATCAAGACCATTGGCATGTTGTGTCCTGGCGCAGATGAGATTGCGCCTCGAAATCTCCTAAATAGGACACTCTTAACGGTCCGATTTGTGTGGGCCTACAAACAGATGGTTAACGAGAGAAATATAACAATGATCCATATTCAATGGACATAGATCCTAATATGGAATGTTGGGTTTATCCAGTCTGTGAGATTTTAGTGGCAGTCTCCATTCATGGTGGGACTCAGTAGACCAATGGTCTGGATCACCGAACCATGGGCCTCACTAGTCAGTACCAGAAACATGCTAATGCAGTGCAAAGATGTGGGCCACACGTATCATATGAACTATCTTAAGAAAAATAAGCAAATAATGAGTTTTTATCCTAAGTCTCTTAGTCACAGTTTTAAATTTTTGCCTTGACTCGGTTGATTCCGAGTCAACTCACCCTTTGGAGTGGTCTCACTTTGCAGACTCTGTTTAACCAGTTAGTTATTCCATTTTTAAGGGAAGATAAGGAGTGGTCTTTTTTTAGGGTTCGGGGCCTTTACCCCGTTGGTAGACTCTGCGTAGTTTCAACAAGAGGTCTAGGTCTCGAAACCCATGAGGGTGAAATTCATGCTGCTAACTGCACCAGTGGTTGCGTCGCATGACTGACCGGGTGGGTGTGTTGCTCGATTAACTGGATGGGTGCGTTGCATAACTGACTAAAACAAAAAAGAGTGGTCTTTTTTTATTATTTTTTTGTTGCACCTATTGTAGGTGACACATTCCCTATTTAGTATCTTATTTAAATCCATAGTCGTCTGCAAGTCAACTCAACTGAGTCATTGAGTCGACCCGACCCAGCTGGACATGACTCAATTGGGTTCTCGGGTTTTTGAGCTATGCTCATTTCTGATCAATGAATGGGGACATGTATTTCAATGGATGTGATTCAGTTCTCAGAAGAGTGGAAATGGTTTGGGAGCAACAAAGGCCTCTTTCCTTGGAGGGAGGAAACTGAGACAAGGGAAGTTGATGGCGCCGATGGGGCAGCGATCCTTCACTGTTTCGGCGGCAGCAGCGCCAGCGCCAGATAGACCACTGTGGTTCCCTGGCAGCGTCCCTCCTCCATGGCTTGATGGAAGGTTGAGTAGTTGTAGTTTCTTCCATTGTTCTGTTTTGTTCTGTTAACAGACAGACTTCTGATAGTTTTGTATTGAATTTCTTGAATGCAGCCTTCCTGGAGATTTTGGTTTCGATCCTCTTGGCCTCGGTAAGCTTTAATTGATTTCCGAAGCTTATTCGAGTAATCAAATGGACTTACATTGGTATGATTCAATCAGATTGATCCTGTTTTCATCCAGGCCAGCTTACTGCACGGGCGGTACCAACCTTTTGATGGGCTTGATTGTTCGACTGGTTGGCCCCACATGGACAAGTGATGGATTAAAATTCACACCCACTTGAAAATTCTAGCCATCTGATCAGTAGACGACTTATGTCGTTGTCTGTGGTGTGTCTGGCTGTTATACTGTATCTGGCCATCCATTTGCAGGCCAGTTATTGTGATGACTGGGATTGTCCTGTGAGGGAGTTCTAGAGCACAGCAATTGGCCATGGGATCCACCAGATGAACAGTCCAGGTCACAGGAAGCTGGGCCCCACCCTTGTAGAATGATGGCTCAAAAGAAAACACCAGTGATCTAGGCCAAGCGTCGAATATTTCCTCAGAATGCAGAAGACCAGAAATCGACTCTTAGGTTGTGTTTGGTTTCATGATATTTGGGGCAACCAAACGCACCCTTAATTCCATTACAATTTATGATGATTCAGCTCCCAATTTTTATGTGAATTTTGTGATCAGAGTGATTATAATGTAAAAACCAATCATTCGAATTTTATGTTATGATCTCCATCTGATTCACTTGAAATCAATGGCTGTGATGTGTCTTAACAGGATCCGATCCAGAGAGTTTGAGATGGAACCAACAAGCCGAGCTTGTGCATTGCAGGTGGGCCATGCTTGGCGCCGCTGGCATTTTCATCCCTGAATTCCTAACAAAGATCGGCATCCTAAACACCCCTTCATGGTACACCGCCGGAGAGCTTGAGTACTTCACCGACAAGACCACTCTCTTCGTCGTCGAGCTCATCTTCATTGGGTGGGCTGAGGGAAGAAGGTGGGCCGACATCCTCAAGCCTGGGTGTGTGAACACAGACCCCATCTTCCCTAACAACAAGCTCACCGGGACTGATGTGGGCTACCCTGGTGGGCTATGGTTCGACCCTCTTGGGTGGGGCACCGGTTCTCCTGAGAAGCTCAAGGAGCTGAGGACGAAGGAGATCAAGAATGGAAGATTGGCCATGTTAGCTGTGATGGGTGCATGGTTCCAAGCCATATACACCGGCACCGGCCCCATCGACAACCTCTTCGCCCACCTCGCCGATCCCGGCCATGCCACCATTTTCGCTGTAAGTTTACACTCCCCTCAAATACATGCATGCATGAAACCCATTGATTGGCTAATGGCCTTTAACATTGGCTAAGACGTAGAACTCGCCAATAGCTTTCAAAAGAAATTGCATGCTCAAAACAGATAGCTGGCACGAAGTTATGGTCCCCGGAAGCTATAATTTGCTAGACCCTTTGATTGAACTTTATAACCCAATTTCCTTCAATCCTGGCTATCCACCAGATTTATCTTGAATTGTCCTACATCACATGCATGGGTCTTTAATTCATATACATTGTGTTTGTGGTGTATGCCAGGCCTTTACACCCAAGTGAAGAAAGCATGAGAGGAAATCAAGTGCAAGACGATGTTGGGGAACATGATGTTAATCTTTTGTGGGGATTTGAGAGTTGGAAAGAGGGGTGTGGTTGCATGAGATGGTTGTGTCATTTGAACTTTGTAATGCTCTTTATGCATGTATTATGTAGTCTATATGATGATGCCCAAAGCAGTGTACAAACGAACACTTGCATGTTTCTTTCTTAAAGTAGAAGTGTTGAGTTCTTTACTAGGTAGAGTTGTAACATAAAAAAATTTAAAAAAATTAAAAAAAAAAAAAAACAGTTAGCTTAATTTTCATTTTATGTAGTAGTTTAGATAGCTCTTTCTTAATGATTCTGATTTTTCTTGCTTTGGATTTTGTTGAAGAAAGTTATAATTCAAGCGTTCTATACGAGTAAGAGTCGGAACTTTGTGTTTTTCTTGATATTGCTCATAGTTCTAAATGATTTAGGTTGGGTTTGGGTGGTGTATAGCTGACTTGAATTGTAAATATTCAATCTCGATCAAGAGGATATGGAGGGAGAGTTTGAATGCAATATCAAATCAAATTGCAGTAAGTGGTCAGCTAGAGCTGCTGTGGTTTTTTTTTTTTTTTTTTTTTGGGTCCAAGTTCCAAATTGGAATTGGGGAACTTTCAGGTTTGGACTTGGAAGGAATGTAACTAAAATATGAGTAGCTAATTTGGACATCATCAGTTTTTGCCAATCAATTCGATTGTGCATCCAAATGCAGACTTAGCATTCATGAAAAGGAGGCAGCCTCAAACTGGAGTTGCATTCCTTTTTGAGTTGAACTTGGAAGTATTGTAATTGCAATTAAAAAATTACTTCAGAAATATGAACACCAAGTAATTCCAATTTGATCATTTCAACTTTCATAAACTAATCACAAATCAATTAGATAATGCATCCAAACACAGTTTGCCTTCTGTCACCAGAAAAAAACAAAACCAATTGGCAAAAATATTCACTGAGTTATTACAAGTATGTTAAACACAAGTTAACAACAAGAGGCAAGGTGTGAGCTTTTAGTAGCCAATTAGCAATTACAAGAAGTGAGCATATCAGATGAAATGAAATGAATTGCAATGACTTAATGCAATAACTGAAATGACCAATCTGGAGGAAGGCCTGCTCTATCCATAGCAAGGGACTGGTGCCCCCAATTTGTTGGAGTAGAGGATATGTATGTATAGATGTACATGTACAACTATACATGCTATAAATAGCTAGGTGGATGGATACGTATATATCTATTAAATATTCTAGTCATTCTCATTAGTGGAACATATCCAAGATTCTTCCAAAATGTAGTCTCTAAATTATAGCATATACACATATCCTATGCTCTAACAAATTACAATAAATCAAAATTTGAACGAGCCAAAGTAAAAAAGTTGCACCATTTGGAAGAATATTATGTATATTACATTGATTAGAATAACCAGCATAGATAGAGCAAGATCTTGACAGATATCTCTGCCACCTGGCTATCTACAGTATGTATAATTCAATTCCACTCAATTGAGCAGCCAAACATGACCCTGATAGCCAAATTTCAATAAGAATGCAGGACAATTTACGGTTGATGCTTTGTTACTTTAAACGAACAAAAAGGAATCACTAGTGATCAGCATGGGCTCCACTCCTTGTCATATGATGATGTAACGGGATGGATGATGCTTTGTTGCTTCAACAGATGTATGGAGTGGATGTCATATGGTGATCAACATGGGTTCTACTCCTTATATGATCCTCCTAATTAGAAGCTTGGTGTGGACTGCCTAGAAATAAGAATAGGTATTGTTGCAAGTTACAGTATGCAATAAAAGAAATAAAAGAAAGCAGGATTCGATATTGATCATTTCATGGCATCTTATAAAGTAAAATTTTAACCATCCCTGCCAAGTGACTACATTTTATGACAGTTTTATCATCTAATAATCAAAATTCATAAAACTATTTGAAAGGGAAAAAAAACATCTAAAAGCTATTCACATCAATTCTCAAATAAAGATACTAAAAAGGAAGCTGAGGCCTTGATTGGTTGCCACTTAAAAACCAGTCTCTCTCTCATTTTAGTTTCTGTTTGGCATATTCTGAAATTTTGCACCAAATTTCATGAAATATCTTGAAACCGACTGATTAATCATGATATTTGGTGCAAACAAATGCATATTAAAAAAATCTTGGTGATCCATAATTTATATAAATTATGATATCTAATTCATACTTACTGATATATAAATGAGATGAAATTATTTTAGGAGGCAACCAAACAGTGCCTTAGTAAATCCTAAAATGTTAAATAAAAAAAGAAATACTAAATTAAAAAAAAAAATTAAATCAGATATGAGATGCTCTTGACTATACCTAGGAATCACACCATCTTCAACCCACGTATCTACACAGCATTCTTGAGATTTCAGTTAAGCCCATGCTCTAGTGATCAAGAGCCTTGGTCTATTGGGCCCCACCAAGAAGGGCAATGCTCCACTAACCTTGAATGCTTGGGTTCTCCTTGCAGGATCGGTCCATTTGGACAGTTTAATCAATCAATGTAAACCGTCTATTAAATCCAGTACACATTTCATGGACTATTGTGCAAAAAATTTACGATCAAATGATCCAATCCATCCTTGACATGGCCCTATCTTCTGTAGCCATCCTTTTACCAACCTATGGATGGAATGACTATAATCGCCGAACAGCAGTGATTCTTCAGAATCATAAGCAATCCATGCATACATTAACAAATAGATGCATCAAATTGTTAATTGGACCTATTTTTGTGTAAAAAAATCTCAGCCTGTCCATATTAAAGACCGTTGATCAATTATTAATATTTGTTTGATTGGTGCAATGTTTGAATTGTGGCCCATGCAACATGGGTTAAACCTAATGAGCATTATGGATCGATGAAATAGATTGAATTAAACTATTCAAGTGGACCAATGTCTAATTTATTTTATTTTATTTATTTATTTCCTTACTAGTAAAGTCAAGGAAGCGAGAAAAAATATGTGGGCCCGAATTTCCTACAGCATTTGCTGTGAGAGGCAGTGCAACAAAAAGCTACGTGGGATTCACCAAGATATAAATGTAACATCGGCTTAATTCGATAGAGATCAATCTTAAAATATGAGCCAGGCATAAGGCATATCTAAAACTCAAGTGGAACACATCAAATAAAACAGTTGAGATAAGAAAGTTTACCACTGCAACCTCCTTGGAGCCCACCAAAGTCAGGATCAGGCTGATAGTATGGAGCATGGTTTGGGTGGATCCCCAGCCCACTGGGATGTATGTACCTTACATCCAAACCGTCCATCCATTTTTACAGCTCATTTTATGTCATGATCCCAAAAATGAAACAGATCCAAATCTTAGTTGGAGCATATCAGAGGAAACAGTCGTATTGAATCCCCACCATTGAAAACTTCATGGGGGCTACGGAATGTTTATTTGTCATCCAACCTGTTGATAAGATCGCAAAGACCTGGATAAAGAGACCAAACAATTTGCTTGATCCAAATCTTTTGTGGCCCATAAGAAGGTTTTATAGTTGATTACCACTATTTCCTGTATTATGGTCCACCTGAGATTTGGATCTCTGCTTCATTTATGGTATCATGTCTTAAAATGAGTTTTCAAAACGGATGGATACATCGGATGGATGGCATGGATGTAAGACACATACATCACGGTGGGCCCCACAGTCAGGGATCCCACCTAGCTCGGTGGATTCGGGGATCCACCGAAGCTGCACCTGGATAGCATGTGTTTTACCTTCATTTTGATGGGACTTACCTTATGAACAGGTCGGATTGCACACCAAGAAGGTTTCAATGATTGTCCTTGCCAATGGTCGTTTTACTTTTATGCCGGTGGGATTTACCTTATGAACGGGTTGGATTGCTTATTAACATCACAGTGGGCCCTGGAAAGATGGAGGTCCTTGTCACCCCCACTATTTTCCTTGATATGACCCGCATGAGTTTTGGATCAAGTCCTACCATGAGCTGACGCAACTGATGGAGAGAGTGGAGGGCATGGATTGCCTACTGAGTAACTCGGTATATTGTAGCTTACTGAGTAAATTCTATGGGGCCACCATGATGTATGTGTCTTATCCACTCTATCCATCCATTTTACCAGCTCATTTTAGAGCATGAGCACAAAGTTGAAGAATGTCCAAAGTTTGGAGAAGTTTTGGATCAAGCTGATATTTGTATTTTCCCTTCATCCATGTCTGTGTAACCTTATGAAGGTTACACAGACAAATAACTAATGAAGGTTTTCATTATCTCCACTGTTTCTTATGGTGTGATCGACTTGAGCTTTGGATATGCTTCAATTTTAGCCTCACGCAGGAAAGTAAGAGACACATCACGGTGAGCCGCATAGAGTTTAGCTGACTTGGTACGCAATCCGCGTCTCGTAATGGATGTCACATGGACATCACATCACGGTGGGGCCAGGTAGTTGTTTATTGCACGGTATCTTCTTTGGGTTTTCAGTTTGTGTACGTGTGTGCCATAGTTCTATGATCCAGCCCGTTGATCTGGAAGTCCCATTGTGGATACTCCATCCCCCACAAGCACCTTGATGCACGATCCTGGCCCTTCAATTTGCAGGCTGAAAATAGGCAGTTAAGAAGGAAAATGGAACAACTCAGCACATTCAACTGAAAAGAGGCCAAAAATTGGATGGCCAAGATATTTTGTCGAAGATACTACGCATATCCTCAGGCCAAGGAAGCACGGCAATCTTGATTCTTGACTGTCCAGATTGTCCTACTAAAAAATAGACTTTTCCCCTCATCCCCTCATCTCCAACGCATAGTGCATGGTAATCGAGAGATGAACGGATGGATCGCCAAGCACATACTTCTATGACCGTTCAAGGTCTCCCAACAGTTCTAGAGCTTCTGAGGCTCGTGGGCTACCCTCATCTCGCAAGTCCCATAGTGGGACCCACCCTGTGGTTATTCTGCATCTCATAGACCTCACCTCGTAAGCCACCCCACCTCAGTGTGGAGAAGCACCTGCATCATTCCTAAATTAGACTATTTAAAACCTTCAATTATTGAACTGTCTTAAATGGGCCAACCGTGGCCTTAGCCAGGCCTATTGCCATCCCTAACAACATGGTCAATTTTCAACATTCATGTGACAGGCCTGATGAGCAGATTAGCCTGGTTTTGGGCCCCAACCAGGCCATGTTCATGATGGCCTCGTGATGAATGGCCGGATTCTATCACATATGCCACGAACCACCACATTGCGTGCACGTAAACAAAGGATGTAGATGGATTCGCTTCTAAGCAAACGCTACAGAGAGATTGGTATGGGCACTCAAAAAGTTCACATGAATTTTGTCATCTTGCTTCGAGCTGTACACGAGCCAAGTCGAGTTGGGCTTTTCCAAGCTTGCTGCTCGGCTCGAACTACCCAGCCCCTGCTTGTTGCTCGACTCAACCCAGCTGAGTCAAGCATGGACCTGCTCAATCAGCAGACCAAATGAGATCAAGTCGAGCTCGAGTTCAAGCTGAGTTCGAGTTGTCGTGCCGAGTCTGAGTTAAGAGTCTTTTGAGCCGGTCGTCAATTGGACGGCCAAAAATACAAAAATGGAATGACCAAAGAGGGAGTTCAAGAAAAACTGACAAGAAAAAAAAATGGAAGGAAGGGGATCTTAACGGACCAAAAAAAAAAGAAAATGGAGAGGGATCAGGAATTCAAGCTGATAGAGCGGCTTGGGGTGACTGGCGGTGGGCCAATGGGCAGCAGGTCAACGTCTCAAGGAAGCTCCGGGGTGGCTGACCGTCGAGCTAAGAAAGCAATGGAGGGAGGAAGTGGGGCCGGCCATTGCGCTCTGTGGGGGAAGGTGTGTGTGTGTGTGTGTGTGTGTGTGTGTGTATTGGGGGGGGGGGGGGGGGGGGGGGGCTTACTGCTCAGCTCAAATTCATTCGAGCGGCTAAAAAATGACTCAACTCGGCTCAAACTCACTTCCTATCCAAGCCAACTCGAGCAAGTTTTTCGAGCTTACTCAATTCATGTACAGCTCTAATCTTGCTTAATAACCAGCCAGAGATATGGTCCAGTCCATGAGAGCACTGTGCATTGGGGTACTCCTGGTTGTACTGGAACATTTAAGACAGTTTGTTGATCAATCTCGACTGTTCATTAGGACAATTCTAATCATCCGATCAACAGCCAATAAAATGAATGGTCAAGGTGTTCGTATGAAAAGATAGGCCTCATCAATAATAAGGTCCATGTACTTGAATGAAAAGATAGGCCTCATCATTAATAAGGTCCATGTACTTGTTGGACCCCATTGCCGATTGTGCATTGCCTGTAGTATTAGACTTGGACAACCCAAATTGATCGAGGCACTGTCCAAAGAAACATGGACAGCTATAATAAAAAGAAATTTATCTTAGTAAGTAGGAAGTTCATCCCCGTTGGCATATGTTTCATGCATGTAATATATCGATGAAACGTTGTTTACAAAAATTCGACTAATTCAAAAAAAAACAAAAAGATTATGAGTTTATTTAATTTCTTATTCATAATTTTGAATTCTTAATAAATTATGATTTTTTATATTTTAGAACCCGGAGAGTCCTAGGATAATTTAAAATGCTCTGAAAGAGTTTGAGTTAGATTTAGAAATTGTTTATTATTTTGAATAATTTAAATTTTAATAAAATTTACTATTTAGGAAAGGTTATGAATTTTCTGCTATCAAACATATTGCTTGATTTCATAGATTTCCCTCTTCCTACGTATTCAAAGATTACGGAGTGATGTCTTCTCTTTTATCCACGCACCCACTACCATATTTCTCATATCCAGACACCATGCGGATGTAACTAGGTAGCACTACTACTTGTAATGCTATGAGAGCAGTGGAGCATTTCTCATAAATAAAGTATATAAATTAAAAATTATTTAGTACATATCAAGAGAAATTATCAGCCACATATATTTGCTATTCTTAAGGGCAAAATTGGAAGAAAAAAAAGGGTCGTACCATAGAAGCAGTTGCAGGTGAACGGTTTTCAATCAGGCCCAAATAAGTTGCATGTACGAATTCCATTTAAAATGGCACAAATCATACACATAAAAATATATGTTACAGTCTACAAAATAAAAACCCAAAATTTTCTTTCCCATCTTATATGAAATTTAAAAATAAATAAATAAGAGATGGTTTCACGAGGAGGGTCGATTGCCACGTACGGACACCTGGACCGGGAGCGGCCGGCCGGTTCCGGTCCCACCGCAGCTGCTGCACGCCATCCGGCCTGACCCGGCGCACGTGCGGCACCCGACGTCTCCATCCGACCAGCGAGTGCAGAGGCAGCTGACTCGACCCGTTCCGTTGCAACTCGGGCACCCCCCTGACATGGGCTTCTGCTCCATCACCGATTTCACCAGCATCGCACCGGCCAGCACGCCCAGGCCGGTCGCTAGCTGGGACGCCACCACGATCGGACCCATGTTGTTGGTTCTGATTTCCTTATCCTACGCACCCCCTGCGCTCCTTATCCTGCGCACCGGACTCTTCCTTATTTTTCTAGAGAGAGAAGGAAACTGATGGAAGAAGTAAGGAATGATGTTTTGGGGATTTTATATTGTCTGGGCATTATTTGTGGTGGGCGTTGGATGTGCGTTTTGAACCATTTATTAATAAAGATAGAAAACCGTCGACGCGGCTTGCATGCGGACCCTGCGGGTACGGACGTCACTACTGGTGGGTGCTCTGTGGGGCCCACCATAATGTATATGTTTTATCCATGCCGTCCATCCATTTTTTTCAGCTCAGTTTATGATTATGAGAAAAAGAAAAGGTTAAATCCTAATCTAAAGGGGACCACACCACAGGAAGCAGTGGTGATTGAACGCCCACCGTTAAAAAGTTCTTGGGGCCACTAAAGTTTTGGATCAACCTGATATTTTTCCCTGCATCCAGATCTGTGTGATCTAATTTGAATAGCAAATAAATATTACAGTAGGCCCTAGGAAGTTTTTAACGGTTGGCATTCAATCACCACTGTTTTCATGTGGTGTGGTCCACCTGAAATTTGGATCCGCCTCGTTTTTTTGCACATGCCCTAGATGTGCCGGTAAAAAAGATGGACGGCGGGGATAAAACACATACATTATAGGAAGAGTATAGAGCACCGACCAGTAGCTTCTTGGGTAGTGGGAGAGCCAGTATGCAATCCGCGTCAACTACAGATGGGCCACGTGGTTCATCAGTTTACTGCATGATTTTAAAGAATGGGACAGCCATGGATTGACGGAGGGTTTTTTCCTGTGTAGATGATCTAGACCATTGGAAAATGGGCTTGAATGTAAGCCGTTAATAATTTTATATTTTCATTTGTCCATGGATCCGATGGCCATGATCTTTTATGGCAAAGGACAAAGTCTCATTTGGGGTGGGACATAGGCATTCCTTCATTTACAGCTGACTCCCATCCAATAAACGGTTTGGATGATTCCAAGAGCTCGGCTTTAAATTATAAACCAGCGGTGAATGGTAACCACTCACAAGTGTTTTTAAGCCGTTTATTCTTTTTATACAATTGTGTCGCACCAAGATTAGACCCTAGCCAATCGGTGAGGTGGGCCATTCACCATTGGCCCACCAATCTTGGCTCCGCCGAGGCACAAGGCCTTGATCTCAAGCCCGGTCCGACCCTCGGCTCAGTTTCGGGGCCACGCCTTGGCCCCACAGGGTCAGATGGACCAGCCCATTGCCGCCCCTAAATAGTTCCAATCGATACAGACCGTAAAAATAGTGGGCCCCCTGCAACTAGCTGTTCTTGATTTAGACCATCGTGGTCAAAGCCTGTTGGCTGATACCGAGGTTTGCTAATCCTACACGCTTGTGGAGCCGTACGCACCTCACCTACAGCACGTGTGCTACATGTGACACGTGTGTCAGATCTGAGCTGTCCACCAGTCGAGCTACACTGCTTAGATCTTTTGGCGTAAAATCTGGTTACTCTGCAGTCACGGTGGGCCCTAGGAAATTAAAACAAATGAATTGGTAGAATAAAAAAGATTTTCAACCGTCTGAGTAAATTGGATCGCTATGGCCCACCTCAAAAATGAAACTAGACAGATTTAAGCATTATCTGCACGTGTCCGAGTAGATGTGTACGGATCTACACGCTTGTGGACTTAGCTAACGTCGGCTATTGCCGGTCTGTTTTAGTCGTCATCAAAGATGGGGGCCCACTATATGTGCGGTCTTGGTAGATATTCATGTAGTCACTACAGTTTAAAAAAAGCGTCCAACGCAGGCGGAAATCTACCGCTATAAGTTGTGGTGATTGAGTTGGCCACGGCGACACGCTAGCTGCGAAGCTAGAAACGTGGAGGTTTCTATTCGAGAAGTTATATATACGCGGCCCGTATTTTTCAACACAGTACACACGTGGACGTGCATGTCGATTCCGACAAGTGGGGCCCATATTTATATGAATCTAGGACAGTTGATTTGTTGATCTCCACCATGGATAGAGATTACGTACGATAAAATCTCTCAGACTAAGAGGTCTCAATATCTGGAATTTTTTAGTTGAATTTGGACCGTTGTTTATTTCTTTAACGAATTATCTATCTTTAGACCAAAAATCAAAGGTTAAGATTGTTCGGTACGGAAATTATAGGAGATAATCCATCTACAGTGGTCTGGATTACCAATCGTGGCCCAAAACTGTCAGAATTAAAAGCTCGAGTATACTTTGCAAAGATGCGGCTGTCTAGCCTATCATTAGGTACGTGTGAAATTTCGTGGTGGGTTACGTTTGTAGAGACTGTCTTACGTCTGTCGCGACTAAAATATCTTTCATGTGCCGCCTCTATTGGAGTCCATATGCTTAGAAGGGCCGATTATTTAAACCGTCTATATTATTTCTAATACTATAAATTATATGTTTTTCTATAATTAATCTTTATTAATGATTCTATCCTTCGATTTATTAAGTTGAATGCGTCCATTGAAAATCTTAATTTTTAGTTTCAAATTAATTTAAAATAGTTATTTTCCTATAATTTTCCTATTAAGCAATATGGACGGTTCAGATCACCTTTTATCTCATCATGTGTGGCACAATCGAGCGACACATTCTGTGTTTGTAATTTCGAGATAGAGGCTAGACCAACTCTTTTGTGCAAGGCAGAGTCTGGATTTTTGTGGAGAGAATAGAGCGGCTTCCCGGTCTGCTTCTTGAAGATGGTATTCACTCCTGCGCATTTGCACGCGCCAAACCCAAAAGGTCCTAAGTATTACACATATTAGATCTGTGCCATTAATTAGTTGGGACCCAAAAATATATTAAAATTTTAAGTAATTTTTCTCATTAAATAGAGACATATTTCAAAAATACAGACGGCTCGTAAAATCATTTTGCATGTTGGTACATGTATTTCCCATATAATAAATAAATTGATCGGTTCATTTTAGAATATGTCATTTTTTCTGAGGCCCACACGTGATGAACGTCCACGATATCTTACACGTGTAATACATTTGCATATGTGAAGTACTTGCTTTTAGTGCATGTGCTTATGCGGCTGCAAGTATTACACATCCGCGTCTCATACTCCGGTATCATTGGTTCACACTCAAGAAGGCAAGCCATGAGCTTTGCTAATTCGAAACGTGTGCATCGCCGTAAACATCCACACGCGGTTGCACGTGAAAATGTAAAACACATGCGTTTGATCTCATTTTTCATACTGAGACACTAGAGGGTTCCAGTCTACAGGTGGGCCACAATGCACGAAGTAATTGACGGTTACAATTTTTTTGCTTAGCCATTCATTTGCTATTCTGAGGCCCTGAAATGACTTGATTTTTATGTCCGAAGATCTAAAGAGTGTCTCGCACCTGATGGAGAGCTCAGATCTCTTGCATGATATATCAAGATACGAGAGATGTTCCAAAGCACACGGTAAGTGATGGTATTCTTAGTTGGATCGATTCATTTGGAGAGTCCAATCGATCAATCTAAACTGTCCATTAAGTCAAAACCACATTTCATGTGCTACCATGCAAAAATCTCATTTATTGAATGTTCCAATTCATCTTTGATTTGGTCATATTTTCTTCAGCCGTCTATTTTCCAATTCATGGATGGAATGGTTACAATTACCTAATAAAATAAAATTGATTCTTTGGAATCATATATAGTACATGATAGGACATAACAAATAAACTGATAAAATTGTTAACTGTACCTATTTCGTGTAAATAGTCTTGATCGTCCACATTAAAGGGCATTGGTCAAATGGTTAATAGTATTCAGATGAGTTTAATGTTTACATGATAGCCCATGAAATGTGCTGTTAACCTAAATGAACAATCTAGATCAATGGAATATTGAAATCAATATTAGTATTCCGACAGCACTGCAGCATCTTTCTTGAGATATTGTGATGTAAATATTCAGTGGCCCACCCTGCCAAAGTCAAATTGCGAGAACTGGATCGGCCTAAATCTTTCAGCAAGTGGTGTCTATGTGGTGTCTATGGTCGGGCCGAAGATTGACCACACCACAAGGAAACAAGGGGATTAACGGTTAAAAACTTCTTTTGGGCCACCAAAGTTTTGAATCAAGCTGATATTTGTGTGGTTCTTTCATCCAAGTATTTATGACATTATCAGCAGCTTGGACGGTAAATAAACATTCCGATGACCTTGAAGAAGTTTTTAATGGTGGGTGCTCAATCACCGCTGTTTCCTGTGGTGTGGTCTACATATGATTTGGATCTGCTTCATTTTTTATATCATCTGCTAAAATGATCTGAAAAAATGGATGGACGGAATGGATGTAAGTCATATACATCAAGGTGGGCCCCACAATCAGGGATCCACCCACGCTTGATACGCAGGCACTTGGAGTGGCATCATACATCAAAAGAAACGGACGCGGATTGGGTACTACCCAACTAGAAACGGACGGTCCGGTCAGGGAATCTGTGCGGCCCACCATGATGTATATGTTTTATCCAAATCGTCTATCCATTTTGACAAATCATTTAGCCCAAACAAAGGCAGATTGATGGCTCAAGTGGACCACACCACAATCGTCAGAACCAGTAGGGTATTGAATTCCTACCATTGAAATTTGAAAACTTCCTGTGGCACATAGACGTTTTGGATCAAGCTTATATTTATGTTTTCACTTCATATAGGCATATGTGACCTTATGCGAAGGTTATACGGCAAATAAACACCACGGTAGACCACAGGAAGTTTTCAACGGTAGAAATTTAATATCCACTTCTTCCTGTGGTGTGGTCCACCTGAGCATTCAATCACTCTGATTTGTGGGTTGTTCCCGAAAATGATCTGTTAAAATGGATGGACCGCGTGGATAAAACATATTCATAGCTATGGGCCCCACAGATCCCCTAACAGGACCGTCCGTCTCTAGTTAGGCAGTGGTGGGGGTTGTACCAAATCGCGCCCAAAGAAAACGTGCCGGACACGTGTGCCAACCAGTTTCCGGGCACAGACATTAGGCCGCCACATTCTAGCTCGAGCATCCTTCGGATCTCACGTGCTTGGCACGCGTCATACACGTGCCATCTCTGCAATAGCATTAACAATGGCAAGCGCAAGCGCACGTGACAACATGCCCAATCCAAGCCGTTCATCATGTAGGTCCACCGTGTAGATTGCCTAGGCGAAAAAAAAGGTGGGTCTGCTCATCTGGGACTCGGATTGGGTAGTGTAGCAACGCAGCACCGACTCCATCCGTACTGGTCGGTGCTGTAAAGTTCTGTGGGCCCACAAGTACGAACTTGAGATGATGGACCGGAAGCGGATTGCGTAGTGAGTAACTCCGCACGCTTAGCGTGCGGAGTAAACTCTGTGGGGCCCACCGTGATTTAGATATTTTATCCACTCCGTCCATCCATCTTAACAGATAATTTTAGGTATGGTGCCAAAAAATGAAGCATATTAAAATTTAAAGTGGACCACACCATAGGAAAAGTGTGAACTGAATGTCTACCATTGAAAATTTCTCAGGGGACAGAAGTTTTGGATCAAGCTGATATTTGTGTTTTCCCTTCATCCATGTCCATGTGATCTTATGAACAGGTTGGATGACAAATAAACATCACTGTGGGGCCTGGGAAGGTTTCAACGGTGGAAATCTTATTCCCACTGTTTCCTGTGGCATGGTCCACTTGAGATTTGGATATGCTTAAATTTTGGGCTCAACCCCTAAAATGAGCTGGAAAAACATATGGACGGTATAGATAAAGTACATACATTTTAGGTGGGCCCAACAGAGTTTACTCCGCAAGATAAGAGCGTGCGGAGATACGCAATCCGATTCCTGACGAACCGGGGCTGGTATTAAAGTGAAGGACCACGCGGACGTGACATAGCTCGGCCTCGTGGGCGCGCATAAACCCTCCCCCGAAATTCAAATGTTCAAGCATCCATTCCGACTTCTAGTTTTAAAATATTCAAATTGACAAATGCCAAGTGCATGCCTCACACAGGAAATGAGGCATACAACAATCGAAGTAAAGAATCCGCTGTTGGGATGAGACGCAAACCATTGTCGCTCTCTGTGGTAGTTTGCATCCCTCAGAAAATTTTGAATGGTTCAAAGGCTCCTGATGCATTATTTCCAAGATACCAAGCCTAATAATTGGTCTTTCCAACATGCACAAGCTGAAGAAATCCTAACACCAAAACCACCATTCTTGAACTTTGATTGCCAAAAGAATAAAAAAAAACAAACACCGAACGATGATTTGCACAGAAAAGATTTTAGGGTTAGGAATTTTACTAGAAAACCAACCGTTTATAAAACTAACAACCATTTATTAAAATCCTAACCAATGCCCTTCTGAGTTGTAGCACGTTTTATACAATGAAAATAGTCGTAAAGTCAATGAGCCACATCCAACTTTTAAAAATAACTCATTGTAAGTTTTAGCAAAATTTAACTAATCAAATGATCCAAACTTGGTTAATTAGGCACACACATCCAATTAAAGGTTTTCGAGCCAAGAATCCTACCAATCGCACTCCTCTTGCATGCGCATATGAGTTTGCGAATATCACATTACATAAGAGTATTAAAAGGATAATACTTTATAAATATATTTTTTCCATTCCATTTGATACGGAACAAATGTTTTGCCTTTAAAAAATCTAACCAACAACAAGAGTTATAACCCTTCATTTTTTTATTTTTTATTTTTGTATTTCACAATTTGAACCGCTCATCAAATCCCCTTACTGAAGAATCCACATTTTAATTAACCTCATTCCATGGATTTTCATCTCAATATTGGCTAGTTTCTACCATGAAAGACCAAATCAAAGGACTAGGATTTATTTGATGAACCCCACCACTCAAACATAGATTATCGAAAAACTAATTCCTTCAACCAATAAGATTGCTTGCCAAACCTATCCCAACTATAGGAGAGAATAAAAGCCATCATACCGCTCTTAAAACAATGCTACAACAACACATAAGAACTTATTTAAAGTTCTTTATAAGGGGTGCTTGGATTGTAGGTTACTTAAGCTACTTATGTCTCAAGTAGCTTCTATCTTAATTTCTATTTATTAAATTGAAGTAATTAACTTTAAATTAAAAAGTTACTTATAATTAATTATAAACCAAACTTATTTATCTCAAATAACTTGTTTGCTGTTGTAAGTAGAAGAAGTAACTAAAGGTATCCAAACAAGCCCTAGTAGTAATGCCTAAGTGTTTGTGATGTCCACGGTTATCTCTGTAAACCCTTTAGCATAAAATCTATTTTTAAGGATGAATCATGATTAAGATTAGCTTTATAATTCTCCACTATTTTACAAATTTGATATGCCTTACTACATATAACATTTGTAATTATACCTAACCATGTGTTTAAATTGACTAAATTCTTCTACTTATCATGAGAATTCACCTTTAATCCAATATTCATACAAGTTAACCCCTTCAATGTCAATACCAATAAAAAAATCACTAAACATTTAAAAATAGTTACTGGGCCTTTTTTTCTTTTTAGTCATGCAATGCACCACTCTGGTAGTTGCACAACACACCCACATAGTAAGTCACACGATGCACCACCCTCTAGTGGGGTTAGTGTGTCTCCTTAGCATTTTGAACCTGGGACTTGCCGTTGAAATGCCTAGGCATCTTCCAACTAGGATTTAAAATCTGTAAAAATCAAGTAGTATTTTATAAAATTCTTAAAAATAATGATGATTTGATTACTGCAATACCTGATTTGTGGGCTTTTAATAGAAGGTCAAATGAATGATGTCCAATGATCCTAACTTAGCAAACAAGGGTCCAACTCATTTTAGGACATAAAACCCCAAAAATGTGGTAGATCCAAAATTTAAGTGTACCACAACATAAGAAACAATGTGGATGTTGAAACCTTTATAGGGCTACTACAATTTTTCATTGCCAACCAACCATTCATCTTGTTCCCAAACTTCTTTGGCCTCCAAGAAGATTCATTGGTCTTGATTGTTTCTTGTGTTGTGCATTACTTGAGTTTTAAATTTTTCATGAATTTTAAGATCACGTCCTAACATTGAGAGAGTGCAATTGATAGACAGAGTCGATATCATGTAGGCCTCGCGCTGGACTCATAATGCTTAGGGTTATAGGTGATTATTGAAACTATAGCTGATATGAAAGCAATGTCCATGGAAGGGTGTCAGTCTCTCTCATCTCCCTTCTAAAATATTGAAAATCCTCCAATGAATGATCAATCCTTGGAAAGCATATTCTTAGAGCTACTTACAGGTAGGGTTCATTAGATCGCTCAAATGAGCTCCACTCTGACTTAGTTACTCATGGTGTTAATGATCTATCTAACATGCATATGCCTCAGCAAACCTCACTTGGCTCTTAGAATAATCAATATGCTATATGATATATAATACTATTATTAAAGTTAATTGGACCCAACTTAGACCTGACCTGAGCAGATTTTAACCACGTCCAAGAGGGTGGACCCGACTGAACTTGGTTAGTCTTGGCTTGTAATTTGGTCCAAAATGGACTTGTGCATGACCAGTTTCCCAAATGGGTAAGAGTGGCAATGGTCCAGTAGCCTGCCTGACCAGACTCTGGGATGGGATTGGGCCACTCATGCGTGGCCCAAACCCGGTCCATTGCCACCCTGCCAATGAGTTCGAAAAATAGGACCCAGACCCATTAAAGTGGGGTTGGATCCATCGGGTCTCCATAGCGCAAGGTAAACATCGAAAGGGGCACACATCGGTGGATACCTAACTGTCGGGCCCATCTTGATTTATGTACCATAAATCCACGCCGTCTATCCGTTTTGACAGTTCATCTTCGGGCACGATACAAAAAATGAAGCAGATTAAAATCTCAGGAGGCCACATTACAGGAAACAGTGGTAATCGAATCCCCACCATTAAAAACTTCTTGGGGGCCACCGAAATGTTTATTTGCCATCCAACCTTTTGATAAGGTCACAAAGAGCTGGTTGAAGGGTAGACACGAACATCAGCTTGATCCAAAACTTCCGTGTTCCACAATAAGTTTTTAATCGTCAATCACCATTGTTTTATGTGGTTTGGTCCAACTGAGATTTGGATCTGCTTCATTTTTTGGGATCTTTCCCTAAATGAGATTTCAAAACGGTTGGACGGCGTGGATGTAAGGAACATATATGATGATGGCCCCACAGTCGGGGGTCCACCGAAGCCGCACCCACATTGAAGCCCTAGGTATTGTCGTCTACACCCACACAAAAAGAACCTCTTCGTCCATTCCCTTCCCTCCAATTCCTATTTTATAAACCTACAATCCCCACCCATTTCAAGCTTAAAAAAAAAGAAATTCAAATTCCCCGCCATTGCCCCTCATTCGAAAGATTCAAAAACTCCCCACCAAATCTCTTTCTCTTCTCCTCCTTATAAAATTCTCAACCAAACCCACCATTCCTTCCATCTCTCTCTCTCTCTCTCTCTCTCTCTCTCTCTCTCTCTCTCTCTCTCTCTCCATTCCCCACAAAAAAAATCAAAGGCCCACCTCTCCGATCCCAGCAATGCCTTCGATGCCCGAAGAGCCCCTTCTCGCCCCAAATCCCGACCGCTTCTGCATGTTCCCGATCCGATACCCCCAAATCTGGGAAATGTACAAGAAGGCCGAAGCCTCGTTCTGGACCGCCGAAGAGGTGGACCTCTCCCAAGATCTCGTCCACTGGGCCACTCTCACTGCCGGCGAGAAGCACTTCATCACCCACATCCTCGCCTTCTTCGCCGCCTCCGATGGTATCGTCCTCGAAAACCTCGCCGGCCGCTTCATGAAGGAGGTCCAGGTCGCAGAGGCCCGCGCCTTCTACGGCTTCCAGATCGCCATCGAGAACATCCACTCCGAGATGTACAGCCTCCTCCTGGAGTCCTACATCAAGGACTCCACCGAGAAGGCCCGCCTCTTCCGTGCGATCGAGACCATCCCCTGCGTCGCGAAGAAGGCAGATTGGGCGTTGAGGTGGATCGACGGCGCAGAATCTTTTGCCGAGCGGCTGATCGCCTTCGCCTGTGTGGAGGGGATCTTCTTCTCGGGAAGCTTCTGCGCGATCTTCTGGTTGAAGAAACGCGGCCTGATGCCGGGCCTCACATTCTCCAACGAGCTGATCTCGCGCGATGAAGGGCTGCATTGCGATTTCGCTTGCTTGCTGTACGGGATCTTGAATCACAAGCTCAGTGAGGAGAGGGTGAAGGGCATTGTATCGGATGCCGTTGATATCGAGAGGGAGTTTGTGTGTGATGCTCTGCCATGTGCGCTTGTTGGGATGAATGGCCCATTGATGGCTCAATACATCGAGTTCGTGGCCGATCGGCTTCTTGGGGCGTTGGGATGCGGGAAGATCTACAATGTATCCAATCCGTTCGATTGGATGGAGCTGATCTCATTGCAGGGGAAGACGAATTTCTTTGAGAAGAGGGTAGGAGAGTATCAGAAGGCATCTGTCATGTCTAGCTTGAATGGGGATGGTGGGGCCCACGTGTTCAAGATGGATGAGGATTTCTGATGTGCGGTGGTGGATCTTTGTATTTGTTTGATTTTTATTGCTTTTTTTCTTTTTTTAAGGAATAGTAAGAAGAAATGTAATAGATTTTACAAGGGATTGTATTGAAGGTTTAGCTTAATATGCAACCCATCATGGATTTTTAATTTGGGTCGTTTTTGTGGTAGATCTCAGCCGTGCATAAGTTGGCCCCTGCCATGAAGATCAACTGGCATAAATATCAGGGTGGTTCACCCATCTGGTGGGTCACACAAGCGTTGAATTAAACTGTCCATTGTTCTTTAGCTGGTGGATTTTGAGTGAGCGGATTGCTTGTGACCCGAGCACAGAGATATGTGGGGCCCACAGAGATGTCTGTGACAAATCCACTCTGTCCATCTTTTTGAAAGACCACAGTAGGACAGGATTCTAAAACTAATGCAGATCCAAAACTTCTGGTGGGCTACACCAACAAAACAGTAGAAACAGTAACGTCCATCATTGAAATCTTCCTAGAGTTGACCATGATGTTTACATGCCATCCAAACCGCTCATAGAATTATTATCACTCAATAAACTGTAGGAACAAATATTACCCACATACAACATATGTCACTGCCAAGTGTTCAATCCCCACTCTGTTCGTGTGGTATGGCCCACATGACTTTTGGGTCTGCCTGATTTTTAAAATCCTGTACTATTGTGATCTTTCAAAACAGATGGACGGACTGGATTTGTCACGGCCATCTCTATGGCCCCACACAGTGCCGGGCACAGAGGGGGCTATCCGCTCGCTGTATGTTAATGCAACTTCCAACTGGGGAGCGGATTGCCTGTGACCCCGGGCACAGAGATGTCTCTGTGCTGGTAGATGCGTGGGCCCACAGGGGGCACAGCGATATCTCCATGCCCGTAGCTGCGTGGGGCCCATAGAGATTCAGTGACAAATCCACTCCGTCCGTATGTTTTGTAAGACAACGAGATCTTCCTTGGACTTCCGGAGTCGGGGGATGGACCACACACGGCAGGGCCCACCAGTTGGAAGGGAGCGGATTGCCTGTGACCCCGGGCACAGAGATATCTCTGTGCCCGTAGCTGTGTGGGGCCCATAGAGATGTCAGTGACAAATCCACTCCGTCCATCTGTTTTGTATGACCACGTTAGGGTATTATTATAAAAATAATGCAGATCCAAAACTCATGTGGGCCAAAGCACACGAAAAAGTGGTTATTGAACACTTAACGGTGAAAAAAGTTTTGCATCAGGCTAATTTTTTTATTACTGTTTATCTGATTGTTAATAATTCTTTGAACGGTCCGGATGGCATATAAACATCATGGTCAGCTACAAGAAGGTTTCAATGGTGGACGTTTGTGTTCCCACTGTTTTGTTGGTGTGGCCCACGTGAGTTTTTAATCTATTTGATTTTTTTGTTCCTGTCCTATTTTTGTCTTACAAAACATATGGACGGAGTGGATTTGTCACTGACATCTCTATGGGCCCCACGCAGCTACGGGCACAGAGATATCTCTGTGCCCGGGGTCACAGGCAATCCGCTCCCGTTGTACAGAGGTAGGCAGGGCACAACATCAAAACGTACGGGCCCATTGTGATGTTTTCATGTAATCCACTCCGTTCATCATCTGTCATGGACTATTGTAAGACTTGATCTCCGAGATCAGACCCATCCAAAACTCAAGTGGGACACACCACAGGGAACAGTGGGATAGGACGCACACTATTGAAACCCTCCTGGGACCCACCAAGGTCTTGGATTAAGCTAACATTTTGTTTTTCACTTCATCCTCCGTGTACTCACCTTATGAACAGGTTAGATGTCATATAAGAGTCACAGTGGCCGCTAGGAAGATTTGAACGGTGGATGTCTTTATTACCACGTTTGGCTATGGTGTGGCTCACTTAAGCTTTGGATCAGCATGAATTTCGAGTTCTCCTCCTAAAATGGTCTGAATCGGCCTATGAACGGATTGGATGTCACATATACATCATGGTGGGCCTTACGGAGATTTACGTTGCCTGCGCTGGAGATTTACGTTCACAGTTCACCACCGTTTTGAAAAATGGTTGTGACTCACCTCCTTACACATGGAACTCATTTATTGCTATCCATGCCATCCATGCTGTGGGGCACATTGAGGTTGGGGATTATGTATACAATCACATTTGACCAAGAAATCCTAACCATCCAAGTGATGGTAATCGAACGGATGGTTACAATTAAAATAGTGAATGGTCCAAATTACAAGCAAAAACTTAGACGGTTAACCTGACATTGTCCCTATAATTTTTGGGTGATATTAAATCCACAATTGGTTCAGTGGTTTCTACGGTCTGGATCTTCGTAAAACACTTCCAAGGACTTTCAACCATTTTTAAAATGGCAGTAAACTATCAAAGTAGTCGAACTCCAAAAGCTTGTATTTTACAAAACAAACCAATGTGCTTCTGCAGTTCCCAACTTCCTCATCCTGCGCAACCCTTCCAACAGTCCTTATCCTGCGCACCCTCGTCCAGTAGCATGTCTGCCTCTACAGTGAGCATGGGCGCTCCTACCCAGCAACTGCAGACCGCAGGAATGCTCTCCAAAGAACAGCTGATTTACCTCTTCAACCGATTCTCTTACCTCACCTCCCAACCAGGTGGGCCCCACTCCATCTCAGCCCTCCATCACAATCCATCCCTCCCTCTCTCAATCATGCATCATTTTCTTCTTCTTCTTTTTTTTTTTTTCCAATTCAGATGTGAAGAAAAGAATAGCAGATGCTGTCAATGATAAACAGGTGAAAATTTCCCTACGCTTCTACCGCCTCATCATTAGCCTTTCTTTTCAATAGAAATTGCATTTCTACTTCGTATGATCTTGAGGCCATGTTTGGATGCACAACCAATTTGAATTGCGAGCATTTCTGTTTAATATAAATTCGGTTTCTATGCTGTTAGATTAAAGCACTTTTAACAGGGTGTTATTCATCCGATCTTTATTCGGATTTGGAGCGCTTGAAAGTTTCTCTGTTGATTACGGAAAAGGCGGTGTCTGATTGAACCAGAAAAGGTGCAAACTATGGAACGCCAGAATTCATTTTCGGATGCTCCGTTTGGATGTGCTATTTCAACTAATTGCAAAAATTAGTCCAAGTGTCCAAGAGAAGTGTTAGTATGGGTGACTTGGACCTGTTGGTCCTGAGTTGAATCACGACTTAGCCGAGTTGAGGGTTGATGGGCCGAGTCACCCATATGTCCAATGCATACTCATTGTTTCGAACTGGATTGAGCTCAATGAAGTCCGAGTCGACTTGGACGAGTCACATTTGGCTTGGACAAGTTGTCAATCCTTGGTTATTATGGCTGTAAATTATAGAAATTCTATGCACTGCTGTCCACACCATACAATGATAGTAAATCCAATTTCTATGATCAGATATTTCCAACATCACCATTGCATGTTAAGCAAAGACTAAGGCATGAGACAAATGTACCAGAAAATCAGTTTGGTTTCATACTTGGGAGGTCTACCATTGAAGCTATTTTGCCACTTAAAGAACTGATGGAGACATAGGGAGAGGAGGAAGGATAGTCACATGATTTTTATTGACTTAGGGAAAGCATACCATAGAGTCCTTAGAGAGTTAATCTGGTGGATTTTGAGAAAGAAAGGAGTTTCAAGAAGATATTTTGACACAATTAAGGAAGTGTATGAGGGAGTGGTAACAAATATGAGGACTACTAGTAGAGAGGCAAGTGAGTTCCCAATTACTGTAGGTGTGCACTTTTGCATTGGTTTTGGATGAGACAAAGCATGCATGAAGAGATCCTATGGAGTATGTTGTTGACAATGTTGATTAACAAGACCATGGATGTGTAAGCATAAAACTAGATTTATGGAGGGACACTTTAGAATTTAAAGGATTTAAAATTAGTTAGACTAACGAGAAAGCATGTGGAGTGCATTTTTAGTAACAAAGAGTGAAAACAAGGAATTAGTTAAGATTTTTTACCAAAAAGTTTTCCAAAATGACCACTTTCGATACCTCGGGTCAAGAATTCATGAGAGTGGGGAGATTGAGGAGGCTGTTCCCATAAAACTCAAGCTAGGTGGAAGAAATGGAGACGTGCTTCTAGAGTTTTATGTGATCATCATGTACCCCTTAGATTGAAGGGAAATTTTACAGGATTGGTATGAGGCCAACTATGCTTTGTCGGGATAGAATTTTGGGTAGTTAAGGAACAACATATTCATAGGATGAATTTACCTGAAATGAGGATGTTGAAATGGACGAGTGGCAAGGCGAGGAAGGATAAAATTAGAAATGGATGCAATTCTATGGAACTTAGGAGTAGCACCAATAGGTAATAAGATGTAGGAAAGTAGACTTAGATGGTTTGGTCATGTACAATGGAGATCAAGAACTGCACTGGTTAGAAGGAGTGGGTTGGTACATGTTGAAGTCTCTAAAAGGGCAAGGGGAAGGCCCTAAAGGACGTGGATAGAGGTAGTAAGAAAAGACTGGATTACCTATGGTCTAACTAAAGGTATGGCCCTTAATAGAGTGGAATGGTGGAACAAGATTCATTCAGCCGGCCCC
Source organism: Liriodendron chinense (assembly GCA_003013855.2). Lineage (NCBI taxonomy): Eukaryota > Viridiplantae > Streptophyta > Magnoliopsida > Magnoliales > Magnoliaceae > Liriodendron > Liriodendron chinense. The sequence continues at coordinate 7,244,226 of ML058348.1, read as the reverse complement.
AATTAATTGGGATAAGGGTTAGATGATGATGATGGCGATGGCGATTACATGTTAAGCACGATGATATAAACTAAAGTAAGGATATGTATAGGCATACTTGATTGTAAGGTTGGGATTGTGCAAGTGTCCAAGGTTTTGAGTGCCGATCAATTGGAATGGCATCACAAAGGTAGGTTGATAGGCTGATACAATGATTGGACGCCTTTGACCACCAATTCTAGTGAGTTTTGCCTCTTTTTTTTTTTTTTGAAAGATGAGAAATTTATTGAAACACACAAAAAGATACAGAACACAAAAAGAAAACAACAACAAGAAAGAAAAAAAGAAAAGAAAAGACAAACAAACTGGAAGGCCCTAAAAACCTATATAGAGAAAAGAGAAAAACAAGAAAAGGAACCAAAGAAACCTAACAAAAGCTAGAAAGTGAGTTTTGCCTGTTGACAATCGTTTTCCCTATTTTGGAGAAAGCGGTCCTCTATTCAGGCTAGTGATCGGATGGCTTCCATAGCCTAATCCCCTTGCTTTTGGCCCATCCACGTAATGGCCCTCCAAATCAATGGTCATGATCATTGTGTACAATTGCATCCTCTTAGTTCAATAAGGGCCTGTTTGGATAGTTGCACCCTCTTAATTCAATAAGGGTATGTTTGGATTGCAAATTACATTAGTATTGTATTGTAAAAGTACAATGATTACAAATTACAATGTTTGTCTCTTGGAAAATAGGTAATTGGACTAACAATTCCCCTGTTTGGATAGACGTGGTAAATTCGTAATGATGATACTTTTACATCATTGAAATGTCAAAATCATCCAGAAAATGCACTGATGTGTGTGTTTGGATAGGAGATATCCATTGTAATACAATGTAAAATTGTAAGGATTACAAATTTCTTTACTTGTCTCTACATCTGCATGTGACAGCCAAATTACGTGTTTAAACAAACGTTGTAAAATCGTACTGATGGCGATTTTACATTACCATACTGATGTAATTCGCAATCCAAACAGGCCCTAAATTGGAAACAACCAAATTGCAATATCTTTCCATTGTATATTAATCTTGAATGAGTAAGCTTGAAATCCCAGTGGTGCTAAATTCAAGTGAATCATTATGAATTCTATGGCAATTACTTGCAATTATGTTGTTTCGTCTCAGTGAGCTAATCATTGCAGTTCAATTTGATGGTGCAACACCACCTTATCTTGTACTTATTTTGCAGTTTCATGCATGCTCATGAACAGATGATTTCATAGGCAATGACAGTAATCTTCTCATGCATTGATCGGGTGGACACCAACGTATATCTTATGCAAATAATTTGCATGTACCCAACTGAGAATTTTTTATAAAGGGTTTGAGGGGCAATGATTTGACAGTATCCAGTGATGGTTTTAATGATTTGAAAGTATCCAGTGATGGTTTTCTCTTGTTGCAGTTACTGATTTTGGACCAGATTCATGTAGGAAAACGTCAGTAAGCATTTGTGAATGTTGTCAAAATGGAGATGTATCGTTAAATTGTAGAGGAGCCAAATCAATTTGTATCAAGTCATAAGTGAACATGATATTTCTGAATGTTCCTTGTAGAATATCATGTTTTCTCCTCTGCCCCTGTCCATGTCAGTGATGATGTGAGATGTTTGATTTCTTCAACACTTGGATAGTAGTAACTGACTTTGGGTTCTTCTAGTCTTCAACTTGGAAATGGATTGATAAGTAGGCTTGAAGTCGTGAACATAGAATCGGCTATCTCATCTGATACATTGATGCAATGAAAAAATTGTCAAGATTTTATAAAAGAAAAAACTTAATACAATAGGATGGGCTAAACCATTCCTAAAAGTATTAATAAAATACTCTCTGGCATTGTTTGAAAACTTGGTAAGTCAACTAGGAACTCTACCAATTCACTCTATGGATCGGAAAACTCATCCAAGTTTTTGACAACTCAGCCAGTCCACTATGTTGCAAAAACTCGGTCTGAGTTAATCTATGTAGAAAATTGCTAAAATCAAAGCCAGTCAATTGTGGGAACGTTTTTTCCTTCCTTCTTAAAATAGTCTTGACGTTTCATTTTTATTTTCAATTCTTTATTTAATATAGTTAATTGGATTTTACACCTATTTATTTCTAAATAACAATATTTAATTTCTCCTCCTTTCTAAATCATAATCTCCCCCTTCTTTGTAAGCTTGCAACTTTGTCAGATGCTAATTAAAAGAACGATTTTGGTATTCCAATCAATGGACATTTTCTTCTATTGAATGTGAATTGATTTTTATTGTCACTTTCGGTGTTAATTGGTACGCCGTTGATTAGATAGGATCGTTCAATTAGTGTGACCTTTGAGTTATGACTACTCCAGAGTAGGGCCCACTTGATGGATAGTTTAAATATAATGCATATATGCCATATGTACTGTTTGGATAGTCAAAGAGACACACCACACTGGCCGTTTTACTACATTGACCTTCTCTCTAAAAACATATACACCCTTTGAACAACCAATGCTGCACATTTGGAGCCCACACCATTGTTCCAATGGCCCATTCCTTTTCTCAACCTGCTAATCGTCACCTTTTTTAACTGGTTCATGTAACAGTTTCATATAACTTGATGATTAGGGTTCGAACCGCTGCCAACATCGGCATAAAGTTAAGATATGTCAGACCTTGTCAAAATTTACAAGACTTGTCCGAGTTACCTGGTCAACTCATTTGAGTCTAAACTCGTTGGTCAACCAAGCCGAGTCTGAGTTCCTGGTTTGCAAACAATGCTCTCTGGTATTGATATCATGTCATGTCAATGCCAGATAATCAAAACTTATCAAACTGAGTTGACTCAGTTTCACTTGACAATGAACCAAGTTACCCCTTCAACACATGTGCATTCTGTGGATGAGTATGACTAGTCAAGACAGATTCAAATGAGTTGGAAGGAGTTGGTTTTGGGTTCCCAGTGAACTCCACTCTGTGAGACCGAGTTCATACAAAATCCTTATTATGTGAGTCTTCTTAATTTCCTATCTGTTGACTGTGATAAAGAGAAAAGGAAGTCAATTGGTGGAAGAAATATTTCAAAGATTTGTTGTTGAGCTGGTTATAGCTACACTGATGTAATAAAGGCAATGGCTGTTAACTGATCCTTCTTTCTTGTACTTATTATGATTATTTGATGCTGAGTTCTATTATTTGAGTGATTTGATGGTTTTGTTTCGTGCAGGAAGCAGTTGCTGTAACCACTGCAATCCAAGAAGAAATACTTTTGGAAATGGGAGTTGGTAGGTTATCTATGAGCTTACGGAAGTTTTCATTTACTGAACCTCACCAGTTAATTGCCCATTCTTATTTGTTTTGTTTATTCCTTCTTTGTCATGACACAGTGCTTTGGCTGCCTTTGGGTCCACAACGAACGAAAATCCTTGTTATAGAATGATTGAAACAAGCAAATGAGGCACTCTCTCCTAGGATTGAGTGTCACATTGGATTGGAACTTCTTTTCCTCTGTTAAGCTTCTAGTTCTTTATTTTTCTATGATATATTTGTTTTACTGCTCTTGAGAAAATTCATACACACAAAAAATAAAAATAAAAAATCCTAGTCATAAAATAATTGTGCTTCCTTCAATTGAACCACTCATCTTCTGATTTCTTCGATGTCAGACTTTTAGAGAGAATTTAGCTCCTTTTGGTGATTCAGATCGTTGATATGATGGGATTCATTATGGATGGGCATTGATGCAGGACCATTGGAACCTCCATCAGGGTCCACCAGTGGACCACACTGCTGGTTTCTGGAAGATCGGGCCAAGATCTGTCATCCAATCAAAAGCCATAGTTGTCTTTGTATATAAACAGTTTGGTCTTTTTTAGGCTCTATACATACCATATTGTTTTTTTAAACCATACGGCGATTGGGAGGGCTCCATACCAATGTCACCTAAACTGCAACAGCCCTACGTTTTATGTTCTGAATCTGGCAATCAGAATTATGAGTCATTGTGATCTGGATCACAAATTCTACTGGTTTGAAATTATGATTCTATACTCCTAGTGTAGATTAACTTGTAATGTCAGATTGTCAATCTATATTCATAACATCGTGATTAATACTTTGATTTATGCAACAAGATACTTAACATATAATATTATGCATGCGGACTTATAATAGTAATATTCATCATTTATATGAATTTCAGCATCAATGTGTATATAAAACCATACCGTATATACTTGTATATACTGGAGTGACCCACATGATCCTACCCTAGCATACAACACATTGTAGGAAGTTGTGTATTGAATGCTCCTTCCTGTACCATGTACCGCAGCAGCCATGTTCCTGGTATCCTTGCTTCATATGCTTGATATATAAAGATTGCACGTTCAATCCCTTGTTTTATCTTCTATTATTGCAGGTTGGAGATATTTTAGGAATGTTTTGTAATGGGCCAATAGGCTTTATTATTGGTTTCTTTGGTCTGAAGTGGGACTTGTAAAAGGCTATATACAAATATAGCTATGTGTATGAATAGATAGACAATGATTTTGATAGTTTGTTTAAACAAAGTTTATTTATTTATTTCCTCAGCAAATCAATTTTATTACAAGAAATTCCCAAAGGGTAATGGTTACAGCCAAAAAGTAACCATCCATGACATTGATGCCAACCAATCACCAAGAAATATATTTTTACTTGGCCTTAAATTTGTTTTTGAGAGGAAACAACTATTTATTGATGTGGCCTGCAAAGCAGAAAAGAATACAAAGAATACAATGCTCAGCCTAGAAAAACAAAGAGGGCAGCGAGCTGCCTACGCATGAGAAACCCAGACCAACAAAAGGTTAATAATCCTCCAAATCAGCTCATTGATGGAAGAGCATTTATCTTGGAAGCAGTGCTCATTCCGCTCCCTCCAAATGGTCCAAAAGACTGCCATAATGAGCATCCTCCAAGCTTTCTTCCCACCCTTCAATCCTCCAGCCCCATGCCAGGCCCATAAAAGCTTGTCCACCGAGTTCGGCATTACCCAGGCCACATGCATGACGGAAAAGAAAAAACTCCCAAACTGATTGAACAACGGGGCAGTGAATGAACTAGTGATCAATCAACTCCACGTCCTTCATGCACATCAGGAAAATGTTGGGCAAAACTAGAGATCTTCGCTGCAAATTATCTATCGTCAGGATTCTCTTTCTTCCAATTAGCCAAACAAACACAACCTCTTGGGGGAGCCCCATAGAACCATTAGTGGAAAGTATTAGGCGGCCCTGAGAGGAATTGATGAGCGGATCGCATTAAACATCGAATGGACCAAGAATCTCCTGGAGGGGTGGGCTCTCCACATCAAGCGATTATAGTCCGACGTGGGGGCCGCAAGCTTCAACAAATTCAACAAGGCGATAAAATTGGAAATCTCGACCTCATTCAAATTCCTATGACGCGGGGGGGGGGGGGGGGGGGGGGGGGGGGGGCTCCACACAATCGCATTCCCCGGGAAGGAGAAAAAGATGCAACTGAAACAATATGGGGAAAACCTCCAAAGGGCCTCGTCGCTACACCAAATGTCCATCCAAAAGCTTATATGAGATCCATTTCCTAGGGCAAACGCAACCCTGCTTTGAACCAAGTGCTCAGTTGTTAAATTCCTTGAAGACCAAAACCAATCAGCTGACAAGATGTCTAACTCAACCAATCACTTGGACCACTGATTCGACTTATTATTAAAAAAGATCTATCATTCATTTCTTTCGAAATGGCCAAAATAACAGCTCATCATCATCATCAACAACAACAACAACAACATCTTAACCTTTTTCCCAATAATTTGGGGTTGGCTTTTAAATAGTAGATTGGCAAAAGGTTTACGATTGGCTGCCCACCAGACATCAACCTTACTCTTTACCTGGCTCTTTTAACTGGCCATGGTAGAGGCTGACATTGACACCATATGCCAATACCGTCTCACCCAGTGTTGACCCCTAGCCGAACTATTGCATGCATGCCCCAAATGGTGAGCAAGCAACATAAGGTCATGTAGGGTGTTGCCCAGCCAACCACTCAGCACAAAGCATGCATACACATGAAAGGTCGTGCTCGAGTGGTTGGCCGAACAAAATAGAAGAACCTGAAGAACCTATATTAAGAAGACTGATTGCTGATCCTTCAGTTACAGTTTTCAGTGTCAGTTTTACTATTTTGGCACTGTTGACCAATCAATCAATACAGGCAAGTCCTCCTGTCAAGTCCAGTCAAACTGTCTAGTTAATGTTGGTTTTTGATTAGTTAAAGTTGGTAGTAATTAGTCAATAGGTTTCAAAAGGAAAGTTTTCATTTGACACTTGTCATAGACTTGTTTTAGAAATTAAGTTTTCTACAACTTTAATTGCAAGCCATTCATGCCTTCAAATACCAGCCATGTAGTTCAGTTTCAGAGATAATTTAAAAAAAAATAAACAAGAGTCTTTTTCCTTGTTTTAGTGTCTCCAAGACTTGAAAGAAGGTGCAACGTCTTCTTCAAATCCAGGTTGCGTGTAATGTATCAACCTCTAGCTATCCCCTTTCCTTATTTCTTTCTTTATCTTTATTTTCTTTTGGTTCACATGCATGCATCCTCATCCAATCATGGTTCCAATTCCTTTAGTTCTATAAACCTAATCTCTAGTTCTTTGTCAAAAGCCATTTAGTTCTTTAAACTGACACTTATGGTTTGTAACCCAACTTGTGCTTCAAGTTACTCATATTCCCAATTCCCCTATAACCTCTACTCCAGTTCCTACACCCAGAAATTTGAAACTCCTCTAAACTTAGAAGTTTGAGACTCAAAACTGAAATCTTAGCTTTTCATCATATGCTAATGAGGTGGCCGGGCTGATAGACTTGCAAAGGAGGAAGGGTCCCTTGCAATTGGCCCTTTATTTTCCTCATGGTGTTTTTGCCCTTCCATTCCTTGAATAATTTTTTTTGCCATTATCCCACAAAAATATAAAAAATTTGTCCTCCTATGCCTTTTAGAATACTCGATACTCCAAATGATGCGATAAATTATGAAATCTAGTACTTTTCCAGTCATTGAATAGAACAACTAGCTTCCTATGACAAATTAAAGACTGCTCATTTGTTGAAAGTCATAGTAATATTCCAGTATGGTCCTTGATAGAGTGGAATGGTATAATAAGGTTTGTGTAGCAGACCCCAGTTAGTTAGGATAAGGCTTACATGATGATGATGATGATTACAATTAAGATTTTAGTAAGCAAAAATTAATCCTAATTTATTTATTCTTTGAAGTTTGAACAAATGGCGTATTTGGATTGGCATGCTCTGAATTTGGACTCAGTTACCAGCTGTGATATGATATTATTTGTCAATTCTATGTAAACATGCCTTAAGTGGTATAGGTTTGTAAGATTGATTGGATTTTTCCTAATGCAGATCCAAGGTTTGGGATTGCGTGCTTGGGAAAAGTAAATATGGTTTATGAGAATGACCGGGACTTAATGATTCGGTTTTATGGATTTGTTGCAAAGTAAGTTCTCCCTCAGTTTCCTTGTGTTATTGTAGCATTATTTTTAGGCTAGACTTTGTTTTGGTGTTATCTGTGTGCTCAAATAGTCGGAGGAACACATTCACTTGATAGAGCTAATGCATTTATTTCAAATGATAAGAGCTTGCTAAGGCCTACTTGTAAGCTCTTCTTGGCTTTTTTGCATGGCATTTAGACCACCTCCAATCACCGCCACCAAGTTTTGGGCTTGCGCGGTATGCCTAGTGTGATGCGGATTGCATGCGATCTCTTGTCGCAGGAACTTCTTGCGACAGGAAGCTAGGTGGGGACCACCGTGATGTTTGCGAGAAATCCCCATCCATCCGTTTTGCAAAATCATGTTATGACATGAGCCCAAAAATGAGGCAAATCCAAAACTCAAGTGGGCCGCAAACCAGGAAACAGTGAGAAATGTTCATCGTTGAAACATTCATGAGGCCACAATAATTTTGAATCAGGCTAATATTTGTGTTTTCAGTTCATCCCAGTAGGAATGACCTTATGAACGATATGGATGGCATATAAGCATCATGGCGGATCCCAAGGAGGTTTCAACGGTAGGCATTTCCCTACCCACTTTTTTTTTCCTGTCGTGTGGTCCGCTTGAGTTTTGGATCTGCCTCATTTTTGGGTCCATGTCGAAATGATTTGGCATAACAGATGGATGGGGTGGATTTCTAAGCATCATGATGAGCTCCACCTAGCTTCCTGTTGCAAGCAATCCTTGTCTTGCCTAGTGTGTCTTCAATTGGCTCCAATTATACCAAATGAAAGTAAGGGTGGCAATGGGCTGAGCTACCCAACCCAGCCCGGGTGACTTGGCCTTGAAGGGCTAGGTCTTGGGCCACTAAACTTTGTCTGAGGGCTGGGCTAGGGCTTGAAATCTAGGCCCACTGTTTTGGCCAGGCTGAGTCATGGCCAATGATGAATAGCCTGGCCTGGCTTGACCCTGTTTCCCTAGTGTATACTACATAGTACATGGGTATTAATAATGTGGACTATTGAGTCGGTACACTAGTCCATATAGTAATATGAAGAACTTCGATACTCTAGTAGAGTGTGATGGATGATACACAAGCACTTATAAAACGGCCAAATTGTAAACCTCACTTTAAGTGGGGAACAATGTATTGATGCATTTATTTAAGTCCATGAATATGGTGGACAATTGGGTGGGGCATACACTTGGTTGATGAATGATCTTGTTTGCACATGTGTGCCGTAGAAAAACTTTGATTCTCTGGAAGAACATGACGGTTTTTAAACACACTCACCAATTGTACGCAATTGTACACTTAGCATATGTGTGATTTATCTTTAACTTATAGGGCTGGCCCTAGCCCTAGCCCAACCCTAGCTCGGCCTAACCCTCTAGGCGAAGGCTGGGCTAGGGCCGGGCTAGGTCTAGGGCTCAGCCTCTAGAGGTGGGCCAGGGTCAACCTTGGCCGGGCCCTATCCTAGCCCATTGTCAGCCCTAAATGAAAGCAATGCAACTTACCGGCATACTTGATTTGTGGACTCCAAATATCTGGTAATGAGGAAATTATTGGCTCTAGGGTTGTGCAAAATTCTTTAAATGTGGGAGCACATTTGCAGGTGAGTGAAACCAATGAACTGATGGGGCCCCTGTGGATAGGGAATGGCTTGAAGATTTTGCAGATTGAAGATCCCGACCCTCTTTGATCTCTCCCTATTTCTTCTAAAGTGAATGGTCGTTGTTTGTTTTTATCAACCATCTACTTGTAGGCCAAATCTCGGCAGGTTATGATGGGTGGCAGCTTCTATCCATGGTGGGGCCCATTAGATCAACGACCTGGACCACCTAATCTTGTGCCTCACATGTATGGATGGAATCACACGTCCATATAATTCATTCCTCTACAATAGATGTAAAGTCCTTCACCTTGATGGAAACACTGTCAGATGTTGCTTCAGTGAGTTCATTGTAATGTCATGTTTGCACTTGGCCTGACGTTCTTAACTGCAGTTACCAGTGATCGGATATTGAGACATATTAAATGTCAGTTCATTGCTATGTTTCTCAATAAGAAGTCAATCTATTGAAGAAAAGGAAAGAAAAAAGGGAAGTAACAAGAGTTGAGGAATCAGGCATCTATCTGTTGGCAGACTGAGATGTACTAAAAGCTTTTACAGAAGGGCATGATAATTTAGAAACTTCAATCTGTATGTATTAACAGAGATTTCCTAAGCCCACACACAGCTCAATGTTTGGCCATGTATGCAAACCAGGAAACATGTATGGGACATCCAGCCATGCATCAGGTGGGCCCTATGATGTAGCCAGTGCTCGAAGTATCAGCATCACACTGTGTGGCACCCTTGGGATACAGAAATACCATGGAAAACATCGGGAAATATCTCATGTTTTGTGTAATGTAACGTAGCCTGTGGAAAAATTAGGGAAACTATAGGAAACATGGTTTCACTCAAAATCTCGCAAATGTTGACGATATATAGGCAAAATATTGCAAACATTGTATAGTATTAGTGAAATAATGCAATACACTGGCATGTATCGATGATATTATTGTCGATACACGGGACTTTTGTGAATACTCTGAGATTTTGTGTTGCATAAGCGAGACTGATAATATTTGATACCATCGATATATTGATCATTGGATGTAGCTGGGCTGGCCCAAACAGATCAAGCCTGTCCCCATTTACGTTGAATGTGGATCATTGGCAAAATTTTAAACCATTCATTGTTTTGATGCATGTGTAGCCCTCCTAATGAGTTGACCAGCCTATTATTTGGGCCAGGTTATCCACACAGTGGGGCCCGCCTGATGCACCACTGGGATGTCCCACACGCTTGGAGTTCGGTATGTCTTGTCACATGAGGAGGTGCAACTGGGTTTGGCAAAACACTATGTTAACATTTGTCAATTATCATCACTATCTATGCCTTTTCCCAATTAATTGAGGATTAATTTATCTCTCAAAAAAATAAAAAATAAAAATTGAGGATTAATATTCGTCAATCATCAAAACAAAGATGTATTAAGATCTGCTAATGGTGGTCCTTAAAAAATATTTGAACATGCAAATGCTGTCAGAAACTCTCCAAAGAATAAAATAGGTGGAGAATGTATGAAAAAGCACCAGCAGAGATGAGTGGTGAGATTTTCTCATGCACAAATTTCTCTAGCTGCAATGTATGTGCATATGCATGCATGTATATGTGTGTGTGTGTGTGTGTGTGTGTGTGTGTGTGTGTGTGTGTGTGTGTGTGTGTGTGTGTGTGTGTGTGTGTGTGTGTGTGTGTGCATGTGTGCACGCACGTACAAAATGACTAAAACTAGTTTTTTGGGTGGCATGTAATTGGTGATTGATATTGCCAAACAATGACAGGGAAGAGGTCGCTTGTGATGAAGCTGAACTTGAGCCTGATGAATTTGCAGAAAAAATGCATGCTCAGCAGACACTGCAAGAGCAGGTAAGACTTTTACTTGTGTCTGGACTGTGATGTGCATTTGCTGCAACTCATCTGCTGTGCATGTGGCATGTATCATGTCAATCCGAACTGTTTGTGATGGAGAATAGCTGGAGAATTACACTATTTGGACCGTCCTAATCATCCAAATAGTAGCCATCAAGGGGATGGCGGAAAAGAAAAATGGTCATTTGTCCAACTTCAGTTGATGAATTGAGATGGATGAGGTTGTCTTGTCACTGTGGTTTTTGTGTGAATTCATCCACAATGGGAGCTGCAATTTGGATGGTCTGTGTTGCTATGCATTCATGCCATGTGTACTGTCTAGTTTGTACTTAATCTATCTGGGTGTTTTGCAGCAACTGGAGATGCTGAAGTATATGCGTAAATTTCACCCCAATGACCAGTCTGCGATCCTCGAATCGGTAAGTGACGAAGCCTGTACACTCTTCAACATATTCATATAAACATGTCTGATTAGTGATAATATTATTTAGAGGAGAGGAGGCATTATATAATCCTTGGCTTGAACTACCCAAATTTTCATTCAGGCCAAGACTTCCTACATGTGAGACCCATCTTCTAATGATCCAGGTCATATTTCAAAAACCCAAAAAATTGACTCTTTCTCCAGCTCAGCGAGTACAACTTGAAGACTTGATCCTGTCTTCACTTGAATTGACTCAGTATGTTAAAATAGTTATTGATGGTTAAAGAATATAAAATAGCAAAAGTAATCAAATGCACAATCAGTGGTATGGTTGTTATAGGTGTTTGCTATAGTGATAGAGGTGGGTTCAATATCTACCACTCGTTTTATAATAAAATTAAGCTTTCAGACCGAGTGTTGGGCCTGGACTTGAGTCATCTTGAGTCACATTGAGTCAGCATGTCTACCGAACGAGTCCTGTCACCTGATGATTCAAGACAGAATCACATGGACGAGAGAGTTTCCTAGTTACTCGGCTTGAAATCTTGTCTAGTTGACTTGGCCGAGCTTTGAGTCGATTAATTAAGTTCTAGAATTATCTAGGTTGTGGAGCTTGCAGGACGTCACTATGGATGTCCAGTTGACCAAAAGTATCCTCCATATGACAATCCCAGCCATCCCTTTTTATGGACTTTTCACTGCTGCACATTGGCTATATTTCTTTTTAACCATCCACATGGATGCTGGTTATTTGATGGCTAGGGTTGTTCGAAGGGGGAGTCTTGTGCAACATCACTGTAGAACCCGCACTGGACAGTGTTTAGGCTAATAAACCATCTATCATAAAGGTCTTCCATTCTTTGAAATGAAAGTAGAGAATTTCTCTAAGTATTCACCTCCAAGCTGGATTCAACCCAAAACCCACTCAAATCCAAGCGAAAGGACCTAGAAAGATTTCAAGAGGTGTGGGACCCAGCCTAGCCTAGGTTTGGGGTCCACACCTTTTTATTTTTTGTGTGATTTTATAGGACATGGATTTTTTTCCCCCTCTTTTAAGGTTTATCTGCATTTCAGCCATTATCCATTTTCAAACCAAATTTCTTGGTCTTCTGGTGTCCAATTTTTTCAATCCGTACGTCCATCTTGTAGTGGATCAAATCAACTTTCCAATGATCCTAATTTTTTGCTCAATCCGATATGCGCACGTGAAGTTATGATCAAAATACTAGACAACATGCAAGACCGGTTGACAGTTGCTGAACCGGAATTTGAACAACTTGCAGACCCCAAAATGTAAACCCTAGGAAGCCGTGCACACCCCCCCCCCCCCCCCCCCCCCAACCAAAAAAAAAAAAAAAAAAAAAAAACCAGAACCATTTGTTAGACCATTAAGTTCCCCTTCCAACAGGTTAGAGGTCACCCAAATATGACACCCGAGCACACTAGTTGTGGTCGAAAAACTGACAGGTGCGCGTGCTGGACTATGTGTAGGAAACAACTCTGAAAATGACATCCATGTCCTTGCACGGAAATTCAAAACTCAAGATCCAAATCCTTTCGACTCTTTGACCCCACTTTTGCTAAAATACCCTTAGAAGCTTTAGTTTGCCCTCAAGCTACCATCTTTTTACATAACTGCCCCCCTAAGAAAAATCCCAAAACTACCCCTTCTCCAAGCCATAAGATGCTTCAAAGTGTTTGAATCCTATCCCACTCAATCCCAAAGCTTCTAGAAATCTTCTAGAACCTTATCTAATTCAATTACTCCTCAAATTTCCATAAATTACCCTCAAACCACCCCAATCGACAACCCATAGCTTGCCACTTGTCATTCATTAAGCCAACCATGACCCTTTAGAACACCCCTAACCTCTTCTCAAATTACAACTCTACCACCCATCACTATATAGAGGAATCTTGCTACAAGAGAGGGACCTTGGCCTTCAAGCATTCTGAGTCCTATAGCTTCCTCTAGGATCCAAAATCCCATACATCGAAAAATTCTGCAATATCTAATGGAGAAGGAGAGTTGGAGTCAAGGGCTAAGAGCACCCTTCTCTACCAAGGCGAAAGAGTGGCGAGCCAATGTTCCCTAAAACTTCGGGTTGGAGAATAGTTCTCTCGTTCTTTTTCCTTCATTATCTCTCCTAAAGATGCAAACAAGGCAAGACCGTCCTCATCGTAGGATCTTGAAGAACCTTTAAGGGGCTCTAAGCCGAGTTCAAGCCCAACTTGAAGATGAGACCGATCTATCAAATTCACAAGGGGAAGAAGACCAAGACACACATCCTTCTCCATGTCGCTCCCACTCTCTTCGTTAATTCTCCTTCTAGCCCTCCAACTTTCTATTTCCTTCTTTTTGTTCACTTTTTGGGAACTAACCAAGCTATCTGTTGAAATTCCAATTGAGGGAGTCTCATTCTCCCCGAGTAGAGATAGTGGAGTAGGGTGCCTAACACCTTCCCTATTCCACAAACCATGGTCCTTGCCCAGGAACTTGGTGAATAGGCCATATCGAGTTGAGTGCTCAAAATTCAAGAGAATCACTCCCTTGATTGTTGGGCAAAAAACAAGGGTTCTAGCCTATCCTTTAAAAATTGACTTTAAAAGCTCTACAATTCCCGTGGGCCTTTGTCGCTACATTGACAATCACCCATTCACATTCTCACCCATCGACTGAGCAATATGGATCACCAAAAGGTGGGCTCACCAGTATGGAGTGCTGGCATGAGTGAAAGCATATTAATTGAATCGTTTCCTAATTTAAAATGATAAATTGTGGGCACGGTTTTAACACTCGGACAAGTCCAAGTTGACTCTGACTTATTGGACCTGATCCGGTTTGATGCCATGAATCACCCCAACGATTCACACCGACTCGGGTAAGTTGGGATGATTAACCCCTAACTCAGGTGAGTCGCGACTCGAAACCAGATGAATCAGCCCGAGTCACCAGTCCTTAAAACCATGATTGGGGATGTTGGTGAGGGTGTTATCCTTTTTATATTTTAAATGTTGCAAGCATACTAACGTGCTATAGTTTTGCAGCGCATTGGTGGCACCCAATAATGCTATAGATTCATCATCCTCATCTAAGCCTTATCCCAACTAATTCGGGTCGGCTACATGAATCCTACTCCGCTATTCCACTCCCTAGCATGAGTTTGGAATGTCATATTGTCCGGATTCATGATGGAAGTTATGCCAGTTGGATCAGCTACATGAATCCTATTCCCCTATTCCACTCTATCAAGGGCCATAACTTCAGGTAGACCAAGGGAATGCCCTAGCATGAGTTTGTAATGTCATATTGTCTGGATTCATGATGGAAGATATGGCATAAGTTTGATGCTGGTTGCCAACCTGCCACTGCCCTCCTTTTATCCGGGCTTGGGACTGAGAACAGAAAACTCCCACAGCCGCAACCAGTGTTTTAAATAGTGAATAGCGTGTGGTGTAGCGTTCACCCCTCTGAAGAGTGAGGCGTAAGCTACACAATGCTTCTGGATTTTTAATCAAGGTTGCGCTTGGATGCATCAATTTCATGATATTTTGCACCAAATTAGACTGGTTAATAATGAAATTTAACAAAATTTCATGATATTTGATGCAATCAATGCAGCCTGAAGTAATATGAAAGGTAATGATAAGGTAAAGGAGCAACAAAACTGATTTAATGCTATTGCTGATATTTTTTTACTAAAAGCATTGAAAAGATCAACTAACTTTTATTGAAAAATGGAAAAATGTCACTACTCTACGTAGCGTGTAGGGTAGTCTCCGTGTTGTGTAGCTCAAGGCTAAGCTACACTACGTAGCGCAAGCTACACACTACATAACGTAGCTATTTAAAACGCTGACTGCAACGTAATAGACTATAACATACATTGCAACGAGTTGACCAATAATGCTATAGATTATACGTTAAATATGGAAAACATAGTGGCACTAGCATATTGTTGCATAGACAATCCAATGATGGATCTGAAGTGTCCACCTGGTCTGTCACCATCATCATCTAAGCCTTCTCCCAACTAATTGGGTTTGGCTTCATGAATCCTTTTCCGCCATTCCACTCTATCAAGGACCATAACTTTAGCAAGACTCCTTTCTTCATGGACCACCATATCGAAATCACATTTCAGGACAATTTTAACCATTTGATTTTTGGCCTTGTCTGGTGCAACCATCAGTTTTTTCAGGCTACTGATTGGCTGGTTAGGATTGTCCTATTAAAGTGAGTCTGTAAAACCATGGGCAATCCAAGGTGGGACCATTGGATTAACAGTTTAGATTAATGATTTAAGCTTCTTGTTTCTTTTTTGATGAATAGCATTATTTTATTGAGATGCGTTTAGTTGCACCAAATATCACGAAATTTCATGATATTTTATGATTAATCAGTCTAATTTGCTGCTGAATTTCATGAAATTTGGTGCATCCAAACACATCCGAAAGAGAAGGGAAACAAGATAGATATTAAACTAGGAGGAGAGGTAGAGAAGCTGAGTGGCCCACATTGGAGAGGTAAAGAAGCTGAATACAAGTGGCCTGGTTGTTGAGTCTTAATCACCCTTTGGGTTCGGCCACATGTGGCCCACTTTTCCTGTGTACAGGCGTGCATGCACACATTTCGTTTCTGTGTCAAAGAACTGATATTTGCAATTTTTCCCTTCTATTGTTTACAGCTTCACCTGCAGATGGAGGATGCCAATCTTGATAATAATGCTGCAGTCTTGACATGTGAGCAAATCCAGGAGATTGTTAGGAGGAGAATAACCCCACCTTTTCCCAACCCAACAAACTAGTTCTCCTTCACACGTGCTGACATGTCGCTACTGCAGGAATCCAAGCCGTGTAAAAGGTGGACATCACGATGATGATCGCTTGGTGCATAAATCAGGCTACTCTACCCATCAGGTGGGCCGCATGTGTATGCTGAATTAGACATTAGCAGTTTCGATTCAAACTGTTTTGTCTTTTTCATACACTTTCTGTTGCCGGATGAGTGGACCAGCTCGATTTTTATGGGTGGTGATTCTCATCATGGGGCCCAATTTTTGTACAGCTTGGATGTCCTACGGCACGTGTGCAGGCATGTTGGCCTGTATATTGTTTGAAGTGTTGATTCTAAAATGACAGAAAATGAAATTTAATGTAATTGAGGGATTTGTTTGATACTCTGGCAGACGATGATGGTTGATAAGCAGGCATTTTTAAATTGTGCCCCTTCCATAGATCAATTAAACAGTGCAACATGTATGACCCACTGTAGACAGGTCCACACTTCCCAAATCTCAATGAGGTCTTATATGCTACCTGAGGGCGTAGGTCCCTCCATGGTTGCATGCAGCAAATCAGTGATCCGGGCTGATCATTTCTAATGGTCACGCGTGAAGAGTACTCTTGTCAGTGTAGTTTCTAAAATCGAGTCTATTGGTTCATCTGATGGGCCTCACCATGGATCAATCAATCCCCTGAAATCTTACCAATAGGATGGTCCCTTCGATTGGGTACATGCAAATGGATGATTAAGATATAAGTGTACATAAAATGGAGAGTGGCCAATGCTGGACGACTGGGATCTTCAAATCTGTGAGAATTTGAGCCTGATTGATTCACCATGGGGCCCATAATATCAACGATCTGGATCACCAAACCTTATGGCCCATTTGCAGGAAATCAGGTCCATGGATCCTCTATATTTCCTGGAAGCTATATATATATATATATATATATATATATATATATATATATATAATAAAAGAAAAAAGGCCCGAAAAATGCACTTATCAGATGTCAGTATTCCATCAAAGTGGGGCCCAGTTGGCGTTTTCGGTTTGTGCAAGTGGGCCCCACGTCCAGTGATACAAACTAATGATAGAAGGACACTCGCTGTGGATGGCCCATGCACCAAAAGTCACCCAAATTGGATGATTGGAGCGGTATAACATTTGGTCATTTGCTTGGTTGAATGGGAATGTTGATGAATTTTGCATCGTTGCTGACAGCTTACTGAAGGGTTGGGATTCTTCCAATGTGGGAAACTTTCCACATTGTGGTCCATAACATCAACCGTTTGGATCACTGAACCATGGTCCTACTTTTCCCACTGGAACCGTCCTGTACAACCTCTTCGCCCAAGCACTGGGCTAGAAACGGTGGAGTCCAATATGGCCCGTTCACCACAGAATCTTAAAGCAGGACCAGATCTGGTCTATTGATCAACGGCAATAAATCTAAGGACAAGATGCTAGTAACCATACGAAAGGCTTGGACTAGGACTTGGGGTGGGCCCCATATAAGAAATGTTGGTTCCTGGGCCAGCAGTGGCCCACCTCACGTAACAGCCCAAAATTCATTCTCAGGCCCAACCCATAAAGCACGTACCGGCTTGGACGATGACCCCAACCAATCCAACATATCTCAGCAAGGCCCATTTCCTGAACCCAACCATGGCAACCTATGGCACATGGCCATGTCAACTCAACGACTAGCTATTTGACATGTAAGGTTGACAATGGATCAACTGGCCTGACTCACTTCTGATGCAGGTCCGGGGCAAGCTAAACGGGTAGCGGGTCTGGCCTGGGTCAGAAAATGTGGCCTGCTTAAGTAAATGGGTAGAACTGGGGATGAACCCAACACAACTCGCCATATAGTAATGGGTTGGCCCCGATGACCCGACCAGACCCTAAACAAATTAATAGCTGATAAGCATAGGTGCATGCAGGCAATGCATGTATGTTTTGTGAATCAAATCGACTTGTCCCATCCTGAGTCGAGTCGTAACTCGCCTGAGTCAGGGTTGACTTGTCTGGTGACTCATCATGTCAAACCAGATTAGGTCGTCCAAGTCGACTCAGACAAGTCAGATGGGACTTTTCCTAGTGTGATTATGCCCGGTCAGGTGGGGTTGGTCGACCCAACCTGATTAAAATTGAATGGGTCTGACTCAGTCTGGCTCGGTCTTGATGAATTTTAAGTGGGTCTGGTCAGGTAACTGGGTTATGAGACACAAGTCAAGTTTGGGCCAGAATTTTTACCCGTCAGGCTTGGGCTGAACCCGATTCAATTCAAACCCAACCCCTACGGACATGGTGATCGCTGAGTATGGACCACGATGAACGACATCCGTAGCGGTCGGGGCGGGTCGCACACCTGTGAGTGGACAGGGGGGAATGCCCATCCCTGTCATTGGCCAAACCATGACTTTTGGGTGACTTTAGGCCCATGGATATGAGGCCTAGTGGGAGACCATGATTAAATAAATCATTGTCCAAAAGTGACCTCCATCACCAAACCATATGGGCCTTCTTGGGCTGAACCCAAAAGCTGACCATGTGGACCCACCATACTCACATGCCTAATGTCCCACTCCCCCAGCTTTTTCCCCCAAAAGCAGCCTCCCCACGGCCGGAGACAAATAGATACCGACGTAGAATGTGGGGCCCACCTCCCTCACGGCCCCCCCCCTCAAGAGCTGCCCGCGGGCAGCTTTGCACGTGTGGCTGCTCATTGACCATTAGATGTTATCATTTCCATGCATGGTTGGATGTGTCTTTTTGGGTTCTTATCTTTTTATTTAATGCAAAGTTAGGAGATACCAGGATATTGTGTGACAGATTCGGTACTCCACCGGACTACCATAAGATGTACCCACTAGCCACATGGCCCACACGGAGAGCGGATTAGCTGCGGACCCGGCCCCACCCAAGACGGTGCGGCTCTTACCGTTGGGCCACCTTGATGTATGTATTGTGTATCCACACCATCCATCCTATTTATCAAATCATTTTAGGGAATGAGTCCAGAAAATGAAGCAGATCCAAATCTAAGGTGGACCATGCTAGAAGAAAAAGTTTTTGATTGAACACCTCACTATTAAAAGCTTCCTAGGGCCCACCGTAATGTATATTTTCCATCCAACCTGTTGATAAGATCATACAAATCTAGATGAAGGGAAAAAATAAATATCAGCTTAATGGCCCACAAGAAGTTTTTAATAGTCAATCACCACCACCGTTTCCTATAGTATAGTCCACCTGAGATTTGGATCTGCTTCGTTTTTTGGCTCATGTCCTAAAATGACCAGGAAAAATGGATGGACGGCGTAGATACACAACATATACATAAACATGGACCCACGGTAAGGGCCACACCTAATCCACTACTGGCCCCACAACCCATGACAGGAATGGTCCTGCTACCGATGGACGGCATGGTCCGTTACTAACCATCTGGATGGTGGGGCCTCCTGGATTATCCAATCAGAACAGTTTTCGTACCATGGATGATCCATAATGTGGCACATTGAATGAAGGGCTGAGATTTCTGATGGTGGGCCCATGCAGGTTGAACGGGTGAAGATGTACAATTTAATCATGATACTGCGAACTACCAATACATTTTCTCTGAAAGGAAAAAGGCCATTGGTTTTTTGTTATGAGAAAGTGTGGTGTAAGATGGTCTTGTCCACTGAGGAAGTATAGATGTGGACACATGCCTGCTCCAATGAGGGAGGGAGAACCGTAGATTTCTATTATAGTTCACCACCATTTTAGGAATGATGTGCCTCTTTTCAAGCTTATACGTGCACAGTTGAATGGCAATCTAGACCGTCCAACTCGTTAACTGAATATTGACCATCTGATTTTCCGCCCCCGCCCCAGATTTGGACCACTCACTGATTCTTTACTTAGCCATCTATGGTTAGGGTTTTCTTGATCAGTGTGGTTTTAAGGATCTGTTCCATCCACAACTTGCTCAACGATTTGGATGGTTGGGATAGCTAGACATGAGTGCCAAAATGGTGGTGAACCATGATAAGAGTACGTGTGCGTGTGTTGGGAGCTTTTGCTAGCCCATATGTGTGAAACCCACGTCCAAAATCGGCACGTGTGTTGGACACCCGACCGTGTATTGTGCGGGCCAAACGTGGAGCAATCTACTTATCAGACGAGATAATTTTACAAGTTGAGTGTGGACCACTAGCAAATCTTTTTAAACCGTCTGTTGTTTATTAAATGCGTGCAGAATAACTGATGAACTGACAGCCTTGCTTTTCTGGGAAAGCTTACTAGGGTTTTGTTATACATAGAATTAAATAAATACAATAAATTTTAAAATTTCATATCAACGTTGAGATGGCCGAGTTGGTCTAAGGCGCCAGATTAAGGTTCTGGTCCGAAAGGGCGTGGGTTCAAATCCCACTCTCAACAATATATTTTTAAATTCCATTTTTCCAATTGAATAGATTTTAATTTTTGGTCAATTTCAGTTTTTAATTGCTGAGATTTGATTTTTCTTTTTAACAATCTATTTTTAAATTCCATTTTTCCAATTGAATAGATTTTAATTTTTTGGTCAATTTCAGTTTTTAATTGCTGAGATTTGATTTTTTTTTTTTTTTTCAATGAGTGAGATTTATTTTTTTTTTTCATGTGTTTGGTTGCACCAAATATCCAAAAGTTTGATAATTGGGGCAGCCAAACGCTCCCTAAACAAGACTATGTTTTTTAATTCTACTTTTCCAATCAGATGTATTTTAATTTTTTGTCATTTTGAATACACTTTTTAAATTCCATTTTTCAACCCACTCTCAACAATGCACTTTTTTAATTCCATTTTTCCAATGGGATAGATTTAAATTCTTTTTCGTCAATTTCAATTTTTAATTGCTAAGATTTGAGAGGTGAGCACGAGCCGGGCTGAGCCCTGTTCCAGCTAGGCTCGCTCAATGACCACCCTAGCTTGCGTTCGGCTTAGCTCAGCCTTCGAGTTGGATTAACATGTTCGAGCTAGCTTGATTGAGCTTTTGAACGAGCTCAAGCCTAATTCGAGTTGAGTTCGAGACAGTAGAAAATAAAATTTTAAATAGGCCTAGTTCAAAAGCTAGGCTTAAAATTATTTAAAATTGGGCCCAAATGAAACCCAAAGCCTATTGACACCCCTCACTTACTTTTATAGAGAGTTTCATCTCTCATATCTTTCATTTCTTTGTTCACTTCCGATGTGGAAGTGAGTCAGCTTAGCCTAGTCGAGCTTCAATCGAGCCGAGTCAAGCTTCAATCGAGCCGAACTTCGAGACATGCTGAGTTGAGCTTGGGTTAGCTCGAGCTCAGCTTGAAAATCATTTCGAGTTAGGAAAAATGGCTTGACTTGGTTTGAATCTAACCTTCAAATCAAGCCGAGTCGAGCGAGCTAACCGAGCTACCTTGGCTCATGCTCAGCTCTAGATTTGATTTTCTTTTTTCAATTTGAGAGTTTTTTCTTCTTCTTCTTCTTTTCAATGGGTGAGATTTAATTTTTTTTCGTGTGTTTGATTGCACCAAATATCCAAAAATTTGATAAATGGGGTAGCCAAACCCACCCTAAACAATGGCCACAGGCACCCTAATTTGAGAGTTTCTTCATCTTCTTCTTTTTATAATGGGTGAGATCTATTTTTTTTTTTCATGTGTTTGGTTGCACCAAATATCCAAAATTTTGATAATTGGGGCAACCAAACGCACCCTAAACAACTGCCACAGGCACCCTAATTTACAAGCACATCCTTCCCAGCTCACTTCACAAGTCTACATGAATTTAGAATTTGATTCTTTTTTTTTCACCAACTTCATGTTTTTAATCCATGATGTTTGATTCTATTGAGGGTGGGTTTGGCTGTACCACACATTAGGATATCCTTCCCAACCTGTTCCACATGACTACATACATGTCTTTAAATTCCTAGACATACCATTCTAAAAAAGTAGTGAGTCGAGCTTTGTAGAGCCCAGTGTTGTGTGTATGACATCCAAGCCGTTCAACATTTGCATCTAAAAATGATGACAGTAGGAACCAAAAATCAAGCCGATCCAAACATCAGGTGGGCCAGACGATAAAAACAATATACACAACCCAAGAACCTTGAATATGTAATCATCAGGTGGGCCATACATGAGTTTGGAAGTTTTTAGGTGGTGTGTGTATATTGTTTCTATGGTATTGCCCACCTGATGTTTGGATCAGCCTGATTTTTTTGTCTATTTTATTATGATGGTGCAATGTATTTGTCGGACGGGTTAGATGTCATATTCACACACACCGTGTAGGCCCCACATTGCCTCAAGTCTACTGATGGATTGGGGACTACACCTCGTCTGTCCCTAGCTAGGAATGGCTAGGGGCTCTAGAGGCCACCATCATGTAGGGGTTTTATCCACACCGTCCATCCACTTTTGCCATATCAGACGCCCAAATCCAATGCTCAAGTGGACCACAGGAGATTAAAGTACACCTACAATTGAAAACTTTTGGGAGCTACATAAGTTTTGGATCAAGCTAATAGTTTAGTTTTCCTTTCATCTAGGTCTATGTGACCTTATGAGCATATTGAATGGTAATGAACCATCTCGGTGACTGCTAGGAAGGTTTCAACATTGGATGTTATTATCACCCCTGCTTCCTATGGTGTGATCCACTTGAGCCTTGGATCTGCCTTAATTTTAGGCTTGTACCTAAAAATGATGTCTAATGGATGGATCTTGTGGATAAAACCCATACATCATCGTGGCCTCTCTGAGCCTTTCTTTGTTCCTAAAAGGGTATAGTGTTAGATTGGTGTGTTATTACATGTTTTATGGATGGTGCCAAAGTTTGGCTAGGAGTACATTGAAATACCGCCAATTTAAATGTGTAACCTAAATTAGTAGGTGGGTAGTATTCTTTTTCAATCATACATAACGGCCACACTTTTATTGCTGAACTTACTTAATTTTATCTACTTTTACATATTCCCATCTATTTTTACTTTCTATACCTACTTCTATTAATATAAAACAATTTTAACCTTTCATTTAGAAACACATGTCGGTATTTAATTAGTCTCTCCATGTTGCTTTTATCTCTAGAGTATACATGAACCCTATAAATGAGCCAACAAAAGGTATTTTGAACTATTCTTGCATATAAACATTCCAAACCATCTAAATGTGAATTAAATGTTAAATAAATATTCACTATTCTTGCTTATAAACGTTCCAACCACCTAAATGTGAATTAAGTGTTAAATAAATATTGTTGAAGTAACCGATTAGTAAAGGTGGTTACTTTCCTTTTAATTTCTATGCTGTTTAGAAAATTTTATTACATTTTTTATATACTACTTAGTATTTTTTTTTTTTTAAAGGTGTGTTTGGTTGATCCAAATATCATGAAATTTTATACCAAATTAGATTGATTATTCATGAAATATCATGATATTTAGTGTAGTCAAATGCAACCTTACTAATTTTAGATTTATCTAAAAGCATTTATCTCTTGACTTATATTTCTATTTTGCGTTGTAGGGAATATGTTGATGAGAACATTTTTAGAGTAAACTAAGATATTAGAGGAAATTGAAAAGTGGTAAATCATAATTAGTTGTCTGAATTTTATTTAAATTATATTTATATAAATTTAGATGTATGTTCTACACATTATTCATTGAACATTAACATAATATTAAACTAGAAGGAGAGGTAGAAAAGTTGAAAACGAGTGGCCCACACACTTTGGGTTTAGCCACATGTGGCCCACTCTACTTGTGTGCAGGCCATGCATGCATGCATTTATTTTATTTTATTTATCAAGGAACTGATATTTGCAATTTTTTATTCTTTTTTTATCTTCTTTCTCTTGTGCACAGCTTCACCTGGATATGAAAAACGTCAATGCTGAGTAGCAAATCTAAGTGCGAGAAGTAGCTAAAATTAATAAGTGTAATTTTTTTTGTAAGAAAGTTGAGATTTACAAGTTGGTTTAAGGCGCCAGATTAGGGTTCTGGTCCAAAAGGGGGTGGGTTTTGGTTTTTCTTAAAAAAAGAATGTGAGTATAAATTCTCTGGTGCACATGTTCTCGCTGATAAGCAAATAAATTTGGTATTTAATTTAATTTTTTATAAATTTTTGTTACACCAAAATTGAGAAATTTCATAAATTTTTTTATCAATTTTGATATAAAATATTTTAATTGAGGGTGTGTTAAGTTACACCAAATATTGAATTTTTTTATAATATTTTACACCTTAATATTTGATTTTATTAAGAATACGTTTGGTTGCACCAATATCAACAAATTTCAATATATTTTGCACCAAATTAGACTGGTTAATCACGAGATTTCATGATAATCGGTGCAACCAAATGCACCCTAAACAACACTTTTGGGTGGCGTATGTATATTGTTTCTGTGGTGTTGCCCACCTGATTTTTTATCCCCTGGTTTTTTTGTTTGTTGGGTCTGATGGTGCAATGCGTCATTTGGATGGGTTGGATGTCTTATTCACATACACCATATGAGCCCCCACAATCCCTCGAGTCTACCTACGTGGATTGGGTACTACCTGTTTCCTAGCTAAGGACAGATAGGGGCTCTAAGAGGCCACTGTGATATATGGGTTTTATCCACAACGTCCATCCATTTTGTCATATCATTTTATTATACACGCCCAAAATTGAGGCAGTTCCAATGCTCAAGTGGACCAAACAGTGGAGATTAAACACCTACTGTTGAATTTTTTTGGGGGCCATGGAAGTTCAAGAAAAGCCGATATTTGTGTTTTCCCTTTATCCATGTCTATGTGACCTTACTATCAGGTGGGATGGAAATCCTCCTATGGTGTGATCCACTTGAGACTTTGATCTGCCTCACTTTTGGGCTTCTAGTCTAAAATAAAATGGAAAAATGGAGGGACCATGTGGAACCCATGCATCATGGTGGAGAGGGGGGAAGGCATGTTTAGGAATGTTTTAAGAGCCCACTGATCATCAGGTAGAATCCTAAGGATTTTATAGTTTCTAAAATAAATAAATAAAATTTTGGTAGTCTCTCATACACCCTATACCGTACACTTACACCCAAAAGATCACGATGTGACCGTTGATCTGGAAGACTATCTGTATATCTATACCTAGACATCACAAAGAATTTTGTGGACACTCAAGTTAACATGTTTGGAAATATGAAGAAAGCTGTTGATCAATTTCTGATCTTTAAAAATAAATAAATTGGAAAAACCGAGAATAAGGACAGGCTGAAGCACGTAAAAAATACGCTGTCCTTAAAGCGTAATTCGCCCCTACTCAAATTATTTTGAGTCTGCTGATAGGTTGCAGGCGGATTGCTTTCAGGATACGACGAGCCTTATGTGGTTCTGCGTTCAGCAAAAAACGAAGAAACCACTATGGAACTCAGTAACACACTTTAGCAGATGAAGAAAAGAAAGAGAGAACAAGAATGGAAGTCTTTTTCTTATAGCAGTAGACCACTACACTGGTCTAAGTGGCTTGGTTTTAGTTAACCAAACCGAGAGGCTAATCGTTTCAGATGGGTGCTGGTTCAGTAGTGATAGTTGCGTTTGCAGTTGTTGTATTGGAATGAACCAGACCTGTCCGGTTTATATAGGTAAGGGTGGCTGGCAGTTTTGGTCCAGAGCCATAATGGCACTAGCCGTTTTCTGGCTGTTGTGAGAAACTAGCCGTTTATGGCAGTTTCTGACTGTTGTGCATGTGGGAGTTATGCACCTGCATGCTGACCGTTTAGACTCAATGGCTAGCCGTTTCTGACTGTTGGGCTAGCCACATGCAGCTGTTACTGCATGGTCTGGACCGTTACTGCATGAGCAGTTACACAAGTCCCTCTAATTGGCCCTGCAGCTCTTTATAAAAAGCAGAGAGGTCTCTCTGTCAGACCTCCCACCCACAGCACCTCCTCTGTTCCGAACCCAGCCACCTGACCTATTACCTAGCCTCTGTCGCACCGCGACTCGCACCAGTCTCGCTCCGGTCCGCGAGGTCGCGACCCATCTGCGTACGTGCGAAGTGCCAAGTGCGCCATTAGCGCCTCTACAGCCACACTGCCTCACCTGCCCACGCCCTCGCACCTAGCCCGAGCCCGAGACCCAGCCCATGCCCGTGCGCGGTGTTCCAGTGCACGCAAGCCACCATTCTCCCTCTCTTCCACCATAAATAAGTAAGGTGCACAACACCCTACTTATAAAGAGGTAAAAATCCTTTCTCCCATCCGATATGGGACAAAAACAAAACTCCCTTTTCTTCTTTTAAAGTTATTTTCAAAACAAACTTTTCAACAAAAGCTTCAGTAGTCGCTCATATACCCTCCAGTTCCACCATGCAACTACACCCAAAAGATCATGATTTGATCACTGATTGGGGAAATGATCGTTGCATCTACACCTAAAAATCCCAAGGAATTTTGTGGATACTCATGTTATAAAAAGACGATCCAACTGTTAACTTCTTATTATTACCCATTCTAGTTTAATCGATCAGCGATTCAAAAATCACATTGGTGAGCCACTAAGGCCTGTGATATGTGGCCAAAGAACACTTACCTTTAGCTGTTTCCACGTGACCGGAATCACTAGCGCACGTGTGTGCATGTGAATGGACGAGAGATGGTTATGCATGGGTGAACGTAAACAACACAAACTCTCTTATGTTTAATTTTGTGCCTGTTAGTAGGAATACGCCTTGGCATTTCAACACCAAGTGTTAGGTTGGAATGTTAAAGAGACACTAATTTCACCGGCGGATGCATCATGTGACTAACAGTTACTTCTTTTATTGGGAGCGTCATAAGTTCCTGAAAAAGCAAGATTTCAAATTTGTCTAGATCATTCAAACAACGCCGGATGATTCTACATTTCCAATTGGATTGCTAGGAGACCACAAAGCACGCTAACACCATTCTTCTCACTACTTTTGTTGGAAGTCTGCGGCGGGCAACCAAAACCTTTTCTCGCTGAACCCACAGACCGAATAGCCCTAAAGCTACATGCAAATCCATAGCTCAAGTGGGAGACTAAGTGATGATAACCTCATTTCAACACTTGAGGTCTTGGTATCAATATCCAAGGGGCTGCTAACGTTCTCTTGTGACTAATAGGGAGTGGGTGTACTAACAGTTGGGTGTGTGTACTAACCCAAAAAATAAAAGGCCCTAAAGCTTCAAAAGGTCGTGACCACAATATTCTTGGCACCAAATATAATGAAGTTTTTTATCAAATCAGATTGATTAATGGTGAAATATCACGATATTTAGTGCAGCCAAATGCAACCTTAGTAATTATAGATTTACCTAAGGCACTTAGATGTCTCGCTTGTATTTCTATTTTGTGTTATAGGGCATATTTTATAATAACATTTTTAGAGTCACTGAGATATTGGAGGAAATTGAAAAGAGGTAAATCATAATACATATTTATTCTTTAAATTTTATTTGAAATAAATTTCTATAAATTTAGATTTAGATGTATGTTCTACAACTTATTCCTTCAACAAATAATTTACTCATCTAATAATATTATCCTACTCTTAAGCTGCTTTATCTCTTTTTAGGGAGAGTATATATGTATTTACTGTATCATTTTCACATTTCTGATGAAAATATGGTATCAGAACATGACGTAAAATAATTTGACTAGGATAATTTCTAACTCATTACAAAGTAGCCATTGGTCTAATCCCCTGGTTTTTTTTTTTTTTTTCAAAATCTTAATTAGATTCAGGCACAATACACTTTTTAGTTTTTTGGAGATCTCAAGTTTTCTTCTGAATCCATGAAACAACAGAAAGTAAAAAAAACTCAATACAATAAGCATAAATGGTTGGTTTTACCAAACAAATATTTTGCTGTACAAAATAGTTTTAAGATGGTTGAAAAACTTTTCCCCACTACCCTTGTGTCATTTTCTTGTAGTTTGTCATTCTTTAGGCAAGAGGTTTCGCTTCTTCTTGGAAGAAACTCCTCAACCCTTTTCAAATTCAAACCTAAGGAGATTATATCAGGAAACAATTAACCGAGTCCTAGTCACTTTAAGGGGGCACTTTTCAACAAGGAGATCTCAGCAATTGGAAGAAAATCAAAGGTTACTCTTCCCTTTTTTTTTTTCTTTTTTTTTTCGTGAGTTAGTACACAAATACCACTGTTAGTACACACACTGACACTGTTAGTCACACTTCGATGTTAGCCACCCCACATTGGTAATTAATTCCAGCATCTCAGTGTTGAAATGGGATTATCTTCACTCAGTCTACCATTGTCCCAAAGGTGTGGGTTTATAGTGCATAAATGAATAAAATTTCCTTTCTCTGGTCTTTTCTCTTTTGATTATGATTTGTTTTATTTCTCATTCTTTTCAAAGCAATTTGTTAAAAATCAATGGCTACTTTGTGAGAGTTGATTATGATTGCATGCCCATCATGAAATTCCACGATATTTGGTGCATCCAAATGCACCTACAACCAATTTACTTGGAAACAATTAAGCAAATATCATTTAACTTAAGCTGATCCAAAACCCGAATTTCCAAATTTTTGGGTGGTTATCAAACTAGATTGTTCTTTTATGCTGTGGAAATGACTTTATGAACGAATTGGATGGCATATTGGCATGTAAAGATCATGGTGGACCCTGGGAAGGTTTCATCAGTGGGCATTTCCCTCTCAACTTTTTCCTGTTGTGTGGTGCACTTGAGTTTTGGATTTGTCTCATTTTTGGGCTCGTCTTAGCATGAGCAGACCAAAAGCTGAGTGGGGTGGATTTCTCACAAATATCTCAGTGGGCCCCACCTAGTCTCCGACTGCAGAGTCAGGGTTGCAGGCAATCGGCGTCCAATTGGATTGACATTAAATATCTCTGCAGGCATCCCATCACCACGTTCGAGGTTTCACTTAATGCACGGGTTAGATGGCACACACAATATAATGGCCCCACGTGTAATACTCCAGTATCACTCAAGTAAATTTTATGCAGAAGAATAAACCATGCATTTGGTTGCACAAATAAAATGAAATTTCCTGATTTCCTGATATTTTCCGCCGGTAAATCATGAGATTTCACGATATTTGGTGCCACCAAACGCATTCTCATGCATCAGATAGAATCTTCGTGCAAACGTGCATGTTAATCCCTCGATCAGGGCCAGTGCCGGTATTGTACGATGGATAGTTTTAGTAGGAGAAAAGCTCCGGTGCTCTTGGAGCACTATAAGTTACAGTACTCCTAGTTGCACTGTGGCCACACACAATCCAATCCATTGATCTATACTGTTCATTAGGTTTGATATTTATTTCATGGTCTACCATGCATGCAGACGTATCACTGATCCGAAAGTCTTTAACTATCTGATTGGTAACATTTAATATTAATGGTCAGAATTGCTTACAAAAAATAGGTCAAATCAATCACTCGATCCATGTATATCTCAGGGACCATCTCATGAATTCTTTATGTAACTTTTGTTTGGAAATCGTAAGCAACCCATCCATGGCTTAGAAAAGGCACGGTTAAAGAAATAAGGCCAAATTAAGGATAGTTGGATCGTCGGATCAATGTGATTTTTGCATTATAGCACATGAATGTGACTTAATGGACAGTTCAGATCAATCAATTAGACTGTCCAAATCACCTAATGCAACTAAGACCACTATAACTTAATGCTCTAAGAGAACTTAAACATTTTATCTTTGGTTTAAAGTAATAGATGAATAACACTTAATAAGTAGTTACATAAACTACTGCAGATGAATCAGAGCAATTTCAGGAATCCTTGGTAATCATGAATACTAATTAACCCTACCAGCTGAGGTTGAACCGACCCATACAAAACATGTAATGTAACTTAAGATTATAGTCTTCAATCCGTACAGTTTTGGGGTCATCAGTTGATCGACAAGCTGACGTTGAGAGATCAATGATTGGTGGATTGATCAGGTCTTGATTGATCGACCAATCAAATGACAGTTTACACAGTTTTCTGTAAGTACGAAGTTTTTGTTTCCTATTCCGAATGTAACATTATATACTGAGTGTAATGCAGGATTGGACTAACCTAAATAATTAGAAAAAATCCATAACAGTTCTAGAATTTTTGTAAGGAGAGAGAGAGTGATTTCTCGCTTTTGTTTTATTCCTGTGGTGCTTCAACAGGAACTTCATCAGAAATGTAATTAGGGACATAAAAATAGTATGTAGATTTCAACAGTTGCTATGGAGTGACTTATGGATTATATAAACCAATCGTAAAGTGTTGTACTA
The DNA here is from genome assembly GCA_003013855.2 of Liriodendron chinense. Taxonomy (NCBI): domain Eukaryota; kingdom Viridiplantae; phylum Streptophyta; class Magnoliopsida; order Magnoliales; family Magnoliaceae; genus Liriodendron; species Liriodendron chinense. The sequence goes on along the minus strand of ML058348.1, from coordinate 7,213,705 downwards.
AGGTAGAGTGCAGATTAAATCGTCTCAATTTGTAATATTATTTTAAATGTTTTATACTTTTTTAATTTTTCTATTTTTTTATTAAAGCAAGCTAGAAGAGGGCATAATCAGGAAGAAAGAGGCTTAGTAAAGAAGACATGAATGCAGTGACCAAGGTGTGCACATTATTGTTAGGCATGACAATAACATTAGATATGAAGCAACTCACATACAAGAAACCTTACATAGGATTTCTACTCTGCTACACATCACTGTAACATAAAAAGAGTACAGGGAACCATGTAAATATGCAGAATCCATAGACAGTAGTCATGGTTTTTCTTTCATTTTCTATGAAGTTCTACATTTTTAATCCTTTAGAAATATTTGTTGGGAAGGAACTTAGAACAAGGTTATATGAATTTATAATCTTATCATGCTCTAAATATAAATCAAATCATATGAATGTTAACAATGACAGTTAGAACTATTACCGTTCATCTGAAACAACGAACTAAATTGTGAATTGAGTCAATTCGTAAGTTTCTTTAAAAATTCTACATAGCTATATTAAATTATATATAAGAATATTCTTATGGTGATAATTAATCATTTTTAATGGAATAGAATTCTATTCTACATTATGTTAATATCAATCATTTTAATGGATTAGGCCCATTTAGTAGATGGTTTAGATTTTGTGAACACATCACGTGGGATGTGATCTTAAAGGGTTCCCTGGGAGGAAATTTCATTGAATGGGAAATGTTGCCATGAGGTCCACCTCATGCTTCCCATGAGTTTGAGTTCGGTGGACCCCACTGTGATGTATGATGGACATCCATGCCGTGCGTTTGCTAGGTCCCCTTGAAGTTATGGAATGTGTCAGAAAATAAGCTGTATCTAAATCTCAGATGGACCACACTATCTGAAGCCAGGGAAAATCATAAATAAAACCTCTAAAAGCACTTGGTGGGGCCGCCTAAGTTTTGGAATGGCCTGAAATTTGGTGTGACCCCTCATCCAAATGGGACACGCACAATTGATGGGCTAGATGTCTAAACCACATCTCACCGGACCCTATCTACATACAATCAGGAAGGTTTCAATGGGCAGGCATCGGCTCATAATTGTTGTCTATAATGTGGGCCACCTAAGTCATGGATTGGTCTGATTTTTAGGCCCATGGTACTTAAATTAAGTGTCCAAATTTAGGTGGATGGTAATCCAAAACTTACATTCATTCTGATGTAGAACGGGTCGCTGACTATTTCATGACCCAGATGGAGCAAAAGAAGACCAGTCGGGGTCGAAAGTGATCTGGACCGTCAGGACCTGTAAATTGGTCATATCTCACAATCCGAAATGAGTTACGGGACGTATAATATATCAATTTGGAGTAACTCGAGCTACTTTAGCCAACCAACCCAGCTAGTCTCCTAAGCTACTTTAGCCAACCAAACTAGCATGACCCTCACCCAGCCTAGTCTCCAGCTTTCGCCCTGGTCCAATAAGACCACCCTGTAAGGGAAAAAGATTTAAATGATCAACGGTTTTAAAAAGCCTATTCAAAGTGGCTTCTTCTTTTGGGTTATCCTTATCTCCATGAGTCCTATCTTATGGACGGTTCAGATCATCGAAACAAAACTTATACCCAACAAGTGTCACTTGCATGGTGAATGGGAATCAGTCACATGTGTCTTTAAACCAATTAATCTTATTGGACAATGGTGGCCCACTTGGAATTGGATCGGGCCGTCCATCGATCATTGGCTTGGGATTGGCCCAGCCCAGCCTAAACACCACGCCTAACCCTCAAGCCAAGTTTCGAGGTTTTTCTCATAGTATTATTGGAAAAATCTCGCTAAAGTTAAAAATAAAAAGTAATTTTATTTTTATAATAAATTGATAAATAATTTTAAGATATTAATATATAATTATATAATGAATTAATTAAGATTTTAAATAAAAATCTCATTGATATAAAGATAATTTCAAGAGAAGATTGTCAAAATTTCACAACTACCACTATTTTGAAAATCTCTTGATAGTACCTTTTAGTTTATTTCTTGTGAAAATATCAGGAGATTTTCAAAATAACAGCTATATACGTCACACTAAAGTGATCAAGGTACAAGCATAGACTAGGGTAGAGACTTTTGGGAGCTTTTAAAGTTCTCTTTGGCTCTTATAAAGGGGACAGATTAGGTGCCCAGCCCTGGCCTCACCCTAGATGGTGGGGCCCACCTTGGTATATGCATTGCATATACCCGTTGTCCATCCGTTTTCCCATATCATTATAGGGCATGAGCCCAAAAATGAAATATCCAATTCTCATGTAGATTATACCATAGGAAAATGTGGTGATTAATGAGCCACAAAAAGTTTTGGGTCTTCCCCTTCATCTAAGTTTGTGGGATCTTATTAAAAGGTTGGATGGCAAATAAACATTACAGTGGGACCCACTAGGAAGTTTTTAATGGCAGGGCATTTAATCACCACCGTTTACTGCATCTACCTGAGATTTGGATCTTCTTTATTTTTGGGCTTATGCCTTAAAATGGTCTAGAAAAATGGCGCACGGTGTGGATATAGAATACATACATCAAGGTGGGCTCCACAGTGAGGGTCGCACTATCCAGGAGGAAGCCGGGGAGGCACCTAATCGGCTTTCCTAACAAAGAGGGCCTTTGTTGAGCCATATAAAAGATTTTTATAGTGCTCTTAAGATGATTGTGGCATAATCCTAACCACTAGTGTAAGGGAGCCAGAGGCTCCTCATTTGTAACCAAAGTCTTCCGAATGTGAATAAAAGCCTTCTGTTCTGCCTTCCATTATCTTGTGTACTTTAGACAGTAAAATGATTCTACTCATGTCCCTACTCATGGCTCAATGGTAAATCATATGGGTTTCAACACGGAGGTCATGGATTCAAGTACTCAGAGGGGGGGGGAGTGGTGATTGACCATTAATGAGCCACAAGGATTCTTATCCTTCCCTCAGTGATAGACTCACAGGAGTTTCAACATGTGGTCTGGGTTCCAGTCCCATAGGTGGATGAAATCCAACTACGGCATAAGGGGGGGAAGAGGTGGACCGTATCATTGGAAACAGTGGTGATTGACCATTAATGAGCCACAAGGATTCTTATCCTTCCCTCAGTGATAGACTCACAGGAGTTTCAACATGTGGTCTGGGTTCCAGTCCCATAGGTAGGTGAAATCCAACTACGGCATGAGTGGGTCAGTGTAGGGGTATGTGTGCAAAAAAAACAAAAACAAAAAAAAAAAAAAAAAGTTGGATCTAAACTTTTAACCCTTCATCGGGGCTTATGTAACGCTGTCGACGGATTGGATGGCAAATAAACACTACAGAAATAGTAAGATGCATAGTAAGAAATTTTTAATGGCAGGGCGTTCAATCACAGCTGTTTCCTGGAGTATAGTCAACCTGAGATTTGGATATTATTGATTTTTTGGATCATGGCCTCAAATGATCTGAAGAAACAGATGGAGGGCATAGATACATCAAGGTAGGCCCAACGGTAAGGGCCGCACGGTCTTGGGTGATGCCAGAGTCTCACCTAATCCGCTCCCGAAGGGAACATAGCTTATTTAGAGTGGGGCCCATTGAATGAAGAGGTGGGCCATATGAAGGCTCTAAGACATCATTACTCGCCCTTTGGTAGATAATTTGCGCAAGAGACTCCAGTGGTGGCCCACTGTGGATAAGACGTGGCCTAAAAACTACATTGATCAGATGATCCTTGCCGTCCAATATTTGGCCATTAAAAGATGTCGTCGAAGGTCTGATTTTCAACAGCCAATGCCGGAACAATTGGGACCGTCCAATCAGCACGATTATCAAGCCATGCCCATTCGACAACGAGGCCAATGATTTGGACCGTCCAAATCGACATGCATGCACCCTGTGGGCATACTAAAAACCTTGCATGCCAATGATGAAAGAGGATTGCGTACTGAGTAAACTTTGTGGAGCCCACCATCATCTATGTGCCTTATCCACCCCGTCCATTCGTTTTCCAGCTCATGTTAGTCGATGAACCCAAAATTAATATCTAAAGCTCAAGTGTACCACACCACAGGAAACACTGGGAATTGAACGCCTACCGTTGAAAACTTCTTGGGGAAAACACAGAAGTTTTGGATCAAGCTGTTATTCGTGTTCTCCCTTCATCCATGTCTGTGTGACCTTATAAAAAGGTTGGATGTCAAATAAACGTCCCTGTGGGCCCAGGGAGGTTTCAACGGTGGACAATCACTATCCCTACTGTTTCCTGTGGTGTGGTCCACTTTAGCTTTAGATATGCTTCAATTTTGGTCTTATACCCTAAAATGAGCTGGTAAAACGGATGGACGGCATGGATAAGACACATACGTCACCTGTGGGCCCACGGAGTTTACTCAGTACGTAATCCGCTATCGCCCAAGATACGCCATGCATCCCTCCTATGTATAATTCCTCGTTTGAATATTCTAAGGTCGAGATCTCTCGCACGTGTCAAGCCTGCCCGCCTTCTGTGGCTACCCGGAGAAAAGGGTTCCTCTTTTGTACAATGGGCCGACAACATAGGCCTACCATAAAGCACATCAGCCTCTAAAGTCCTGCCCCATTGCCCGACGCACGTGCGAACGTAATAATTACCCACCCACTCTCCCAATACAAAACAAGGGGAAGTTTTGATACTCGGGCTACGTATGACGCTTGATACGCAGGCACTCAGAAATGATACACGTGGCGTATATTAACCCAAATAAACCTGCTAAATTGTCAAACCCAGTGTCCTTTAGTTACGGTAGAAAAATCAGATTGTCTGGAGAATCCTAACCTTTGATTCGTCAACACATGTTTTATGACATAAGTCCATTTGATATTTTCATTTCTAACCGTCCAATAAATGTCCATATATCTATTATTCTGATTACCAGATAAAAGTAATTTTTTATTCACGATGCATCCAAGCTGGTTCCCATAATTTGGACAGCTTATTTTGAACTATTTGTATGCCACGTAAGCACTTTCTGAGTAATTTCTAACTGCCTGTGTATCGTCCATCACTCTCAGCCAGCGTATAAAAGTATTTTTCACAAAACGAACCCTCCCAATAACGCGATCCGTTCTCCTCATCCCCTTCCGCCAAAACGGGAATTCAAACAACCTATTGACAGAAATGCCCTTCACAATTGCCAAAATTACAATGATACGGTAGTGCCGGACGAACGGGAATACGGTATATCTATCTCTCGACCGTACACGTGGCAAATTCATGCATCGATCAGGACTGTCCGTGTGGTGGCTACTACTGTGGATGGAAAACAAGTAAAGATTTGTAAAGATCGGATGGCCCTAGATAGCTGATCAGTGGACATCAAAGCAACGGACTTGGATGATGATTAACATTAATTGCTGGGAATTAGAGTAAAAGCATGGGCTGGGCTTGTCTTATATGTTTGATTTTAGAGAAATATGGGCCGTCCACGATATGAACCATTATTTGGTCCGTCGCGATTGACACATCACCATGCCAGTTGCACTGTTGAGAGATGGGGCCAGCCACTAGGTCCTGATCGGTCTAGTATCCATCCAGTTTGTAAAGGCCGGACCGGCGGTTCAGTGATCTAGACTGTTGATCTGATAGGTCTTTTTTTTTTTTTTGTCAGTCATGCAACGCACCCACCCAGTCAATCGCGCAACACACCCACTGGTGCTGTTAGCAACGTGGATTTTCACCGCTACCTTCTCTTGAAACTCCGCAACGAGGAAAGGCAAGGCTAAGATGCCTCAGGAAATCTCCTGTCCTGTATGGAAGATCCTGTCCTTTGATCCGTGGCCTACAAAATAGACCGTTAAGGAAAAATACATAATTGTCCTGAAAAGGCCAGTGGCTGGAGCGGAAGGACTTCCCATCTGGCAGATTTTTGGTACATCCATCAGCCATGGTGGGATACATGAGACGAGCGCGGTTTCAGTGGATCCTTGAATGTGGGGTCCACCATGATTTACGTTCCTTATATTCAGGCCATGAATCTGTTTTGGAACCTCAAATTAGGGCATTGTACCAAAAATGAAGCAGATCCAAATCTCAGGTTACAGGAAACAGTGGTAATCGAGCGTTAAAAACTTCTAATCAGACCCAAAAGCTTTGGATCAACCTGATATTTGTGTGATATCTTCATTCAGGTCTTTGTGACCTTATCAAAGGTTGGATGGAAAATAAACATTCCGGTGGCCCCCGTGGAGTTTTTAATGATGAGGATTCAATTAAGACTGTTTCCTGTGGTATGGTCTCCTAAATTTTGGATCTGTTTCATTTTTTGGGTCATGCCCTAAAATGATCTGTCAAAATAGACGGATGGTGTGGATGTAAAGAACATACATTACAGTGAGCCCCACAGTTAGGGATCCACCCAAACCGCTCTCACATGAGACCAACGGTCTTGATCGCAAACCATGGGCCCACCTGTACGTCTGGGCGCATCAGGACGTGTATGATACCCCGATGCATTAGGACCGCATAACCACTACTAGACATGCAGCACTTGATCCACATATTCTTGGCACGTGCACTAGATCCGAACCCTTCATCTGATCGAGGCATTGTGGATAGGGGTACCCAAAAATCACACGTGTCAGATAATATTAACGGCTGATGGGAGAACTTTGATTACCGACGGACAGTTTTGAAGAAATCCAACCGTCCACAGTCAGTGGAAAAATTCCTCCAATCAGCCCATCCAAGATGGACCCTAATAGATGAACGATTCAGATTTCCTAATTCCTACATCATGCGGGGATTGAATTAGAAAAAAAAAAAAAAAAAAAGGGACTAGCACGCGGTATTTTCTCCGAAAAAAGACTTCCATTAAGAAAGGGATTTTTACCGTGGAATTCCTAGAAAATAATGGTTTTACCAAAAAGTGCCTGGATGTTTTTAAATGACTATAATGTCCTTATCCACCTTTTCTCTTAAAGAGTGGTGGAGTTGAAGATAGTAGGGTCCACGTGTTGTTTGTATGACATCCAACCCTTCCAATAGGTGTACCTCATTATGATGATTAGATGAATAAAAGAAGAAGGTGATCCAATCATTGGTGGGCCACAAACATATAAAAAATACAATTACACTATCAAGAAAACTATAGATTCACGTGCAGCCCACTTGATGTGGGATCCTCATAATTTTTAGCTTATCTAATCATGATGATTAGGTGTACCTGTTGAACGGGTTGGATGTCACACACAAAGCACTGGGCCCACAATGTACTATTCTAATAAATTTTAGAAAAAAAGAAAAAAGAAAATTTACCACAAAGCTCCTCAATGAATTGGATTTTACCAAATCATTACGCCGGCAGTGCTTTTTAAAGTTTAAATTACATTAGTACTCTCTCCTTTGCTTTTTCTTTACATTTAAGTTGAAAATTGAAACTCGTGGGGCCACGTGGTGTGTATCTCACATCCGGTCCATCCAACAGATGCACACCAACATTATTATTAGACAAAGAAAAATATGGCAGATTCAATTGTAAGGTGGGCCAATCCATTGAAAATAATGCACACCGTTCAAAATAACCCAGTTAAGTGTAGCCCATCTGACGATCCAATTGACTTGTTATTTTGTTCGTGTTATCGCCATAGTATATTGCATAGAGATGGACACGAGCCAAGATAACTCAACTAACTCAACTCAGCTCGGCTTGAAAAAACTCAAATCGACTTGACTTGTTGCTAAGTTTAAACTAGGGCTCTCAATGGGTCGGATCTGGATCGGATCCAGTTGGATCCGGCTCCAAGTATGTATATCGGTAGATGGATTCGGATCGGATTCGGATCCAACTCGGATCCAAAAGGCGGTATCCATATCCGTTCCATTTATAAATTGTTAGATCCATTTCCAATCCTAAATCCATATAAACATAGGATGGGCCGGATCTATGTCCGAATCCACTCCATTACAAATCTAAAAAAATATATGATATAAAATATATAATATAATATATTTAATTTAGTAAAAAAATGATGCAAATCCCACTATTTACTATAGTATGGTCGACATGGCCTAAAATAATTTGTAAAATGGATGGCCAGCATGAATATAATATATCCAGTAAGGTGACAATGAGTTGGATCTTAATCGGATTCGGATATGTTCCTGTGAATCCATATCCAATCCATTTAAGTAATCGGACCTACTTTAAGATCCAAATCCGGTCCATTTAAGTAATCGGACCTATTTTAAGATCCAAATCCGCATTATATGGATTCGAAGCGAATCGGATCTCAGATTTGACCCGTTCCATTGAAAGCCCTAGTTAGACCGATTCGAGTTGTTTGGAAAAAAACCAAGTTCGAGCTAGATTGAACTTGATTCGGCTCGACTCAAATCTCGATTTGTATTGACTCGGTTCGAGTTTGACCCAACTTAGGTAATTGGAAAGTGGGGATTTTAGTCCCACATCAGATGTGAGCAAAGGAATAGAAGTGAAAGTTGTCTATAAAAGTAGCAATAAGAAGTGTCAACAGGCTTGGGTTACCTTCGGACTTAGATTTTGAATTGTTTGAGGTTGAGCTTTTGAGCCGGACCTACTCAAATTTTGAGCTTTTTCAGGCTTAAAATCAACTTGAAGTGGCTTGATCTCAGCTTGAAAGCTCGACTGAACCAAGCCGAGCTTGCTACTCTAGCTCGGTGGCTGGGCCGAGCTCGAGCTCTAGCCAGGATTGTCTGCTGCTCAAGCTGACCCGAGCTAGGCCCAACTTGACTCGGTCCGGCTCGATGTCCAGCTCTAAATTGTTGCATATTTTTACCGGGTTAGATGTTATAGAAATACGACGTGGGTCCCACAAGTTCGAGTTTTTGCTATTTTGAAAGAAAAAAATAAATGAGGGCATTTTTGCAATTCCATTCCTCTAAAGTCGCTGGAAAGTCGCTCCTATCTTCAGAGAAAAACATGTTATCATGCTGACCGAACGTTGCGGTAAAAATCCCATTTAGAACGGAAATGATACAGTGCTCTGCGTGCATATATACAAGTTATAGTACTCCTTTTTGTATTTCGATGTTAGGACGGTCCACCAAACATTTTGTTGGTTACCATGATAAGACGACACTGATTGGATGATCCAATCTTTCTATTACCTGACCTTGTTTCTTCTTTAGAATCATAACCGTTCATAATGAAGTCAAGAAAATAGATGGCTAAGATTGGCCCCATTTTTATATAAACGGTTATGACCGTCAAATAGTTGATCAGATGGCCGGAGTCATCTAATCAGTGTATATTTTTCCACAGTGGACCAGAAACTGTCCGTAGGACCTAATGGAGAGTTCAGATTGATTGATCAGAACCGTCCAAGTGTCTCTATGCAACTAGGAGCACTATAACTTGTAGTGCTCCGTGAGCACTGGGATTATTTTTCTAAAAAGAGAACACCAAAAGATAAAAAGGGCATTTTCGTCAGAGCTCATGAAAGTCAAGATGCTCAAGTCATTTTCGTCATGATCATGGGCATTTTGGTAATAAACTATCTGGTGGACTTGTATATATGGGCACTGATTCTGCCACCCCACATCCTCTCTCACCACCTTTCTCAGCTCCTCTCTTCCATCCCTCTCACAATGGAAGAAGATGATCAAAGAGAGTTACAGTTACTTCCTACTCCCTCATCAGGTCTCTCTTGCCCACCGTCGGATTCTTCCGGTAAGAACCGGACGGCCATGGACCCTTCCGACCATCCACCTTCGCTCGACTTACAACTGTCGATCAGCCTCCGGCCGGCTCGACCATCTCACAATTCTGTGGAGGCCCACGAGTCCAAAACCATCGAGGCCTTGAAGCGGCATGCCACAGAGCAAATCCGACTGGCCGCCGTTGAGAAGGCTTACGCAGAGCGAGTGCGGGAGCTGACAAGAAGGGAGATGGAAATGGCTGAGTCGGAGTTTGCACGCGCGAGGCATGTGTGGGAGCGGGCGCGGGAAGAGGTGGAGAAGGCAGAAAGGTTGAAGGAGAAGGCGATGCGTCGGATTGATTCCTCCTGCATGGAGATCACTTGTCAGGCTTGCCGGCAACGGTTCCGTCCGTAGTCTTAATGCTCAGAATCGCCCACTCGCCACCCAAATCAAGACTCGGATCTACTCACCACATTCCAAATGGGTTGACTTGGTTTGCCAACTCCCAAGCTCAGTCAACCTAGCCGAGTTGCCAACTGAGTCACTGAGTCAGAGCATGCTTCTCTTCGAGAAGAAAAATTGGGAAACAATAAGGATGCGTTTGGATGCACCATTGAATTAGATTGCAATTATTAGTCTAAGAAAGCGGAAATAATCAAATTATGATTTCCTTCATATTGGCAATCTGGGCTCCAAATTGTGATTACGCCCCTTTCAGGTCTGACTTGGAAGACTGTAACTGCAATTTGAGGACAACTTCCTCACTCTGCCATTAGTTTCTAAATTTCCAGAATCTGATTCACTTGTGCATCCAAACGCAACCCAAAATGCAAGAACATGTCATTATTCCACTGCCCCCAAAAAATATTCAAGAGCTCCACTACAAGGAATGATTTGAGTTTTGCAGCTTTTTCTCTCTTTTTTTTTTCTTTTTTTTTTTCTTTTTTCTTTTTTTTTCCTTTTCCGAAATTGAGTTAGAATTTTCAGCTGAAAGCCAAAGAAATAAAGCCCCGATGATTGTTTCTCTAAAATGGTTGAGTCAAAAATTCAAAATTTTAAATTTCAAATGAGAATTCGATATTGATGATTGAAGTTCTGGTGTTAACTGCAAACGGGAAAGAATCATTTCAATGGACTTGTCTGATATTGATATTGATCCTTGAAGTCCTGATGTATTCCTTGAAACAAAGATCGTCGTGGCTTGAAAACTGCGATGCAAGAGGAGAAACTTCCGCGTTCTCTTCATCTGTGAATATTCGTGGTATTCCTGCAAAATCAGAAGCCAAAGATGTGTTGTACGGACTAAATAAACAGAAACCATGAAAACGTGGATGAATTCAAAAGGGAAACATTGGTCAAGAGGTTTGCTCTAATACATCCTGACTTATTGCAAGATGAGAAGCTGGGAAGCTGGGACTATATTCATTGGAATTGGGTTTTTCCTCAGTGACCCAAACTGTTTATGTGATAGGGCATCCCTTGGATGCAGGATGCCTGAAATATCTATCAGACCGAATATTTCAAAATTTTGATTACAAAAAGTTATGGCAACCATCCATTTTCAAAGCAAAAGAGCCAAATTTCAAGTGGTTGAAATAATCCAATTCAACAGTTTTATTTGTTGTCTACCCGCCCCAGACAAGTTGAGACTCACCGTATAAACAGTTTCGATCATTAGAAGATCCAGATTCAAAGGATGAAGTCCTGACGTATCATGTTGCAATGGATTAGAACGAATTTGAGCAAACCTCCAGTAATCTAATGAAAGACACCTCAATCACCACTCAGGGAAACCCATATTCTGAATTTTAACAAAGGAACAGATGAATAAGAGCCAAGAAAATAAGGATAATGATGTCACTGATTCTTGTTTCCATCCATGATATGATCTTAGTACTTTGATTTAGGGTTTTTAAATCCTTTTCTGTTTGTCAGGGATGGAAACTGTTTTAAAGGTTCCTAATTTACACCTTTATAGAAATATAAAGAGGCGATAAGATGGGTTTGGGTTTTTTTTTTTTTTTCCATATTTCAGTACACTTCTAAGTCTCCTGCAAGTGTTAAAAGTGATCCAGTTTTCCTTTCTGCCTTTACAGCACTAGCCCACTTTTTCTCTTTTTACAGATTCCATGTTTTTCTATATTATCAATTAGTGAGGTTGGCTAGCGTTGCTCTGTGTTGGTTGCTTGCCTCTTTGTGCATTACATCACCACTTGGTTATCCAGACCGTTCATCTATTAAGTACCGCTCTTGATGCACCACACAGTTCTAAAATTTGGCGACTCAACTCGAGACTCAGTTGAGTCAACTCAACTCGACGAGATTTCGAGCCAAGTCACTAAGAAACTCGCTGATGGATGAGAATCGGTCTTGACTCGGATAGACAAGGGTTGACCCTCACCCCTACACAGATATATAACTGTTATATTAGCATAATATTCTAGATGGATTTTCAAGACTTCGATTGGAGTCGAGGGACTTGGCTCTCCCTTCCATACAACTAGTTGAGTCAAAGCGGTGGATAATCACAACTCGGCCGAGTCAACAGCTTTTATTTCTAGATATTCTGGGATCCTAGACTCGGATTCGTACAATCAAGACTGTCTAACTTTTCAAACCTCAAAGTGGATAGATGTGGCAAATGTGCAGGACAGACACCACTGAGTCGTCAGCGTCAAAAGATGAGAAATTGAGATAGCTGTATCCAATCGATTTCAACCCCTTAGCTTTTGCCCATCAGGGAACAGCCCCCACTACCATGTCCGAAGTCGGCACTAAAGGAAGAATACAGCTGAATGTATAGGACACGAGTACATTGAGCTCCTTTTGAAGACAGCAAAAGTAACATTGACGACCAAAGTCCAGCCACGGAAGGCCTGATTTAAAGAAAGAATCCAATCATAGAACCCAATCACAAGAGACGATTGATGGCAGAAACTTTCAAGATTCGTAACATGATCTGTCGGTTCCTAACAAAACGTTATTCATGTGTGGACAACTTATCAAAGCCAATAATGCATCAAGGTAATTCCTTGAGTGAATCAAGGCACATCCACTAGTTTTGTCATGGCCCTTTTTTTCAAAATTGATAACATCATTCCATGAAGTGATTGGCAGGCTAAGAGAGAATCAAGGAGTTGGAGCAGTGGGTCCAACCAAAAAGGTACTTGGAAACCGATACAAATAAAGATATGCAAACCAGTGGATAGCGACATTAGCAAATCCGACATGTCCCTATTGATATAGTGATATCGAAAAAATGAACCATTGCATAAATTAACCTCATAAATTCAAAGGAAATTTTACCACAGAATTCCTCAAGAACTCTGATTTTACCAAACAATGCCTTCCCTTTTTTAAAGTACTACGGCGTGGTTTTTGGTTCCTGAAGAGACTAAAATGCCCTAGGCTATTATATTTCTCAAAAGGAAGTAGGGTTGAGCATTGTGCAGCCCATATGGCGGGTTTATGACATCCAACCCGTCCAACAAGTGCATCCCACCATGATGACCACATAAACAAATAATCAAGCTGATCTAATCATCACAGAGGCCACAAGTAAATTTGGAGGTTTTTGGGTTTTGTACAATTTTTTATGGTGTGGCCACCAGATGCTTGGATCAGCCAGATTTTTGGTTCAACATGATCATCATGGTGGGATGCAGATGTTAGATGAGTTGAATGTCATACACGCACATCACATGAGCCCACAATGCCTCGACTCTACAATGCCTGTAAAAAGTAAGTCATTATTTGGTAAATCAGAAGTCTCCTCAGGAATTTTCAGTAAAAATCCCAGACAAAAAAGATATAATAAATCGATCTTAAATAACTCAAAATACATTAGAACCATATAAATAGCATATATGTACTGCTAATCAACAAGAATAATGATGAATTAAGGCTTCTGCCTAATAAGGAATATTAACATGCAGGTTGCTGCATAAAAGTTATAGGGAATCCTCCCCCGCCCCCCTTTAGCATAACAAGCATGTCCGATAATCTGGACTGTTACTTTGATGGGCCACCATGTTGGATGGGCAGCCATATCCCCATAAAGCAAGGGGATTGACAGTGACAGCCATCCAATCAGTTGCCAGCAAAAGGAATGGTTAGAGCAGCAGGCGATATTGAACCATCAAAATTTACAACTGGATGGTCAGAGTATTCCAACCACTGAAATTTTTGGCCTATAGCCCATCCACATTGTTCGCCACCATATCAACAATCCTGATCAACAGAGATGTTTCCTAAGTGTACCATGAGGAGGTTATCGCATAGTGACTTCTCTGCAGCAACTGGATGAGCAGAGTAGTACATCCACTACTCTGATTGTCAGAGTAGACCAATCACCGAGATTTTTGCCTATAGCCCATATTCTGCCAGATTGACAGTCATGTTTGCTAACCATGAAGAGATTAAAGCATAGGACTTCTACACAGAGACCTGCACATCAGCATTCATCTCCTAGTCAGTCACTATGTCGACAGGCACCCGACACGTCACTGCATTTTTCTTTTTTCTTTTCTTTTTCTTTTTAGAAAATGAAGTGTCCTTGATAAATAGGAAAGCAGGAAAATGGGGACCGTGAAGGGAAGGAAATGGGCGGGAAGAGAGTTAATCCTAATATAATGATGATAAAAGATGATCATTCAACCTATAGCTGAGATGTAAAATCACCCTACAATGACTATAATAAAGAACGCATTCACTGGTGAAATTTCAAGGGTAGTTTAGTCCTGTAATATATTGCATGAGCAGCAGCATCTACGTGTCATTGCCATGCCCGCGACTAGACCATTGCAGATTTACCCTGATTATCTTTGCAGGATACTGCACACACCAAGAGAATGAGTTCATCCATAAGGACAAGGGCAACACCAGAATTTACCCACATCAAGAACATGCAAAGATGCCTTCATCGGATCTACTCCCCCACACTAAAGTTGGAATTTACCCCACCAGATCCGTATTTTGTAGAAAATGGTAGTATTGTGTGCATCCTTATCACTTTGCTCTCGTAATCACACAGATCATCCCACATGCATCCGTACATTCCCACTCACTCTCTAGATTCTTGATCTGTCGTTTTATACTTGGATACCTCTGGCATAGCATCTCGAATCACTGAACCTCACTATTCAAATGATGTCACAGTGCACAATCCACCGCAAATTGCTCACCCGCAGATAACATCTGCTTCCTTGTCATCAATCATCTAAATGCATGAGGTGACATGCCTAGGTTTCCAACAACCACGCATTGATTTGGCATGTGGGTGTGTCGCAGCTTTTGTATGGCACATCACGTGATCCATTCATCGTATTTGGGGATATATCAGAGGGAATCAGGACGTGGGTTATCCACAAAAGAAATTAGGACACACATTTCATCTAATATAGAGAATAGACTCCTCAATGCAGATGCTTTGGACAACTTCGACCAGAAAGAATTCTTCTTTATCCAGCCTTTGGATGTGCACGCATCACACACGAGGTTCTATGGATAGGTTGAGAAAGTATCAGGAAGGCAAATACAGAGTATTAGAATAAGTCTACAGCTTGACTCCCATAACCAAAAATTCATAATATGATAAGTAAACCTTGTAAGATTGAAAATGTACTTTCAGGATCTTGGGGCATGTCTACTATGATCAGAGCACCAATCAATAGGCAAATCTTCTAAAATAGCATGCTTTTCAATCCTCCATGTGTAGGCCACCGCTTGGATGGTTAGTATTTGTCCAACCAAAAATTGTGGGTCAAGCGATAATAACCATTTGATTGGAGAATTTTTTCCTGTTGAATGTTGACCATTTTCACTACTACATCAAACCGTCCATTGATACTCCATGTATTGGACATTAGGATCTAGTTTGGTACAATTTTCTGGATATGGGAGCATTTTTCACCTCCACATCTAACCATCCACTGATGAACCATGGACTGAACATTAGGATCCAGTTGGTAAAATTTTCCATGTATTGTCCATCCATAGTCAGGACCACAAGATCAAGTTCACCTTATGCATGAGCCTCATGATTGATCGGGCTCAAGCGCCTAATTATACCAATAACAAAATTTATAGTATGATTCTAAGGAACACTAAAGTGCAAACCAGTAAGTGATGCAAACATCAATGGTGCACCCTTTAGAGTGTACTAGAGGAGGCGACGTCGCAAATCGAGTGTTGGAGCAGACGAGCTGATGTAGATGGATGCTGGGCCCATTGGACCCATTTTCTGACGCGTTACGAGTACGCGAGCTGCAGGATTGCGCAGGAGCATCATGACCGCTGGACCGTTAAGCGGATTTACTTTTAGGTGCTTTTCTGTTTATTTCCTTGGTTCTAAGCGTTTGAGTGTCGTTATTTAGTTTAAGCATTTTTATGTTTTTTTTTTTTTTTTTTCAGGCACTTTAATGCACTTTTTATTTTCGTAGCTTATATATACTGTAAGATACCCTATTTCGAATTATTGAATGAATAGAAAATTCTTGTGCTTCTTCCTCTTTATTTAAGAGATTAAGATTTCAGAATTGGCCCCTCGGGTGTTGAGGATTCCACCCCGGAGTTCCTGTTTTCTTTTCTCTATTTCTTCAAGGTACGAGGAAAGATAAGATTCTTTTTTTTATTTATCTATTCATAATTCGTGCTTCATAAGAACCCATTGTTCTTCAACATCCTTCGCCCTTTTTTGAATCCCCCCCTTTTGGTACGATCGAAAAAGAATGATGCCTAACCATGAGAACCGGATCCAAACTTGACCGTGGACTAGTCTATGCTAGATCTGAGATATCCTCATATCCCTAGATCCTCCCTGTTTTACGAGTTTACATGGTATTATGCCAAGGGGCATGATCCGGACGGACGGATCTCATCTCTGTGTTGAGATTTGTTAATTTCCTCTGATTGGAAGTAGTTAGTTTCGTAATTTTATTATTCAAACATCTTTCAACTGAATATACATGCATCTAGGGTTAGGCCATCACATGCCCCTGCACCAGTAAGCAGCCTCCCAAATGCTCCTCTATATCCATCTATTCCACATGAAATTGTAAGTATTCTTGCTCTTACATTAGTTACCCGATATTATTAAGTAGCATCAATGTTTCATATTAATCATAGATGCAAGTGTTCCCCAAATCCTAACGTCTATGCCTACAACTCCCGAACATGTAACCCTCATTTCATATTCCCCAGCTATCAATTAATAGCTCCAGGGCCAAAAGACCCTAAATCTATCTTCTTCTTTTCTTTTTGCCCTTTGATCTAGATTGTATACTATTTACACAGGTTTGCTAGCTCCAAATCCACCACTCTCTACACGCAGCACATGTACCAACCTGGCAAGTGTGTGGGACATCTGCATAAGGAAGTCCTCACCATCAAAATGATTATACAGAAAACTCAGGCTGATCTACTCACCAGGTGGCCATGCGTGTATGTTGAACATTGACCGTTAACAAGTTCTTCCTAAACCATCCATTCTTTTTGTATGGGTGTTGCCCACATTATGGATTGTCCCAATTTTTTTAATTTTTTTTAATGTCTCATATTCATGGGCACGCCACCTTATCCACTACTTAGATGTCTCACACACTTGCCAGGTTGGCACATGTGTGAAAAGGTGTTTTTGATGACCTAGCATGTGAGGCTGAAGAAACTCCTATTTGCATGATATTATTATATTCAAATTTATGTAGATATGGCTTTATAAACTGTTTTCATTAACTGATATTTATATAAAAGGGGTTACTCTGTCCCCATCAACGTCCCCAATGCCTTTAAATGACACATGGGATTCCTAATCATGGATCTGATCCATTCATTCATTCATACAACCAGGAGCAAGCCATGGCTCAAAAATCACGTCTATCGGATGACCCTAAACATCTTATCAATAGCATGAAAATTGGACAGTCGCGATTGAGCAGAGAAACAAAATAAGTCCAACAATCATCTTCAAATATCTATTTAGTAGATCCCACTTCATGTTGCTTATGATTCCAAAGTAGCATTTTGGTTTAAAGATTCTAGCCATGTGATCTACGGCTCATAAACAATGGACGGTGATGACAAATTTGCCCCATTCAGAGGGTTAGGCCATCCGATTAGCATGATTCTTGCACCATGGCTTGCTCCCTACGGTACTATTGAATGAACCGTCGGGATTGATGATTGCACATCCCACGTGTCCTTTAAAAAGGTTTGGAGACGTTGCTAACACCCCCATGAAGGTGGGGAAATTAGCAAAACCCTTGTATAAAAATATAGTTTTATCATATAAAAACACAGATGTGTTTGCATGTCAGGCTTCCTATAGTCACTGTGCCCCTTTGTTGCTTTGTCCAGCACTGGCACATATGCCAATGTCAAAGTTACACAAGCTGTGTGCGACCAGTGATTGCAGTATCGATAATATCGGCCGATATATCGGCCGATATTATCGATATCGGTGCTCGCCGATACATATCGGCAGGGTAGTAACTAAAAAACTGCCTGATTCTTTGGTATCGCACGATATATCGTGCGATATCGAAAATATCGCAGATTGTATCGATATCGCACGATATATCGGCTCGATATCGGCCTGTTTCCAGCACGCGATTCCAGACATCGTCGATATCTGGACGATATCGTCCAGACCGTCTGGAACGTGGGAGCAACTTGGTTTTTTTGGGTTTTTGGGAGAAAAAACGTCTGCAGGTCTAATTTTTCTCAAATTTCTCCTACTTAAATTGATTTTGGAAAGATTACGGAGCTTCCATTGCAAGAATCTCAAAGGACACGGTTGCTTTCGAAGGAAATCCAAAGGTGGCCCACTATTGAACTCGGTGAGGATTTTTTCTTCCAATCTCGTTTTATTTTCGTGAAATTCGACTACAACTTGTTTTAAATGAGTTGAAGTACTTAATTGTTCATGTTTTACACGAAAAATCATGTATTTTAATCTTCGATTTCGAGATTTGAGATATAGGGCAAATTTGGGGGAAATTTGGGAAAATTCGAAATATCCCAATTCCTCCCAAATTACCTACAATGTTGGATTGAAAACAACATTTTAAGGATGTAGGGGGACTGATCTATTGATTGGCAGCATTTTTCCCCAAAATAAAAAATATTTAATTAATTTTTTAATTACTAATTAATTAAAAAATACTTTATTATGAAATTTTTTCGGATTTTTTTTTTGTAACAGTTGTAAATCCACTTGTAAGTCAGAATAATAGTTATTATGTTAGTAATTATGCATCACATACACTCCAATTTCATGATTCAAGTGTATGTGGCCCGATTTGGGGGAAATTGGGGAAATTTCAAAATTTCTCAATTCCTCCCAAATTATTTGCAATGTTGGATTCAAAACAGCATTTCAAGGATGTAAGAGTGCTGATCTATTGATCGGCAACATTTTTCCCCAAAATCAAAAATATTTAAACAATTTTTTAATTACTAATTAATTAAAAAATACTTAATTATGAAATTTTTTCGGATTTTTTTTTTTGTAACAGTTGTAAATCCACTTGTAAGTCAGAATAATAGTTATTATGTTAGTAATTATGCATCACATACACTTCAATTTCATGATTCAAGTGTATGTGGCCCAATTTGGGGCAAATTGGGGAAATTTCAAAATTTCTCAATTCCTCCCAAATTATTTGCAATGTTGGATTCAAAATAGCATTTCAAGGATGTAAGAGTGCTGATCTATTGATCGGCAACATTCCCAAAATCAAAAATATTTAAACAATTTTTTAATTACTAATTAATTAAAATTAATTAATTATGAATTTTTTTCAAAAATTTCTTTTGGAATAGTTGTCAATCCACTTGTAAGTCAAATTAAAAATTATTTAGTAAATACTAATAAATCTCACATACTCTAATTTCATGATTCGAGTGTATGTGGCCCAATTTGGGGAAACTTCGAAATTTTCCAATTCCTCCCAAATTGAGAGTAATGATGGATCCAAATCAACATTGTAAGGGCGTAGGGGGGCTAATGTATCAATTTGCGTCATTTCAACCCAAAAAAAAACAATAATTAATTACTTTTTTAATAATTATATTTAATAATTAATTTTTTTTTCAACTTTTTTGTTAGATTATTGTAAATCCATTCCTAAGTGTGGTTGTTTTTTGCTGATTTTATGTTTGTAGGTAAAAAATGTCGGAAGAAGGTGGAGAACGTAGAGGAGGGAGACAGCCAGATATTGGTTAGAAATATGGCCGTGTTGTCCCCAATAACCGATTTGGGGCCATATGTAGTTTTTGTGGCTATATCTCACAGAGTGGTGGTGTAACCCGCTTGAAGGAGCATCTAGCAGGCGGGTACCGAAATGTTAAAGATTGCCCCAAATGTCCAAGAGATGTGAGGGAGGAGATTAGGGAGGCTTTTAAAAAAAATTTGAAGATAAAAGATCAAAGAGATACAAGAGAGAGGGAGATTAGGGAGGAGCTGGGGCGGCCACCATTTGTTGACGAAGATGTGGTGGATTTAGATGAGGACGAGGATCCAGATTATAGACATGCAGTTGCGGAATCAATCCGAGAACGTTGGGAGGATGATCAAATGAGAAGGGTGGAGGCGAGCAGGCCTAAATTTGAGGGGTCTACTCATGAGCACCGGGGGGGGGGAGTGGGTCTGGGGCTGGGGGAAGTGGGGCCAGGGGCAGTACAAGGGGAGGTTTTTATGGACTGACACGTGGTGGTAGTATGCGGATTCCGGATACCCCTTCAGAGCCGAGGATGTATAAGGGGGCTGGGGGGACACAAAAGAAGTTGAAAGACATGTTTAGTGGAGGGGATGTCAGAAAGAAAGTTGGAAAGTTTATTACGAAATTTTTCATATATGATCAGGTTCCTGCGAATGCAGCGGGGAGTCCGCACTTCAAGAATATGATATCTGAAGTGCAACGAGGGGGTGAGGGTGTGCTGCCCCCCTCTCCCTGTGAGATAATGGGGACGTATCTTGATGAAGAGCATAATGAGATGAAGGCTTACGTGGATTCGTACAAGCCGTCATGGGAGATGTATGGCTGCACCGTCATGTGTGACGGTTGGACTGGACCGACGAAGATGTCGATCATAAATTTTATGGTGTACTGCAGGGGAAGGGCAGTTTTCCTTAAATCTGTAGATGCAAGCGACAAAATTAAAGATTCAAACTACATCTACAAATTAATGTACAGAGTGATGGATGATGTTGGGAGAGAATATTGTGCAGTTTGTGACAGACAATGGGAGCGCTTTTGTGAAGGCAGGGAAGGATCTCGAACAAAAATATAATTTGTACTGGACATCTTGTGCAGCCCATTGCATAGATCTAATGTTAGAAGCGATTGGAGATAGGCCAGCTATAAAGACGACTATTACAGACGCACGACTCATCACGGGTTATATTTACAACCACACATGGTTGTTGGCTGAGATGCGAAGGTGTGGTGGGGATATAGTGCGGCCAGGGGTAACACGGTTCGCCACAAATTACATCGCCTTGAAGAGCATTTTGAAGCACAAGCTGGGGCTATGGGAGCTTTTCTCCTCTATGGAGTATGATGATTGGAAAAAGCGTCTCAAGAAAGTGACTTGGAGGTATGAGGAGCTTGTGTTGAGTCATTCATTTTGGGAACGTGTGCGCGGTGTGTTGGCCATTATCGAGCCCATATATAGCGTGTTGAGGATGGTCGACAATGAGGTGACTCCATCAATGGGATCATTGTATGCATCCATACAAATGATGAAAGATGCCATCCAGGTTAGAAATCCTAAGTCGTATCAATGGGTGCATAAAATAATCGATGATCGTTGGGAAAAGACTCTTTCACATCCACTTCATAAGGCTGGTATGTACTTGAATCATTAATTTACACATATTTATGTACCATTATATTGATTAAATCTGTAAATATGTGTATGTTGTTGCCATTTAGCCTACTTTCTGAATCCAAAGTACCACTACACTCGCAAGCTCTACCAAGACAACTCATTAAAGAAGGCGGTGCACGAGGTGTATGCAAAATTATTCCCCCCCCTGTGCAGGAAAAGCCAGTTTCGGTTCTGAGGTAAATATATCTACATTTATCGTAGTACTGGTTTTATCTTAAATCTTAAAACACTCTGGACTTACTATTATTGCTTCACACATTTATCAGATTGTTAGATTTCGTGATGCTGTGGGGATGTTTGGGAATGAAGCAGCGATGAGGTCGAGGACGTCCATGATACCATGTGAGTTGTTGCGTGCAATATAATTCATACAATCTCTTCGAAGCAAATTATAGTTTTCATACTATTTTGGTGGATATTATAGTAATGAGAAACAATTCATGCAGGTGAATGGTGGGCCATGTACGGTTGTGATTGCGAGGTCTTGCAACGCCTGGCTGTTCGTGTGCTCGCACAGACGGTGTCCTCCTCACCCTGTGAGAGAAATTGGAGTACATTCTCACTGATCCACACAAACAAGCGGAATCGAATAGGGTACGACAGGCTCCAGAAGCTGGTCTACTGCCACTATAACATGAAGCTACGAGAGAGGCTGCTCCGTACTGAAGGACGAAGAAAGGCAGAGGAAGACCCATTAGATCTGATGGCTATTGGACAACATGCTTTTGTGGATGTAGACGACGATGACCCACTTTACTTGTGGGTTAGGTCGGACGACTTGGATACATCTGATGGGAGACCAGAGCCACATGTGGAGGCGGAGGCAGTAGAGCAGGGCATTGATGTTGATGCCCATGTACAGGAGCAGAGATCTCCACCTGAGGCATTCGACCCTTTGACGAGGGATCCGGAGGGGAGCCCGCGACAGTCTTTATCACGCGGGTCACGTGGCGGTGAGACATTATCAGATACAGCGAGTGATGGTGATGATGGTGGTGGTGGAGATGATGATGATGATGATGATGATAACGACGACGACGACGACGACGACGGGGATGGGGACGACGACGATGATGATGATGATGATGATGATGATGATGACGGGGATGGTGGCGACAAGAGCGAGTCTCATACTAGGAGTCAGTCTCAGAGGCCATTTAGCCCATTCACAGGGGAGAGAGAGTTTGATCATGCCACACAGGACAGCGACCACGGTTCTCGGCCAAATGAACCACGTCCGCGGCTTGTAATCAACAAAGCATACACTAGAAAGAAGTTGCGTGATAAACAGAAAACCCAGCCACTTACAGATATAGAGGAGCGACTATTGGCTATTTCGATGAGAGACACCTACGGTCGTGGGTGTCTACGTGGCACTAGAGATCGAGCACGTCGTGACTCTAGATCTACATCACGTTCAAGGGAGGGGAGCTGGAGTTCCATGCCACAGTATGGATATGGATCACAGACAGGGGAGGGGAGCTCGAGTTCCATGCCACAGTATGAATATGGATCACAGACAGGGGAGGGGAGCTCGACTTCCATGCCACAGTATGGATACAGACCTGGTGGATATGCAGTGAGCGACTCCAGCAGCTACGGCACATCATTTTTCGACTATGGTCAGGAGTTCGCTTCTGCATATGAGCAGGGTCATGGGCCACAATACACATATGGCGAACAATATGGATATTCTGGAGCATCATTTGTGCCCATCCCAGCTCCATATCAGTCACAGACTGTTACGATTACGCAGTACCCACGGATGGACGTATTGGTTCAATTTGGAGAGGATGAGTACCAGCGTTATGTTAGGGAGTATCTTAACTGGTACCATTCTACTATGACCTAGGCACAATACTGTCGTTTTGTGGAGCAGCAGCTCTATTCCCAACCCTGTCGAGATGGAGACGATGATTACGAGCCACCACGCAACTCTATGTGGGTCTAAGCAGCAGTCAGTTGCATCCATAGGTATATTTCTCAGCTCTCTTGCTTATTTGACTTTGTCAATGTATTGATTGTGTTTACATTAATGTCTTGTAACATTTGTATATGTTATGGAATCAATTTATATAATGGTTGCATCAGTTCAGTCAGATAGCGCATAGCTTAGGATCCTTTTACAAAGGAAACTCCTTTATGTGGACTTTTTTTTTTACATATTATGATTTAAATGTGTGTATTGAGGTCCATTCTAACAATCCCTGAAGTTTCATTGAAAAATTCAATCAATTTCCCAATGTTTCCCCATGTTTCCCAAAAAGTGTGATACATTCCGCGATACAACCGATATTTCCCACCGATACGCAATATGTATCTGTATCCCAAGGGTGCGAAACGTAACGCGATACCGATACTGCGAACACTGTGTGCGACACAGATGCACTCTACCATTTCCTGCTAAGAAGGTTAAGTCCTTTAACAGCTGCTTAAATAACCAGATACAAGGAATAAGCTGTGGAGAAATAAGCATAAATAGACCTCATGCCAATCACTCCAATAAATACTACCAAGTATTTGCAAAATAGTTATATAAACAAATTGATATTGTAATTTTTATATGAAAAAACAGATGTCATTATCATACAACATGCATTATTGATATAATATCAGATGCCTGCTACTGCATAAATCAAAGTATAAATCTCTACTTTTCAAATATAAATTTACATTACAACCCAATCAACAATGAGACCATAGAACCATAATTTTCATTTTGAGTTTGTAAATATAGCAATACAGATTGAAAATGACTCAGAAACCAGACCATGAGATAGAAAATGTAGCATGGCTATCTAGGTAACATTGCTTCTCACCTACCAAATAGTTGCAAAATATGCCTACTCAAAAAGTAGGAATAGTAGACTTTCTCAATGCAAGGAATTTTCAGATATCATTTCAAGCTAACAACACAAATGTTACCGATTTGAGGGAAGTCTCCATCTCATATGAAGAAAATTTGTCATTTGGATTGGCAATGAAGATTAGGAAAGGCATTACTGTTTAGGTGCAATAAACATTGAAGCGGCACAGATGCACAAGCAACTTAACACAAAGGAGTTACTACAAAGGGGAATTACAGGGTAATGACGGATTAGGATATGCATGGTGTCTTGATGCCCCCCAATCCATACAAGTGTGGTCCATGGTTCAGTGATTCAGATCAATGATCTGATGGGCCTGAATCGGGTTGCCCCAAAAGATTTCCAAAATGGAAGGTCCCAGTCCCATCTAATGTTTGGACTTTTCTCCTGACTGTTACCATCAGATTGATGGTCTAGATGATCTCACAGTAGGCCCTAGATGTATGGATAGGACAAGTGAAGATGCTATGAACAGTCTGATGTTCCTAGCTATGAACGTCACTATATTTTGTTCCGAAAAAAAAGAAAGAAAAAGGAACATCGATGTTCCTCTAGTAGACAAGAATCATAAGGCTCCAAGTATACTACCTTTTTTCCCTGTCTAAAAGTAGAGAAATTATACGATCCTCTACATGTAGATAGGGGTGGCATCAAGCTGGGCCTAGGCTGGGTAAAGGTCAAAAGCCGGGCCGCCTGTTCAGTAATTGGGCCTTCATACCAAGCCCGACCATTAACATCATAAACGTGAATGTTCTCAGCTTGGGTTAGGCCTTAAATAGAATTTTTTTGCAAAACCTAGGCCCAAACACAATCCATTTTTAGTTGGGCTTTGTATCCAGGCCCATACCTGACCTACAGGCCATCATTACAGGCCCAAGCCTGACGTGTACCAGTCCAGGACCCAAATCTTGACTGACCAGTCCAGCCTGTTGCGACTTTACCCAAAGATATGCACAATATACTCGACATTTTCAGTTTGTACTATATATGGTTTAGTGATCCATACCATTGGTCTGTTGGGCAACAATATAGATAGATCATGCCCAATATCTCCCTAAATGGAAGAGATTAGCCACTAATCATGGGCCTTCTTTTCAACTGAATGTGGATCACCTTTTTCTTTCTTTTTTTAATGCAAGCCACAAATTGAAAGGTCAAGATTGCCCTATTGTGGATATCCCCACCGGCAGTAGAGCCCAACAGACCAATGTCTGGATTAGTGAACCATGAGGCCTACCCTTACAAACTGACAACCCAAGTATACTTGCATATCCACAGATTGAGGATTATATAATCCCCCTTCAAACTGATGGTGGTTTGTAACCACCCATGTCAACAGAACAAAATTGAATATCTACAAGCAAACCCTTGCACAAGAGAGATCACACTGAATATCTACAAGCAAACCATGGCACAAGAGAGATCACATGTACCACTTCCTCTATTTCCCACGAAAATGAGTACATAAGTTAAAGAGCCCTACTAACCATGAAAGCATTCCCTTGCTTGCCCAGCCATAAGCACAATATCACCACTCCGGAGGAACATTGCTACCGGTGTATCTTCTCTAGACTTCCCTCCTAGGAGAAAAATAGCCTTGCAGCCTAGACTGTAAGAGAAAAGAAAAACGATAAAATATTTCCAAGAACACCTGCATGGAAATATAGCAAACAAAGCACTTTATACAGCAATACCTGATGCTTACTATAGGTTTGCTCCAATCTGCTTCCATATCATCAAGGTGACCACCAAGCATATCACCTGATATATTAGCTTTTACAGGTAAGAAAAGAAACTCAGGTAACTAACCTTAATGATTTATTAGCTTTTATTTCTTAACTACATAACAACATCTGGATGAATTATCCAGTCTTGATGCATCGGGACATGAAGAATGTATTGATCAGCCCAATGTGTATATGAGGCCCATTGTTGGTGATTTGCAACGGTCGTCTGATAGACCCCTATGGGTGATGTCACAAGAATCTTCCAGATGGGAAGTTTGTAGGCATGTCCTGGTCTTTGGCCTTTTTTTTTCGAAGGTTAACAGGAAATTTCATTAACACTAAAGGGAAGCAGAGATACAAAAAGGATGATGAGAGATCATCCAATCAATACAACAAGGATAATTCCCCCCAGCTACCCTGAAAAGCCTCCACCAGGCTCCCCCATAAGGTACTGGTGGCCCTTGCCCACTCCACAACCAACCACTTACCTTATGGAAAACAAAATCTGGCTTTGACGCCTTGTCACTAAAAGCGCTACTAGTGCACTCTAACCAAATTGCCCATATAAGCAAGAAGTACCAAGCACCAGAGACTCCTCTTCCTTCCAGATCGAGCAAAATGCCACATGAAGAAAAGGTCCCCTATCTATTGAGACATTAATTTCCAGAAGCACAAAGAAGCTCTCCCAAATTTTCTGGATAAACGTGCAATGCAAAAACAGATGGTCCACAGATTCCTCATCTTGTAGGCATAGGATGCACCCATTGGTAAGATCATCTGCTTTTCCACAGATCATCTAATGCAATTTTGTTCTTATACACCGGCCAGCTAAAGTCACCACCCATAAAGGCCCCTTGGTTTGACGCAAAGAAGCGCCTTGGAGCACCAAATTGAAGAATTTTCTGGTAAAAGCCACATTCTTGCTTGGGCTCTAACCCATCTATCCCCTTCTAAAGAATTATTTTCTTGGTTATGAAGAATATCCATCAAGCTAACGAACTTGTTGATCTCTCCATCAAGAAGATTCCTTCAAGGCTGCTTTTTTTCTTTCTTTTTTTTTTTTTTAGAAGTGATAATTTTATTAAGAAAAGGCTGAAGCGTAAAAATTACAACTCAGACTATAAACTAGGAAACCAAAAACTTCTATCTATTACATTTGCTGAAAAATTACAACTCAAACCAAATCTTCCATTTCTTCATCCTAATAAAATCCTACAACAAAGTGGGGTCCAAATCACTTCATCGCCTGAAAAGGAGAAACAACTAGCCACTACAACATTAACCTTCGACGAAATACTTGTAGCCTTACGAAGACTTTCTTCAACACTTTTTCATCGAATCAAACATCCTCCCAAAGCCATATGCTCCTGCCATCTCCCATAGAGAAACCCATACCTTCAGTCAGCTTTGGTCTTCGCATAGCCACCGACTTCCACACAGTTGAAGCCCTATATTAGGATGAAGCTTTTGTCCACAACACTGAAACCCTATCAAAGGCTGAAGCCTTTGTCCACAACCCCCCATCATGCACCCCATATTTCCTATCTAACACCTCTTGCCATAAGGCACCTTGTTCCAATTCAAACCTCCAAATCCATTTCCCTAACAGGGCCGATTTCATTAACTCCAGTTTCCCCAAACCCATACCTCCTTCCTCGTGCAACGACTAGCACACCTCTTCCCAATTTAAGAGGCGGAACTTTTGCTTTCCTTCAACTCTCTGCCATAAAAAGTCTCACTCTCCAGCCTATCCAAAACAAACATCGAACATCTGAAGAGAGACACAAAATAAACTCGAAGCTTGGACACTGCCACCTTAATTAACGTTTAGCTTTCCATCCAAGGAAACATATCTACTTTTTCCATTTTGAAAGCTTGCCTTCAAATCTCTCAATGACTTTATCTTACAAGTGTTCTGCCAGCTTCCTTATGTACAACAGAAGCCCTAAATAGGAAGAAGGAAAAGAACACGCATGACAACCGACGATACTAGCATACTAGCCCATTTCTTTCGTAGAAAGGCCAATACCGAATAACTTCCTTTTGTTAATATTCACCTTCAAACCGGATACCGCCTCAATACATGTTATGATCTTCCATAAGTTGTCCACTTTCCTTTCATCCACTTCACAAAATAGAATAATGTCATCTACATATTGGAATGGGAAACTTGGAAGTCCGATTTGTCCATCCTAAAGCCTTCAATAAGATCCACTGATGAGCCTCTATCTAGCATCTTGCTTAAAGCCTCTACCAACACCACAAACAAATGGGGAGATAGCAGGTCCCCTTGCCGTAAACCTCTAGATGTCATGAAATAAGCTTTCATAAACCCATTCAAAAATCGAAAACTTAGCCGATTTAAGACAAGCTTGAATCCAACTTATCCATTTTTGCCCTCATCCCACTTGCCTCAATGAATCAACATGTAATCTAAGAAATCCCAATCCACGTGATCACACACCTCCTCTATGTCTAGCTTGCATACTACTCCTTTCTTCCCTTCCCTATGACGGGAATTGATGCATTCATACACAATTAATACATTGTCCACTATTTGTCTTCCAGCCACGAATGTTCCTTGTGTTTTAGAAATCACACCTGCTAACACCACCCAAAATCTGGAAGCCAGGATCTTTGCTAGAATTTTATAAGGAGACCCTAATAAACTAATTGGCCCAAAATCCTTGAAGCTCTCCGCTCCCTTTTTCAGAATGAGAGCAATAAAGTAGCACCTAATTCTGCTGCAAGATAGCCATTATCGTAAAATTCATTATAAGTCCATCAAATCCCTCTTTGTTGTCTCCCAAACCTTCTGAAAAAATTGAAATGGGAAATCTGTTTGGATCAGGTGCCTTCTCGCTCCCTAAATCCCCAACTGCCACCTTGATCTCATCTTCAAGAAAACTATTTTCCAAAGAGTACGCCTCCTTCCTTGAAATTTGATCAAAGAGAAGATAATCTAGCCTCAGCCTTTCCCATCCTTCTCTAGAAAGAAGGGCCTTATAAAAATTGATAATTGAACCACACATATTTGCCTTGTCCTCTACTTTTTTCCCTTCCACCACTACACTTGAGACATTATTGCTCTAGCCCAGGCACTAGCAATTGCATGAAATTTTTTTGTATTTTTACCACATTCTTTTAGCCAAGTTGCCCTTGAATGTTGCTTCCATTTAATTTCCTCTTTCCTTAGCCAAGCATTACATTTTGCACACAAAGACTCCCTCCGAACTATTTCCTCATCACATAATTTCATATTGTCCTCCTTAATGTCTACTACCTAAATATGGAGCAATAATGATTCAAACTCAACTTCCCGATTCCCAAGAACCTCTTTCTTCCATCCATGAATCTTTCCTTTTAAAAGATTGAGTTTCTAAAATAAAACAAAACTTACAAAACCTTCTACCACCAAAGATGATCACCACTCTTTCACCAGCTTCAAAAAGCCCCTACCACTAACCTTGCTAGTTCGAACCAAAAAGGACGCGGACCCCAGTTTTCTTCATCCAGCTCTAGAGCAATTGGACAATGATTGGATATTAGCTTTGGGAGACCTCTTTGGGAGCAAGTGGGTATTTCTCAGCCCATTCTGAAGAGATAAGAAAACGATCCAACTTGGATTTTATCACCTTTGCTTGCCCATTTGTCCATGCATATTTCACCTCCAGTAGTCCCCAGATGAAGTCCACCAATCTGTGGTCCATTGATTCCATCTTAGTCTCCTGAAGCACTACCATTTGTGCTTTAAACTGCTTACACAAGTCCTTGATTTGTACCCTTTTTTGTGGACACCCGAATCCTCGAATGTTCCAACTGATTATCTTTATTGAGTAATTGTTCTTACGTTTTTTTACCTTTCCTTCACTTCTAGGAGAATCCTTCACATCACAGTTGATAGAACAAGCTAGCCTCTCCATTTCCCTCGTACCTTTAACAATTTTCCAAGTCTGCCCACTTTCTGCCTCATGAGGATTTTATTGCCCATTTTCCTTGACAAATTGAAATAAAGTAATGAAAATTCCAATCAAACACCCCACATGGCCCATACCATCCTTTATCCATTTCATCCCCCAGGCCATTGAGATTTTACCAAACTTCCCTTTAATTGTAAATAAGAAAAAAAAAAAAAAAAAAAAAAAGGAAAAAACAATTATCAGACACTGACCTTTCTTTAATTCAATGTGCAACAACCCCTTCTTCAAATACAACAAATAGCGGAACTTCCGCAGCCACAATATTGACAAGTATAGATGCTGATAAAGCCTCTAGATCATCTGTTATCCCCCTAGCGTTACAGTCGACGAGGACCCACATCATCCCTCCATAGGAAGCAATGCCCTTTCCTTGTCGTAGAGCACAATCACTTGTTGCCCTAAATCAGAAACCTAAGTTCCCCCGTCTGAAAATTCCTAAGCAACAAAATCTACAACAAAGAAAAACCACAATCCATCATATTCCCCAAGCCCATAGCTTTTGCACACCCATCACCTCTCACCACCCCTGAATTTCGAAGTCCATAAGCACGTCTCTTACAGAGGGATAGAAATCACTTCCTTCACACGTACTGCACTTTCTCATTCTTCCACCCGTGCCGAAATTAAGAGAAATTCCACATGTGCCTCCTCTAGCTCACGTGACGCCAAACCTTTGATTATATTGTCGTCTTCCAATGCACGTGTCATCTCTTTATTGGGTGCCATAACATCAACAGCCAGTCCTCCACACACATCTTAAATTCCCACCACATCTTCCCATTGACAATTGATGTCTAGGACGTGTCTCAAAATTGTTGGCTCCTCTGCCTACCGTTTGTCATTGCAACATGTCATCTGCCGCCGCCTTTCCATTAATGCTAAAGTTGCCCGAGAAGCCACGAGCCATCCCCTCTTTGAAAGCTCTCTCGCCAACCTCCTACCCTTGAATCAACTACTTGCACGACACCATCCCTCATTTTGGTGCTACGCTGGAGCACCCAATTAGTAATCCTTCGTCCACAGCATCTTCCACCATTACTCTTCTACCCACCTTCATCCCTACAATGACAACAACGTCGAGATTGCTCTCTAGTGCCCCTTTCTCCACAGAGGTGGTTGCTTCTTGCACCACCCTTACCACAACCCTAGCCAATTTGACTGAGATGATAATCTTCTCTAGCACCGAAGCCATCTTCTTCTTCCTTATGCGTATTCTAGCACACGACAACATCTCACAACCTTCGGTCTATAGACAGATCGCAATCACTTCCCCAATACAGGACCCCACTTACACAAACATTTCATGAATCTAAATTGCAAGAGTAATTCCCAGGACTGATACCATTTCTCCTGCCAGCCAAAGACTAGTCTTCCCATCTGAAGATCTCCCATAGCGTGTCATCCCCCCATAGCGTGTCATCCCTGAACACACTACATGCAAGAGTAAATCTTTTGATATCACCTTAGGCCGTAGAGAGATCCACATACTCGAGTTGCTCAAATTCTTAACCACCCTATCCTCTTCCTCCACACTGCAGTTTTGGGAGATCCATGTTTCGATCTCCTCCAACAAAGCTCCCAACTTGATTGACGCCACAAAGCTCCATTGAAAAGAACTCCATGCCTTCTCAAGAACCACCAGATGAACCTTCACCTCCGTCTCCCCCTCGATTTACTCCCTACACCCATCGGTTCAGGTGGGGTTGCAAAGGTTCCAACCTTTCATCGATCGGACCTGAACTCCCATGACAAGAAACTTCAGCAAGCACCTCCCTATATGAGTTTGTTCCCTCTAGCTTTTTCTGATTCTTCCCAACCTCCTTCTGACGAAACTCCCTCTGCGCCCGATTCTTCTTCTCCCCCTTCCCTCCTCCTTTCCCTTTTTCTGACCTCTTCTCCCTATTCTGCCGGTTAACCACCTCTGGGCCATACCTAGCCTTGTTGACCAGAAGCTTACTACCACCATATCGAGCCCCATTCAACGCTTCTATTGTTGTCTTCAAATCTTACATCTCCAGCATCCTGACAAAGGCGAACCTTTTGACTATTGTATATCCCTTAATCTTAGGGATAATGACTTCTACCACCTCTCCATACTTCCCAAACACCCTTCCATAATGCACCTTAGACCACTCTTCTAGAAAGTTTTCAGCATATGCCATCGGCAACTCTTGTGAGTTTTGACTCTCAGCTCCCCTCTTTTGCTCTTCCTTCGACTTCTTTCGCCTGGCCTACCAAAATCAACTCCCCTTCTTCCGTGTCTCCCATGTCATCACCTTCTTCTGACGACATCTCCTCATTGCCATAGCTTTAGATCTTTCATTAAAGCTCCGTTTGGCTTGGGCCACAAGAAAAATAGTTAGCAATATCTATGATTTCTACTCTAAAAAAATTCCAAAATCCATAAAATGATACCTGTGTGGATACGGAACAGCTCCTTGTTTTCAACGTACCACAAAAGGAGTCCCTTCTCATGATTTTTGGATATTCTACTAAGAGTGTAAATTCCAAAATCGCATGTCAATGATGCCAAACATGACCCAATTGTTTTTGGGCTGTTTTTTGAGGGTTTAGGATCCTACAATCTAGAATATCTTGGAGCATCTCAATCAAGAGTGGAGCCATCAGATCTAGAATATCTTGGGGCATCCTAATCTAACATTGGGCAAAGGGCCTCACTTGTATAGAATGGGTGCATCATGACCGCATTCACATCCTAATGCATCGTGTTTGATTTTTTATTTGCAAGATATCAAAAGAATAATTTCTCTCAAGTAAATTAGCAGCTAGTGTGTTTATTCGGGGTTGACTACATGAGTCTGTTTCTGCCATTCCACTCTATCAAGGGCCATAACTTCAGTTACACAAGAAGTCATAAAGTCTTTTCTTACTACCTCCGGCCTACAGACCTGAACAGAAATAATTCACAATTGCTGCTTCTGGCTGGAATTCCTCCCCCGCTGGCATGGCAGATGATGCCATTTTCTTAGCAAGCTGGCAAAGTGTGTCTGGGATCTTATTATGTGGCAGAGAAACATCATAATTGCGCTACATCAAGAACACAAGAAAATGCGGAATGGTAAGAAATACTACAAGATTGAGTAAATAGGATGGTCAATGCAAGAAGCCAAAGGACATATCAAAGGAGGGAGGGACCAAGAAGCCAAAGGACATATCAAAGAAGGTAATGGTATCCCCATTTAAAACATGGAAAAGAAAATGCAATTCATTTTATAAAAGCGAGTCCATAAGGCATCCCATTAAACCAAATGCAGACTGGTTATGAAGTTGCAATTTCCAGCACACAAATGATTGATTTTGATGATTGGTAGGTATATTTTGAGAAAAATGGCCAACAGTTTTTTAGCATGCTTCTGTATATCTAAAACTCATGGTCCAAAACCAGTTGGCTCATAACCATGGTGCTGATCTGGTGTACAGTCACATATATGCAAGAGCAGAAAATAATCTCTAAGACCGTAATTTGTGCATTTCCTTTTCCAGTTTCTTCTATCTTCTAGTGTTCAATCAAAAGCATTTTTTTTTTTTCTGAATGTATTTTTCACAGGAGGATTGAATCTTCACTAGCCATGGCTGTAGCAAGCACAGAAATTTTTCTCTTTAAGCTTTGCAGATGTCAAGAAATTCCATAAAACATGAAGATTACAAGAATTTCACATTGCCTTGAGTAAAAATCTCCTTACCCTTGGGAGTTGGGTTATAATTTTGGAGCACTAAGTCAACTCCAGCAGCAAAGGCCCCAATCCAATGTCCTTGTTTTATATAAACCTTGGTAGTTGGCAGGAAATTTCAGAAAATTGAAATGGTATCTTAAATCACAACAGAAAAAGAGGGCCTTAGTCCTCTCATATGGTAGTACCAGAAGCATCCCACTTGTAGAAGCAAGACACCCACTCTGAAAAGTGATTGCGTCAGGTGGGCCCCTATTTGAGGTGCCAATGGGATTATTGTCCTCTTGGAGTACCATTTGAGAGGATTTCTAAACCAGAACTCAATGGCAAACCTTTATAATGATAGGAGTCAAAGATATCACAAGTCAGATCTCACATCTTAAGATTTTTCAGATCACTTTGAATGTTAAAGAAGACATGAGATTTGATTTAACCATAGTTCTTAAAGTCAGTAACTTAACTCGAAAATCAGCCTAGTCAACTCAACTAGGCAAGATTTCAAGCCAAGTCATCATGAAACTCGTTCATGAGCCTGACTCAGCATGACTCATCAAGTCAACTTGCAGACTCAATCAGCTCAGCTCAACGTGAGTCACTTGTTTGAGCAGGGTTTTTAACACAAAAAGTAAGAACAGTGTTTTGAACCCAATACCTCAAGCAGAGTAGCAACAATCTAAACAAGAAGCCAAGCATCTTTTCTTTGCTTATCCTTCCATTATTTTTATGTTCTATCCATTTATGACTATTTAAAATATTCATAAACAATATTAATTTAATTATTAAATATCAATCCGAGCCAAGTAAAGACTTGTTCCAGTCTTCTAGTCAACCGACCCAGCTAGACATTGAGTCAAGTTTTCATGTTTTAAACTATGGATTAAACATGTATCTCCCCATCCAGATACACCACAAATGAGCAATTACTGAACATAACCATAATGTGTGACCAAGCTCGTTGACCATGAAAAATGATTCATAATTTCAGAAAACTAACAAAGAAAAGAAGTCTGTAAATGACAAACATCAAGAATCATAAATACCAATAATGTCACATTTGCTCTCATCGTCTTTATTATCTTCCTTGGTGAAAACGTGGCCATACCGAAGTTACATGATTTGAAATACTTGGGTGCAAGGCTCTCAAGGATATTATTCTCTCCCCATTTTTTCACCCCAACAAAAGCAAATGGGTACTTTCTGTACAATGCTTGGCCTGAGAGTTTCTACAGTGTGTTTAGTTTTTCAGTTTTGCACAAGTGGGGCTCATGGTTCAGCGATGAAAATGTCGATACAGATAGGTGCCATCTTAGTTGGCACTCGGCACATGCATAAAAAATCACTACGTTGGAAGAACTTCCGTTGATGTAGCAATGTGTAAGAAGTGAAAGATTGGATTAATAGAACAACGAAGGAGTTCTTGAAACTTCTTGGTTATAGGTTTTAGGATTTTGGAAAACCCAAACCTCAAAAATCCCTCTGACATGTGCTTATCTCAAGTGCGAGAGAGTTCATTTCGTTTTATAAGGATCCAAAGAAAAGGAAAAGAAAGAAGAATCCAATTTTACAAATCATGGGTCAGCCCAAAACAATGATTCTTGTTTTCTTATGGCATCCAGTTTTACAGATATGATGATATTTGTACTTGTCTAAATGGGATCAGGTACATTGTTTGTCGCATGCCTCTATTTATTGAACTAAGGAATCAAACATTTTCACAATCACCAACTACAATTATAGATACGAAAACTTAGAGACAGGCCTGTATTTGAATTCCAAACTAAGGGCCTGTTTGTTAACACTTAAAATAATTACTTAATGCGGAATCGAAAAAATGTTAATGGTAAGAGTTGTTTGTTAACACCAAATTCAAAAAGCGGTCATTGATTTTCCAATGATTTTTTTCGGCGACAGAGGTCCTGACTTAATGGTGAATACGGAATGCGCTCCACAATTTTTTTATAAAAAAAATAAAATTCCTTCCAAAATTACCCCTCCTCCCAATTGCTACGAAGATTTTCTCTCCCCATATGTAATACACAACCAACTTTTAGCATGTGTTGCTTCTCTGGCCCCACCATAATTTATGTGTTAGATCTACACCATCCATCAACTTTTTCAGATTAATCTATAGCATGATCCAAAAATTGAAGCACATATAAAGTTCAAGTGAACCACACCATAGAAATCAGCGCGAATTAAATGACTACCATTGAAACCTTCCTAGTGTCTAATATGAAGTTTATTTTCCAAAAGTCTGGTATAATGTTAAGTTTTCAGTGCTTTAACTTCATCCCAGTGTGAATGAACTTATAAACGGTTTGGATGGCCTCTAAATATCAAGGCGGGGCCAGGAAGATTTCAACAGTAGAAAACCCTTTTCCCAGTTTTCCCTCTTTTGTGGCCCACTTGAGTTTTAGATCCACCTCATTTTTTTGTTGCATGTCCTAAATTTATATAAGAAAATGGATGAACAGAGTGGATTTCTCACAAACATCACAGTGGGCCCTACCTAGCATCTCAGCACGAACCGCCTTTGGAAGGAAATCCACGTAGAAGCCGAAGCAGATTGCATCCTTCCACCGCCTAGTGAAAACGGGCGCGGCTTCGCTGGATCCCTGGATCCACCGAGGTGGGTGGATCCCTTACCGTGCCGTCCACTGTGTGATGTGTGTATATTACATCCACGCCGTCCATTCATTTCGAAAACTCATTTTAGAGCATGATTTAAAAAATGAAGTAAATACAAATCTCAGGTGGACCATAATATAGTAAACAATGGTACTCAACCATTAAAAGCTTCTTGTGGGTTACAAAAGTTTTGGGTCAAGTTGATATTTGTTTTGTATCTTCATCCAGGTCTTTGTGACCTTTTCAACAGGTTGGATGGAAAATAAACATTCCAGTCGCCCCCATGAAGTTTTTAATGGTGGCGATTCAATCACTACTATTTCATGTGGTGTGCTCCACCTAAGATTTGGATCTGCTTCATTTTTGGGATAATGCCCTAAAATGAGCTCTCAAAATGCATGGACGGTGTAGATGTAAGGTACATACATCACAGTGGCCCCATTGTTGGGGATCCACCAACCTCAGTGGATCCGGGGATCCACCCAAACTGCGCCCGGCGAAAATGGATTGCTGCTTTGGGAAGCGGATTGCGTAGTAACTCCACACGCTTAGCGTGCAGAGTAAACTTTGTGGGGCTCACCATGATTTATGTATTTCATCCACTCCGTCCATCCACCTTAACAGATAATTTTAGGGCTGGAACTAAAAAATTAAGCATATAAAAAGCTCAAGTGGACCACACCATAGAAAAAGTGTGAACTAAATGTCTAGCATTGAAAAATTCTCGGGGGACACAGAAGTTTTAGATCAAGCTGATATTTGAGTTTTCCCTTCATCCATGTCCATGTGATCTTATGAACAGGTTGCATGACAAATAAACATCATTGTGATTTGTGGGCCTGGGAAGGTTTCAACGGTGGAAATCATTATTCCCACTGTTTCCTGTGGCATGGTCCACTTGAGATTTGGATATGCTTAAACTTTGGGCTCAACCCCTAAAATGAGCTAGAAAAACATATGGACGGAATAGATAAAGCACATACATTCTAGGTGGGCCCAACAGAGTTTACACCACACGATAAGAGCGTGCGGAGTTACTCCGCATGCAATCCGATTTCGCTACTTTGAGGATCCTACTGCTTTGAGGGTGGCGCGATCTGGTTGGTGGATCCCCAATTGTGGGGCCATTGTGATGTATGTGCCTTACATCTACACCATCCATGCATTTTGTAAGCTTATTTTAGGGCATGATTCTAAAAACGAAGCAGATCCAAATCTTAGGTGGACCATACCACATGAAACAATAGTGATTGAATCACCACCATTAAAAACTTCATGAGGTCCACTAGAATGTTTATTTTCCATCCAACCTGTTGACAAGGTCATAAAGACTTGGATGAAGAGACCACAGAAATATTAGCTTGATTCAAAACTTTTGTGGCCCATGAGAAGTTTTTAATGGTTGAGTACCAACTATATTATGGTCCACCTGAGGTTTGGATCTACTTCATTTTTTGGATCACGTTCTAAAATGAGTTTTCAAAATGGACGTACGGCATGGATCTAAGACACACACATCACAGTGGATGACACGGTCAAGGATCCACCCACGTCAGTGGATCTAGGGATCCAGAGAAGTCGTAACCGACATGGGGCGTGGATTGAGTGCTACTGCACCAATCTAGCACAAGACAAGGAGCTCTGTCGGTCCCACCATAATATATGTGTTTTATGATCCAAGTCGTCCATCCATTATAGATGTTTATTTTAGGGCATGAGCTCAAAGAGGACATAGATTAAATGCTCACTTGGACCACACCACAAGAAACAATGTGATTAAATGGGTGTTAACTTAATGATTTTATTTTCATTTAATAAAAAAAAACCTTCATAATGCAAAACATCTCCAAACAAGAGGGGTAAATATGTCAAGTTAAGAGATGTCGGCCGTTTCAGACATTTGTTAACAAACAGATTATTTCAGATTCCAGTACTTAATTTTCAGACTTCGGCAACAATTACCAAACAAGTTTTTAGACTTCAGATTCAGATTTCAGATTCAGGCTTTAGATTCCAAATTTAGGCTTCAGACTTCGGATTTAACAAACGGGCCCTAAGTACTTGTAAAGTGATGAAGTCAGAAGTTTTACAAAAATAAAATTTTGATTTCACTTCATAAACCATGCAACTTTCCAGAATCTCAAAAAAAAAAAAATGTAGAAACATATGTATTATATAAGAGATGTAAGTATGCAGCTTGCTCATCGGTTATAGTACATGCAACAAACATGTGTGGTATTTGAGATTGTTGATCAGATGGGCATGGGCCACCTAGCAGATAGGCCATATCCCGAAAGCAAGGAAAGTAGATCATGGTATTCATCCAAGCACTGGCCTCCAAAAGGAACATTTACACTCAACTCAAAGCAAAGGTCCACATTCAACTAAGAAAACTCACAAAAATGAATGGTCAAAGTTTTCCAATCACTAATAATTTTGGCCAATAGCCCATCCATGTGGTGTCCCACTACATCAACAGTCCCAATCACCATCCATGTTTGCCATGTCTATCATGGTGATGAAGCTGATTAGAACTTCTATGTCACAAGCTGCATACTAGCATTTCTCCAAAAATAATGTGAACTCCTTCGAAGTACAATTTGAAAAAATATCTACAATTTGAGAGTAAAATGTGTATCTACCTTGGACCAGTCGAATTGTAATCCAAGGGTACTCCAACGCAGCTTCCGCAAAAGAACGGATGCCGTGATTGAATTGCAAGAATCCCCTTTAGGTATGCTGACGTTCTCCTCACAAAACTTCCATCTGCAAGCACCTAAGTTGCCTTCACTTGAATGAAGTCCAAGTTCTGCATCTGCGATTCTACTCCCCACTTCAACCAAAACTTTCTTCTTTTGAACCGCATCAAAAAGGTCACAGATAGGTCCATAAATTGCATTATGATTTGTTCTGTTGGGAGGCTGAGGAAAGCTTGTCAAGCTCTCCCTAACCCAGTGGCACTGTTCCTCAATACTCAATGCTCCTGGAATAAAATAAAACCCTGCATTGGAGTAAATCAAACAAGTTTCAAGACAGTTGCACAATACATCCTCAAATACTAGCATGGAGGAGATGAAGGTAATGGGATGTGTGTGTGTGTGTGTGTGTGTGTGTGTGTGTGTAATCACACATTTAGAGTTTTGAAGTAAAGAGCATGTAAATCCATGTGAGGAAATGTAAACTGTTTTCTATTGACAAGGTAGTTGGGCTCTTTGGATTCATGGACTCCACATAGCAATCATTACTCTTATCTATGGTAAGATTTCTCTGGTACAAGAAACAAGGTGACAGTTTTCTAATGAATTTAAGGATTCCACTTGCTATCCAAACAGGCACCACATTTTTCGAATCCTATTTTCTACTGTGACCATGGAAATTATAATTAGGTAATCATTATGTTATCCACGGAATCCATGTATCCAAACATGCCCGAAAAGAATAATACAAAGATATGGCTGCATGAGAAAAAATATTAAACCATCAACATTTTCTGGTGCCTATTTAGAAAGAAAGGAGTTTCACAATGATTCCTTGACATGATTAAGAATATGTATGAGAGGGCAGTAACAAATGTAGAAGTACCACTAGTGGAGAGACAAGTGAGTCCCCAATTACTGTAGGCTTACACCAAGGGTCGGCATAGAGCTTGTACCTTTTTGCATTGGTTATGGATGAGTTAATAAGGTATTTGTAGGAAGAGATCCCATGGTGTATGTTGTTTGTAGATGAGACGGTTTTGATGGACAAGAAGAGGTAGTATGTAAACACAGCTAGATTTATGCAAGGATGCTTCAGAACCTAAAGGATTTAAAATTAGTTGGACTAAAACACGATATATGGAGTACAATTTTAGCACTAATATGAGTCGAAACGAGGATTTGGTTAAGATTTTTTACAAAGAAGTTTCCCAAAA
Organism: Liriodendron chinense; assembly: GCA_003013855.2. Classification (NCBI taxonomy): domain Eukaryota; kingdom Viridiplantae; phylum Streptophyta; class Magnoliopsida; order Magnoliales; family Magnoliaceae; genus Liriodendron; species Liriodendron chinense. The sequence goes on along the minus strand of ML058348.1, from coordinate 7,173,342 downwards.
GGAGCACTTTCGATACCTCGGGTTGATAATTCATGAGGGTGGAGGGATTAAGAGGGATGTTGCCCATAGAAATCAAGCTAGGTGGAATAAATGGTGATATGCCTTTGGAGTTTTATGCGATTGCCACTCAAAATAAAAGGGAAATTTTATAAGATAGCAATAAGACTAGCCATGCGTTATGGGGGTAGTTAAGGAATAACATGTTCATAGGATGAGTGTGGCTGAAATGAGGACATTGAGATGGATGAGTGACAAGATGAGGAAGGATAGAATTAGAAATGAACACAATCGAGGGAACTTAGGAGTATTACCAATAGGTAATAAGATGAGGGAAAGTAAACTTGGATAGTTTGATGATGTGCAACAGAGACCAAGCACTACATTGGTTAAGAGTGAGTTGGTAAAAGTTGAAGGCTCTAAAAGGGCAAGGGGAGGGCCCAAAAGGACGTAGGTGGAGGTAGCAAGAAAAGACTTGATGACTTGTGGTCTAACTGAAGTTATAGCCCTTGATAAAGTGGAACGACGGAACAAGATTCATGTAGCCAACCCTAATTAATTGGGATAAGGCTTAGATGATGGTGATGATGACGTTGATGATGATTTATGGTGATTTGAACTCTGGTTTTATAGATGAAAATCAAGCACCTTAATCACAAAACCACCAATGCATTTGTGGTAAAATTGAAATAATTTTGTTATGGGTGTGTTTGAACTCTGATCGCAGCCTAAAAGATAACAATATTTTGAAAATTATTTGATTCAAAAAAATTTTAAAAAAAAATTCGACATGCGGAACATGAGGCACACCACAAATGATCACAGGTAGGCCAACAATGTATGACCGAGTGTGCCAGATATATAGTATGGTGAAAGTCTAACGCCCATTACAAGCTATTTGTCATGGCCCAAGTGCTTCTCAAAGCGTAGACTGTGCAACACTCGTCTCACTATCTCATCATCAGTGAGTCAACCAACCACCCAAGTATTAACCTATCCATTTGAAGAGAAGAGAGAGCACAAGAAACCTCGGGAGGCAAGAGACTTCTATCGCACTGACCACTCAAGAGAGCTTACAACTTTCTTGGATACCTTACAACGAAAGACCCCTCCTCATATAGAGCTAGGAACCTTATAGTCTCTCTACATGAATAGCTACAATGATGCCACATGGCAATCATCCAATGGTTAAGAATTGTCTAAAAAGTTTCTAAAACACTCTATACTACTCTCTCTCCTAAGCTACACCAGATAACTCTAGAACATTCAAGAGATCTCCACAAACTCTACACGCTTCTACCATTCTTTACAACTCTTTATAGCCTACGCACTTCTACCAGTGTTTGCATTATCTCCGATATTATCGAAATATCCTCGATATTACCTCTACCTAACGTTCAGATAAGTTCTGGTTTGAGAAAGGAGCACCGGCCAAGCGCCCTGAATGAATAAGAAATGGACAGCAGAGGGAATCAAAGATTCTTATTCGACCGATAATAAGCTAGCAACATGTCGATTACACACCTAAGGTTGGTAAGAACTGAGGGACAATGCCCTAAGTGTTAGCTAGGTAAGCGTCCTGTAGTAAGAGGAGTAGTTATGAACCCTGTAGACCATCCCCATGGGGGTGGTGAAGGGAGGGCCCCGATTGGTAGAAAAAAACCCACAACCCCTTGGGGTTATCCTGCGCTTGGAAGAATTTCTAGCTCAGCGACACCGATAACACCGGTAGCGATACCAATAACACTGATAGTATAAAAAATCCTTGATATCGGTGATGTATCACTAAATATTGCCAATGTATCGATATCGTCAATATTTTCATTTGTGTAAATTCCAGGCGTTGTTTGTATTGTCAATACATTGATCCCGTTGGTGTATCGCCCGTATTTTTTATTGTGTAAATTCCAAGTGTCACTTGTATCGTCAATGTATCTGCAATATTTCGATAATATCGTCAATGTATCGATATGCCAAAAAATCTATATATTTAAAAAATTCCCATTTCAGACTTTTTATGGGTGCGTGGTTATATGCAGTTTTCAATTTGTTGACGATGACATTGATAATATCATGATATTATCATTATCGCAACATGGCAATAACGAGACCACAATCTTTAGTTTCTTTTTCAATTGTTAACGATTTATTTGAAAATTTCATGTGTTGCCGATATTCTGAAATATCAATGGATGTTTGGATGGAAGTTCAGATTTTGGATGGATGAGATGATTGGACTGACTTCTTACGGCAACACATGCTTTTAGGCCCCCATTAAATAGAAACCTATTATGTATGCATTCTTTATGCAATTTTTTTATTCATAAATATACAACTATGTATATTTTATCAACTCCTGAGGTTTCACTGAAAATTTCCACTGTTTTTCCCATTTTCCCCGCATTTCCAGTTATTAGCGATATCGATTTTGTTTCCGTATCCCCGGCTAGCGAAACTTGTAGCAATACCGAAACTTCGAACACTGCTTCTACCCTATTCTAGAATTCTCGACATTTTATGTACAAAACGTCTAGCATACAAGATGAGCATAAATTTAGCTGAGTCCATTACGTAGCACCGTAAGAATGGCCGGTCCATGATACCGTCCATTTGCTTAAAACATATAAAAGGTGCATGGGCTCCGCCAATCATCGGAATTTCTGAGCTACTGGCCATCCACGATGGAACTAGCTCAATGAACAGTTCTGATCACCAATGGAGGCACCATATAAGGTGGACGGATACAGGCGTACTACGATTTAACGTGGTCAGGCAGACTGCTAAAACAAGGGCATTTTTCGTACCTGGACGGTCTTCGAAGCAGAAAACGGGGCGATCGAAACCGCAACGGAGTTCGGAGATTCCTGGCGGGGTTTTCCGTTCCCGTTTGAAGGATTCGAGAATGGATTTGAAATCGTAAACCTCCGTTAAATCTACTTCGGAAGGTTGCTTTCTCCTGCGAAGGCGTTGTGACGGAGTCCGTTGGGGGTTGTTTGGGAAAGGGAGAAAAGGGCGGGGGCAGTTTGGGGAATTTGAAATGTTACCTGGACTTTGGAGCGGCGGTCTTATAGAGCTTGTATTTCTTCTCGGCTCTCCTGAAAGCGGTCCGATCTGAATCGGACGGTTGCGGGGTGGATCCGTACATTACGGTGCACCGGGGAGCCTCCGTGGGGTCGGAAGAGGGGAGCGGCGTTGAAGACGGGGGTTAATGGCGCGTAGTGGCGCATTTTAACTTGAACCGTGATTGTTCGTCTGCACGTGTAAGAATCGTGTGCGTAACACGGCCGATTATATTCGGTCTTGCTGGGATGCACGAGCGAGAGACGTGAAGCATGGCCTCGCCTCACGCGTGAAAGTGTAGCATGCGTGTGAAGGGAGCGGACCATTCACCAGGTACAGTGGCACCGGAATCCCCTACAACGCCTGCGGGCCACGCTACAGCCTATAGAAAATATGTGAACTCCTGCGTGAACCCCAGGCTTTTTTGGGGAGTAAATGGCTTACACAGCTGTGTTTGAGTAAGGGCATGTTTATTTTTCAAAATCCCTTGCAAATGAGACGTAAATGAGCACTTGTTATTTTTTTACAGCGGTTTGGAAAAGAGAAGGCGCATAGGCTTGTTATCAGACAGAAATTATGGTGGAAACATTTTTAGGGCCCATTGTTTTGTGTGTGTTTGATCCACTCCCTTCATATATTGTATGTGTTCGTTTTAGGGCATGACCCAAAAAATGAGGCAGATACAAGGCTCAAGTGGACCACACCACGGGAAAAAGGAGGAATTTAATGTCTACCATTAAAAGTTAAAATGAGCGTAGGGCCAACGGGAATGCATGTTTGCCATCCAACCTATTCATAATGCCACACAGACATGGATGAAGCTAAAGGGAAAAAAAAAAAGCTTGATCCAAAACTTTCGTGGCCTAGAAAAATAAATAAATGATAAGCATTTATTTTCCCTTGTTTTGTGTGGTGTGGTCCACCTGAGCTTTGGATCTACCTTATTTTTTTGGCCTGCACCTTAAAATTAAAGAAGAAAGAAAACAAATGAACGAAATGGATCAAACACATACATAATAGTGGGCCCTAGGGGTTTTAGAGGGAAAAATCCAAAAAAACTCAATGCACTATCAACATCAAATTAAGGTCAAAGGTAACTTCCCAGCCTAAATATAAGGGTAAATAACAGTACTCTTTTTATTCATTTACACATCATTTAGCGAGTGAATTGAACAACAAACAGCCCAAGAGAAAATGAAATGTATTTGAAATCAAAATATTATATATTTGCATGAGAGTAAATGGAAAGAGCGGAATGCATTTGAACTTTTCAATATACTCACAGAATATACGTGATGATCTAAATTCACTTTAATATCCCAAATTATAGTACATATGCTCTATTTGATATAGAATGATTGTAATGAACTCATTGAAATATATACTTCATGACAAATGACAATGACAAAATTTTGAGCCATGGATAGGCCACAAACATAAGGATCACGAAGAGCAATTTACCAATGTTTTTAATCGTCCATTTAAATGGCCATCCTTTGAACCGGTTGGATCATTCTTTTTTGTATGATTTTAGCAATATAGCTAATAATTTGATTATTCGGGAGTATAATTTGCATGACATGTGTATGGTAGACATGTGCATTACGGCACCTTTGTTTGCATGTGCGACTCTCTAAGAGAGCCTTATCTAAGAGAGCTCAAAAAGGCATTTCACACCACCCTACTTCAAAATCCTCTCTAGCAGAGAGGATATTATTTACTTACACGTTCACTCTCATTTTATTTCATTTACATGTATTTACTTCATCCAAACATACCTTAAATATCGTTTACCTCAATTTACTCTCAATTCCACCCATTTACCTCTATTTATGTCATTTGGCATGGCTGGAGTTTAAGAAAGGGCCACCAGACGTTGTGTAGAGCAATGTTGACACGTGTGCCTGTATGTGTGTGTGGCATGAGCATGTCTCTCATATATGTTTTTTTTTTTTTTTTTAATCCTTTTTTTTCTTCTTGCTTGTGGGTTAGTCTTGAAATAAGTGTTAACTTCAAGGGCCTTTTAGCTGTTCAATTTAAACTGAGAAATATGGGAAATAGAGCATAAATGAGTAGTTATCACTTGTCACGCTGCTTGGAAGAGAGATTTATTGGGTAACTGGTAACTAGACATTGAAAACTCGTGGTGTAGATACATTAAAGTCATATTAGCGTTGCACTGTAATGTATATGCTTGATCCATGCCATTCACCCGTTTTATGTTCTCATTTCAGGGCATGAGCCCAAAAAATGAAGTAGATTTGAATCTTAGATGAACCACACCATAAGAAACAATGGAATTCAAAAGCCTACCATTGAAAGTTAACATGAGCTTAGGGCCCATAGTAATGTATACCTGTCATTAAACCTATTTGTAAGGTCACATGACACGTGAAGGGAAAACACAAATATCAACCCAATCCAAAACTTCAATACCCCCAAAAGAATTAAATAGTAGGCTTTCAACTCCTCCCATTTCTCGCGGTGTGGTCCACTTGAACTTTGGATCTATCTCATTTTTTTTTTTCCTCATACCCTCAAAATGAACAAATAAAACAGATGGATGACATGAATCAAGACCCCCATAGATTATAGTGGAACAAAGTTTTCTTTCCTTGGTTTGACCATAATAGCATTCCAAACAAGCCTACCCGTTGTCACCTTAGTTGAATATAAATACAAGTGTAAATAATGATTACCCATTTTACATTGTATTTACATTATAAATTGAAAACCAACCGGGTCCTAAAAATAAACTTGTCATCTCATTCTTGCATTAGTGGACTTTTTTTATTTTAATTTTAAGTTAGTCATGCAAGGCACCCACCCTGTCAGCTGGGCAACGCACACACTTGGTTAGTCACATGATGCACTCACCCATTAGTGGGGTTAGTGTGTCTCCTTAACACTTAAGCCTGAGACCTGCTGTTGAAACGCCCAAGTGTCTTCCAGCTGGGCCAGCATTAGTAGAATTGATTGATCATTTTGTGATCTTTGCCTAATTAGTTAATAAGGTTTTCTACTTAGGTCAGTATGTTTTTCTCTTATCAATTTCTATTTTTCTCTTATTGATTTATTATCCTGGATGCCTTAATTTTACTTATATACTTTGCTTGAGGATGTGAAAAGAAGAAGAAGAAGAGATTCTTAGAGCCAGTGGCATTCGAACATGGGCCCACTGTGATGAACAGTTCAAATAAATGATTAGACTGATTCCAGTAATTTGCAATGTTCATTTTCACTGAATTAGTAATCCGATGATACTAACCATCTGATCATTGAATATGAAATCAACGGCCCATACATGGTTAGGTATTATAAGTGATTTGACTGTCTAGCATGTATGGCTGCCTCTGATTGCATGCTTCTCTTAAGCCACCTTGATTGAATGATTTTGAACATTTTCATCAATGTATGAGAAATAGTGTGTAGTTTATTTTACTATAAAACGTTTGATTAGCAAGCTGGGTCGTCCATTATGCCAGACCCATCTTTGATTGCATGTCCATAAAAATTGCTTTGATTGAACGATCCAGCCATCCAATTAATGGCTATGAAAATGGATGGGGTGCTTTAATTTTATGTTGACAAACTTGTTGGGTGCGTTTCACATAAACCTTCGGATCTCGCCCCCCAAGTACACTAGAATTATAGACTATGTTAATGCAATAATCAAGAACAAACATCAACCATACGAACACAAGGAGTTTTTACGTGGAAAACCCTCAAAAGAGGTAAAAACCACGGGACCTAGTCCAGATCAACAATCCACTATCTCAGGGAACTGTTACAACCGATCACAAGCACACATCGCTTGGATCAAACTTCTTCACCCATGCAGGGATGGATAAACTGCAAGAGAATAGTAAAGGAGAAACAATCTCACCGATCCCGAGGACGTAGAAGCGCTGAGACGACCGTTGCGCAGAAGAATCCTTCTTCAAGCAACTTCTCCATTCTACAAGCTTCCTCTTTCTCTCTCTTCTGTTTCTCTCTTCCTCTTTTTCTCTCTTTCTCACCTTGGACATGTTAGTAACCCAATGGGATGCCCTAATCCCGTTTTGGAGTGTTTAAGTACCAAAAACGGAGGAATTAGAGCCAGATTAGGAAACTGCGTACAAGCAGTTCGCGCAGGGTCGGGCGCTCGGCCAACTCAAAAACAGTCCAGCAATGAACATGAAAAAAAAATGAATTTCGGGCGCCCGGACCAAACATGGTCGGGCGCCCGGCCGGGTCATGGGGCGCCCGGTCACCAAAACCATGGGGTGCCCGGAAATGGACAAAACAGTCCAGCAGCCTAGCTGCCCAGAAACATGAATTCCGGTCGCCCGGCCACAATGAGGCCCGGGCGCCCGGCCACTTCCAATTCACTCTCTCTCTCCTCTGTCACGTGAGGAGGAAAACTTCATCAAATCTCCCCCTTTCCGACTCAAGAGAAATTCGTCTTCTTCAAGCCAGCCAGGTTTCTACAAACCTCAAACTTGCCCTTGAGCAAAGCCTTGGTCATCATGTCTGACCCGTTATCGTCCGTATGGACCTTCTCAGGCTGTAGCACCTTCTGTTCCAAAGTATCCCTGATCCAGTGATACCGAATCTCTATGTGCTTCGACTTGGAATACTGACTTGGATTCTTGCTCAAGTGTATAGCACTCTGGCTATCGCAATAGACCACGTGCTCCTCCTGCTTCAGGCTGAGTTCCTGTAGGAACCTCTTCATCCAAAGCATCTCTTTGCATGCTTCTGTGACCGCGATGTACTCGGCCTCTGTCGTTGACAATGCCATGACCTTCTGTAGCTTGCTCTGCCAAGAGACCGCTCCCCCTGCAAACGTGAACATGAACCCCGATGTAGACTTCCTGGAGTCTATGTCACTTGCCATATCTGCATCTGTGTAGCCTTCTAAAACAGGTTTTCCGTCACCATAGCATAGACTCAACCTGGATGAGCCCCTCAGATACCGCAGTATCACTTCACCGCTGCCCAATGTTCCTTGCCAGGATTGGCAAGATACTGGCTGACAACACCAACCGCATATGCTATGTCTGGGCGCGTACACACCATAGCATACATCAAACTTCCTACCGCTGACGCGTAGGGTATCTTCCGCATCTCTTCCACTTCCGTCTTCATCTTGGGACACTGCTTGTCGCTCAATTTGAAGTGACCATCCAGTGGAGTACTGACCGGCTTCGCTGCATTCATGTTGAACCGCTCTAGGACTTTCTCAATATACCGCTCTTGTGATAACCAAAGCTTCCTGCTGCTTCTGTCACGGGTTATCTCTATTCCTAGGATCTGTTTTGCCGGGCCCAAGTCTTTCATCGCAAAAGACTTGCCCAACTCCTGTTTCAGCCTGTTAATCTTCTTGATGTCTTTTTTCATGATGAGCATATCATCAACGTATAATAGCAGAACTAAGAAATCACCGTCTGAGAACCTGCGAGTGAACACACAGTGGTCCGACTCCGTTCTGTCATATCCATGCTTTAACATGAACGAGTCGAACTTCTTGTACCATTGCCTAGGAGCTTGCTTCAGCCCATACAAGCTCTTCCTAAGCCTGCACACCATATGCTCTTTGCCCTTGACTTCGAACCCTTCTGGTTGACGCATGTAGATCTCTTCTTCCACGTCACCATGGAGGAAGGCAGTTTTGACATCTAACTGCTCTATCTCCAGATCCACGCTAGCCGCCAACCCAAGCAACACCCGAATGGATGTCATCTTCACCACTGGTGAGAATATCTCCTCGAAGTCTATTCCTTTTCTCTGACCAAACCCTTTCACCACAAGTCTGGCCTTGTACCTTGTCTGTGAATTCTTCTGCTCATTCTTCTTTCTGAACACCCACTTGTTGCTCAGAGCTTTCTTGCCCTTAGGCAATTTCACCATATCATAGGTGTGGTTCTTATGCAAGGATTCCATCTCCTCTTGCATAGCTTTCAACTACTCCCCCTTATGCTCGTCGGCTAGGGCCTCAGAATAGTCTTCTGGCTCTCCCCCATCAATGAGCATAATGTACTCATGCGGCGAGTATTTCTTGGATGGATGTCTGTCCCTTGATGTCCTCCTCACCTGTGGCTCAACAGGTGGATCAAGTTGGGGCTGCTCCCCCTGTTCATCTTCTATAGGGACTCCCTCATCCTCTGCACCTTGCTGTACTCCCCCGTCATCAGGCACCACGGGAGGAGTAACCGGATCCATGTCCTCCAGTTCACCTGAACTGGGTTGGGTCTTCACTGGCTTTTCAATGTCTTCTATACACTGATCTTCAATGAAAACCACATCTCTGCTCCTGACGAGCTTCTTCTCGGTCAGATCCCACAACCTGTAACTGAACTTCTCATCACCGTACCCTAAGAACACACACTGCCTGATCTTCATGTCGAGCTTGGACCTCTCGTCCTTTGGTACGTGAACGGATGCCCTGCATCCAAACACCTTGAGATGACTGTACGATGGATTACGTCCAGTCCACACCTTCTCAGGTACTTCTCCATTCAACGGGGCTGATGGAGACCTGTTTATCAAATACACCGCTGTGTGCATTGCTTCTCCCCAGAACATCTTGGGCAACTTTGCATGGGATAACATGTATCTGATTCTCTCTACAATGGTGCGATTCATTCGCTCAGCCACACCATTATGTTGGGGGGTCTTGGGAACTGACTGTTTATGCCGTATACCCAGTGACTTGCAATACTCGTGGAAGTCACCTATGTATTCACCACCATTGTCAGTGCGGATGCACTTCAATGATCTGCATGTCTCTCTCTCGACCATAGCATGAAACAGTTTAAACACACCAAAGACCTCGTCCTTAGATTTCAAAGCATACACCCAAACCCTTCTAGATGCATCATCTATAAAAGTGACAAAATACAATGCCCCACCCAAGGTTTTTGTCCTCATAGGACCACAAACATCAGAATAAACCAAATCTAATGCATGTACTTTATTAGTATGAGAAACAGTTTTAACAAAAGAAACTCTATGCTGTTTCCCAGATAAACAGTCAATACAGGTTTTGAGAGGTATATCTGTCACGTCTGGAAGGAGCTGCTTCTTCGCTAGTAGCTGAAGCCCTTTTTCACTCATATGGCCTAGACGCCTGTGCCACACGTCAGTAGCTGAATCCTCTGCTGCATTTAATCCACTCTTGCATACACTGACACTTGCCTTGTAAAGAGTTCAACACTTCTTTCCTCTGGCAGCGATCAACGAACCCTTGATGAGCTTCCAGTCCCCACCAGCAAACCGGCTTTCATAGCCATCATCATCCGGCCTTCCCGTCGACATCAAGTTGAGACGAAGGTCTGGAATATGTCTCACATCCCTGAGAACCAATGTACAGCCCACATCGGTCTTCAAACAAATATCACCGACCCCTACAATCTTCGAAGCACCAAAATTTCCCATCTTCACTGTCCCATAGTCACCTGACTTGTAGCTTGTGAAGAAATCTCTGCGTGGAGTCGCATGAAACGAGGCTCCCGAGTCTATCACCCAGTCGGTGTCTTGACTCGAAGCCGTGAGACAAATATCATGATCTGCCGAAAGAATAACAACAACGTCACCATCTGAGGCGACCGCAGTAGAATCTGATTCATCTTCCTTCTCCTTTCCTTTACCCTTCTTGTCACTCTTCTTCTTGTGACATTCATGCTTATAGTGGCCCTTCTTGCCACAATTCCAGCATTCAACATCTTTCCTGGCAACTGACTTGCCTCTTGATTTATCTTGGGCCTTTCCGCCCTTTCTGTTCTTTCCTCTCCCCCGATTTTGTGTCACAAGGGCCTCTTGTTGAGCAGGCCCTATGGACTTCCTCCTTGTCTCCTCATTGAAGAGACAGCTTGTTACCTGATCCATGGATACCTTTCCGTCTAGCGCGGAATTACTTAGAGACACCACCAATGTCTCCCAACTGTCAGGCAATGAGCTAAGCAGTAGCAAAGCCTGAAGTTCATCATCCAGGACCATCTTCATGGCGGAGAGCTGGTTCACAATGTTGCTGACCTCATTCATGTGTTCAGCCACAGAACCACCATCTTTGAACTTGAGATTCACAAGTCGTCTTATCAGGAAAATCTTATTGCCGGCTGTTTTCCTCTCATACAGCCCTTGCAATTTCAGCCATAGGCTAGCGGCTGAGGTCTCTGTAGACACATGGTGGAAAACCGAATCATCCAACCATTGTCTAATGAACCCCACCGCCTTCCGGTCCACTTTCTTCCAATCATCATCTGACATATCCTTTGTCTTCGCCGATATGCCTAGAATTGGAGCATATAAGTCCTTGCAATAGAGCAAGTCCTCCATCTTAGCCTTCCATATGGTCCAGTTAGAACCATTGAGGCTGATCATCCTTGATGAGCCACCTTCCATAATTCAGAACCGGTCCCACACCGTTCAAACAACCTGAACACTCTGATACCACTTTGTTGGGTGCGTTTCACACAAACCTTCGGATCTCGCCCCCCAATACACTAGAATTATGGACTATGCTAATGCAATAATCAAGAACAAACATCAACCACACGAACACAAGGAGTTTTTACGTGGAAAACCCTCAAAAGAGGTAAAAACCACGGGACCTAGTCCAGATCAACAATCAACTATCTCAGGGAACTGTTACAACCGATCACAAGCACACACCGCTTGGATCAAACTTCTTCACCCACGCAGGGATGGATAAACTACAAGAGAATAGTAAAGGAGAAACAATCTCACCGATCCCGAGGACGTAGAAGCGCTGAGACGACCGTTGCGTAGAAGAATCCTTCTTCAAGCAACTTCTCCCTTCTACAAGCTTCCTCTTTCTCTCTCTTCTCTTTCTCTCTTCATCTTTTTCTCTCTTTCTCACCTTGGACATGTTAGCAACCCAATGGGCTGCCCTAATCCCGTTTTGGAGTGCTTAAGTACAAAAAACGGAGGAATTAGAGCCACATTAGGAAACTGCGTACAAGCAGTTCGAGCAGGGTCGGGCGCCCGGTCACCAGACCGTCGGGCGCCCGGCCAACTCAAAAACAGTCCACCAATGAACATGAAAAAAAAAATGAATTTCGGGTGCTCGGACCAAACATGGTCGGGCGCCCGGCCGGGTCATGGGGCGCTCGGTCACCAAAACCATGGGGCGCCCGGAAATGGACAAAACAGTCCAGCAGCCTAGCTGCCCAGAAACATGAATTTCGGTCGCCCGGCCACTTCCAATTCACTCTCTCTCTCTTCTGTCACGTGAGGAGGAAAACTCCATCAAAACTTGCATTTAAACATTATTTTGGATAACTGATAATTTTCTTCTAATTTTAGTTTATCCATGATATTTGATGTCTATGAAAAAAAATATATATAAAATTGCAAGTTCCATCCCAACATAAAAAAGAAGAGAATTTCAGGGGAAAAAAGAAAAATGTCCTTATCATGGTTTACAAAATCTCAACTCACTTAATCTCTCATTCCCTTTATCTATCTACACCGTCCAATCAAAGTGATCTTTTAAGATAAACAAACAGCCTAAGGTGGCCCATCTGATGGAATATCCAAATTAACGATTTGGATATTGCCATAATCAATATGATCTGCTGTTTTAGTAGTCATTTATAGGATGGTTAGGATCATCCAATCAAAACGATCTTTTGGGGGGTTGGTTTATCAAAGGCGGGTCTCAATTGATGTATGGTTCAAATCAACGGCTCAAAACTTTTACACGTTCTTTTGTTTCACCCAATGGTTAAGATCGTCCTCTAAAAGTGACTTTTAAGTGGAACGAGCAAGCCCATGTGATGGGCTATCCAAATTATTGATCTGGCTTTATCTTATGGACTTCCATTTCACAGACACCGATCAAATGGTCATGATCATCTGATCGAAGATAGGCCAGCATGCGATTTACAGTCTAGATCAATCATCGGACCTTCTTTATTATAAACAATACGAACCGTTCATGCTATTTTCCATTGAATGGATCGTTAAGATCATCCGATAAAAACCAAAATTTGCGAGGGTCGGTCAAGAAAAGGTAATTCTCACATAATGGATGGTCCAAATTATTGATAGGATATTCTGTATTACAACCAATACAGACAACTTATCGATGGATGGATTGGATCATCCGATCAAACTGACTCTTAACCAGGCGGCTCACTTAACAGTGGACCACGTCAAGGGGAGCGGATTAGATGTTACCCATACCGTGTGGAGCCCACCTTGATGAATTTTTTGTATATCCACACCGTCCATCCGTCTCTTCAGCTCAATTTAAGACGTGATCCCAAAACTCAAGACGATATAAATCTCAGGTGAACCACACCAATGGAAACAGTGATGAATGATCATAAAAGGATTTTCACTGGCTACAAAAGTTTTGGATCAATCTGATCTTTATATTTTACCTTCATCCAAGTCTGGTTGAGGTAAAAGGAAAATAAACATTACGGTGAGCATTACTTTAATCCTAGGAAATTTTCTAACGGTGGACATTCGATAGACACCGTTTCCTGCGGTGTGGTCCACCTGAGATTTGGATCTGCTTTATTTTTGGGACAACACACTAAGATGAGCTGGAGAAACGGATGGACAGAGTGGATATACAACACATCACTAATGTGGGCCCCACGGTAAGGGTTAACACCCACTAAGGTGTTACCCGGGAAACACCTAATCCGCTTCCCACGTCAAGACCCTCCAATTGTTTTCACAAAAGGGTGGCCCACTCACGAATGGACCGTCATAATTTCTGCATCTGGTCCATCACGAAGAAAAATGGCCCACTCTCATGCCCTTCCGGCACGTGTGCCACGTGCAAAGTTGCGTGAGTGGGGAGAGCACGTCTTCCTTTCTGTCACTGAGGTCTTTTGCATCTCCCATTGTCTCTTTTCCATTTCTTGATACCGAAAAACGACCTTACCGAAAACGCAATCTATCCAAGTCCACAGATACATTATCTCCATCGGCATTTGGACATCCAAACGCGTCACAAATCACGAACCCATGGCCTGTCGAACCCTCTTCCGTTCCCCCTCCCTCTTCATATCCGAGCCATGGCTGCGCCCGTTCCCTCCCAATCTCCCCACGTCCGTTTCTCCTCCCTCTTCTCTCAGATTCCGCTCCCGTCTTCCGCCACCCAGGCTCAAAGCTAGGGTTAGGGTTTTCCACAGAGCTCATTTCAAGTGCTGCTTCTCCCATGGAGTTGAAAACCCTTCTCCTTCATCTTCCTCGCCCCAGGACGATCAAGGTCCACCTCAGGAGGCTGTGCTCAAAGCTATATCCGGTGAGTTCCCGTCTCTCCTCCTCTCTCATGGTTTTTTGTATGATACCTATCACGTGGCATTGTAATCCGACGATCCAACGTTTCATTTGGTGGGCGGTAACGTAGATGGACAGCAGCCTGAAAATATCTTTGATTGGACGGTTGCAACTTTTATAGCTACTGGGTTGTATTTTGGGGATTGTAGAATAAGGTTTTGGAGGAAGACATGAGGTGAAGGGAATTAGGCTTAGAGGTGTTAGTCTACCATGTTGGTTGATTGAGCATTGCGACACCCACATGTGTATACAAGTCAGTTAATGCGCATGCCACGACATATGGCAGCGTGTCATACAGGTGAAATATCCAGGCCATTCATCAGGTGGGCCTAACCATGTAAATGTTACTGTCCAAAGACGAAGGTGAGCCATGATGGTAGAAATAAGTTGTTGGGTTAGAAAACTTCGGCTGAATTTTTTCACAACCCTACATTTGTTTGGTTAATTCAGCACAGCTGACAAGCGGACTGTCCTGATTCTTGGGGTAGAAAACTTACATTGTGGTTCCCTTATGATGGGTGGCTTGGATGTTTCACCTGTGCACCATGCTGGCGTATGTGGTGGGGTGTGCATTAGCTGACCTGTACACGTTTGTGAGTTTAGCAAAGCTTTGGCTGATTAACCATTTCATCAGTGCAATCTTATAATAATTATAATTACATGATTTACAACAAAATGACTAAAATGCCCCTATCTCAATTTCCCATTGCTCCCTCAAACTGGCTCAAACTGGCACATGGATATCAATCACGCCCAGCTTTGGTCGCTTTGGGCAGAGAGGAACAATAGGGTCTTTAGAAGCAAGCCGGCTAGTTCGATTGTTGTGTTTTCTAAGGTCTTGAGTTTGTTCAGGGATTGGGCCCCGTGAGAGCGGTGGTTGTAGTTTTTTTTTTTTTTTTTCGGGCAGCTTTGCTGTCCTCTAATAAAATTTTCATCTTTCAAAAAAAAAAAAAAAAAAATATCAATCACGACCAGCTTGGAGAAAATCTCAAGGGTCCTGCTTCTTCCGATGGCCTTGTTGAGAATGTCGGTGAGTTGTTTGTATGGCTTTGCAAATGGAACATGTGCTTCTTTCATCACCACATTCCATGAGAAAGTGACAATCAATGTCAGTGTCGTTTTGCTCAATGGCTAATTGTTATCTGATTATCACAGCAGTGTTCCGTTTGAGGTCCACCTTCTAAATCGGATAAGAGAGCTTATGCTCTAATCACCTCAGATGCAACATGTGCCATGCCTTTGTACCTGGCCATAGCTCTAGACCTTGTGACAATTGTTTGCTTCGGCTTTTATAGGTATCTAAATTGCCTCCAATGAACATGCAATAAGTAGATGTAAACCTCCTATCAGTATGTGAACATGCACAATCTGCATCTTATAAACTTCTACACTTGGATGTTTGTTATCAGTAAAAATCCTTTCACCTCAAAATCGTACAAGCCGCCTTAAGATTAGTAATATGGGGTGCATTCATAAATTGACTCACTATGCTGACATCACTATGTCATGACCATAGTTAGCAAAATGGCATATGGAAAGGTATGGGAAAAGTACGGGTTTAATTTGGGAACAACTCCTATAAAAACAGTAAAAAATTCAGTCAAAGATATGGGTACGCCAAAAAAATAAAAAAAAATGAAGCGAGGCTATAATGTCAAACACTTCATTCTAAACATCAATCTACCTTTGAATAGCTTTTGTTGTATTGCCTATGTCAAGCCGATCAGAGGAAGTGGGGCGCTGGCCTCGAGCTCTTGTCCGATATGAACCGAACTCTTCTTGGAAAATGGATATGGAGATTCGATTTAGAAGAGGGTAGTCTTTAGGGGGAGCTGATCGCTTCCAAGTATGGCATGCAAGAAGGTGGTTGGTTCATGAGTAGTTCTTTTCTTTATAGAGCCTCCAGAGTTTGTAAAGCGGTAATGGCTATTGACCACCTAGTTCATAAGGGTATTTCCTTCATGCTTCGAAACAGGCACTGTATTTGTTTATGGGTGGATGTTTGGTGTAGGGATCGTGCACTTCAGGATCTGTTCTCTAGAGTTGCTCGGCTTGCTCCCGATCGATTTGTTTTTATGACGGACTACTTCTCTTTTGATGGGGAGTCGGTAGTTGGTTTCTTCCTTATCGGAGGAACATGTTGGATGAGGAGATAGTCACGTTTGCCGATCTTTTGGACTTCCTAAAGAATGTTAGGCCTGTAGTTTAGGAAGAAGATAGGATCTTTTGGTCAAGGTACCACTTCGGAAAGTCTTTGTTAGATTATTTTACAGTTTCATTTCTGAGTTGCCTTGCTATCCTGGTTAGCCTCATTTGTTTCATCATTGGTTATTTGAAGCTCCTCCTTGGGTGGTGGTCTTTGTTTGGCTCGTGGGTCAGAAGCGAATTCTTACAGTTGACAATTTGCAGAGAAGATCGCTAGTTCTCCCCAATATTTGTTTGATGTGCATGGAAAATGAGGAGTCGATTTATCACCTCTTCATTCTATTACCTGTTTGCTGCTAGAGTTTGGGATCATTTCCTTAAGCTTGCTTCACACCAACTGGGTGATGCCATACTTGCTTTGGGCATGGCATGGAGGAGGAGTTGGCAAAGCTGGTAAAGCTATGTGGAGTTTGATAATTATGGCTTGCCTTAAGCTCTTGTCAGATATGAACACAACTCTCCTTGAAAAATGGACGAGGAGATTTGGTTTAGAAGAGGGTAGTCTTTAGAGGGAGCTAATAGCTTCCAAGTATGGCACGCAGGAGGTTGGTTGGTTTGTGAGTTCTTCTCTTTATAGAGCCTCTGGAGTTTGGAAAGCGGTAGCGGCTATTGAGCACCTAGTTCATAGGGATATTTCCTTCGTGCTTGGAAATAGGCATTGTATTTGTTTCTGGGTGGATTTTTGGTGTGGGGATCGTGCACTTCAGGATCTGTTCTTAAGAGTTGCTCGACAGCTCCTGATCAATTTGCTTTTATGACGGATTGCTTCTCTTTTGATAGGAGGCTAGTAGTGTGGCTTCCTCCTTGCCGGAGGAGCATGTTGGATGAGGAGATAGTCAAGTTTGCCTGTCTTTTGGACTTTCTAAAGAATGCCAAGCTTGCGTTTTAGGAAGAAGATCAAATCTTTTGGTCAAGTCACTGCTTTGAAAAGTTCTTTGTTTGGTTGTTTTACAATTTCATTTATGAGTCGTTTCGCTATCCTGGTGCTCATTCGTTTTATCATTGGTTCTAGGAAGCTCCTCCTTGGGTGGCAGTCTTTGTTTGGCTTGTAGGTTGGAAGTGAATTTTTATAGTTGATAATTTGATGAGAAGATCGCTAGTTCTCTCCAATATTTGTTTGATGTGCATGGAGAATGAGGAGTCGGTTGATCACCTCTTCATTCATTGTCCGTTTGCTACTAGAGTTTGGGATGATTTCCATAAGCTTGCTTCACAGTGACTAGTTGATGCCGAAGTCAATGGAGGACTTGCTTTAGGCATGGCACAGAGGAGGTGTTGGCAAAGCTGGTAAAGCTATGTGGAGATTGATAATTATCGTTGTGCTCTGGGTCATTTGGGGATCTAGAAATGGGCACCATTTTCAAAATGAGTGTGAGGGTATGGATGAGGTCATTAGCAAAGTTAAAGGCCTTGTTTCAGGTTGGGTTGTGTATGTAAAGGCAGCTCCGACTGGCACTCTTTTTGCATCCTTTTGATTTTGCGTTCTTGGTAATGTAGGGGCATTTTCGTACCGAGCTCGAGTGGGGTAGCCTGTGTGAAGTGGGGACAAACTCGGGGTGGGCGGCCCGTGTGGGGTAGGCCCCACCCGTGTGAAGCAGGTGGCTAGTGTGATGCGAACCCATGTGAAGTGGGGCCCATGAAGGAGGGTTCAGCCAAGAGCCTGGCCTGTGTGAAGCAAGAGCTTGGGTTATGAGATAAAGGGATTGATTCGCCATGTTCTAATCAGTTCGAGCTTTTAGAGCAAGTGATTAGTTGTCCTGCGTCAAATTGGTATCAGAGTAGGAGGTCTTGTGTTCGAGACTCCTCACCGGGGGTGATTAGTGCAGGGGCATTTTCACACTGAGCTCAAGTGGGGTAGCTTGTGTGAAGTGGGGACACACTCGGGGTGGGTGGCTCGTGTGAGGCGGGCCCCACCCATGTGAAACAGGTGGCTAGTGTGATGTGAACCCATGTGAAGTGGGGCCCACGATGGAGGGTTTGGCTAAGAACTTGGCTTGTGTGAAGTAGGAGCCTGGGCTATGAGATAAAGGGATTGATTCACCATGCTCTATCAGTTCAAGCTTTTAGAGCAAGTGGCTTGTTGTCCTGTGTCACCTGGGCTGTATTCTTTTCTTGCGTTGTGCGTTCTTAATAAATTTGTAGTTCTCTCTCAAAAACAAAAAATCATCTAAGTACATAATAAGAATTATGATTCCTTCACCCTTTTTATGAATATTGTGTAATTCCTAGAACTCTTGCGAAATTCAGTCTTCAACATGGCTTCATTGAACCTTTCAATCGTGTGATGACGTCTTTAGACCACATATTCTGCTTTTCAGCTCACACTCTTTGCTCCCCTCAGGTTGATATTTGGAGTTGGAGCTAATAAAACCTCTTCTTCAAAACCTCTTCTTCTTCTTTCTTCTTCTTCTTCTTTTTTGTTTTGAAGATCTCCATGGTCTTCTTCACATAAAGTTGATGAAATGGCCACGACGATTGACTAGGGGCAACAATGAGCCAGGTCGATGGATCGGGTTTTAGTTCCCATTGAAATTTTGGGCCTATAAGAGAGGCCTGTGGGTCATGTATCGGCTTGAGTTTTCAGCTGATTAACAAATGGGTTGGACCTAGCGTAGGTTGGCTAACACTCATATGCCACTAGAAATATAGATGGAGGGCAGGCCAAAAAGAAATGCACAACAAGGAGAAAAAACATTGAGGGAAACGAAGTTATCAGTCGGGTAAGAGGCACAAGAGTGTTTATAAGGCAACAGGTGAATTAAGATTATCACTAAGGCTCGAAAGAAGAATACTTGGTTTCGAGGAGAGAATCGGTTAGTATTTGTTGGAGGGTCTAATGGGCCTTTTTTTTTTGGGAATTTTTGGCCTTTGATGAGTATGCCTTGTGCAGAATTTGAAAAACCCATGCTTGTGAGGGCTTGCCCAAGATGATGTGGCCGACATCTATGGGGACCACATCACACCACAGCTTGTCTACATATGATCCAAACTGGATTTGAACAAGACAATGCTGCGATACTGGAATGAAAGTCTCATCAACCTAGGAAACTCTATAGGGTTAAGGATGGGGCTCAACTTTCAAGCCCAAACGGCTCATGATGTTAGTCGAAGCCACATTGGCGCAACTGCCACCATCCACGATCACCTTGCAACTTTTCTCCCCACATTTTGCGTAAGTGTAGAAGATCGTGTTGCGGCTCCAGTCGTCGGTACCTTTTGCTTGCGCAAAGGCACAACAAACAATTGCAAGCGTTGCGGCCTCCTGCGCTCCTTCTTTTTATCACTAGCGCTCTCCACTGGCACATATTCTTCTTCTTCACCATCACTCTCAGGGGCCACTACTTCTACTTGCCCATCAATAAAGAACACCTTGGTGCCCTCTTTTATGCCGCGCTGGTGGGCAAGGTGACCAAATCCTTGACATCTAAAGGACCTAATCGCGTCACCTCTATGTGAGCTAGACCCAACAACTCCTTTACATTTATCATCCTTGGGTCTAGACTGCGAGCTACTGGAAGGCTTGTATTGATTTCCAGTGCTAGGCTTAGCCCCTGTGGGATTGGCCTTATCGCCAGAATCTTGGGAATCAAACCGCCTTCCCATAGGTGCTTTGAGATACTGCTCGACCTCCATCACCGCTTGATACATCTGTTCAAGGGTGTCAATGTCCTTAGTGAGTAGTTCTCTCCTAATATCAGAACGGAGGCCCGTCTTGAATCGAGCAAGAGCGAGCACGAATTCCTCTTTGGCCTCACACCGGGTCAAATACTCTTCGTACTTCTCGATGTATTCGGTTACACTCATGTCACCTTGTCGAAGAGACTACCAGTCTTCCATCAACTTCAAGCAATAAGAGAAAGGGAGGTATTTTTCTTTTAGAACTTCTTTTATTTATGCCCAATGAACTATTGGGGGTTCCCTCAACCTTTCATTCTTACGCTCCACAGCGGCCCAAAATATCTTTGCCTGACCCAAAAGCTTCATCTTAGCAAAACAGACCCGACGGGCATCTAACATATCGTACCACTCAAAGTAGTGGTCCATGTCTGCCAGCCAGTATAGAAAGGCTTTAGGGTCTAATCGACCATCAAATGTAGGGGCGTCGACCTTGACTCCTTTGAGTAGATGCATATCAGGGTCATAATGGTCGCAATGCCCCTCGCTGGCTGGATACACTGGCGTGCGCCCTTGACCATTTCCTTGCTCACGATCATTACCTCGCCTATCCTCAGGACCACCTATCTGAGACTGGGCATCTTCCCCAATGGTGGGGTTGGCCTGAGTAGTGGCCTCAAGTTGGGTAATGCGCACATTAAGTTGATCAATACGTTGTTCCAAGCGGCTACCCATAGACTCAAATTGTCGGGTCGTGTTGTTCATCGACTCTTGCAATTGCTCCATGTTTAGTGTAGGGTGTAGTCCAAAACCATGACCAGTACGTGTGGGCATACAACTACTCACTCAACTCAAAGGCCCTCTAACGCAACTATATGCACCTGGACACCACTATATGCACCTAAGTGACACTAAATGAACCTATAGGACTCTATATGAAGGAAATTACTCGACTTTACTGCAATTCTAGCAATATAACTGCACAAATAATTTGTTAACAGAAAATTCAGCAATGTAAATTGTGGATTTTTTTACACCAGAAAATTCAGCAACCCATATTGTGAATTATGGGTCCTAAATAGCCCTAAATGAGGAGATTTGATGCACAATGGACAAAAACAAACTAAATCCTAAACATGTAATGCATTCCCCTATGAAAAACCTAGGCCCTGATACCAAATTTGATGCAGGATGTGAAAACGTGCCATGATATGCAAGAAATCAGATTTAGATCATCACAAGATAATTAAACAATATTCAACTTTCCACATCCCACAACAAGGCCAAACCATTCAATAGGGGAATCCATGGAGATCCAAGCCTACACGCAAGTTAGGGTTGAGTCCAAATTAAATTAATCAATCTAGTTGATGCCAAAACATATGGAAACCCTCAAACTCGTGTAGGATTGCTCCACTATCAATGGGATTTTCTAACTGCAAATTAGGGCAAAATTAGGGTTCTAAAATTGGGGAAAAGTGAAGATTTGGTAACCTAGGGTTAGGGTTTTTGGATTAGAAAGATTTATTGGGTTGGGAATTGAGAACAAATCTGGTCAATTTGAAGAACATGGCTG
Organism: Liriodendron chinense; assembly: GCA_003013855.2. NCBI lineage: Eukaryota > Viridiplantae > Streptophyta > Magnoliopsida > Magnoliales > Magnoliaceae > Liriodendron > Liriodendron chinense. The sequence goes on along the minus strand of ML058348.1, from coordinate 7,151,585 downwards.
ATTTGGAGATTTTACAGAAAATAGGAGAAAATCAGGGAAAATAATAATTATCTTTCAAACCGGGAATCTAAATCAGTTGATTCGAAAGGGGTTTTAGAGTATAAAGAGAGGTCTACCAGACGGAGGAATCAAACCAGGAAGAAGAGGCTTGCACGTGGGGCCTGCACGTGTGGGGAGGCAAGTGTGGAGGAAACGTCCACCTCCACCCTGGTCGGCCAGGGGAGATCTCCCAACCCCCGAAGTTTCGTCTCAATTTGACTTCCGATGTGCGTGCAGTGCTCCGCCGAAGGTTGCAGTCCTGCAACGGGCTGAATCTGGAAGATGAAAAACCGCTGCTAGACTGCTCTTTTGGGTTGGAAAAAGTGGAAGGGATGATGATAATGATGATGGTGGATGAATCAGGATGAGACTTCATACCTCGGTAGTCTTCCCTTGATGAACATGGGGGGGCTTCCCACCCTCTTATGACTAACGTCTCTACACACAAAGATAAGAGATAAACAAATGACAAAACTGCCCCTGCACCATGTGCGCAACAAAAGGGGTCCACATTAAAATAATAAAACTAGACAACTAATAATCAATCCAATCCGACCATCAAAACTGTAATCATGAAAAGTAATAAAACTCAAAATCCTACGAAGTTCTATAGTGGTGGGCCACGATCGGATTCACCCTAGACTCTAAAACTCTCAACACTCCTCCCATAAGTTGTGGGTCTTCAATCCAAGCTGTCGCCAAGGTAGATCGATTGTGGGATCCTCATTCTTCTCCTCTCGAACATGCGTAGTGGAGGTACATGCGTGATGTCCCCATCATCGTTTCTCTTGCTATTGTCTCCCTTGTCTGTCCCATCTATATTGCTCTCTGGTCTCTTGGAAGAAGAATGGGGTTTCTTCTTCTCTCTTCCGGTTTTGGGTCTTTTCATTGTGGGTTTATTAACAATTTAGAACATTGATTTTTAGACTGATCCACCCATGGTGTGGCCCATTTGGAGCCATTTCTGCAGTCTAGATTGCTGAAATGGTCCCCATTAAATATATAGCAAAAAAATTTCCTTTGTTTGAACTGTGGACCATTGATTTCCATCCTTTCGTGATGTATAGCCCAACTGATGATTGGATTAGCCTACTTTTTGACGTCAGTACCTGCAAGGCGGGGCACACCTAATAAACAACCCACATCTTGGAATAGAAATGGTGAACGGGCTTGACTCGAGCTTGGTCCCATGCCCGGCTTGAGCTTGTCTGTTTTGGCCTGGCATGGACCCGGGCGGTGCTCATGCCTACATTTGACTTTGTTAGCCCGGCCTATACCTGGCCCATTGACAGCCTACTTTTGACCTTGAGAAGATCAAGATGTTTATTTTCATCCACTAAATTTTGCAGGTGGCAGGTGAGGATGGGTCGTGTGAAATTCCAAATGGTTCTCATCCAATTGATCTTGAAGATCATGATTATCAGAACTCAAGATTTAGATATCAATGTCACAATAAGTCCTAGCCATATTATAAAAAAATTCTACAGATGAAACATTCTTTTCAGTCACTCCGCTTTGCTATGGCATGTGAGGATGGGTACTCTGAAACTCCAAACCATGCTCCTGCAAATAATCTTGACGATCATGATTACCAAAACACAAAGACTTAAAATCAATTATATTGAGCTTTAACCATATTATTAAAAGATTCTGAAGATGTTAGGGACTGTGATCTTTGGACTTCACAAGATGGATCCAAGTTAGCCTAGAGCAATTGTCTACAACTAAGACAAATATTGAAATCCGAAGTTGGGGCTAGTTTGGGAAGAACCCTAGCATGAAAATGCACAATAGAACAATGGCAACTGCTCGTTTTAGTGGAATTTTAATGGAAGCAAGCTTCTAAATTTTGTCAATTGACAATTATCACTAGAGCCAATCATTCCTGTCTAAGGCCCTATCTTCGGTAAGCAAACGTGCCTTCACATCCCTTCGTATGACCTTGATCCAAATCCTTTCCAGTCTTCCTCTTCTCTTCTCTTCAGGCTTTCAAGCGTTGAAGGCTTTTGCTAGAACGAGTGAACTCATTCGCTTTGCAACTTCTTTAGGCATAATATGGAAATATGTGTGGAATATATGAATCCAGTTGACTGTAGCCGTGATGATCTCAAACATCCCGAGCAAAATACGGCCCCATAGCCTTGTAGAATTGAGGTTGTTGGTCTCATTTTCGTGGTTCTCTCAATATGAGCCTACTCACACCGTACAGTCCCAAGTCCCAACACCCCCTTTGTTTATGTTAATGGCTGAATGCCAAAGAAAAGAAAACTACTTGATTCATACCGATTTATGCAGCAAAAGCTATGCATGCACCTATGTGCAAACATTTTGTATATGTCATTGACCTTTAGCCTTTGTCAAGCACTTCGAAGGTGTTTGAAAACTTGATTATCAACTTGAAACTTCACTGAGCTGCCTACTGTGCCAGTTTTTCTGGATCAAAGTGTCAACTCCATACTAAAGTCTATATTAACAGAAGGCATCGCTTTCATGTCTCTTTTAAGATTTTCAGAAGTTTCATTAAAAAATTCTATCACTTTCCCATTGTTTCCCCAATTTTTCCTTTAGATAGTGATAAAATCCCTGATACATGCAATATTTCCCATGCTGTTGATACGTTTCTGTATCCCAAGGGTGTGATATGGTGATACATGCATTGATTCTGATAGCGTGAGTGGCAATGTCTTTATTTTTGTGTTATGAAGATAAAGTCAATGTCATGGTTTGTATTCTACATCAAACCATGTCTCTAGAATTCAAGACAAAATAAATAATTCTTCAACATCGATTTTCAGTTCGGAATATTTTGTTTTTTCATTTGTGATTGAAAAATTGTTGATTTAAGTACCTAATATATCTCGATCATTACTGATAGAGTCAATTCTTTCTTTAAAATTCATGATTCTTGTTGAAATGGGATTCAGAGGTGTCAAAGACCGAAGGTAGGGTTGCTCAAACCAGAAATGTTGTTATTGGAGGCACAGTAACAGATGACTCAACCAACGAATGGCTGTCCCTTGATCAGAAGGTAAAGCATTCAGTCTTCGTCTTGCTGTCATTCAGCGGCTCCTGTACTATTATTGTGTGCTATTTTTATACTTCCAAGCTTCCAATAAACTTTAAATCGATTCATTTAGGGAGGTCATTGTGCACCCACTTTGGAATCAAATAAATTACAGAAAATGAATGATCATTGGCAACCCTTTCATGTGAACTTCACATGCAAAATCCAGCCCATGCATTGACATGACCCTGTGTAGAATATTCAAGCCATGCATGAGGTGGGCCCCGCCATGAAGAACACCTGGCACAAAAGTCAGGTCGGTCCACTAATCAGAGAGCCCAACCATGTAAATTGAATCAGTATGTCGTCTGAAAGAATTGGTGCGTGGGCTGGTTACATGCAATGGGTTGTAGGTGATTCTTCATTGTATTCAATATGACCCCCTGGTTGTGCCAGAGACGAATTAACAATTCCTGATCATCAGCAACTGATTCTCAAGATTTTCTGATGTAGGATCCTTGCTTGTGTTCCAGACCTTTGATCTGATGGCCTCACTCTACGTGCACAATGCCTCGAAAATCTCCCAGATTGGACGTTCCTAACTTTTTATATTGGTGGAAAACAATTGTTTGGGTAATAGATAATGGTTCATGTTCAATATTAAGCAGTCCAAGCATTGAAGGGTTGAGAACTTAAGATCATCAGATCTCAGCATTGTTCATCCACATTGAGGACCATCAGATCAGCGGTTCCAACTCCGGTGTAACTTCTATCACAATGTCCAGAATGGCATTGATGGGATTGCGTGGAATTGTTTTGCTCCACAGGTAAACTCATATCCCACAGTTAGAGGGTTTACTGCGATAGGAACAGGAGGTGATGATTTCGTGCAAGCTATGGTCGTCGCTGTTGAATCAGTACTTCAACAGCCAATACCAGAGGTTTGTTTGGTTTTCATTTGTGAGAAATTCCTATAGTTTATCCTAAAGGCTATTTAAAAAACTCAAGATCGGTCCAAGTCTTTGTGTGCTTTCAACCTATTATGTCATGAGGGGGACTGTGCAATGCTCGGCCTGACAGTTTCTACTTTATGCTCGGGTTTTCGGTTTCTACAAAGTGGGACCCATGGTTCAGTCTTCCATGCTGTTGATAAGATGGGCCCCTCTGTGAATGTTCCACACACTGAAGATGTCCCAGATTGAAAGGTGCCAGCCATCAAATCTTTGGCCCTGTTTTCGTTGAGTGTGGACCATTGCTGGATTTTCGTTCTTAAACGTCTATTTGTTGACGTGTGCTGAAGGTTAGGATCTTCCTGTGCATCAATGGCTGGGGCCTCACCTATGCGGTGGAAACTTTCAGCTGGAGCATTGTATAACACTTTCTTATTTTATTTGTTTTTCCAATGACACAAAAAACTTAGTTGATGGTTTTGTGAAAGCTACACCTTTGTGCTATAACCTGGACCTTCCCCCCCCTGTATTTGTTCACTGACAAGGGTCGATCCCTGCTTTCTGCTGTCATAAATCAGGGTCATGTTACCCAGAAGTTATCTTCGAGGGGCAAATACGTGTCTGTTAACATCGGACCTGTTCGGGTTGTCTCAAGTGAACAGGTCTCTCCCTCCCTCTCTCTCTCTCTCTCTCTCAAATAGATGCTCAGACATAAGGCTGAAAAAAGGAACATGCACCACTTGCACATGCACACAATTATGGATGGATCCACATATACCATAAACAGGCAAGCAACACCATTTTCCCATCTGCAATGAGGAGAGGATTCTTTTCTTTTGCACACAATTCATGCATGCAATGCAAATGAACATACCTATCATCCACATGCTCTCTCCCTCTCCCTCTCCCTCTCCCTCTCTCTCTCTCTCTCTCTCTCTCTCATTCACTCACAATTCAATCAAGATCAGCACCCAACTCTTATAAACCTCCATGACTACAACAATCCAGATCGTGGTCAGTTTACATGGGTCTTGCAGACAGAGAGCCTTCTTTTTATTTTATTATTATTTTTAAACCATCCATTTGACAGCCATCAATCGGACATCTAGGTTTATCTATTCATGGCATGCTTCTAAGCCAACCCTAGCAAACTATAATCACATTGCATGTCGTGAACCATCAACCATGATCTCTGAATCACGATCTAGCAATCTAGTTAATCCTGATCAGAGATCCAAGTTGATGGCAACTGGCCTGCAATGGAACCACCTAAAAAAAAAACTGTCTGATCAAAAGATCAGTCGGTGATAATATTCACAGGCGACTAACTTCTTTGCATTGATCAACACAAGATCAGACGGACCCATTACTATACCACAAGGGATATTGTTTTGACATGCAACTCCATGTTGTTTTGTTTTTCAGGTGCAAGCTGTATACAATGCTATGAGGAGAGATGACAGGATGAAATATTTTTTGTAGAGTTCCATCTGTATATCTATTGTGCAGTTTCTTTTTTCTAGTTGTAGCTTTGGTTAACTCATGATATCACAGGCTGAAAGTCCAAGTAGATGGTCCTTTGGATCCTACGGTCCATTCTTACTTTCAGAGCTTGATGGTCACACGTCCACCTCCTCTCAACATAGGCAAACCATATATCAGATGCATCCCACCAATAGATGACCTGGGCCAAAAATCCTACCAGCACACTCAGCATATGGGAGTATGCTGGGTTGGCACCATTGCCCTGTTGGGTGTTACTATGCAGAGCAATAAGTGGACCATCATATCAGGCCAAGTCACCTATGTGGGGGGTCTGGCTGCTGAATGGATGGATTGGATGTTGCATGTGTAGCAATCGCTGTCATTCACGTCGGAGAATACATCCTGCTCATCTGGTTGGCACCACCAAGTAGAAGATCCGTGCCTCCTGATAACTGACTTGCAAACGGATTGTTGAAGGAACTTGCCAATACTCTATATGCAACCCTCTTCAGAAGGGTTCACTCATCAATGGTTAGGATTGTTTGCTGGAAAGACTTTTGCTCCATTGTGCATCCACTGTGGGGCCCATCAAATGAATGGTGCGGAACATTGAAAGAAAGGCCTGCCTTGGTGGAATTTGTCGGGCAGGATTCCACATGTGCGATCCATGTTTGCTGATCTGCACTGTCGAACTAATGGGTCCATCATGTGTGGTGGATGATGAAAGAGATCGTCTCATATTGGAAGATCCTACCTCGACAAGTAACCTGCCCAATCAAGAGAATGCAACTGTTTGCATTTAGTGGATTGTAGGGCAAACATTTGAAAAAAAAAAAATAGAATCCTCCAACTTGGGAGGTCTTTGGAGCGTGAGCAGATTACATGCGGCCCTTACCGTGGGCCCACCGTCCATTCGTTTTACTAGATCATTTTAGTGAATGAGCACAAAAATGAAGCAGATCCAATTCTCAGGTGGATCATACCAATTGAACATTAATGTAACACAAAGGTTTTGAATCAAGCTCATATTTGCCTTTTCATTTCATCCAGATTTATGGGACTGAAACATTACAGTGGGTCTTAGGAAGTTTTCAATTGTAGGGCATTTGATCAACACTGTTTCCTGTAATATGGTCCACCTGAGATTTGGATCTTCTCCATCTTTGGGACAACCACAACTGCCCAATTTGTGGCCTAAAAATTAGTAAAAGCGCAATCACTCGGCTGGGATAACCACCACTGTCCAATTTGTGGCGCAAAAATGAAGGGCCAAATTTTCACCATTGATTATAGCTGGACAACAAACTGAACCGAGTTGAACATGGGACAGTTCTTGCTGACTGAGCTATGTTCAAACAATGTTGGAACAAACATTTGAACAATGGGCCCTGTTCATGTTGGTTCGGTCTGGTACAGCACATGTACTTTATTTTGGTTCGGTTTGGTACTCTATTTTCATCATTGCTCCAAATAGGGACCAATGGGGCCCCATTGGAGCATTGTGCTTTATTTTGGACAATTATTTTCAAATAATTTGAAACAAATTTTCATACAAAAATATTTCATAAGGCAGTAATGTTCATAACCAAAACCAACTAACATAAGTAATTAAGTACATAACCAATGTTCTCTATTTCAATTACATCAAATTAAAAATCACATCACATTTATAGAATCACATCACAATCACATATTATTGATATTAATAATATTAAATATTTAAAAATAAAAAAGATCAGAGTATCAAATTCGGACCTTTAGAGTTGGACAAGCAGAGTAGAGTATTGGATTCGGATTGACATGCAGACTAATGAGTAGGATGACCTTATCGGAATCGGATGGGTGAGCAGGAGCATAGAGATGACCGCAGGAGAGAAAGGATGGGAAGGACGAGCATATGAGAAATGATGGGGGTTAGTCGGTTTGGTGGACAAGGGAGAAAGGATGGGATTGGAAAGAATGAGTAGAGCTGTAGAGGACCTGATCGGAATCATCGGATGGGCGAGTAGATGGTCAGATGTGCTGTCTTGGTTAGGATTTCGGTTGTTCGTCGGGTAGGGTAAAAAATGGCTAAGGCCAACTGGGGGGTCGAGTTAAAATGAGTGAGTAAAAAAATGTATTTATATCCATTTCAAAGAACTGAATCAAACCAATTGGAATCAGACAACTTCCAACCAGGTTAGCAAACCGTATTGAATCGAACAATGGTATGTTCGTGTTCAATTTAAATTTTTTTCGAACACCCAAAATCTTGTTTGATTTGGTTTGATCCACTTTCGAACTGGTTGTTTGGTTTGTTTTTTTCTGATCGAACGAATCGAATTGTTCAATAATTTTCTATTTGTGTCCAGCTCTATCATTGATCTATCACATTTTCCCCGTGGGTCCTGAATGCAAGTCAAATACAAGATTTCAACTGCGTAAAATCATGTCTAAAACAGTGAACTGGTCTATTTTAGTGTCCCAGTTTTGAAGGAATCCATTCATCTTTGTGGTCCATGTCAAATGTTCATCCTTGTGCGGTGAATCAAGTGAGTGGATTTGATGGCATATACAGGCGACGATAGGACCCATGTCAACTGTTTCCTATGGTGTGGCATACCCCAGTATTGAATCTGCTTGATTTTTGGGCCTAGGTTCAAACACATGGTGCGGCTCTTTGGACAGTGGATCTCATGCCCAAGAAGTCATTCCTTATACGTAATTGGAAGATTGGTGGACACCTTGTTGAAATATTTTGTTTTAAAACACTTTGAAAAGTTGAAAAAATGATTTTTTTTAGTTTTGTCCCACATCGGATGAGAGAAGTATTTTTACATCTTTATAAGTAGGGTGTTGTGCACCTTACTTATTTATGGTGGAAGAGAGGGAGTATGGTGGCTTGCGTATTTTAGTGTGAAGCATTGGAACACCACGCACGGGCTCGGGCTCAAGTCTCGGGCACGGGCACGGGCTAGGTACGAGGGCGTGGGCATGTGAGACAATGTGACTGTAGAAGTGCTAGTGGCGTATTTCAGCACGTGCGTATCGTGTCGCAAATGGGTCGCGACCTCAGCGGATCGGAGCGAGACTGGTGCGAGTTGCGGTACGACAGAGGCTAGGTAGTAGGTCAGGTGGCTGGGTTCGGAATAGAGGAGGTGTTATGGGTGGGAGGTTTGACAGATAGACTTCTCTGCTTTTTATAGAGAGCTGCATGGCTAATTGGAGGGACCTGTGTAACTGCTCATGCAGTAATGGTGCTAGACCATGCAGTAACAACTGCATGTGGCTAGCCCAACAGTCAGAAACGGCTAGCCATTGAGTCTAAACAGCCAGCAAGCAGGTGTGTAACTCTCACATGCACAACAGTCAGAAACTACAAAAAACGGCTAGTTTCTCACAATAACCAGAAAACAGCTAGTGCCATTATGGCTCTGAACCAAAACTGCTAGCCACCTTTGCTTATATAAACCGGACAGGACTGGTTCATTCCAACACAACAACAACAATCACAACCATCTCTACTGTAATAGCACCCATCTAAGTCTATTAGCCTCTCGGTTTGGTTGATAAAACCAAGCCACTTAGACCAGCGTAGTGGTCTACTGCTACAAGAAGAAGATCGCCATTCCTTTTCTCCTTTTCTTTTCTTCATCTGCCAGACAATGTAACTGAGTTCCATAGTAGTTCCTTCATTTCTTACTGAACGCAGAATCACATAAGGCTCGTCGTATCCTGAAAGCGATCCGCCTGCAACCTATCAGCGGACTCAAAATAATTTGAGTAGGGGCAAATTACACTTTAAGACAACGTATTTTTTCACGTGCTTTAGCCTGTCGTTATTTCTCAGTTTTTTCAAATTAATTTATTTTCTGAGATCAGAAATTCTCAATACACCTTGCAGGCGATCCAAATGAAAAGAAAAGGATAAAGAAAAATGATGGGCAGTCCTCATTCAACAAATAAATGGCCATTAATCAAAGGTTAGGATTGTTCAGCCATCTACATTCTAGACCATCACCTATCTAAGGGTGGGTCCTGCAACTTGGGTGATTTAATTTCTTAGCATATGCAACATGTAGCGCATTAATTATCAGGACTGCGCAGGTTATAAGAACCAGTTGAAGATAAGTGGCTTGTTTGGTGGCCCACAACCCAACGGTGGGTTTTGATTGGGTCTCATGTAGTTGTCACAGGTGGGGCCTATTCAAGTTGAACACCCTTCAAACATGCTTTGCAAACATGCTTTGTATGGTTCCATTTCTCACTTGGTATTTAGTTGAATTAAATTCTTCTACGTCGATGTGGATTAGGTACTTCCCCTGCAGAGGTAGGAGCTCTAAGGGGCCACCCAGATTTATGGGTTTTAGCCACCTGGTTCATCCATTTTGCTACATTATTTTAGGGTCCCTCAAAAAATAGGTAGATCTAAGGCTCAAGTGGACCACACCATTGGAAGCAATGGTGACACCGACCGTGGAAACCATCCTCTATGAAGGTTAAATGCCGTCCAACCTGTTTATAAGCTCATATAGACCTGAAAATATAAATATAAGCTTGATCCAAAACTTCTATAGCCTTGAGAAGTTTTCAATGATAGGTGTTTAATCCCCATTTGTGTGATCTATTTGAGCTGTAGATCTGCCTCATTTTTGGGCTTAGTCCCTAAAGTGATAAATTGATGGACGGTGTGGATAAAACCCATACATCAAGGTAGCCCCTCAAATCCCCTGCCCGTGCCGAGCCCAATCCACGTCCTTGACAAAGTGGAACAGGCGTAAAAGGATTCATACGATCGAACCTATTGAGTTGGGCTTAGGTTAGGTGAGCAGGTGATGATGATGCTCGGATCAATAACGGACGCGGATTTCCTTCAAAAGCCTTTCGCGCTGGGATGTTGGGTGGGGCCTACTGTGATGTTTGTGACAAATCCACCTGTCCATCCATTTTGCGAGATCATTTTAGGAATTCTGACAAAAAATGAGTAAGATCTGAAACTCAAGTAGGCCACACGAGAGGAAACAGTGGGGATTCAATGACCACCATTGAAACATTTGTATGGCCATAAAAATTTTATATCAGGCTAAGGTTGTCTGTATTTTCACTTCATCCATTATCCAAGTGGGAATGACGTTGTAAACGGTTTGGATGGCATATAAACATCAAGGTGGAGCCAGGAAGGTTTCAACGGTAGGCTCTTCTTTCCTCAATATCTCCTCTAGTGTAGTCCACTTGAGTCTTGGATCCGTCTCATTTTTGGTCCGATGTCCTAAAATAATATTGAAAACCGGATGGACGGAGTGGATTTTACCAAACATCACGGTGGGCCCACCCAACATAAGTTCGTGCGAAAGACTTTCTCAGGCAATCCGCATGTGGGTGAGACCTTGACACGTAGGGCCTACGATGCATGCATTGTATATCCACGCCGTCCATCTGTTTTGCTAGTTTATGTTAAGGCATGTTCCAAAAAAAAAAAAAAAGCAGATAAAAATTTGAGGTGGACCCCAACACGACTATTATATATTAGTCGCGCTCTGCGTATGAACTACAGACGCGGGTGACCCGTTGCACAATCTCACGGCGCCTGGAGAGAGAGAGAGAGAGAGGGAGATGAAGGAGGAACAGCAGAAAGAGAAAAAGAAGGCATCTCAACCGTTCGAGTTCTGCAAGGTGTGCAATCTGAACCATTCACAAGGGCGGGGCCACATCTACTTCCCATCCCACACCAGATCCCTCTCCACCTTCCTCTCCCGCTTCCACTCAAAGCTCTCCGACGTCCTCTTCTTCTTAAAACACCCCTCCCCTCTCCGACCCGAGCACTCCTCCATCAACTGCCTCTGGTGCGTCTTCTGCGACTCTCACATCCAAGAACTTCACAGCTCCTTCGTCTGGTAATTCTCTCCCTTCCTTCTGTCCTTTTCCGTAATTTCACTTCCCTCCCTCCTCTCAATGTGTACTGTGCACACTGAGAGAGAGAGAGAGAGAGAGAGAGAGAGAGAGAGAGAGAGAGAGAGAGAGAGAGAGAGAGAGAGAGAGAATTGGTGCGCACACATCTCCCATCATTGCAGAACGGGAATGATGAGAGACATGCGCACCGATTCTCTTGGTGCGTAAGCACAGTATTTTCCCTTGTTATTGTTCCAATGGTTTTAATTTCTTCAGCGGGAATGCGATCAAACATCTGGCGAGCGCGGAGCATTTGAAGAGCGTTAGGGATTTCTTCAGGAAGCACGGCGGAGGGATGGACCGAGTCGACTCGTTTCGGGTCTCGGAAGCTGATCTGATCAAGGTATTAGGTGTTCTGTTTGATTTATTAGGGCTCTTCCCCCATTTGATGAGGATTCTTGAAGATAATTTGGCCGTGGACGAATTTGAGATTCAAATTCTGTAATCCGCTCAAGGGTGTGATTCTTTGGCATGGGGAATGGGTTTATGTAATTTCTTCTAGATGATTTAAATGATGCTTGAATGCTTCCTCCAAGGATATGGATAGCATCTTTAGGCACTTGGTTTGTATGGATGGGGTCCATTGTTAGGTGATTGAGACTGTCGATATGATGGGGCTGTGCAGTGGATGGACCATGGCCTGCAAATGGGTGGGTAAGAAAGAGAAAAGCATTGGCATCCCAAATTCAATTGGAAAAAAAACATAAAAAATTGGATGGGTAGGATCTTCTAATCTGGGGATCTTTTGGGGCATGGTGTGTTCAATGTAGGGCCCTTCAGATCAACCAACTAGCTCATTGAACTACGGGCCCCACTTCTGCAAACTCAAAATTTGAGGATCTTGCCTAGGTCCTTTTGTTCAGGATTACATATGGGGTGGTTTGGATGCCTGTAGGTTGGATTAATTGTAACTTGTAAGTCACTTTTTTTTTTTGAAAGGTGATAACTTTATTAAGCCAAAGGCACAAAAAAGACAAAACAGCGCAAAAAAGGAAAACAAAACAGAAACCAAAGAGAACCAAAGCAAGCTCTAAATAGAGCTACCCAATCCAAAAGATCAAGGACACCACTCTCACATTGTGTAACATTTTACAAAGCACACCCCTGACATTACTACTTTTATTCTAAAACACTGAGAATTCCTTTCCAACCACACAGACCACAAGCCAGCAAAAGCAGCTAATCTCCGTCTCTTCTTCCACAAATTTTTTCCCTCACCCTACATCCCACAATCTTAGATGACCTTTGATTGTGTGCGGTGCCACCCATGAAGCATTAGCATGCTGAAGGATTCCATGCCACACTGCCGAGGGAAAAGATCAATGAAGGAGCAGATGATCAACTGATTCTGCTTCGGCTAAACATAGGAGGCAAACATTTGGGAGGATTAAACCCCTTTTCATAAGATTGTCTATCGTAAGAATGTGATTCCTCCCAGCTAGCCACACAAACACTGCAACCTTTGTACGGGCACCATAAGACCACAACGACCCGGTGGCACAGGGCTCCAGAAGAGGAGGAACTCTTTCCTCATAAATCAACAAATAGAAGGACTTGACCGAGAATGTCCCTGACTTCTCCCTTGACCAATGAACAAAGTCCTTGGCGTTATAAAGGACCTGGATTCCTTGCAGGGTATACAAAAGCCTACATAAGTCATCAAGCTCATGATCTTTCACATCTTTATGAAGGGAGGGCAACAAATATTATTCTGGCCCATGCCAAGAATAGAATTTGCCACTGAGATTTGATATTGAGTGCAAAGTCTAGCCAAAGAGGGACATGAGGCCTGGAGGGTATCCTGACCACACAAGCTGTCAGTCCAAGACTTAATTCTATCTCCTTTCACCACAGAGAAGGAGATATTATAAAAAATGTGGTTTGCAAGGGAGGAAATTGCTCTCTAGATGGCAGAAGCCTTATAAAGGGACAACTTGGTCCTCCAACTTACCGTCCTCCCGACCATACTTTAGCCTCGACCACATTTTTCCAAAGACCCGACTCCTCAGAGGTAAATCTCCAGACTCGCTTCCCCAAGAAGGTGAAGTTCATAAGATGGAGACGCTTAATACCATCTCCTCCATCAACTCTCGCCTTATAAATCCCATGGTCCTCATCCTCATCCCTTAAGAGGAGGGAACTTTTTGGACATGGCCCCGCCTTGCCAAAGAAAATTCTTCCTAAGTTTGTCAATTTTCTGGAGGACAGGGGCAGGACATCTAAACAAGGACATATAGTATAGGGGGAGATTGGAAAGTGCATCTTTAATCATAGTAATCCTTCCTTACATAGATAACATATTCTTCTTCTAAGTTGGAAGCTTGCGTTCCATCCTTTCCAAGAATACACCCCAGAGATGTATCAGAGGTTTTTCCACACACAAGGGGAGGCCCAAGTAAGAAGAAGGCAAGGGTTCTAACTTTACAACCAAA